>CM035846.1:212871166-213608666 GCA_020510985.1 Pholidichthys leucotaenia | reverse complement strand
TCAGCCATCACCCATTTCGGATAACTTATGTTGAACTGTATAATCAGAGGAGTTATTGTCTAATTTGACCTTGTTGGATTTTCTTTCCCCCTTTGTTATATTATTCTGTTTCTTTTTTTTTTATTTAAGTTTTTGTAAAGGGTATACATGTCATTACAGCATTGCATTGTTTACATTTTCATCACATAATCCCCCCCTTTTTTTGCTTTTTGACAACATTGGAAAAAAATTATTACAACACCCTTTTTTTAAGTGAAAGAAAAAGAGAAATTAAAAAAAGAACAAAACAAAACAAAAAACAAAAGAGCAGAAAAATAAGAGTAGCATTGGAACAAAGAGAGGTGCCATTATTGAAATGGTATTTGTCAAAGATTAGATCTGATGGAAGACACATATGCGTTCCAGGGTTGCCAAAAGTTCAAGAACCCATCCATGTCCTGTCTCAGTGCGAATGTCAACTTTTCCATCGAGTAAATGTCTTGAATCACGTTAATCCAATCTTCAGGTGTAGGACAGTCCTTCAACATCCATTTTTTAGTTAGAGCTTTTTTACTTGCCAATATTAAAACATTTTTATTTTTCTCCTCGTCTTTCCAGTGATTCCGGTAGTAAACCCAAATACAAAGTTACAAAAGAAAAGGGAATTGTTACTTTGAATATTTTCCCCAATATTGTCTGTACATTGGTCCAATATTGGTGGATAACTGGGCATGACCAAAAAACACATGAAAATGATTTGCAGTCTCTTCACCACACAAGCGCCAACAATTCAACCCCGTACGAGTAAATTTGTTTTGTGCAGGTGTTCTGAAAAAGCTTACCAAATTTTTCCATCCAAATTCTCTCCACTGCAGGGATGAGGTACTTTTCCATTGTTGTTTATTTAGCTTTTCCCATATTTCCAGTTGTAAAGTGAAATTCCCCTCTTTTTCCCATCTCTCTTTTATATATGATGTGTTGTCTCCTTTTAAGTCTTGAAGACCTTGGTATATTTTAGAAATGTATCTGATCCCTGGGATCCCTTTATATGCCATTAAGAAGACCTTCAGAACACCTGACTGGGCCCTTTCCAAATCCTCCTTTTTAAGTATTTTGTTTATGTGGCGTCTAAGCTGAAAGAACCTGTAAAGGTCTTGATTTATTAGACCTTGTTTTTTCAAATCTTCAAAACTTCTTAAAGTTTGCCCTTTAAAAAAATCGTAATATTTTATCAGTCCGTTCTCTTTCCACTTTTTAAATCTAGTGTCTGTTTTATTAGGAGTAAAGTCTTGATCATAGGCAATCCATTGCAGTAATCGATAGGGTTCTTTAGTTTGATTCTCTCTGACTATCTTAAACCAAATTTTTAGCGGGGTCTCTATCCACGGGTTAGTGTTATTCAAAAGTTTAGGTAAGGCATTGTTCCCTATTATCGCCTGTAGGGAAATGTCACTTGTTATTTGGCATTCCATCTCCTTCCATTGTGCAGTGTAGACTGGGTTACATATCTCTACTAAAGTTTTAATTTGTGTGGCTTTAAAATAGTCCCTGATATTTGGCAGCACGAGCCCACCTTTGTCTTTGTTTAGCTGTAGGGATCTATATCTGATTCTAGGTCTCTTGCCCTGCCATATGAATCTTGAGATCCTTCTGTCCAGTTCTTGCCATGTTTTTTTGGGAGGTTCTACCGGTATTGTTTGGAAAAGGTATAGAAGACATGGAAGTATATTCATTTTGACTGCTTCAGTTCTTTGTGCAGTACCCAAGAATGGTATCATATTCCACCTTGTTAGATCAGATTTAATTTTTGCCATCAGTGGATCATAGTTTAGTGTTATAATTTTGTTGAGTTGTTTCGGGATATTGACCCCCAGATATTTCATAGATTCCATCTCCCAGTTAGTTTTGAGTTTGCTTAGTAAATATTGATTTGGGTTATAGTTGAATGTTAAAATTTGGGTTTTATGCATGTTTAATTTGTACCCCGATAAATCTCCATACTCTGAAAAAACTGAGATTAGTTCTGGAAAAGAGGTGTCCAGTTGCCCCAGGTATATTAAAATGTCATCAGCAAAGAGTGCTATTTTATGTTCCTTCTGACCAAGTGTAATACCTTGAATTTTTTGATTCTGTCTTATCCATTGGCTCAGAGGTTCTATGAAGATTGCAAAGAGCAGTGGAGACAAGGGGCAGCCCTTATGACATCCTCTTTCCAGTTCAAAAGATGATGATAATTTACCATTAATCCTTATTTTAGCTGTTGGTTTTTTATATAATGCCTGGATAGTTCTAATGAAGTTGTTATGAAAATTGAAACTGGATAAGATTCTATATAGGAAAGACCAGTCAACCGAATTAATTAAATTATATTTTTTTTATATGATGAATTATGTGTAAAGTGCGTCTAATGTTATCTTGTGTCTGTCTTTGTCTTATAAAACCGGTTTGGTCTAAATGAATTAAGTCTGTCAGTATATTTTCTAACCTTTTGGCAAGGATAGTGGTAAAAAGCTTATAGTCCTGATTTAACACACTGATTGGTCTGTAGTTGGAGCAGTCTAGTTTATCCTTTTCAGGTTTAGGTATGACTGCAATGACCCCTTCTCTCCAGGAGGGGGGATTTCCCCTGTGTGGAGGACATAGTTAAATGTTTTCAGGAGGAGAGGAGATAGTTGCTGTTTAAAGGTTTTGTACCACTCTGCTGTATAGCCATCTGCTCCTGGGGATTTGTTAGCTTTAAGTTTCATAATTGCTTTTTCTAATTCTTTAGGTTGTATTTCTGACAATAGTGTTTTATTTTGTGACTCAGTAAGTTGGGGAAGGTTTAATGTATTTAGGAAGGCTTCAGATGCATTTTTATGTTTTTTGAGGGAGTACAAGTTCTTGTAGTAGTTCTTGAAGCTTTTAAGAATTTCCTGAATTCTAAATTTTATTTCCTTTGATACTGGGTCTCTGATTTTGTAGATTGCTCTCTCCGTTTGTTGTTTCCTCAATTTATAGGCTAGTAATTTTGCCGATTTGCTACCTGTTTCATAGCATTTTTGTTTCAGAAATGTAAGTTTCTTCTGGATTTCTATTGTGTAGATCTCATTTATTTGTTTTTTAATTTCCTTAATTTTGAGCGAGTCATTAGAATGAGTGTTGTCTTTGTGCTCTTTTTCTAGTTTCTTAACCACTTGCACTCCGTTGTTCCGCGGGCGGGCAAGTCTCTGCGTCCTATGACGCACGAGGGCGCACGAGGGCGCGCGAGAGCGCGCTCGTGCGCCCTCGTGCGCATGACGCATGATAAGGATATTGATGGTGATGGTGTAGGTGGTGTGCCCTCCAAGCGCCACTGAAAAAAAAATCTGCAAACACAGCCGCGAACAGATTAGTTCATCTGATTGACCTCTCATTCGACTAATAAGAGCCTTGAATTGGGTTTCTGAAACCTTGAGGAGCCAGTGAGTGAAAATCTAGGAAGGAGGACCCGCCTACTGTGAACGCAGGAGCCAATTGAAGCACAGAAATTCTGGCTGGGTGAAGCGATATTTAGAATCAGAATCAGAATCAGAATCAGAATCAGGTTTATTGCCATTGTTCATGTAGTACACAAACTAGGAATTTGTCTCGGTACAATGCTGCAACATTAAACATGATAAGATAAGAGAAATAAACTATACATGTAATAAAGTGTAGGATAAGATTAAGTGATACTGGTCAACAGTTAAAATATATATTAGCCAGCAGCAGATACTGTGGAGAACTATATAGTGCAGTCGGTAATGCAGGAAGAAAACAGTGATGATTGACATGAGTCTGGTTGAGCTGCTGTACATGGTGCATGAGAGTCACTTAGTGTTCAGCAGTCTAATGGCAGAGGGGAAGAAGCTGTTCATGTGACGGGAGGTTTTAGTCTGGATGGACCGAAGTCTTCTACCAGAGGGGAGGGGGGCAAACAGTACGTGACCAGGGTGTGAGGGATCGGCTATGATCCGGCCAGCACGCCTCCGGGTCCTGGAGATGTACAGATCCTGGAGAGATGGGAGCTTGCAGCCGATCACCTTCTCAGCAGTGCGCACGACGCGCTGCAGCCTTAGTCTGTCCCTGGCAGTGGCTCCTGCGTACCACACGGTTATGGAGGTGGTGAGGATGGACTCGATGATGGCTGTGTAGAACTGCACTAACATCTTGGTGGGTAGCTTGAGCTTCCTCAGCTGCCGCAGGAAGAACATCCTCTGCTGGGCTTTTTTGATGAGTGAGCTGATGGTCAGCTCCCATTTGAGGTCCCTGGTGATGGTAGTGCCTAGGAAGCGGAAGGAATCAGCAGTGGTGATGGGAGAGCCTGAGAGGGTGAGGGGGGGCAGAGGAGTAGTGACTTTCCTGAAGTCTACAATCATCTCCACTGTCTTCAGAGCGTTCAGCTGCAGGTTGTTATTGCTGCACCAGGACGCCAGTTGGGCCACCTCTCTCCTGTAGGCGGACTCGTCGCCGTTGGAGATGAGCCCGATGAGGGTGGTGTCGTCCGCAAACTTGATCAACTTGACAGACTGGTGGCTGGAGGTGCAGGAGTTGGTGTAAAGGGAGAAGAGTAGGGGGGAAAGTACACAGCCCTGGGGTGATCCGGTGCTGATGCTAGTATAGTCTGAGACAGTCTTTCCCAGCCGCACATGCTGCCTCCGGTCCGTCAGGAAGTCGATGATCCACCTGCAGAGGGAGTCAGGCACGTTGAGCAGGGACAGCTTGTCCCGGAGCAGAGCGGGGCGGATGGTGTTGAATGCGGAGCTGAAGTCCACAAACAGGATCCTGGCGTAGGTTCCCGGGGAGTCCAGGTGCTGCAGGATGGAGTGGAGGGCCAGGTTGACTGCATCGTCTACAGACCTGTTGGCTCGGTAGGCAAACTGCAGCGGGTCCAGGAGAGGGGTGGTGATGGACTTGAGGTGGGACAGGACCAGGCGCTCAAAGGACTTCATGACTACAGAGGTGAGCGCTACAGGTCTGTAGTCATTAAGTCCAGTGATCCGTGGCTTCTTGGGGACAGGGATGATGGTGGAGGATTTGAGGCAGGATGGCACGTGGCATAACTTAAGGGAGGTGTTAAAAATGTCTGTGAATACAGGAGCCAGCTGTTTCGCACAGAGTCTCAGGGTGGAGGGAGACACGCCGTCTGGGCCGGGGGCCTTGCGCGGGTTCAGTCTGGAGAACTGTTTGAGCACATCCTGCTCACTGATGATAAGGGGAGGGGGGGAGGAGGGGGGGGTGCCTTAAATGAAGTAGGGAATGTGGAGGCTGTGGAGCTGGAGGGAGGGGGGGAGTTGGACACAGATGACGAGGTGTCAAAACGGGCATAGTGTTGGGACAGTCTCTGACAAAGGGCTTTGTCATCCTGACCTTTAGGAGCCTGAGGCCGATAGTTGGTGATCTGCCTCAGTCCTCTCCACACGGAAGCCGAATCATTAGCAGTGAACTGCTGCTGGAGTCTCTCTGAGTACACAGATTTAGCCCTCTTCAGCTCTCTGTTAAACCGGTATTTAACCTCCCTGTAGCAGTCCCTGTCTCCACTTTTCAGCGCTGCTTCCTTCTCCTTCCTGATCTGTCTGAGCTTAGCTGTGAACCAGGGTTTGTCATTAGAGTAACTCACCCTGGTGCGTGATGGAAGAATGTTCTCTTCACAAAAGTGGATATATGAGTTCACAGTGTCCGTGTACTCATCCAGATCATGCGTGGCTCCTTTAAGCATGCCCCAGTCAGATATTTCCATGCACGTTTCCAGCTTCTCCTCAGCATCACTGGTCCGTATCTTCGTAGTGCTCACAACAGGTTTAGTGAGCTTCAATCTCTGTCTGTATGTGGGAATGAGGTGAACCATCACGTGATCAGATAATCCCAGCGCAGCTCGAGGGACAGCGCGATATGCGTCTTTCACTGTGGTGTAACAGTGATCCAGTGTGTTTAATCCTCTGGTGGGGCATTTAATAAACTGTTTGTAGCGGGGGAGATCGTGGCTCAGATTGCACTGATTAAAGTCGCCAGCCACAATAATCAGCGAGTCTGGAAAACTCCAGACTCTATTTACTGCTGCAGAAGGACTCTGTACAAATCTACTACAGACCCAGGCTCACCCAGCAGCATGGAAAACACCCACAAGTGGGACCTGCACTCATTCCAGCAGAATAGACGGAGGCCGACGACAAAAGTCGTAAATCATTCGCCAAAACGGCAATAATGGAATTATGTTGATCGGGATCCACGAGCGGAGCAGCATCGCGTTCGTCTGACGCGTGGGAAGAGCTGTTCGCCACGACTCTGCTGCTTTGAAGAGGTAAGGTGTTATAAGCTAAATTATTATTTATCCCTGAAAACTGTAATCCAAAAATGACTTTTGACCGATCGGTAAATTACAACTGTACTGTGCACGAAGTGCGTGCGCCGCGATAAACGGTTCATTTGCCGTGTTCGGACCGTGAACGCCCTTCCCCCCCCGCTGCAGAAGAGGAGCGGGGGGGGGGCCACGGTCCGAACGCTCCCCGGTCCGCGGGAGGAAGCATATCAGTCTATTCCATCATGTAGCGATGGCCCTCTTCTATAGCGAGGAGGGGGGGCGTTCACGGTCCATTCACGGTTCCCCCCCACACACACACACACAGTAGCGAGGGGGGGGGGAGCCGCTGTGAAAACATGCAAGGAAAAAAAAAAAAAGAAAAAAGAGTGTATTCCGTCATGTAGCGAGGGCCGAATTTGGTCCTCGGTAGCGGGGGGGGGGGACGACCCCCCGCCCACACACACACACACACACAGACACAGCCCTGAGTGTGACCTTTCATTAGAGCCTAAAATGAAGATTCTACATTGAATTATTCAAAAGTTACAGACGTTTTTCCAAACTGTGCCATTTGGCACGATTTGGCACAGTTCCATAACGCCTGGGAACTACCTGAGAACAAAGCTGTGTAAAATATTCATTTTTTGTGGTATTGTTACCAAATTTGGATCTCAGCTGGATAACACTTGGTTCTACATTTCTGTTGCATTTTCCAGCCGGATCGGACAGCTGTGTGTTATTTACAAGCATTTGTATCCAAAAAAACAGTGTCCAAATTTTTTTTCTTCAAGTTCAGTATGTTTAGATGACTGTAACTCAGTGGCCGGAGCACGTAGAGAGATTATGTTTTTTTTGCCAAAAAAATTCAAAGTGTTTTCTTTTAAATGAGACCAACCCCATGAAGATGCTGCAAAGGGTTGAATAACAGCTTTCGATTTACTTTGGGCACGTTTTTTTTTTTGGCATTTTTAGGAAAATTGCCCGGAGTGCAAGTGGTTAAGTTCTGACTCTAATGTGATTAGTTTTTCTTGTCTCAGTTTCTTTTGGATTGCCAGTTTTGCAATAATCTTTGCCCTTATTACAGCTTTGCATGCGTCCCACAGCATTAAAGGGGATACTTCTCCATTTTCATTTTCTTCCAAATATCTGAGAATATCTGATTCATTCATTCAATTCATCTTTCAGTGGTCCTTTCAGCACATTTGAATTTAACCTCCAAGAAAATGTATTATTTATGTATTTTTGGATACTTAAGTCCATATAGATCGGACTGTGGTCAGAGAGATCCATCAGTCCTATTTTACATGTTTTTACTCTTCCAATGTCTCTATTAAACATAAAAAAATAGTCAATCCTTGAGGATGATGAATGTGGTGCTGAGTAAAATGTATAATCTTTTACACTGGGCTTGAATTCCCTCCACACGTCACAGATTCCCATTTCTTTTAGTAGCATCCGAGTTTTTCTACTTTGACTGTTATTTTGATGTAGAGAATTACCTGATGCATCCCAGTATGGATTCAGTCTTAGATTAAAGTCTCCACCACGTATCACTTAATCCTTGGGCTTTAGTTATCATTAGGTCAAATGCATTTTTATAAAATTTCCAGTTAGCCCAGGAGGTGCATATACATTCAGCAGGGTGATATCTTCTCCCTCTAGCCGACCAAGTACCATGCTGAATCTCCCTTCTTTATCTTTGTGTTCTGATTTTTTTTTTCAAATATAATTTTGGTTGAGATCAATGTCGCTACCCCCCTCCTCCTCCCTGACTTATATGAAGATGAAGAGATCATTTTAAACCCTTGTCTATTAAGTTTAGTGTGCTCCACGTCTGTTAGGTGGATTTCCTGTAAAAATATTATTCCTGCTTTGTCTTTTTTCATTTTGCCTAGAATCTTGGATCTTTTAACTGGATTCAGGATCCCTTTTACATTATATGAGATTATTTTGGTTACACCCTGTTTCTCCATTGTGTTGTCTTATTTAGTATAACAGTGTGGTGGCCCTCTTTTATGCTACTCAGAAACTGAAAGAACATTAAGAACATAAAAAACATTAAGAACATAGTGTAGCGGGTTGAATTCAACCCCCCCACAACACACAGAGACAGTCAGCTCGCACTCCTGGGTTTTTTCCGCTGCATGCTGCGTTTACAGCTGTGAGGTTAAAGTGTCATCCATGCATTGTGTTCATGCATCCTGTCTGTACCTCTGATATGCAAATGCCCAGATTGACTGCTGTGAATGTCTTTGATGTATTGTCTGAGCTGAGTATATAAGCTGTCTGATTTTCATGTTCATTCTCTCATTCACTCTTCAACTGCTGCTGCTGGACACGCACACCATGTCTCTTTGTCTGAGAGCCTGAGGACATCACCTCAGCCCACAGCACGAGGGCTGGGGAGGTGTTCCGATGAAGGTGGTATGATTCAATAAACCTGCTTAAAACTCCATTGCTGCCTTTATTTTATCATGCCGCTTCACTGGTGACCCCGAACATGCACACGCTTTGTGCAACGCAACCTTCTGGTCTGGACAGCCACGCTGGCGACCCGACGCTGAAGAAAACGAGCTGCCGGCGAACGCAGCACCGGGCAGTGATGCTCCGCCGACGAGCGAACGCAGCAGCCTGACTGATCTGCCCTCCCTGCGGCTTCAGGGAGGCCTCAACGCAGAGCCCACGGCAGGCGAACTACTCTCCGGACATCACCCAAGACCGGGTAAATGGCAGTAAACGTCATGGCGCGACCCTTGCCGAGATCGGGGCGTCCACGCGGGACAGCCTGAGGGACAAAGATCGTCTATCTCCCCTCAATGCTCCAACGCACCATGACTAATCTGCAGCCACGGTTCATCATAGATGTTTTCCGGCGCTGACTGTGCCGATCTCCACCAAGTTTCCGACCCTGGTTTCCTCTCCCGCGGGCCCACCCACGCAAGGAGCCCCGGCACACGCACCGGGGGTGACGAGGACGGCGCAACACGCACGGAACAAGAATGGCTCCAGAGACCGCCATCGTCCTGCGCAGCTGCACGCAGAACCTTCAGGGCTGTGTGCTCACCTGAAGCAAGCACGCGCGCAGCGCGCCCACAGGATTCACTGATGGTTTCAGCCACGGCGCACAAAGGATTCAGCCGTCTGCTTTTCCCGAGGGCTTTAGGGCTGCGCACGCAACTAAAGTCAACATGCCAAGTTCCTCTGCTTTTGTTTACGCAACCCTGCCGCTCCTTTTTTTTTCTTCATGGCCACGAGAGGAGTCAGACTAATTTTTCTTCTGGTGATCTCCACAAGTTCAACGGGACAGCCCCTCGACATCGTGGAGCAGCAAACAATTTTTGGCGCGGCACGAACAATTTCACCGCGCCCGGTCAGCACTTACTACCCACCTCCCCCCTCCCCCTCCACCTGCACAGAGCTTTTCCCTGCTCGCTGCCCAAACTGCAACATCGAGGTCTCGGCCGCCTGCCGTGCCCTCTGGGGGGGAGCGGTGTAGCGGGTTGAATTCAACCCCCCCACAACACACAGAGACAGTCAGCTCGCACTCCTGGGTTTTTTCCGCTGCATGCTGCGTTTACAGCTGTGAGGTTAAAGTGTCAGCCATGCATTGTGTTCATGCATCCTGTCTGTACCTCTGATATGCAAATGCCCAGACTGACTGCTGTGAATGTCTTTGATGTATTGTCTGAGCTGAGTATATAAGCTGTCTGATTTTCATGTTCATTCTCGCATTCATTCTTCAACTGCTGCTGCTGGACACGCACACCGTGTCTCTTTGTCTGAGAGCCTGAGGACATCACCTCAGCCCGCAGCACGAGGGCTGGGGAGATGTTCCGATGAAGGCGGTATGATTCAATAAACCAACTTAAAACTCCATCGCTGCCTTTATTTTATCATGCCGCTTCAATAGTATATAAAACTTTAAAACAAAAAACTGACAAAAGATCTTCCTGAGCTGAGGTCTTTTTAGTGACCTTAGAAGAGCCTTGATGGTGTGTTGGCTCTGAGAGAAAATCCTCAAACTCTGTTACGTGTTGAGGGCCCTCTCTTACCCCTGTAAGTTGTCCCGTGTTTTTAACATGAATTTCAGATCCCAATCCGAACTTGTAATGATTTTATTTATTTATTTTTCATGCCTATACCCTATGAAATTGTGTGCAACCTCCCACCTCCCACCTCTCACATTAATACAGTATTTGTTAGTGTGGAGAGATCATGTGGTTCATTGTCACGTTTCTATTCTAACAAGTTTTTTTTTAAAGACTTATTTGTTTCTAATATTATGTCTGTTCCATGAAATGTTTTACCACTTGATACTTGCTGATTCTGCATCTCCTACAATGTTTGTTACCTTGTAGGAGGAGGGTTGGATGCGCAGATTGACTAAAAATATCGTTATTCCCTCCTGTAAACGCTCAGTTTTTCCTTATAGCCCTGGAGCTGGGTTTCCCGCTGCTGGCTCGTGGATTTTGAGGGTCTCTGTGTGGACCACGTTTGAGCCTTGATTCTTTCGATCAGGTCTGCTGCGGGTTTATACACCGTTACCGGGAGCCCTCTTCTCGCCATATCTGTGGTTGCTTCTTCCGCCAAGTTGTAGAGACACGTCTCATCCCCGTAAAAAACCCGCAGCTTCACCGGAAATGGAGTTTGAAAGTGCAGTTTCTTCTCTCGTAGTACCTTTTTAGCGTCGTTGTATTCCCGACGCTTTTTAAGGACCTCCGGGGCGTGGTCATGCTCCACAAAAACTTTTCTCTCGGTGCATAAATCCTTTTTTCTGTCAAGCCAGTCTCACAACCTCTTCTTTTATTCTGGAGTTGGAAAACTTCACCACCACCGATCTTGGTGGCGCTTCCGCCGACAGCCTTGGGGCTAATGTACGGTGCGCCCTTTCTATCTTCAAGTCGGTGGATTGGGGAATTTCCAACTTCTCTCTCAGTATGGATTCCACGCATGCAGCCATTGTGGTGAAACTGTCCTCGACTCCTTCTTTCAGACCATGAATTCTTATGTTGTCTCTTCTTAGTCTTCCTTCTTGGTCGGTTAGCTTAGCCTCCAGTCTTGACTGTCGTTTGAGTAGTTCCAGCACGGTTTCTTCCAGCCCTTTTATTCTTTCCTCTGCTTCCATGATTCGGTCCTCAGCCTGGTCCACTCTGCTGTTTGTCCTTTTTATTTCGTCTTTAATTTCACGAAATTCGGCCCAACACTCTCGGCGAAATTGTCTTAATTCTTGAAGTACCATTTTTAAGCTAACCGTGTTGCTAGCTTCATTCAGCTCCTCTGCTTCCGAGTGGATGTCCTCCAGGTCAGATTCTCCGGCCGATGCGTGTCTTGGCCTGGTAAATGTCGATCTCTTCTGTTTTCCTTTAGCCATAATGACTTTGTCTTTTGATTTTCACTCTTCCAAAAATCCGTTAAATCTGATTTTCAAGGTATTTTCACGGATCGGGTCTGGGAGCTTCAGCATTAAGCTGCTATCACCATGATGTCCAGACCGGAAGTCGACCCCGTGTTCTTGAAGCGTCGCCAGGACCTCCTCCAGCCTCTCATCATGCTCCTCCTGCCACGCACCATGCACCACAATGTCATCTAAATATGCCACCACGCCCTTGAGACCAGCCACAATCGTCAACATGACTTTTGGAAACAACTGGGTGCAGAGCTCAGGCCAAATGGGTATATCTTAAAACCCCCATATGGGTCATGAACACCGTCAGGTTCCTGCTGGCAGGGTGGAGGGGCACCTGCAGGTAACCCTGATGGAGGTCTAACTTTGTGAAAACCTGTGACCCACTGAACGTCGCCGCAAGTTCGTCCATGGTCAGGAGAGGGTACCTGTCCAGGATGACTGCTTTATTCACCATCCGGAAGGTCTATGCACGGCCTGATGCCTCCCCCTTTCTTCTTGGCCACCACCAGGTTGGATATCCAGGGCAAGGTGTCCACCTTCTCAATGATGCCGGCCTCCAGTAGTTTGGAAAGCTCTGCCATGACAGCATCCCGAAGCACGAGGGGAAGTCGCAGCAGTGGCTGAATCCTCAGTGTCACACTCCTGTCAATGAGTGAGCGATGGTGGAAAGCTCTGATACAACCCAGGCCCCTAAACAACGCTAGCCAGCGGAGGTGCCAATTGGGATACAATGTTAGCACAGTTGAGCCCTCCAAGTCCTTTATGGAAAAACTCAGCACCCCTAGTAGGTCAATTCCCAACAGGTCCGCCCCCTGGCGCGCCACCTGGAAAGTGAAACTGGACACTGTCTTCAACCCACATGTCACCGAGAAATTTGCCGTACCCACCATTTTGATTTCTGCATGTCCATATCCGAACATCTTCACTGCACCCGCGTTGATAGCCTTTTTGGGGAACAGTATCCTCAGTGTGGCCATGCATAGGATAGACCTACCAGCCCCTGAATCCACCATAAGGGCCACACTGACCCCGTTGAGCTGAAGCACATACCTTTTTAATGGCCCCCTCCCCATACGTGCTACACACACCCATCCGGTGTCGCTGGGCTCCACCATTACTGAGCCAGGGGTTATGGTGTGGGCCCTGTTCCATGCCTTTATCCACCCTTTCTTCTTAGCCCACTCTTGAGGCTAAATTAGCATGCTAACCGCCACTTTTGGCGGGGAACTACAAACAGCCGGCCTCTCACTAGCTGATGCTGTTAGCCTCTGCAGGGCCATGGACTCCTCCTTGCCTGACCAAGTCTAATACACATTCCAGCGAGCGAGTTTCCCGAGTTAGCCTTAGCTTGTTTCTCAGCCACACGTTGTTGGTGCTGTGGGCTAGCTTATCCCTCACTAGCTCCTCCTCGATAGGCCCGAAGGCACACTCCTTCACTAAGCTGCGTAGCTCCATGATAAACGACTGTTTAGACTCACCTCAGAATTAAGGAAGGGTGGGACATAGGATGCTGGTACAGTCTGTACCCAGACTCCCGTTTGCTGTGTCATTATATTTGCATCCAGAGCTGCTACCAATGCTAGAATCTGTTTCCTGTCCATTGTTTCCTCTGGCTTAAAGATCTAACCTAAAACATATTTTTCCGGGGGGGGGGGGGGGTGGCAGGGGCAGAAAACGCATATGTATGAAAATGTTAATTTTATACTATTTATTTCTTATTTATTTCTTTTTTTAAATTTTGCACATAATAATAACTAACTACTAACTACTAACTAACCTGCACTTATATAGCGCTTTTCTAGTCACAAAGACCACTCAAAGCGCTTTCATTAATACTAACCCTCTATTCTAAGGGCCTATAGGAAACAGATATCTAGGGACAATTTAGAACAGCCAATTAACCTAACATGCATGTTTTTGGCATGTGGGAGGAAACCGGAGAAATCCCGGAGTAAACCCACGCAACACGGGGAGAACATGCAAACTCCATGCATCAGGTTTATATAGCACTTTATCAAAGACACTCAAATATGCTTTTTACAGATACATTATTCATTCACTCCAGCCAGACAATGGCAGTGGCAAACTACTACTGTAGCCACAACTGGCCTGGGGCAGGCTCACGAAACGTGGGTGTCAATCCAGGCCAACGGCCTCTCTGGCCACCATCGAACATTTATACAGTGGGGCAAAAAAGTATTTAGTCAGCCACCAATTGTGCAAGTTCTCCCACTTAAAAGATGAGAGAGGTCTCCAATTTTCATCATAGGTATACCTCAACTATGAGAGACAAAATGAGAAAAAAAAAATCCAGAAAATCACATTGAAGGATTTTTTTTTTCCACAATATCTTTATTGAACCTTTTTTTTTTTTTAAACAAACATGATACAAACAATCAAACACTAACACTAAAGTACTACAAAAAAAAAAAAAAAATGCACTAAAAAACACCAACAACCACCAACAAAATCAAATCTTCAACAATGCTCCTCTGTTTAGTCTAGACAATCCAACACATAAGTATACATATTATGTTCACCAGTTTGGAATTTACAAGGTCCACACATATCATTCACCTTCTTCTTCAAGAGTTATGTTTAAATTTTTTACATAATCAATAAAAGGTCTCCATATATTCTCAAGCACAATTTCCTTTGATTTCAGTATATATGTTATTCTTTCTAATGGAAGGTTTGTTAACATCTGTCTTAACCACTGAGTCACATCTGGTCTATGAGTCTTTTTCCATAATAGTGCAATACATTTTTTGGCATTAAGCAAACTGAGGTCTATGAATGTTCTTTCACTTTTATTAAAATTATGCTTTTCTGGGTACAGACCCAACAAAAACAGTTTAGGATTCAATATGATTTGTTTTGAGATTATTTTTTCAATTGTTACCCTCACCTCTTCCCAAAACATTCTTATTAATCTACATTCCCATACACAATGAAATAGAGTTCCTTTACTTTCCATACATTTTGTGCACGTATCTGGTATATTTTTGTTATATCTATTTAACTCCTCCGGTGTAACATACATCCGCATTAACCATTTGAAATGTATCAATTTAAGGCGTACATTTATTGATTTGGTTTGAGCTTCTGTACAAGCCAATTCCCATTGTTCCTCTGAAATTTCAGTTTGCAGATCTTCTTTCCAGTAGTTTAATCTTTTCAGTGAATTTTCACTTGAAAATAGTGTCAATGAGTTATAAAACTCTGAAATAATACCCTTTCTTTTACTATCTTTCATCAACATTTTTTCCAAGGATGAATAGATAGGTCGAGTGAGAGCTTTATTTTGATTTGATCGAATAAAGTTTCTAAGTTGAAGATATTTAAAAAAAATGTGTTCTATTGAGATTAAATTTGATCCTCAACTCTTCAAAAGACATTATGTTTTCTGCACATGGCAAATATAAATCCTGAATCTTTTGTATCCCTTTTAAATTCCATACTTTAAATACAGCGTCCGCTCTCCCTGGTTTAAAATATTGATTACCCCATATTGGACTAAATTGTGACAATAACTGTGGTTCTTTCAAATAGTTTTAAGCTTCACACCATATTTTGATCATATGCTTTACAAATGGATTTTTAACTTGTTTTTGTAATTTTTTTTTGCCGAATCTGAGTATATGAATATGGGAAGAGGTAAAGGTAAATTGTATGATTCCATTTCAGTCCAGTGAGGGAGATCATTTGATGAAAAATAATATGTCATAGACCTCAGTTGTGCCGACCAATAATACAACATAAAATTTGGACATTTCAGACCTCCACGATCAAATGGTAAATATAATAAAGACAGACGTAATCTAGCCCTCCTGTTGTTCCATATAAATTCCACTAACTTTTTTTTAATTCTTGAGAATAAATCTAAAGGTGGTGGTAAGGGAATGTATTGAAATAAATAAAGTATTTTAGGTAAGATATTACTTTTAAGTATATTAATTCTCCCGATCATCGACATTGGTAGTGACATCCATCTCTGAAGTAACTCATCAATATCTGTCATTAAGGCTTTATAATTGACACTGGCGACTGATTCTAGCTTAGGCACAATTTGGATTCCTAAATATTTGAACTGATTTACAACATTGAATTGATTTACCTCAGGGGCTGGGTAATTTCTCTGGGTCTCATTTAGCATTAATATTGAAGATTTAGTTTTATTTATTTTATATCCTGATATTTCCCCGAAATTCTTTATTAAATTCAACAAGGTCGGAATTGATTTTTTAAGATTCGACATAAACAAAATTATGTCATCGGCATACAGGGAGATTTTATGTTCTGTTGGTCCAACTTTAATTCCATATATTTGTGACTGTAGACGTATCGCCATCGCTAAAGGTTCAATTGCCATAGTAAACAGTAAAGGTGAAAGTGGACAGCCTTGTCGACATCCTCTATTGATTTTTATTGATTTTGAAATATTGTTGTTTGTTAGAATTTCTGCAGTAGCATTATTATATATTATCTGAACCCATTTTATGAAATTATTTCCAAGTCCAAACCTTTGTAAGACTTCAAAAAGAAAGGGCCATTCAACTCTATCAAAGGCTTTTTCGGCATCCAGTGATAAGAGAGCTGTATCCGGTGCTTCTTTATTAGAATAAATAATATTAAATAGTCTTCTTACATTATGGAAGCCTTGTCTTCCCTTTATAAAGCCATTCTGATCTCGATTAATAATATTTGGTAAAATTTCTTGTATTTGTCTTGCTAAAATTTTACAAATTATCTTAAGGTCGGCATTTAATAGGCTTATTGGTCTCGTATTTTCACATTTATTAGAGGGCTTACCTGGTTTTGGCAACAGTATAATTAAGGCATTATTCATATATGATGGTAAATTACTATTTTGAAATGCTTCTAAAACCATTTCCAAAAAAGGTTTTGTTAATTTATTCTTAAATTTTTTATATAGGTCAACTGGAAGACCATCTGGTCCTGCACTTTTTCCTGATTTCATATTATCAATGGCTAGTCCAACTTCTTCTTGACTAATTTTAGACTCCAGTATCTCCCTATTTTCATTTGGAATACACGGTATAAATAGTTCATTCAAAAACCCATGTAGTTTTGTTAAGTCAGATTCATTTTTGGTATCATATAATTTTTCATAGTAATCTCTAAAGGCTCTATTAATTTCTGAAGGATCTATAACTACCTGTCCATTACTTATAATACTGGTAATTGGTGTTTTAGATTCTAATTGTTTAATCTGCCATGCCAATAACTTTCCTGATTTTTCACCTTGTTCATAAAAAGATTGTTTCAATCTTAGAAGACTCGAGGCAGCTCTATTCGCTGATTTTTTGTCATATTCAGCTCTCAAAATCAGTAATTCGTTCTCCAACCTTGGATCTCTTCCTGCATATACTCTTTCTTGAAGAATTTTTATTTTATGTTCCAATTGGACTCTCTCCTCTCGAGTCTTCTTAGATTTTGAACCTGTATAACTAATAATATGTCCCCTAATAAAAGCTTTGAAAGCCTCCCATTTTACACATGCTGATGTTTGTGTAGTATTGATATCAAAGAACTCATCTATCTGTTTTTCTATATACTTAACAAATTCCTCATCCTGAAGCCATTTATGCTGAAATTGCCATCTACCTGGTTCCTTTGTCAATTTCTTATCTACATACATTAGACAGCAGGGTGCATGATCAGAGATCACGATGTTATCATAAAAACAGTTTTGAATCTTGGACCTTAATTCTGTGGAGATCAAAAAATAATCTATACGTGAGAATGTCTTGTAGGTATTGGAATAACAAGAATATGCTTTAACTTGTGGTTTCATTTCTCTCCATATATCTATCAATTTCAATTCTTTCATAAAATGATTAATGGTCATCCTACATCCATTGTGCGTACAGTCCAGTCCTGTTGATCTATCTATACTGGGATTCAATGTACAATTAAAATCCCCTGCTATTATATGTTGCCCTGTAAGTGATGATAAGATAAGAAATAAATTGGCAAAGAACTTTTGATCATCTATATTGGGACCATATAAGTTCACCAAATTTATGTTTTCTAATAGCAAAGATCCTTGAATGATTACATATCTTCCAAATTTGTCTCCAATTACATTTTTCACTTGAAATGGGACTGATTTATGTATGAGAGTCATAACTCCCCTGGCTCGGGATGAAAATGATGAGGTGAAAACATTTCCTTGCCATCTACTCCTAATTCTTTTTACATCTTGCTCTATTAGATGAGTTTCTTGTAAAAACACAATTTTTGAACCCATGTCTTTTATTTTATTCATAACTTGTTTAAGTTTTTTTAAATTTTGTAGACCTCTGCAATTCCATGAAGTTAAATTAAGATTAACGCTTTGATTTATAATCAATAGGGAGTTTGGGATTACCTTGCAGTGTAAACATGCTCAAACAGAAAAGCAAAAAAATGAGTGGTTGAACATTCACCCTACAAACTACACACAAACAAATTCCCCCTTCCCACATTTGTGGCAATCCCCCCAAAAACAAAAGAAAAATTCCGTCTCCCGATATAGCCATCGACCGTTCCACACCCACGAGGATCAGCCAAAGCCACTCCTTCTTCATCCTCCCAATCACCCTAACTCTACTGCTTTTAATAACGTAACATTAACTCTCTTCTGTAATTTTCCAATTTAACTCCAAATTTTTTTTAGAAATTTTGTACTTTTTTTTTTTTAATATGTAATACATTCTATATTTTGTAATCTTGTTATATGCTTCTAATCAGTTAAATGCTCAAATATTCTACCCTATATTCTGTTCATGCTTAGCTCCCACCAGTCTCTTCCTGGATCTTCTTGATGAGCTCCTGCGCCTCCTCGGGGGTCTTGAAGATGCGTGTTCTGCCCTCATATGTGACCAGAAGTCTTGCAGGGTGAATCACTCCATGACGAATCTCAAGGTTGCGCAGTTCTTTGCGGATGGGGTTAAACTGCTTCCTTAATTGTTGGATTCCTGAGGCCAGATCTGGGTAGAACCGCACCTGCTGATCTTGGTATTTAATTTCTCCTTTGGCCCGCACCGCGTTGGAGATCGTCATCCTGTCTCTGTAGCTGAGAAACTTCATGATTAGCGTCCTCGGTGCTGCCTTGTTACCTCTCGGTGGGCCAATTCGGTGGGAGCTTTCCAAGACGACTGATGATTTTAGCTCCGCGTTGTTCAGCGCCTCCGGGATCCACCCCTCCAAAAAGGAGCATGAATCACGACCTTCGGCTCCCTCCGGTAAACCCACCAGCCTCAGGTTGTTCCTTCTGGACCGAGATTCCAAGTCCAGAACGCTATTTTCCAGATCTTTATTTTTTTTTTCCAAAGTGCGCACCTTTATTTGAAGTCCGCTGATTTCATCCTCCGCACTTGAAACACGAAGCTCCGCCTGCGTCACTCGCTCCACGCAGTCACCCAACTCCTTTCTCATTGCATCCAACGCTGCCATAATCCCATCAAGTTTAGCGGAAAAGTCTGCTCTCATTGAGCTAATGGCAGCCAGCACTGCACCTGTGCCGCCATCGTCAGCAGCAGCAGTTACCGCACCACCGCTAGTTTCATCCGCCATATCCGCAGCTTTTTCTACTGCGCCACAAACTTTAAAGTCCGTTAATTTGGACTGCTTCGGCGATTCAATTTTTCCCCCTCCTGATTTCCCAGCCTTAGTCTTCACCGGCATATCCTCACCCAAACGCTGGGAAAAGTTCTGTTCCAAATGAGAGAGTTATTTGCCGAATTTTTATTTCCAGGGGCAGAGCAGAGTGATACGTGTCCTTCTAGGCGGCCGCCATAACCGGAAGTCACATTGAAAGATTTTTAATTAATTAATTGGTAAATTCCTCAGTAAAATAAGTATTTGGTCACCTACAAACAAGCAAGATTTCTGGCTCTCACAGACCTGTAACTTCTTCTTTAAGAGGCTCCTCTGTCCTCCACTCGTTACCTGTATTAATGGCACCTGTTTGAACTCGTTATCAGTATAAAAGACACCTGTCCACAACATCAAACAGTCAGACTCCAAACTCCACTATGGCCAATACCAAAGAGCTGTCAAAGGACACCAGAAACAAAATTGTAGACCTGCACCAGGCTGGGAAGACTGAATCTGCAATAGGTAAGCAGCTTGGTGTGAAGAAATCAACTGTGGGAGCAATTATTAGAAAATGGAAGACATACAAGACCACTGATAATCTCCCTTGATCTGGGGCTCCACGCAAGATCTCACCCCGTGAGGGCAAAATGATTATGAGAACGGTGAGCAAAAATCCCAGAACCACATGGGGGGACCTAGTGAATGACCTGCAGACAGCTGGGACCAAAGTAACAAAGGCTACATCAGTAACACACTACGCTGCCAGGGACTCAAATCCTGCAGTGCCAGACGTGTCCTCCTGCTTAAGTCAGTACATGTCCAGGCCTGTCTGAAGTTTGCTAGAGAGCATTTGGATGATCCAGAAGAGGATTGGGAGAATGTCATATGGTCAAATGAAACCAAAATAGAACTTTTTGGTAAAAACTCAACTTGTCGTGTTTGGAGGAGAAAGAACACCATACCTACTGTGAAGCATGGGAGTGGAAACATCATACTTTGGGGCTGTTTTTCTGCAAAGGGACCAGGATGACTGATTCGTGTAAAGGAAAGAATGAATGGGGCCATGTATCGTGAGATTTTGAGTGAAAACCTCCTTCCATCAGCAAGGGCATTGAAGATGAAATGTGGCTGGGTCTTTCAGCATGACAATGATCCCAAACACACCACCTGGGCAACGAAGGAGTGGCTTCGTAAGAAGCATTTCAAGGTCCTGGAGTGGCCTAGCCAGTCTCCAGATCTCAACCCCATAGAAAATCTTTGGAGGGAGTTGAAAGTCCGTGTTGCCCAGTGACAGCCCCAAAACATCACTGCTCTAGAGGAGATCTGCATGGAGGAGTGGGCCAAAATACTAGCAACAGTGTGTGAAAACCTTGAGAAGACTTACAGAAAACATTTGACCTCTGTCATTGCCAACAAAGGGTATATAACAAAGTATAGAGATGAACTTTTGTTATTGACCAAATACTTATTTTTACCGAGGTATTTACCAATTAATTCATTAAAAATCCTTCAATGTGATTTTCTGGATTTTTTTTTCTCATTTTTTCTCTCATAGTTGAGGTATACCTATGATGAAAATTGGAGACCTCTCTCATCTTTTAAGTGGGAGAACTTGCACAATTGGTGGCTGACTAAATACTTTTTTCCCCCACTGTACATATTCATACCCAGTGTTATGGACACTGGAGGCAAAGTGGGTAAAGTGTCTTGCCCAGGGATACAACAGCAGGATATCTGGGGAGAGTGGGATTCGAGCTGCCAACCATTCAGTTATTGGATGACCCACTCTCCCTCCTGAGCCACTGCCGTGCATATGGAACTTGCAGTTTGAAGTATTGTACAACCAAGGCTTGAATGTTGGAATATTGGGCCAGTTGGGGTCCCACCTAGACGTCCTGTATTTGGACTTTTTACTGTTGTCATCCTCCTCTCCTTCCTCTGCTCTTACCTCTCCTGGACCCTCTGCCTGAACACTTTCCTCTCCTTGGCTCCTCTCTTCTGTCTCATCTTGCCCTCTCTGAGCTCTGTCTAATTCAGGTTCTCTCTCTGTCTATGGTGGTATACAAACAGGTTAGAAAATATCAAGTGCCACGTAAACTGAAGGAGACAACCAAACATTTCTAGTTAAGGGTACAAAGAGCACCCACTTAAAACTTGAGTAATGACTTCAGTCTTTAAGGTTTGAGGTTTTTCTCCAAAATTTATAACAATTTTCTTATAGTTTTCTACTTTTCTTTTTCTTTTTTTTTTTTTTTTTTTAATTTAAGTTTTTGTAAAGGGTATACAGGTCGTTACAGCAATGCATTGTTTACATTTTCATCACATGTTCCCTTATTTTCTGATATCTGACAACATTGGAAGATTAATTCTTACAACACCCCTTTTTTTTTTTAAAGTGAAAGAAAAAGTGAAATTAAAGAGAAAAAAAAAAACAAAACAAAAAAAAACCCCAAACAAACCAGCAAAAAACAAACAAAAAGAAAAAGTAAGTAAATAAAGGTAAAAGAGCATCTGAGTAGCGTTGGAACAAAGAGCGGAACCATTATTGAAATGGTATTTGTCAAAGATTAGATCTAATGGAAGACACATATGCGATCCAGGGTTGCCAAAAGTTCATGAACCCATCCATGTCCTGTCTCAGTGCGAATGTCAACTTTTCCATCGAGTAAATGTCTTGGATCACGTTAATCCAATCTTCAGGTGTAGGACAGTCCTTCAACATCCATTTTTTAGTTAGAGCTTTTTTGCTTGCCAATATTAAAACATTGAATAAGTATTTTTCTCCTCGTCTTTCCAGTGAGTCCAGTAGTAAACCCAAATACAAAGTTACAAAAGAAAAGGGAACTGTTATTTTGAATATTTTCCCCAATATTGTCTGTACATTGGTCCAATATTGGTGGATAACTGGGCATGACCAAAACACATGAAAATGATTTGCAGTCTTTTCACCACACAAGCGCCAACAGTTCAATCCCTTATGGGTAAATTTGTTTTGTGCAGGTGTTCTGAAAAATCTTACCAAGTTTTTCCATCCAAATTCTCTCCACTGCAGGGATGAGGTACTTTTCCATTGCTGTTTATTTAGCTTTTCCCATATTTCCAGTTGTAAAGTGAAATTCCCCTCTTTTTCCCATCTCTCTTTTATATAAGATGTGTTGTCTCCTTTTAAGTCTTGAAGACCTTGGTATATTTTAGAAATGTATCTGATCCCTGGGATCCCTTTATATGCCATTAAGAAGACCTTCAGAACACCTGACTGGGCCCTTTCCAAATCCTCCTTTTTAAGTATATTGTTTATGTGGTGTCTAAGCTGGAAGAACCTGTAAAGGTCTTGATTTATTAGGCCTTGTTTTTTCAAATCTTCAAAACTTCTTAAGATTTGCCCTTTAAAAAAATCGTAATATTTTATCAGCCCTTTCTCCTTCCACTTTTTAAATCTGGTGTCTGTTTTATTAGGAGTAAAGTCTTGATCATAGGCAATCCATTGCAGAAGTCGATAGGGCTCTTTAGTTTGATTCTCTCTGACTATCTTAAACCAAATTTTTAGCGGGGTCTCTATCCACGGGTTAGTGTTATTCAAAAGCTTAGGTAAGGCATTGTTCCCTATTATCGCCTGTAGGGGGATGTCACTTGTTATTTGGCATTCGATCTCCTTCCATTGTGCAGTGTAGACTGGGTTACATATCTCTACTAAAGTTTTAATTTGTGTGGCTTTAAAGTAGTCCCTGATATTTGGCAGCGCGAGCCCACCTTTGTCTTTGTTTAGCTGTAGGGTTCTATATCTGATTCTAGGTCTCTTGCCCTGCCATATGAATCTTGAGATCCTTCTGTCCAGCTCCTGCCATGTTTTTTTGGGAGGTTCTACCGGTATTGTTTGGAAAAGGTATAGAAGACGTGGAAGTATATTCATTTTGACTGCTTCAATTCTTTGTGCAGTACCCAAGAATGGTATCATATTCCATCTTGCTAGGTCAGATTTTAGTTTTGTCACCAGTGGATCATAGTTTAGTGATATAATTTTGTTGAGTTGTTTCGGGATATTGACCCCCAGATATTTCATAGATTCCGACTCCCAGTTAGTTTTGAGTTTGCTTAGTGAATAATGATTTGGGTCATAGTTGAAAGTTAAAACTTGGGTTTTATGCATGTTTAATTTGTACCCCGATAAATCTCCATACTCTGAAAAAACTGAGGTTAGTTCTGGTAAAGAAGTGTCCGGCTGCCCTAGGTATATTAAAATGTCATCAGCAAAGAGTGCTATTTTATGTTCCTTCTGACCAAGTGTAATACCTTGAATTTCTTGATTTTGTCTTATCCATTGGCTCAGAGGTTCTATGAAGACTGCAAAGAGCAGTGGAGACAGGGGGCAGCCCTGACGACATCCTCTTTCCAGTTCAAAAGATGATGATAAATTACCGTTAATCCTTATTTTAGCTGTTGGTTTTTTATATAATGCCTGTATAGTTCTAATGAAGTTGTTATGAAAATTGAAACTGGATAAGATTCTATATAGAAAAGACCAGTCAACCGAATCGAATGCTTTTTCAGCATCTAATCCCAATATGACTGCATTTAAGTTATATTTTTTTATATAATGAATTATGTGTAAAGTGCGTCGAATGTTGTCTTGTGTCTGTCTTTGTCTTATAAAACCTGTTTGGTCTAAATGAATTAGGTCTGTCAGTATATTTTCTAACCTTTTGGCAAGGATAATGGTAAAAAGCTTATAGTCCTGATTTAGTACACTGATTGGTCTGTAGTTGGAGCACTCTAGTTTATCCTTTTCAGGTTTAGGTATAACTGCAATGACCCCTTCTCTCCAGGAGGGGGGGGTTTTCCCCTGTGTGGAGGACATAATTAAATGTTTTCAGGAGGAGAGGAGATAGTTGCTGTTTAAAGGTTTTGTACCACTCTGCTGTATAGCCATCAGCTCCTGGGGATTTGTTAGCTTTAAGTTTCATAATTGCTTTTTCCAATTCTTTAGGATGTATTTCTGACAGTAGTGTTTTATTTTGTGACTCCGTAAGTTGGGGAAGGTTTAATGTGTTTAGGAATGCCTCGGATGCGTTTTTATGTTTTTTGTGGGAGTATAAGTTCTTATAGTAATTCTCGAAGCTTTTAAGAATATCCTGAATTCTGAATTTTATTTCCTTTGATACTGGGTCTCTGATTTTGTAGATTGCTCTTTCTGTTTGATGTTTCCTCAATTTATAGGCTAGCAATTTTGGCGATTTACTGCCTGCTTCATAGTATTTTTGTTTCAAAAATATAAGTTTCTTCTGGATTTCTATTGTGTAGATCTCATTTATTTGGTTTTTAATTTCCTTAATCTTGAGCGAGTCAGTAGAATGAGTGTTGCCTTTGTGTTCTTTTTCTAGGTTCCTAAGTTCTGACTCTAATGTGGATAGTTTTTCTTGTCTTAGTTTCTTTTGGGTTGCCAGTTTTGCAATAATCTTTCCTCTTATTACAGCTTTGCATGCATCCCACAGTATTAAAGGGGATACTTCTCCATTATCGTTTTCTTCCAAATATCTGAGAATATCTGATTCCAATTCATCTTTCAATGGTCCTTTCAGGACATT
The DNA here is from genome assembly GCA_020510985.1 of Pholidichthys leucotaenia. NCBI lineage: Eukaryota > Metazoa > Chordata > Actinopteri > Cichliformes > Pholidichthyidae > Pholidichthys > Pholidichthys leucotaenia. The sequence continues at coordinate 213,583,792 of CM035846.1, read as the reverse complement.
TGAATTTAACCTCCAAGAAAATGTATTATTTGTGTATTTTTGGATATTTAAGTCCATGTAGATCGGACTGTGGTCAGAGAGATCCATCAGTCCTATTTTACATGTTTCTATTCTTCCAATGTCTCTATTAAACATAAAAAAATAGTCAATCCTTGAGTAAGATGAATGTGGAGTTGAGTAAAATGTATAGTCTTTTACACTGGGGTTGAGTTCCCTCCACACGTCACAGATTCCCATTTCTTTTAGTAGCATCCGAGTCTTCCTGCTTTGGGTGTTATTTTGATGTGGAGAATTACCAGAAGCATCCCAGTATGGATTCAGTCTAAGATTGAAGTCCCCACCACATATCACTAAACCTTGAGCTTTAGTTATCATTAGGTCAAATACATTTTTATAAAATTTCCAGTTAGCCCCTGGGGGAGCATACACATTCAGCAGGGTGATATCTTCTCCCTCTAGCCGCCCAGTTACCAAACTGTATCTCCCTTCTTTATCTTTGTGTTCTGATTTTTTTTCAAATGTAATTTTGGTTGATATCAATGTCGCTACTCCCCTCCTCCTCCCTGACTTATATGAAGATGAAGAGATCATTTTAAACCCTTGTCTACTGAGTTTATTGTGTTCCACGTCTGTTAGGTGGGTTTCTTGTAAAAATATTATTCCTGCTTTGTCTTTTTTCATTTTGCCTAGAATCTTGGATCTTTTAACTGGATTCAGGATTCCTTTTACGTTATATGAAATTATTTTGGTTACACCCTGTTTCTCCATTGTGTTGTTTTGTTTAGTATAACTGTGTGGTGGCCCTCTTTTGTGCTACTCAGAAACTGAAAGAACATTAAAAACAAGAAAAACATTAAGAACATAGTGTATAAAACTTTAAAACAAAAAGCTGTCAAAAGAACTTCCTGAGCTGAGGTCTTTTTAAAGACCCTGGAAGAGCCTTGATGGAGTGAAGGCCCTGAGGGAAATTCCTCAAACTCTGTTACGTGTTGAGGGCCCTCTCTTACCCCTGTAAGTTGTCCCATGCTTTTAACGTGAGTTTCAGAACCCAATCCGAACTTGTAATGATTTTTTTTTCCCTTTTATGCCTATACCCTGTGAAATTGAGTGCACCCTCCCACCCCCATCACATCAAACATTCACGCAAAAACAGTATTTGTTAGTATGAGGAGAACATGTGGATTATTGTCACATTTCTATTTTAACAAGTTTTTTTTTTTTTTATTAAAAAGACTTATTTGTTTCAAATATTATGACTGTTCCATGAAATGTTTTACCACATGCTGAATATGCATCTCCTTTAATGTTTGTTACCTTGTATGAGGGGGGTTGGATGTGCAGATTGATTCAAGAAAAAAAAAAAGGTCGCTATTCCAACCTGAAAACGGACAGTTTATCCGCGACGCTCTGGCGCTGGGTTTCCCGCTGCTGGCCCTTGGATTTTGAAGGTCTTTGTGTTGTCCATGTTTGCGTTTTGATCTTCTCACTCGGGTCTGCTGCGGGTTTAAATACCATTACCGGGAGCCCTCTTCTCGCCATGTCAGCTGTTGCTTCTTCCGCCGAATTACAGAGACATGTTTCTTCGCCGTAGAAGACCCTTAACTTCGCAGGAAATGGCGTCTGAAAGCGCAATTTCTTCTCTCTTAACACCTTTTTCGCGTCATTGTATTCCCTGCGCTTTTTAAGGACCTCCGGGGCGTAATCGTGTTCCACGAAGACTTTTCTCTCCTGGTGCATAAATCCTTTTTTCTGCCAAGCCAGTCTGACAACCTCTTGTTTTATTTTGAAATTGGAAAATCTTACCAACACTGAACGTGGGGGCGCTTCCGCCGCTGGCCTAGCGGCTAATGAACGATGTGCCTTTTCTATGTTTAAGTCGGTGGTTTGTGGAATATCCAATTTCTCTCTTAGTAAAGATTCCACGCATTCTGCCATTGAGTTAAAACCGTTTTCGGCTCCTTCTATCAGACCATGAATTCTTATATTGTCTCTTCTCTGTCTTCCTTCTTGGTTGGCTAGCTTAGCCTCTATAGATGCTTGTCTTTTGCGTAGGTCCAGCACAGAATCTTCGAGCACTTTTATTCGATCCTCTGTTTCCAAGATTCGGTTCTCAGCCTGGTCCACTCTGCTGTTTGTCCTTTTCAATTCTTCTCTGAATTCCCGAAATTCGGCCGTAACCTCTCGGCGAAATCGTCGTAGCTCTTCAAATAGCGATTTCAGGCTAACCTTTTTGTTAGCTACCACCAGTTCCTCGTCTTCTGAACGGAGATCTTCCAGTTCAGATTCTCCGGCCGATACGTGTCCTGGCCTGGAGAATTTCAGTTTCTTCTGTTTTCCTTTAGACATGATGATTTTGTCTTTTGATTTTCACTCCTCCAAAAATCCGTTAAGTTTGATTTTCAAGGTGTTATCTTGGATTGGGTCTGAGAGCTTCAGTGTTAAGCTGCAGTCGCCATGGCGTCCAGACCGGAAGTCCAGTTTTCTACTTTTCTATGTAAATTTATCTAAATTTGTGGATTATTTTATGGCTTATTTTTGTCTGTTTTTTTAAAATAAAATTACTGTTTTTTAAATAAATTTGAAACAGACTGTCGTATTTTTTTTTACCTTTTCCTTATAACAATATATATTTTTAACCATAACTTTGCAGTCAGAACAGAACAATAATTTAACTCTCATTACAAAGAAAAAATATTAATAAAATTGTATTTAATGATTTAAATTAACTTAAATGACCAAGGATGCCGTTATTTCTGCTATAATATTTCTAGATATTTATTTATTTATTTTGCAATCTCCTCACCGCCAAGAAAAACCTCCCTTGTTTTGAAATCCAAATGCTGGCATGTTCAGTTTGTCTGAAGGCTGCTGACGGATTAAAGTCATTGACTTCGTGAATTTCGGTCATCTTAACTTGTCAGGAACATAATTGGGAACACAACTTAATATTGTAGTGGCTGGTGAAATATATCCTCAGCAGTTCAGTAGTCCCCCTTGCCTTTACCTTCATATGAAGCGGGCTGCATTTGAATTCTAGCCACATCTCTGAGCTAAGCGACTCTTCCATTATTGCTCCCGTTTCCAGCACGTTAAAACCATGATAAATGCCTCCAGTGTTTACATACCTCTTATGATTTTTTTCTGCGCTTAAAGTACTTTAATAAACTCATGTTTCTGTAGGACAGTCAAGCCTTATTCATGCTGCACTTCCCCTCTAGTCCGCCTTGGTCCATGTACGCTTTGGATGGGCCCGGCACGCACGCAGCGCTGTACATGCTCACTTTTTTCATCTACCCAGGCCAAGTGATTGACGCATACACACAACCATCATTTGTAGTTTCACTCCCACCCAATAGGTAGCGCCAAGACGCTGACGCACCAGGATTTTCACCAACAAAGAAACAGTGGACTTCTTCACAAAGTTTCTCTTCAAACAGAGTCCATTTCTGCTGTTTGACTTCCCGGTTTTCACTCCTTTTCCACGAAGATGCTGCTGCCGCTAGCGAGACACTGCCTGCTGACTGACTGGAAAGCTCGTGTGGGCGGGGCGCTTCTAAACTCCGCCCGGATGATGGCCACGTGTGTTGTTCATGTGCGTGCTTGCGGAAAGTCATTGCTTCATATATTTTTTTCTTATCCCATAAGAACCCAGACCCCCATAATTTTCCTTGAAGGAGAAAGGGGTCTGGGTTCTTATGGGTTAAATTCATATCTCCGTCTTGGTGAGGCGGTAAAATTTCTGGCACGGTGAGCCACCACCAAGAAATATTACCAGAGGAAACCCTGCTGTCCATTGTTATTTAGAGACCGCTATTAAAAAGTAAGCAGAAAGTCTGACCATAGGAAAAGCAGAAGTGCTGAGCTGTGAGTGACAAGCTGTTGTTGGCATACAGGGCACAGACTTTTTTTTTCCAGAGCACAGCACACAAGCGCTGAAAAAAGACATTCAGGGCAGTCGGGTGACAAAAAAAGTGTTTAGTAACACGCAGCCTAAAGCTAATATTAGAAGCTGCGAACATGGCTTCATGTCCACTAGAAACAATGTCTTTCAGCAACACTGTGGAAGTTTTTCACCTTAAAATAATGTTTCCTAAATGACTTTGATGGAACATCAACCTTTGACCAGGTGAGTGTCACTTCCCCCCACAGCCTGAACAGTCCACGTTGCTGTAACAGCTCTGTTCTTCAAGGATGTGCACAGGTTCGGGCATATTGTTGCCCGGGCAACAGCCCATTTGCTGTCTTTGTCCGAGCTGCCCGTCTGGAGGGAAAATAAAAGGAAAAAGCTGTCCTGTTAACATTAGAAATAGGTTAGTTTTTTTGACTTTTAGATATTAAACTTTTCCTTGTAAAATTTGGAGCATTTACTTTCTAAAATAAGTGACTTTTTCCTTTAAATGTGTAATTTTATTTATTTAAATGTGCATTTTTTAAATTTCTCTTGGGTTTTTCATGTAATTTTGAGACTGTGTTGTTAACGTTGTAATCATTATGTACTATGCACATAATACACACTGTGTATTATGTGTACTATGTGTTTTTGTCAGGTCAGGCATGGCTTGCTTGCTACCGGATAACCATGAAAACCAGTACTACCTGTCTCATGGGTCGGGCCGTCGGCAACTCAACCGGCATCCCCGCCCTTCCGAGGGCGTGGAGGGTGAAACAGGGCATCCTGGCAGAACTAAAAACAATATCTGTCACAGGTCTGTGGTGGACCACTCCCAGTTACACAGGGTGAGACTGGACATCCTGGCAGATAAATACATCTGTCACAAGGTCTGCGGTGGACTGTGCCAGTCGGTGCATTGTGACATGCACTACACAAAGAGCAGAGATAAACAAACCTATCATCTGGTCAGTCACTGCAACAGATACTGGAGTCAGTTTGTGTTGGCTTGTCCTTGCCACTGATATTACCTTTATCTGCCAAGACTGTGCTAGTCCAGCAAAAGCTAGCAGTACTCAAATACTTTGCAAGCAGTTTCATGAAATGGTCAATCAGAAAGCAACTCATACCGGCTTACAAGGTCCGCGCTGATCTGTTCACACTCCGACAGGCAGCGAAAAGTAAGCTAGGAGCAGGAAGACAAAAGAAGAGGAAAACAGCAGCCTTGTGTGTAGCAGAATGGAATGTACGCACTCTGTTGGACAGAACAACATCACAGCGCCCAGAAAGACAGACCGTGCTTGTGGCCCTGGAAATGAACAAGTACAATGTAGACATAGCTGCATTTAGTGAAACAAGACTGCCTGGATATGACAGCTTGGAAGACCATGGGTACATCTTCTTTTGGAGTGGGAGATCAACTCAAGAAAGGAGAGAAGCAGGAGTGGGCTTTGCAGTTAGAAAGGAGATAGCAGCAATGCTTGATGAGGAACCGGTGCCAATCAACAACAGGATAATGACTATGAGACTCCCACTACAGCAGAAGGTGTATGCCGCACTCATCAGTGTATATAAGATAAGATAAGATAAGATAAGCCTTTATTAGTCCCACAACGGGGAAATTCCAGGATTGCAACAGCACAGGGATAGCAACACTCAGAGCAACAATCAGAAGGCAAGAAAAAAAAAAAAAACAAGCAAGCAAGAGCAGCTAATATACATATGTACATATTACTATAAAATATATATGTACACACACACACAGACACACAGTGCAGAGCACTGTAGCTGGATGGAATAAATATATGAATATATAAACACACAGTGCAGAGCATTGTAGCTAGATGGAATAAATATGTAAATATATAAACACCCACAGTACGGAGCATTGCAGCTAGGTGGAATAAATATGTTAGTATATAAACACACACAGTGCGGAGCATTGTAGCTAGATGGAATAAATATATAGATATATAAAAACACAGTGCGGAGCATTGTAGCTAGATGGAATAAATATACAGATATATAAATATGAACACACCCAGTGCTGAGCATTGTAGCTAGATGGAATAAATATGTAAATATATAAACACACACAGTGCAGAGCATTGTTGCTAGATGGGATGAAACAGCATAACCCTCTACTTAGTTATCCTACATGGTATGATTATGTGCCCATACATATTCTCACCCTCCATAGCAACCGGTATTTTCCTAGTTGTATGCCGGAGGGGACCATTGTGTAAGTCTATTGCATCTTTTGCATTTAAAAACTATTAGTTTGTTACGTCTTTTTGCTACCTCTGCGAGCAGCCCTGCTTAGGTTGTACAGTCTGACAGCCGTTGGTAGGAAGGACCTACGAAACCTCTCGGTTGTGCACCTGGGATGATGTAGTCTGCTGCTAAATGAGCTCCTCAGTGCATTCAGTACGTCCTGCATAGGGTGGAACTCGGACTCCAGCAGAGATGACAGTTTAGCCACCGTCCTTCTCTCTCCTATCTCCTCCACCGGATCAAGGCGCTGCCCCAGGACAGAGCTAGCTTTCTTAATCAGTTTGTTCAGTCTCTTCCTATCGGCTGCTGTAATGCCACTGCCCCAGCAGACCACTCCAAAAGTGATGGCTGATGCCACCACCGTGTCATAGAATGTCTTCAGCAGCGCCCCTTGTACACCAAAAGACCTGAGTCTCCTCAGCAGGAACAGCCTGCGCTGTCCCTTCTTGTAGAGTGCGTCAGTATTGTGTGACCAGTCTAGTTTATTGTTCAGATGAACACCCAGGTACTTATAGGATGTCACCATCTCGATGTCTGTTCCCTGTATATTTACTGGTGCTGTGAGGGGCTGCCCATGCCTGCAGTAGTCCACCACCAGCTCCTTAGTTTTCCTTGCGTTGATAAGATAAGATAAGATAAGATAAGCCTTTATTAGTCCCACAACGGGGAAATTCCAGGATTGCAACAGCACAGGGATAGCAACACTCAGAGCAACAATCAGAAGGCAAGAAAAAAAAAAAAAAAAAAAAACACAAGCAAGCAAGAGCAGCTAATATACATATGTACGTATTACTATAAAATATATATATATACACACACACACAGACACACAGTGCAGAGCATTGTAGCTGGATGGAATAAATATATGAATATATGAACACACAGTGCAGAGCATTGTAGCTAGATGGAATAAATATGTAAATATATAAACACCCACAGTACGGAGCATTGCAGCTAGGTGGAATAAATATGCAAGTATATAAACACACACAGTGCGGAGCAATGTAGCTAGATGGAATAATATGTAGATATATAAATATATAAACACACCCAGTGCTGAGCATTGTAGCTAGATGGAATAAATATGTAAATATATAAACACACACAGTGCAGAGCATTGTTGCTAGATGGAATGAAACAGCATAACCGTCTACTTAGTTATCCTACATGGTATGATTATGTGCCCATACATATTCTCACCCTCCATAGCAACCGGTAAGTTCCTAGTTGTATGCCGGAGGGGACCATTGTGTAAGTCTATTGCATCTTTTGCATTCAAAAAACTATTAGTTTGTTACGTCTTTTTGCTATCTCTCCGAGCAGCCCTGCTTAGGTTGTACAGTCTGACAGCCGTTGGTAGGAAGGACCTACGAAACCTCTCGGTTGTGCACCTGGGATGATGTAGTCTGCTGCTAAATGAGCTCCTCAGTGCATTCAGTATGTCCTGCATAGGGTGGAACTCGGACTCCAGCAGAGATGACAGTTTAGCCACCGTCCTTCTCTCTCCTATCTCCTCCATCGGATCAAGGCGCTGCCCCAGGACAGAGCTAGCTTTCTTAATCAGTTTGTTCAGTCTCTTCCTATCGGCTGCAGTAATGCCACTGCCCCAGCAGACCACTCCAAAAGTGATGGCTGATGCCACCACCGTGTCATAGAATGACTTCAGCAGCGCCCCTTGTACACCAAAAGACCTGAGTCTCCTCAGCAGGAACAGCCTGCGCTGTCCCTTCTTGTAGAGTGCATCAGTATTGTGTGACCAGTCTAGTTTATTGTTCAGATGAATACCCAGGTACTTATAGGATGTCACCATCTCGATGTCTGTTCCCTGTATATTTACTGGTACTGTGAGGGGCTGCCCATGCCTGCGGCAGTCCACCACCAGCTCCTTAGTTTTCCTCGCGTTGATCTGGAGGCAGTTCCGATGGCACCAGTCCACGAAGTCCTGGATAAGCCCTCTGTACTCAGCTTCATCTCCATTGGAGATGAGGCCAACGATCGCAGAGTCATCAGAGAACTTCTGTAGATGGCAGTGTGTTGTGTTGTGTGAGAAGTCCGCAGTATAAAGAGTGAACAGGAAGGGAGCCAGCACCGTTCCCTGGGGGGCCCCCGTGCTACTGATGATCGTGTCGGACACACAGTCCCGGGTTCTCACAAACTGAGGCCGGTTCGTGAGGTAGTCCAGGATCCATGATGACAGGTGCTGGTCCACCCCTGCGCGCAGCAGCTTGTCCTTCAGGATCATCGGTTGGATGGTGTTGAAAGCACTGGAGAAGTCAAAGAACATGATCCTCACCATATTCCCGGGCTTCTCCAGGTGGGACAGAGAACGGTGAAGGAGGAAGATCACCGCATCCTCCACCCCTATGCCATGCTGGTAGGCGAACTGGAGTGGATCCATCGCTGGTTCCACCAGGGGGCGGAGGTGAGCAAGGAGCAGTCTCTCCAGGGTCTTCATCAAGTGGGACGTCAAGGCCACCGGTCTGTAGCTGTTCAGGTCTTTGGGGTGGGAAGTTTTTGGTACAGGTACCACACAAGATGTTTTCCACAGCTGTGGTACCCTCCCCAGCTTCAGGCTCAGGTTGAAGATGTACGTCACAATCCCACACAGCTGGTCTGCACAGGACTTGAGGAGCTTTGCGCTGATGCCGTCCGGTCCCGACGCCTTCCTCGCCTTGATCTTCCTCAGCTCCGTCCTCACCTGGGTCCTGGTCAGGGTCAGGATGGGGGGCTGTGTGTTGGGGGTGGGGGGGTGTTGGTGGAGTGGGGAGTGGGCAGCAGGACTTGATTTCTTTAGAGGCAGCAGTGGTTGTTGTGCAGTCAGGGGGGAGGGCGGTTGGTCAAACCTATTGAAAAACAGATTCAGGTTGTTCGCCCACTCCCTGCCCCCCAACAATGACCAACACAGAGGAGGTGAAGGAAGAGTTCTACAGTGATTTACGTGAGACTATCAGGCGTGCTCCAGCAGAGATGACAGTTTAGCCACCGTCCTTCTCTCTCCTATCTCCTCCATCGGATCAAGGCGCTGCCCCAGGACAGAGCTAGCTTTCTTAATCAGTTTGTTCAGTCTCTTCCTATCGGCTGCAGTAATGCCACTGCCCCAGCAGACCACTCCAAAAGTGATGGCTGATGCCACCACCGTGTCATAGAATGACTTCAGCAGCGCCCCTTGTACACCAAAAGACCTGAGTCTCCTCAGCAGGAACAGCCTGCGCTGTCCCTTCTTGTAGAGTGCATCAGTATTGTGTGACCAGTCTAGTTTATTGTTCAGATGAATACCCAGGTACTTATAGGATGTCACCATCTCGATGTCTGTTCCCTGTATATTTACTGGTACTGTGAGGGGCTGCCCATGCCTGCGGCAGTCCACCACCAGCTCCTTAGTTTTCCTCGCGTTGATCTGGAGGCAGTTCCGATGGCACCAGTCCACGAAGTCCTGGATAAGCCCTCTGTACTCAGCTTCATCTCCATTGGAGATGAGGCCAACGATCGCAGAGTCATCAGAGAACTTCTGTAGATGGCAGTGTGTTGTGTTGTGTGAGAAGTCCGCAGTATAAAGAGTGAACAGGAAGGGAGCCAGCACCGTTCCCTGGGGGGCCCCCGTGCTACTGATGATCGTGTCGGACACACAGTCCCGGGTTCTCACAAACTGAGGCCGGTTCGTGAGGTAGTCCAGGATCCATGATGACAGGTGCTGGTCCACCCCTGCGCGCAGCAGCTTGTCCTTCAGGATCATCGGTTGGATGGTGTTGAAAGCACTGGAGAAGTCAAAGAACATGATCCTCACCATATTCCCGGGCTTCTCCAGGTGGGACAGAGAACGGTGAAGGAGGAAGATCACCGCATCCTCCACCCCAATGCCATGCTGGTAGGCGAACTGGAGTGGATCCATCGCTGGTTCCACCAGGGGGCGGAGGTGAGCAAGGAGCAGTCTCTCCAGGGTCTTCATCAAGTGGGACGTCAAGGCCACCGGTCTGTAGCTGTTCAGGTCTTTGGGGTGGGAAGTTTTTGGTACAGGTACCACACAAGATGTTTTCCACAGCTGTGGTACCCTCCCCAGCTTCAGGCTCAGGTTGAAGATGTACGTCACAATCCCACACAGCTGGTCTGCACAGGACTTGAGGAGCTTTGCGCTGATGCCGTCCGGTCCCGACGCCTTCCTCGCCTTGATCTTCCTCAGCTCCGTCCTCACCTGGGTCCTGGTCAGGGTCAGGATGGGGGGCTGTGTGTTGGGGGTGGGGGGGTGTTGGTGGAGTGGGGAGTGGGCAGCAGGACTTGATTTCTTTAGAGGCAGCAGTGGTTGTTGTGCAGTCAGGGGGGAGGGCGGTTGGTCAAACCTATTGAAAAACAGATTCAGGTTGTTCGCCCACTCCCTGCCCCCCAACAATGACCAACACAGAGGAGGTGAAGGAAGAGTTCTACAGTGATTTACGTGAGACTATCAGGCGTGCTCCAGCAGAGATGACAGTTTAGCCACCGTCCTTCTCTCTCCTATCTCCTCCATCGGATCAAGGCGCTGCCCCAGGACAGAGCTAGCTTTCTTAATCAGTTTGTTCAGTCTCTTCCTATCGGCTGCAGTAATGCCACTGCCCCAGCAGACCACTCCAAAAGTGATGGCTGATGCCACCACCGTGTCATAGAATGACTTCAGCAGCGCCCCTTGTACACCAAAAGACCTGAGTCTCCTCAGCAGGAACAGCCTGCGCTGTCCCTTCTTGTAGAGTGCATCAGTATTGTGTGACCAGTCTAGTTTATTGTTCAGATGAATACCCAGGTACTTATAGGATGTCACCATCTCGATGTCTGTTCCCTGTATATTTACTGGTACTGTGAGGGGCTGCCCATGCCTGCGGCAGTCCACCACCAGCTCCTTAGTTTTCCTCGCGTTGATCTGGAGGCAGTTCCGATGGCACCAGTCCACGAAGTCCTGGATAAGCCCTCTGTACTCAGCTTCATCTCCATTGGAGATGAGGCCAACGATCGCAGAGTCATCAGAGAACTTCTGTAGATGGCAGTGTGTTGTGTTGTGTGAGAAGTCCGCAGTATAAAGAGTGAACAGGAAGGGAGCCAGCACCGTTCCCTGGGGGGCCCCCGTGCTACTGATGATCGTGTCGGACACACAGTCCCGGGTTCTCACAAACTGAGGCCGGTTCGTGAGGTAGTCCAGGATCCATGATGACAGGTGCTGGTCCACCCCTGCGCGCAGCAGCTTGTCCTTCAGGATCATCGGTTGGATGGTGTTGAAAGCACTGGAGAAGTCAAAGAACATGATCCTCACCATATTCCCGGGCTTCTCCAGGTGGGACAGAGAACGGTGAAGGAGGAAGATCACCGCATCCTCCACCCCAATGCCATGCTGGTAGGCGAACTGGAGTGGATCCATCGCTGGTTCCACCAGGGGGCGGAGGTGAGCAAGGAGCAGTCTCTCCAGGGTCTTCATCAAGTGGGACGTCAAGGCCACCGGTCTGTAGCTGTTCAGGTCTTTGGGGTGGGAAGTTTTTGGTACAGGTACCACACAAGATGTTTTCCACAGCTGTGGTACCCTCCCCAGCTTCAGGCTCAGGTTGAAGATGTACGTCACAATCCCACACAGCTGGTCTGCACAGGACTTGAGGAGCTTTGCGCTGATGCCGTCCGGTCCCGACGCCTTCCTCGCCTTGATCTTCCTCAGCTCCGTCCTCACCTGGGTCCTGGTCAGGGTCAGGATGGGGGGCTGTGTGTTGGGGGTGGGGGGGTGTTGGTGGAGTGGGGAGTGGGCAGCAGGACTTGATTTCTTTAGAGGCAGCAGTGGTTGTTGTGCAGTCAGGGGGGAGGGCGGTTGGTCAAACCTATTGAAAAACAGATTCAGGTTGTTCGCCCACTCCCTGCCCCCCAACAATGACCAACACAGAGGAGGTGAAGGAAGAGTTCTACAGTGATTTACGTGAGACTATCAGGCGTGCACCGACTGATGACAGGCTGATACTCGTTGGAGAATTTAATGCCAGAGTTGGTTCGGACACCGAGAAATGGAAAGGAGTGCTAGGCAGTCATGGAGTAGGCAAGTGCAATGCTAATGGAGAACTTCTACTTGCACTATGTTCAGAGTACAACCTTGTGATAACCAACACTCTATTTAAGCACAAGGACACACACAAGAAGACATGGATGCACCCAAGATCCAAGCACTGGCACTTATTAGACTACATCATAGTCAGACAGAGAGACAGAAGGGATGTATTGGACACCAGAGCAATGAGAGGCGCGGACTGTGGCACTGATCATGTTATGCTGAGATCTAGATTAAGGATTTGCAGACGAAAACAGCACTGCAGGACGGGTGCAAAGCCACCACGGAAGCTAAACACTAGTGCACTGAAAGGCCAAAAGAAGCAGGAAGAACTTACACAGGCAATGGATGAAAATTTGAAAGACTGGGACAGCAACAACTCAGAGAATGACATAGAAGAGAAATGGGCAACACTGAAGGACACGGTGTATCAGACTGCGAGTGATGTATTAGGCTACCCTGAGAAGAAACATCAAGATTGGTTCGATGAGCATGATGAACACCTGAAGAAACTACTAGAAGCGAGGAATACAGCTAGGCAGGAAAACCTAGTGTAACACAAGGTCGAAGAAGAAGAAATACTCAAAGGCTCAGAGTGAGCTACAGAAGTACACCAGAGAGATGAAGTCCAACTGGTGGGATGAAAAAGCGGAGAAACTTCAAACTGCAGCAAACAGGAAGGACATGAAAACATTTTTCACAGGTTTGAGAGAAATCTACGGCCCTAAACCAAGAAGATTGATCCAACTAAAGGCTATGGATGGTGAAATGGTTTTGCAGGAGAAAGATAAGATCGTGGACAGATTTGCAGACCACTTTGACCAACTGCTAAACAACCCTGGAGATCTCACTGAAGAGGCTAAAGAAGCTCTAGTGCAGCGACCAGCTGTATCAAGTCTGGATGAACCACCAAATTTTGATGAACTAATGGCAGCTATCAGGACAACACAGGATGGTAAAGCTCCAGGAAGGGATGGAATTCCAGCAGAAGTGTGGAAATTTGGTGGTGTTCAGCAGACCAACTGCCTGCACAAGCTCATCCAAGAGATATGGGATGCCCAGAAAGTACCTCAGGACTGGAAGAATGCAAGTATTGTGCCTTTGTTCAAGAAAGGTGACAGGAAGGATTGTGGAAATTACCGAGGTATATCACTACTAGCCACTGTTGGTAAGATTCTCTCACGTGTACTACTTAACAGACTTAGTGAACACATCTCCCCGAATGTGCTACCGGAAACCCAGTGCAGCTTTAAAAGTGGAAGAAGCACAATGGACATGATTTTCTGCTTGAAACAGGTTCAAGAAAAGTGTATCGAACAGAACATGCCGCTTTATGTAGTCTTCATAGACTTCAGTAAAGCCTTCAATACTGTTTCACGACAAGGACTTTGGCAGGTACTGAAGAAATATGGTTGTACAGAGAAGTTTGTCAGCCTGATTGAGGCACTCCATACAGGTATGCAAGCAAATGTGGCAATGAGTGGTTCAGCATCTAAAGACTTTTCAGTAAGCAACGGGGTGAAACAAGGGTGTGTGCTGGCACCTACACTCTTCTCGCTATATCTGGCAGCCATGCTTGAGGAGGCCTTCAAAGACACTTCAGAAGGAGTATACATTCAAACAAGGAAAGAAGCAGACTTGTTCAGTGTGGCACAGTTTAAAGCCATGAGTAAGACATCGATAAAGATAGTAAGAGAAATGCTCTTTGCCGACGACAGTGCTTTAGTTGCACACAGCGTGGAAGATATGCAATCTTTAGTGGAGAAATTTGCAAGAGCAGCTAGCCAATTCAGCCTCCAAATCAACATCAAGAACACAGAGTGCCTTTATCAACCACCTAAGTTCCAATTATCAACATCACTACCAGAAGAGATCAGCATTGGTACAGAGCCACTAGTCAAGTGCAAGACTTTCAAGTACCTAGGGAGTACTGTTTTCAGACAACCCTAGGCTGGAGGATGAACTCTCAGAATGGGAAGAGTGAGCGCTGTGTTTGGAAACTTGAGGGAGAGACTGTTGAACAATCGACATGTGTCAATCCGTGTGAAATGCAAAGTGTACAGAGCGACAGTACTGGCTACTCTATTGTACGGTGCTGAAACTTGGGACTGTCTACAGAGTGCAGGTGAAGAAACTCCACGCGTACATGATGAGACACCTTCGAGCCATAATGAACATCTCATGGAAAGACGAGATAACCAACACAGAAGTGTTGAAACGAGCTGGTCTACCATCAGTGGAGGACATGCTAATACAGATGAACCTGAGATGGCTCGGACATGTTGAGAGGATGGACCACCAGCGTCTCCCTCGGCAGTTACTCTACTCACAGTTATGCGAGGGCAAACGCAATCAGGGTAGACCAAGGCTCAGATTTAAAGACACTGTAAAAAGAAACTTGAAGAAGTTGGACATAGACAGGAATTCCTGGCAGCAGAAGGGTAAGGACAGAGCTGTGTGGAGGAATCTGATCAGACCTAAATGAAACAGTCATTGTCGCCCATGACAGACTGCTATGATGAGACTCACCTGTTCGCTGTTGGTGGTCAAAAAATTCATACCTCCTTTCGGTGATGGTGGAATGGTCACCAAAGGTACTGTCCATTAATACCAGCCCATCTTCCAGTGAACCGCCACCACACAGTCCCAAAAAAATTTGCTGCCCTTCGGCGCCGAGGTAGTGAACTAGCAGGCTCCTCCGTCTCTCCTCGCTGACGCTACCAAGTCCGGCTGCCGTCACACACTTCAAATGTGCTTCTCCAGCGAGCCCACGATATGGCTGGTGTGCCCTGAGACTGGAGGAATGGAGGTGGCTCCCTGACGCACAAACCCATTTTTCCTAGTCGCCAAATGTTACATCTGAATAATGGGAGACGGAGACCTTACTTTGCTGAACACTGAACTCCCTTTATTTAACCGAACAACACAATATATATCCCAGCCGTAGCCCGCCTGACGTCATCAACCCCCAACCCCCCAGCTGAGCTACGGCAAGCCCCAAGCCCCAATTCCCATATGTAACACATAGGACTTTCCAAAGTTGGAGTAACACATACTTTATGTACTCATATGTTGAGACCCTTGGCACTGACCTTGTGCACAACCTGGATGTAGACCTACCCGAAGATCATTGTATGCGAGTTTGGTGACTATAGGGAAAATACGTGAGGATGAGTCATTCTTGCAGACTGTGGAGGATCAGACAGACAGATGGACATTAAAATGCAGTGGAGCCAGAGTCTAAAAAGGAATGTTTTTTCATTTGTTAGTTATCTGAAATGTGAGCATGCCCATCATTTTCAGATAATGTTAAGAAATCTGTTAAAAGTGTAGGAACACTTAAGATACAAATAGTATTGAAACACTGAAGTCTGTGCAGAAAAAGCCTTGGGATAGAGGGTGTACTCTTCATTTCCAAGAAAAAAAGGAAGACTTTTCTCTTGAGAAAATCCTCAATACAATTAGTCTCATCAATGTGAGACTGAAAGAGAGGATATTTGTTGGGAATCCATTTGAACCATTTATATCCTTCCTCGATGTCTAAAGAGACCATTGGCACACCTGGGCTACTGTTGAATGCACCTTTTTGACTAAAGGACATCTATTCTATAAGCTGCTGAAAAAGTAACCCAGTGTCATTTACTGAATACAGTTCTTTGGAAAGTTCCAGTCTACATATGATTAGTTTACAACTTTTCCGAAGGTCAAACTTACCATACAGGTGCAGAATAAATTGGGTAATTTGTCAAGTGTTTCACGTTTCAGTGTCATCACAGGCTGCAAGTAATTCTAATAGTTTAGATGAAGTCAATAAAGCTAGATATTTCTCTCTCACAATAAATCTTGTGATGACTGCACTGGAAGCCACCTGCTTTGTGCTGTACACCTTTTTCCACCTGGAGATTTGTGATGTGTCAATGTGGCTCAGTGGAGAGGTCCAAATGTTAAAGTAAGTCATGGGCTTCCTCCTAGTGGGACGTGCCCAAAACAGGACACACTGGAGAGACGTCTCCCAGCTGGGCTGGGAACATCTTTGTATCCTCTCTGAAGAGCTGGAGCAGGTGGCCGGGGAGAGGGAAGACTAGGCGTCTCTGCTTGAGCTGCTGCCTCCATGACCCGGACCTCCAGAAAAGCGGTAGAAGATGGATGGATGGAAGTCATGGGCTTTTGAGTGCCCCATTTCTCTCCTCGTGCTTATTTTGGCCTCTGTCAGAACATCTTAAAACATATCAAGAGGCTAGATTGTAATTCTTTGTGGATTTTCTGATGTCTTTGATAAACACTTCAAAACGTATATTTTGCCCTCAGTGTGGGCAAAAGTATCACAAAAAACAAGAGTCAAATAGAATAATTACTACTTTAATACACTGGTTAATATACAGATGTTCATGTAGTCTGCTGAGATTACAGGGAAGCATGACATTATGAGGAAGGCTGCAAAGAACTGACAAATTTATGTGCTTAGTTAGTCTGTACTAATTGAGTCCAGTTTAAAAAGAAGAAAAAAAACCCATTGTAGCATTATATACTTGTCATACATAGCACTTTTGTGACTCAAAGTACTACCCATAGAAAGCCTAAGTCACGCCCCCTCTATTTCTGCATAAATCGGAAAAAAGTCTCCATGGGAGTCAATGGCAAGAGAGAAATTATCTTTTGATCCTGATTGAATTTTGCCACAAGTTACACATACTGACATTTGTCAGTTTAAAAGATAATTTTCCATATAATTAAAGTTGTCCATTGTTGTATAATAAAAGAGTAATATTTAGTTTTTGTGAAGCAGCTTAGTGGACTACATTTCCTTGTCTCGGACTATACATGTTACCAAACACAATTATGCCAGATTCCCTCTCAAAGCTCAGTTCCTCTTTCCTGACCAATGAAAGAAGCATCCAAAGAGGACAAAAACAACACAAATGTATCATATTGTATTTTGAGAGCTGCAGCTGATCCAGAGGACTGTTTGTTACTTAACCCTAGGCGCTCTTTGAAAACGGTGATGTAAGTTATGTAAGCCTGTGTTTGTAGTCTTTCAATTTATGTATTTTCACAACCTTATTACCTCCGCCAAGGAGGTTGTGTTTTCATCGGTGTTGGTTTGTCTGTCTGTCTGTTTGTTTGTTTGTTAGCAAGATAACTCAAAAAGTTATGGACGGATTTTCATGAAATTTTCACAGATTGTCAGAAATGGGGTATCCTACAGATGATTAGATTTTGGCGGTGATCTGGATCACCGTCCAGAAGAAAGCCACCATTACGGAAAATGCGATTTTCGTGAATAACTACTGAACCACTAATCCTATCATTGTCAATCCAATTGCTAGTCATATGTTTTCATGGTCAAGGAATCTGAAAATGTACACACAAACACTGTATGGGGGGAACTGTGGCGCTTGGCGGAGGTCTGCGCTCTCCGAGTGCTTTTCTAGTACCTAACAGTTAGATGATACCCTACAACTTTAATTATGTGGAAAATTATCTCTGAAATTGACAAACATCAGATGTATAACTTGTGGTAAAATTTGATCGGGATCAAAAGATAATTTCACTCTGGCCATTCACACAAATGGAGATTTTTTTCTAATTTAAGTTCCTAAATGCAAGAGTAGAAGGGGTGTGACTTAGGCTCTCTTGCCTTGCCTCTATTGGGCATCTCACCTTACCAGACTCCACTGAGTCTATGCTACTGTGTCCAAAAGTTTGTGAAGTTTGTCATCATTAATAAATGTGACAGCTAATTTAGCAGATTGCATATTTGGAGCCACACAAGTCTTTAGCTTACTTCAATTTTCATCTTAAACCTATTGCCATTTTACAGTTAGTGGAAGATCGTTGTCACACGTCTGACATTGGCTCAGAATAATCCTCTGAGTTAAAAGGGGGTCCAGAACATCATATACTGTACATAATATAAGCAATGTGTGCATTTCCAATATTCAAGGCCCCAGAATTTACCTTGGTGTAATTTCAGCACATACTGCATTAAAAACTAATTCAATTTCCTTGTGTTATTATATACATGTCACAAACAAAATGGTACATTTTAAAATGTATTGTCGTTAGCACAAACTAACCTGCCTAGGTACAAATGTAAACATGATTTTAACTAGCTGGAATATAAAACAAAGTATTCTTTAGAAAACTGTTCTCCACAGTTGATTCTCATGTTATATCCAAAGTCTTATAAACTTTTTAAAAACTCAATACTGTATGCTTAAAGTGCCATTAAAAATTACTCAAGTGGTCGAGTTCAAGAGCAGAAATGTCACAAAACATAATCTCTGTGGGGCTAAGGGCATAATTTCCCAACTTTTAAACATGCAAAACGTTTAGGGTCTTTTAGAATTTGGTTACTCGAGAACATAATATCTTTTATAACTATTACAACAGTAAGAATAAAATACACAGATTGTTCTCCTAGCAAAAAATGTTACCCTTTTCAGGTAAACTGCATGTAAAGTGTTTGGCAGTCATGTACAGCCATTCCCTGTAATGAAATCTCAATTTCAGCATGTAGAAAATATCTAACAAATCACGATGTAAACAATGCTAGTATTGGTCACAGTGTTTCAGAAAGGGTCTGTCATACTGTAACTGCAATGTAGGCCTCAAAGCTGTTTTTCTGCAGTGTAACAGTTAAACCCTTATAGAAAAAAAAATGTGTGAAAACACATGTTGTAGAGGAATGTACAGCTATACAACTGAAAGCTTGTCTAAGGTATGTTTTTAATAACCTCTTAACCAATATAATAATACTCTGGGGTGATACATAGATGTGTACAAAAGCTCCATGGCAGAAGAGTGTAGATTTTGTAATAATACTGAAAACATGATTGCATGCCATTAAAGAGAACCAACACAGTGAATTTCTACAGAGTAGATGACTCTAGAAGTTAAAACACAGTTTGGATCTCTTACTTTTAATGTTTTTCTATCACCATAAATGTAACAATTTCAACAAGTGTTTATACTCTGTAAAACAGGTTTATTTTTACTGTAATTTCATCAAAACACCACCTGGGGGGGCAAATCAGAGCCTTTCTGCTTCATCATCAGAACTGAAATTACACTTGAATTAATTAATATACTTGTAGTGATGGCAGGGTTGTCTGTTTCATAAAACCATCAATTTCACGACCAAGCTGACCTCAGTCCATCCACTGGGTTTTTCATCCCACAGACACTGCGTGCTGGGGACGAAGTGCTGTGCAGGGCCTCTCTTGTGGTGGAGGAAATAATCTCAACAGTTATCTGACACTAGCAGCACCTCCTGATGGACGGAGCAGGCTGCCGCGTCAGTTTAAAGGACTCATTGCTGTCCACCTCAGGATTTTCCAGAGGTGGAATCTGTTTGCCTTAAAAAAAGACAGCATACTGCTTATTAGGTATGTCCTTCGAGAAATTGTTATGTCTGTTTTCTGTCCAACTGAGTCACTTCATGAGATTTACCAAACTTAAACACACAACATATTTTATCATCAATTATACCATATTTGACTGTATTTTCTTTTAACACTACCGACAAAAAGAAATATTTACTGGTCATATGTAAAAGCGAGACTCAGTTGTTACAGTGCATATAAAACAAGTCAACTATTACAAAGATTTACATGAAATAAATATTTCAAAATGCCTGGGACATATGTCAAAAACATACCAAAAAACATTAACAGAAGCTTGTTTATGAGTATTTGCTGCTCCTTTAATTTTGACAATGCTTACAAAAATCTGGTTGATGCTTGCCAAATTTAAGCTTCTGGCCTTTCTGTAAGTATAGTTGGACTTTTATTCATTTACAGTGCATCTGTAAAGTCTTCACAGCGCTTCACTTTTTCCACATTTTGTTATGTTACAGCTTATTCCAAAATGGAATACATTCATTTTTTCCTCAAAATTCTACACACAATACCACAAAATGACAACATGAAAAAAGTTTTTTTTGAGATTTTTGCAAATTTATTAAAAATAAAAAACTAAGAAATCACATGTACATAAGTATTCACAGCCTTTGCTCAATACTTTGTTGATGCACCTTTGGCAGCAATTACAGCCTCATGTGGTCTATATTAATCATATATCCCATAACCTACATATGTATAAGCATGTGAGAATGTTTGGTGATTACATATGTAAAGCGACTTCACACCTCAGAACAGGACAAAGGGTCTCAACCGCCAGTGAAGATCAAAGAGCATCCGAGGCACTGCGGTGGAGACCAGATAGGTCGCCCTGACCTCCCAGGGCCAGGTGGAGGGGTACGAAGACAAAGGAGGGGATTAAGTTAATGGGGGATGTCAGCTTTGATATGCATGTCTTTTGTTGTGTGTGAGTATAAGTACACAGAGCCGAATGTGTTCGCTCTCTTACTTCTTCTGCTGCTGCACTAGATGAGACTTGTTAGAGGAGCGAAGCTGATAATAAACTTTGGTTTATAAGTCACATCGCCTCGTTATTCCAAGCTCTTCTACACTGGTGACCCTGACGCGAGGATGGACCAGAGGCGTTCCCCCGCGATCGACTAATCTGTGGCAACCCAGGCAGGCGCCGGCGCCCATGCAGACAGGAGAACAGATGGACGACGTTCCCCCACGGCAGAAGTGATAGAGAGGGCTCAACCGAGCACCAGCACCGCTGCGAGAGCCGAAGGAAGACACTCACCCTGCGGACACATCAGTGACGGTCCACACAAATGCAGTCACCGTCAAGCTGCCGGACTTCTGGCAAGAAGACCCCGCCTCGTGGTTTCTGCAAGCTGAAGCCCAGTTTGCACTTGTGGGCATCACGGCTGACCGTACAAAGTTCTATCACATCGTCGCCAAACTCGACGCCGCCACTTCGAGATGTGCGCGGAGCATCATCCAGCGGCCGCCGGCCCAGGACAAATACAGAGAACTGAAAGCGACCATCGTGGCGAATTTCGTCCCCTCTGCCGAGAAGAGAGCCGAGAGGATCCTGGCGGTCTACGGCCACAGAGGATGCAGACCCAAGGCCCTCATGGAGGACTTGCTGCAACTCAAAGAAGAGGACAATGACAATTTCCTCTTCCAATTTATATTCCTCAGTACGCTGCCGCCACACATGAGAGGGACACTTGCCAACATGCGATGCAGTACCCAGCAAGACTTCCGCACGCTGGCTCGCGAAGCGCAGCGACTCGTCAACGCCTGCAAGGAACGGACACCCACAGCAGCATCCGCAGACCTCAACGCTGATGTCCGGAGCCACGGGGAGCCACGAACCACGGAGCAGAATCCGCCCGCCGTGACAGCAACACGGCCAAGACGTAACAGACGGAGCGACGTCTGTTATTACCACCACCGCTTCACCGAGAAGGCCTACAAGTGCGTTCCCCCCTTGCAAATTCACGACTTCGGGAAACGCCAAAGCCGAGAACCGTTAACAGCGGCGGTTCTCGGCGAAAAAAGCAAGCTTCTATATGTGACGGACGGACACACCGGCAAGCAGTTCCTCATTGACACGGGAGCTCAACTGAGTTTTATCATGCCCTCCCAAGCAGACCTGGCCATGGGACCCCGGGGCAATGGAGCGGTGGCAGCCAATGGCTCCATCATCGACACTTTTGGCGAAAGGAACCCGCCTCTCCGCATCCATGGCCGCAACTACAGATGAACATTTGTTGTAGCGGCGGTGAGGTTTAACTTGTTGGGCGCAGATTTTTTGTGTGCACATGGGTTATTAGTCGATCTAGTGAACAGACGCTTGGTTAATGCATTGTCCTTTGCTTCTATTCCCTGCTCAGCTCGAGTTTCTCCACCACCCATGCAGGCCAGCGTCACTACAGCAGGAGGTAAGTTTGATCAACTCCTCACCCAATTTCCAGCACTCACAACTCCCAAATTCTCAGCTACAGTGGCTAAGCACGGGGTCGAACACTTTATTCCCACAACGGGCCCACCTGTATTCGCCAAAGCTCGGCGCTTAGACGCGACCAAGCTCGCCATAGCTCGGGACGAGTTTACCACCCTTGAAAAACTAGGCATTATCAGGCGCTCAAAAAGCCCCTGGGCGTCACCGCTTCACATGGTCCCGAAATCCGACGGTTCTTGGAGACCGTGCGGCGATTACCGCAGATTAAACAATGCGACAGCGCATGACCGCTACCCTATTCCTCACATCCAAGATTTTTCACTACATCTGGCAGGTGTGCGCATTTTTTCAAAAATAGACCTGGTCTGCGGCTATCATCAAGTCCCCGTTAGAGCGGAAGACATTCCTAAAACAGCTGTAATAACCCCCTTCGGTCTTTTTGAATTTTTGCGGATGCCTTTTGGCCTCAAAGGCGCTGCTCAAACCTTTCAGCGGATGATGGACGCAGTATTACGCGACCTCCCTTTCGTGTTCGTCTACCTCGACGATATGCTGGTAGCCAGCTCGTCTGAGGAAGAACACGAACAGCATCTCACTATGGTTTTTCAGAGACTAGAAGAGCACGGGTTAATAATCAATCCAGCCAAATGCAAATTCGGCGTGTCACAAATTGATTTTTTGGGACACAGAGTTTCACCGAAGGGGGCAGTCCCACTGCCAGACAAAGTTCACGCAGTAAAAAGTTTCCCACGGCCACAAACGGTCAAATCGCTGCAAGAATTTTTGGGAATTAATTTAATTCTTAATTTTTACAACCGTTTCCTCCCCCGCACAGCTCAGCTCATGCAGCCCCTATATGACGCGCTCAGAAAACAAAAACCTTCCAACGCGGTCGAATGGACCCCGGAGCGCGAACGCGCCTTCACGGAAGTAAAAAGTGCCCTAGCTAATGCCACATTGTTGGTTCACCCTGATCCCTCGGCCCGCATTGCGCTAACCACAGACACTTCAGACCTGGCCATAGGGGCGGTTGTAGAACAACACGTCAGCGGAACCTGGCAACCTTTGGCATTTTTCAGCAAATTGCTAAACCAAACTGAGCATAAATACAGCACCTTTGACAGGGAGCTGCTAGCGCTTCATTTATCCATCTGCCACTTCCAGTTCTGGTTGGAGGGGCGGCGTTTCACGGCTTTTGTAGACCACAAACCGCTCACCTTTGCGATGGCTAAAATTTCTGAACCGTGGTCAGGCAGGCAACAAAGGCAGCTAGCTGCGATTTCAGAGTTCACCACAGACATTCGACATGTGGCAGGCAAACTTAACGTCGTAGCAGACTGCCTCTCTCGCGCTGTGACATCGCCAGAGCGCGAGGAGACAGATTATACTACCTCAGCCGCAGAACTCTTCGCCAACGCGGACACATACGCAGCCCCAATCCACGTAGGGATAGATTATGCAGCCATGGCGGAGGAGCAAAGTAGTGACGCGGACGTGCGCGCACTCCTGTCTGGACCAACAGGGTTAAGGCTGGAGGAAAGGGGTTTACGCGACGGTGTGCCCCCCCCTAATATGCAACATCTCAACCGGCCGACCTCGCCCGGTAGTCCCAGCTGCATGGCGCCGCCGTATTTTCGACTCAATTCACTCCCTCGCGCACCCAGGTGTGCACGCTTCGGTTAAAATGGTCGCCGAAAAGTTTGTGTGGCCTGGCCTGCGCAAAAACGTAAAAGAATGGGCAAAGACTTGTATTTCTTGTCAGCGCGCCAAAATACACAAACACACAAAAGCCCCTCTACAGCCTTTTCGAATCCCTGCTAGAAGGTTCGACCACGTTCATGTCAACCTCGTGGGACCACTACCTTCCTCCCAAGGTTTCACACATCTGTTAACAATGATAGATCGTACTACGCGCTGGCCGGAGGCGGTCCCTCTGGCGTCAACCACAGCGGAGGAAGTCGCTCGCGTTTTTTTGACAAACTGGGTGGCACGTTTCGGCGTCCCATCGGACATCACGTCCGATAGGGGGCCTCAATTTGTCTCGGAGCTTTGGTCAGCCATGGCCAGCAGCTTAGGAGCGACAATTCACCGCACCACCGCTTATCACCCTCAGGCTAATGGGTTATGCGAGCGTTTTCACAGATCTTTAAAGGCCGCCCTCAGAGCCTCACTAACGGATACAAATTGGGTAAATAAACTTCCTTGGGTTTTATTGGGGTTGCGTGCTGCACCTAAAGAGGATCTAGACGCCTCCCCAGCAGAATTAGTTTTTGCACAACCTCTCAGGCTCCCAGGTGAATTTTTACCAGAGAACACAGAGCCAGGGCATCTTCCAGCCCCGAGGTTTTTAGGCAGCAACGGACCGGACTCTCTCCCCGGGCCGGCACATCACTCTTTTCCACGGGTTTTTGTCCCCCAAGCTTTAAAAAACGCTGAATTCGTTTTTGTTAGGCATGAAGCTTTAAAACCAACCTTCCGCCCACCATACGATGGGCCATTCAGAGTGCTGGAACCTGGTGATAAGCATTTTGTGCTTGATTTAGGGGACAGAAAAGAAACAGTCAGTATTGACAGACTTAAACCTGCCTTCTTGTTGAGAGACGAGCCTGCACGGTTGGCGAGAGCACCTCGGCGGGGTAGACCCCCCAAGAGAAAAGACTCAGCCCCCCTGCAGGGAACAAATAATCACTCTCCTTCCCAAGCTGCAGATTCCTTACAGGAAGGTCCCACCAGGACGCCCGAACGGACCCACAGCAGATTCGGAAGAAGATTTAAGCCCAGACGGCACAGGGACTGATGCAAACTACTCAAAAGTTGTTCACTAATTGTGCTGTAACAGTTTAGGACTGACTTGTGATATTACTATGCTGTTATGTTTACCACTGAATTCTCTACAGGAGCATAGCTGCTGGAAAGTTTCTTCTTTGTCAAGAGGTGTAGCAGTTAGTATGTCATAATAATTATCTTAAACTGTGAATTTTTCTATTATCCTTTTCTTAGTCGTTTGGGGGGGCTGTGGTCTATATTAATCATATATCCCATAACCTACATATGTATAAGCATGTGAGAATGTTTGGTGACCACATATGTAAAGCGACTTCACACCTCAGAACAGGACAAAGGGTCTCAACCGCCAGTGAAGATCAAAGAGCATCCGAGGCACTGCGGTGGAGACCAGATAGGTCGCCCTGGCCTCCCAGGGCCAGGTGGAGGGGTACGGAGACAAAGGAGGGGATTAAGTTAATGGGGGATGTCAGCTTTGATATGCATGTCTTTTGTTGTGTGTGAGTATAAGTACACAGAGCCGAACGTGTTCGCTCTCTTACTTCTTCTGCTGCTGCACTAGATGAGACTTGTTAGAGGAGCGAAGCTGATAATAAACTTTGGTTTATAAGTCACATCGCCTCGTTATTCCAAGCTCTTCTACACCTCAAGTCTTTTTGAACATGATGCCACAAGCTTGGCACACTTATCTTTGGGCAGTTTCACCAATTCCTCTTTGCAGTACCTCTCAAGCTCCATCAGGTTGGATGGGAAGCGCCGGTGCACAGCCATTTTCAGATCTCTCCAGAGATGTTCAATTGGATTCAAGTCTGGGCTCTGGCTGGGCCACTCAAGGACATTCACAGAGTTGTCCTGAAGCCACTCCTTTGATATCTTGGCTGTGTGCTTAGGGTCGTTGTCCTGCTGAAAGATGAACTGTCGTCCCAGTCTGAGGTCAAGAGCGCTCTGGAGCAGGTTTTCATCAAGGATGTCTCTGTACATTGCTGCATTCATCTTTCCTTGTGTTTCTGCAGGTCAGTCAGGGGCATCTTCAGGCTGCAGAACTCACAGGTGGTCTCACGGTGTTTGCACTTCCAGCTCAGGTCGAACATGGAAGGTGGAACGTCAGCATGAAACACCATGCTGACGTTCGACTTTTCCTGAATTTAGGAGGATTTGTGATCATTTTGTATTTCATATTTATTTTATCAACATATTTATTTTATCTATCCTAACTAGTCTCCCAGTTCCTGCCGCTGAAAAACATTTCCACATCATAATGCTGCCATCACCATGCTTCACTGTAGGGATGTATTGACCTGGTGATGAGTGATGCCTGGTTTCCTCCAAACATGACCCTTAGCATTCACGCCAAAGAGTTCAATCTTTGTCTCATCAGAACAGAGAATTTTGTTTCTCATGATCTGAGAGTTCTTCAGGTGCTTTTTGGCAAACTCCAGGCCGGCTGCCATGTGCCTTTTACTAAGGAGTGGCTTCCATCTGGCCACTCTACCATACAGGCTTGATTGGTGGATTGCTGCAGAGATGGTTGTCCTTCTGGAAGGTTCTCCTCTCTCTACAGAGGAATGCTGGAGCTCTGACAGAGTGACCATTGGGTTCTTGGTCACTTCCCTGACTAAGGCCCTTCTCCCCCGATCACTTAGTTTAGACGGCTGGCTAGCTCTAGAAAGAGTTCTGGTGGTTCCAAACTTCTTCCACTTACGGATGATGGAGGCCACCGTGCTCATTGGAACCTTCAAAGCAGCAGAAATTTTTCTGTACCCTTTCCCAGATTTGTGCCTCGAGACAATCCTGTCTCGGAGGTCTACAGACAATTCCTTTGACTTCATACTTGGTTTGTGCTCTGACATGCACTGTCAACTGTGGGACCTTATATAGACAGGTGTGTGCCTTTCAAAATCATGTCCAATCAACTGAATTTACCACAGGTGGACTCCAGTTGATCTGTAGAAATGTCTCAAGGATGATCAGTGGAAACAGGATGCACCTGAGTTCAATTTTGAGCTTCATGGCAAAGGCTGTGAATACTTATGTACATGTGATTTCTTAGTTTTTTATTTTCAATACATTTGCAAAAATCTCAAAAAAAAACTTTTTTTCACATTGTTATTATGGGGTATTGTGTGTAGAATTTTTAGGACAAAAATGAATTTAATCCATTTTGGAATAAGGCTGTAACGTAACAAAATGTGGAAAAAGTGAAGCGCTGTGAAGACTTTCCGGATGCACTGTACATGACAGCATTTTCTCATACAGTCTACCAATTTTTGAGTCTATGGCAGGGGTTCCCCTAATGGAGGGAGATTTGGTCTCCTCTAAGCTATGACAGCCTGAGAAAATCTTCCTCTTCTTCCCTTTAGGGGTCTCCACAGCAGATCATCTGACTCCATCTCCCTCACTTCCACCTTACTAATTGCCTTCATTTCCTGATTCCCCCCCCCCCCCAATCTTCTCAACACGCTCTCTTCACTCATTAGCACATAACCATCTCTGTCCTGAATCAACCTAATCTGCTGCACATCCTTTCCAGTTCAATCTCTCCGTCTAGCCAATCAATACAAGTCTTTATCTCCCTCCTTAGTGTCCAGCCTTAGTTAAGATAATTATATTTGTGCATAATAACATGTCCAACTGGATAATCAAAAGTCTGTACAAACCAACTTAAAATAATTAAAACCTATTTTTGGTCAGCATATAAAGATTTGTGATCAATTATTTTTTGTGAGTGTGTGTGTAGGAGGTAGATATAGTGGACCTGGCTTATCTTTGACACAAGCAAGGAGTGGTCCATGGAAAAAAGGTTGGGAACTACTTGTCTATATAATATAGCACAGGTCTTTGCCTTTCTGGCTCAATTTCTATGCAAGTATAAAATAACAGAATAAACATGACAAGAACAAGTCAAGACTTACTGATTTTCTGAAAGAGCTCCTCAATATTAACAGCATTTCTGGCACTAGTTTCAATGAAGATAGCTGCAATTGATTCAGCAAACTCCTTTGCTTCCTTCATTGGTACTTCCCTGTGAAAGAGAAGAACAATAAAGTGAGTGTGGAAAAGTCTCAGATGGATGATTAAATGTTCTTCAATGACTTTCAACAAAAATAATAATGAATTTGAGAACCTGTGCTGATCAGTCTTGCCACACATTGTTGCAATTTGTACAGACTCCAAAACAGAGTATTGTGAACAAAGACATGGGCCTGCATAGGTTTGTATTGTGATTTAAATTTGGTTTGAGAACCAAGTATGTTTTTTTTAAATAAAATATAAAATATGAATATCAAAAATGTTTAAGCTATATTGTTGAAATAAATATTTGGACTAATGGGCCACACACACATTTTACCCCAAACTGTGAAAGTTTGTCTGCAGCTTAGCTATCCGTGCATATGGCACCAGGTATTTTGAGGGGTGAAAGTGTAAAGCTTTGAAACCAGTCTGCAGAGTGGAGAGGTTTTCTCGGTGCCATTTATTCGCATCCGTGTGCACAGAAATAAAGAGCAACGGCATATTAGAGCCCCAATTTACAATAGATTTCAGCCAATCCACACACCAACGAGCATTTATTTCTCACAGAGAAATACAAATACAGAGCTTGTATTTCCGTATTTCTCACAAAAATATGAGGGGGGGCTGAAAAGTTCATAGGTAGTAGTATTTGTGGTTCAGTGGCCAAGGAACTAGAGCGCAAAGCAGAGCTGTGAGTGAGAGAACTGTCAAGAGTATGGGTACAATAAACCACATTTGATCAAATTTGACCACTGCATCACGGTCAGCCTATGAACTTTTCAGCCCCCCCCCCCCCCCCAAGCTCTGTAATTAAAACTAAGCCTGATGTGTTTATAGTTAGGATTAGGTTAAAAAAAAGGGCTCTTAATGGTATCTGTAAAATGCTTTTTTACACAACAGATGCAGCTTTATATAGAAAAACAATCATCAAAATTATAACCAAGGAGGATGCCTACATTTGCTGAATGATGAAAAACCCCCACTGTGGACCAGCTGATGCTTTAAATCCAGTTTTGCACTGCTGTGCAAATGATGTACATCATACCCCTTTTTTTTCTTACTTGTAATGCTTTTGTAAAAGTTATGACTGAAGACTCCTTATAAAATATTCAAACCAGCTGTCAGTAAGTCAGACTTTTTTTAATTGCCTGCAGTAATAAAGGTTATTTATTTATTTAGCCTATTTATTTATTTATGATTCCCTCATTCTTTCAACTTAAAAAATAAATATAAATATTTCTTGCAGATGGAATCTGGCATTTATAGTTATCATCCAAAGTTCCCAGTAAAGCTTCTATTTCTCATCCATTAGTTACAACAGCAGTTTTCACACCTTCGGTGGATCCGTGTGCACATGTGGTTGCTTCTGTGACATGTCGTGTGCACGCAGATGTTTCTCTCTGGGTCTAAACGAAAACATTGCCATGTGCACCAGGCCTAAAGCAGAGATGACCTGTCAATATAATGTATCCCTGCAAAAAAGTGAAATGAGCCCACCTGATGTCTCCTAAATCATTTTTGTTCCCTGCTATTGCTACAACAATGTCTTCTGGACCGTGCTCCTTCAACTCCTTCACCCATTTCTTCAGTGTCTGGAATGAATCCTGGTCAACAAGAACAAATCACAGTCAACTCCTTTATAGGAAAATAACATTTCTTCCACATATTTATTGCATGAGCATTTTTCAGGCAATTTTCCATTACCAGACCAGGAAAAAATGACATGAGTGGGCAATGGAAGCACAGTATCCTACAGTGATGGAAAAGTAACTCAATCTGAATCAGACTCTGTGTGAAAGCAACTTCTTCAATAACACATATTCAGTATGGTTTTCATTCACCCAACATCCCTGAAGTCTCCTGTTATGCTTACCAGTTTAGTTATGTCATAGACGATAACAGCAGCTGCTGATCCTCTGTAGTACATAGGAGCTAATGAATGGAACTAAAAAAAGAAATAGATTCATAGTAAATTAGTACCTACAAATCCTACCAGGACCTATAACAAATTTAATTTCATATTCAGTCAGTGGGAATTTAGAGGTAATGGTTATAAAATAAAAGTGCAGTGTGCTGCAGTAGAAACAGACTGTGTCCATACATTTTTCAAGGATGACTGATTGATGGAAAAAGTTACTTCATCACAAATTTTAGCTGTTCAGATGACAAAACTATGCATGGTCTCAATCACTTCAACATGATACAGGTCAGTTGTAAATACATGCAGTAATTATACACAGCTATTAATATTTGATGAATTATAATACAGAACAGCTTACACTGATTTTCATGGGAAGTCTGGTAATTTGTCAATGGGGATTTTAGGAAAAATAGGAGCCCATACTGGTCAGATTTCATGCATAAATGAAGAAGAAGAAGAAGCCAACTTTATTGTCATTCAGTCCATACAGCCAATCACGTACAACAGAACAAAATTACATTTCTCCTATTTACAATGTTAATTTTTGTATTTTGTATACTTTATTAATCCCACAGGAAAATTACAGGGCATTCACATGGATGGATGAGGCAGCCACGGTGTGGTACCAATCCCTTCACCATTCACACCTAGGGCCACCTTAGAGTCTCCAATTAACCTAACTTGCATGTTTTTGGCCTGTAGGAGGAAACTGGAGTACCCGGGGCAAACCTACGCAGACACGGGGAGAACATGTAACTCCATACAGACGGGTCACCGATGGTCAGGGGGTGGGATTGAACCCATGATGGTCAGGGGTGGAATCAATCCCATGACCTTCTTACTGAGCTGCCACAGTGCTAACCACTGTTC
The DNA here is from genome assembly GCA_020510985.1 of Pholidichthys leucotaenia. Classification (NCBI taxonomy): domain Eukaryota; kingdom Metazoa; phylum Chordata; class Actinopteri; order Cichliformes; family Pholidichthyidae; genus Pholidichthys; species Pholidichthys leucotaenia. Next base: position 213,553,165 of record CM035846.1, on the reverse strand, counting down.
CACCGAGCTGCACAAAGGACCGTCCAGATTGTTATTTTTTTTTTAAATCACATCTAATATCAGAGGGCCACTGCCCTGCAAAGGCACCACCGCAAACAACTTTTCCTTCCCCCATTTAGTATGCTGAGTATCAAACTAGAAGGCGGGAAGTACCATTTTTATATGGTTTTTGGTATGACCCGGACAGGACTTGAACCCCCAACCTCCTGGTTGTGGGGCGGATGCTCTATCAACTAGGCTACCACTCCAGTGGCCTAGTGAGAAGCATACCGATGTGAAAATTTTGAGAGAAACAATAGTTTCCTTAAAAACTGTGAATAGTCAGTCTCATGCCACATGAACAAACTGTATTTGACTTCATATGGCAGTTTACTGATCCCACTTGAACATGATATCAAAAATCTATTTTGTGGGGAGACGCGGGCAGTGAAGATGGCTGCTTAGGTGAGGAGCACCGCAGTGCAGACAGCCTTTTTTTTCTTCTACAAGGGCATTTTTCTCTTGTTTCCTCGGCTGGAACTATTGCTACTACTACGCTTTGTATTGAGACTGGATTTGTGGAGAACAGGATTAAAACGCCAACGCAACAACAGAAACTAAATATTCGCTCCAAAGCCGGCGCTAGCAAGGAAAATCTAGCTAAAGCTGGTGATACCACAACGAGCCCTCCTCCCTCTCCGCCACCTTCAACAGGTGCAGGTGTTGCCAAAGACCAAATGGCGGAGGACATCTCTAAGATCTATGCACTGTTGAAAGAAATATCGGAGAGGCAAGACGCTAAACTTAACTCTATTGAGGCGTCAACGAGGGCAGTGGACACCAAGTTAACGGAGTTAGCCACCCGGCTGGGAGAAGTGGAATCGCGCATCGCTTTTCTTGAGGATGCCAATGTAGCTCTGGATGCTAATCCCCCCGCAACCCAGACGCAGGTGGAAGATTTACTTCTGAAGCTGGATGACTTGGAAAATAGATCATGCCGAAACAATCTACGCTTTGTCGGCTTTCCAGAAAACTGTGAAAAATCAGATGCCCTTACCTTCATGCGCAAAACTATCCCAGATCTGCTGAAAATGGAGTTCCCTGGAGGGCTGGAAATTGACCGTGCGCATCGGAGCCTCACCAGACGCAGACCAGACGGCCAGCCACCCAGGGCTATCCTGATTCGACTTCTGCGCTTCCAGGATAGGGAGCGTATTGTGGAGGCAGCGCGCAGGATGGGAAAGCTGGATTTGAATGGTCATCACATCATGATTTTCCCGGATTATTCCAGACGAGTATCCAAGATGAGGGCGGCGTTCAAGCAGTGTAAACACCTGCTGCACCAGAAGAAAATCGCATTCTCTCTCAGGTACCCTGCAGTTCTCGTTGTGAAGTTGGCAAGTGGTAAACAGGAGTTCACTGACCCTAAGAAAGCATTGAACCTGATTCTTTCACTACCGTGAGACATTGATGAACAATGGTATGAATATATGCTATATGTTTATTTGTTATATATTTTTGACGAAGGATTTGACGCAGTATTAATGTAAGGTTCCATTTTTTTTTTTTTTTTTTACTGCCCGCGCTGTATTATCTGTAGGCATGAGGCTGCTGCGATGTTGCGGCTCTCCCTAAGTTTGTTGCACTGTTCACAGTCACGGTCCTAGAGTTTTTTATTTTCTTTTTTTTGGTTGGTGCGGTTTTTGTGCACCGATGGATGACATTGGTTTTAGGTCACCGATTATGTTACTTTATGATTAAGTGGTTTTTGTTTCTTTTTTTTTTTGTATTTTTAATTTTTATTGTGTTTATCTTTTGCCCAGTGAGGGGGTTTTTGGTGGAGAATTGCTGGATATTTCGGATGGTAATATGTACCAATTATGATGTCGGCTAATTGTCAGAGCTTTCTTAACCTCATTACTTGGAATGTTAAAGGCCTTAACCACCCAATTAAGAGGAAAAATTTTTGGCGTTTATTAAATCAAAAAAAGTGGATGTAGCATTGCTTCAGGAGACCCACCTCACTAAAACAGAATCTAAAAAACTCTGTCGGGATTTATCTATTTATTGGAGAGTTATCTGAGCAGCCCTCTTCCCCTAGTACATCTAATCACAATCAAACTTCCTTCTCAATTTCAGTCGCATCCTATTGTATCCTTTTTACAATACGTTTGGAAGAGGGTTGCTTCTATATTAGAGTTTAGCTCTCATCTTCATTCTATGGCTTCGATTTGGCTTAACCCAAGTCTCCACATTGGAAAATCCCCATTTATGTGGAAAATTTGGGTGAAAAAGGACATCTTGATGTTAAAAGATCTATATGAAGGGGGAGCTCTCAAATCATTTGATGTTCTACGGGCACAGTATGGATTACCCCAGAATCAGTTTTGGAAATATTTACAACTTCGACATCTGCTGTGTCAAGTCTTTGGATCTGCAACTACCCCTCCTCCTGATGCAGATTGGCTCATCCAGGTATTGAGTTCCTGTGGTAAAAGATGTAAGGCCTCAAATTTCTATTTAATGCTCCTTAACCACTTGCACTCCGTTGTTCTGCGGGCGGGCAAGTCTCTGCGTCCTAAGGCGCACGAGGGCGCATGAGAGCGCGCTCGTGCGCCCTCGTGCGCATGACGCATGATAAGAATATTGATGGTGATGGTGTAGGTGGTGTGCCCTCCAAGCGCCACTGAAAAAAAATCTGCAAACACAGCCGCGAACAGATTAGTTCATCTGATTGACCTCTCATTCGACTAATAAGAGCCTTGAATTGGGTTTCTGAAACCTTGACGAACCAATGAATGAAAACCTAGGAAGGAGGACCCGCCTCCCAACGCTTTGAATGCAGTGAGCCAATTGAAGCAGAGAAGTTCGTGAGCTGTTTTTTTTTTAAGGCTGGGTGAAGACTGACTGCTGGAGCGGATCAAAAAAGGACACAGGAAGAGCTCCACAGACCCAGCAGCATGGAGACCATCCACAAATGCAACCTGTGTGACAGGGAGTGCCATTCGTGGATCGGCATGTTCGGCCCCAGGCAGTGCTTATTTTGTATTGGTTCCAGCAGAGTAGACGTTATGATTTCTTCCATGGTCATTATAGACCGACGGAGGCTGACAACGAAGGCTGAGTGACACACACGCCTTCGCCAGTCTTTTTTTAATTACTACTGTTATTTGTTTTGAAAAATCGTTCGCCAAAAACCGCAATCATGGAAGCACAAAACCGCAATAATGGAATTATGTTTTGATCGAGTCGCGAGACCAGAACCAGAGCGGACCAGCGTCGCGTTCGTCTGACAATGAGGAGACAAGTTCGCCCAGACTCCGCTGTGAAGAGGTAAGGTGTTATAAGCTAAATTATTCTCTATCCCTGAAAATTGTAATCAAAAATGACTTTTGACCGATCAGTAAATTACAGCTGTGCGGTTCACGAAGTCTGAAGTTCGTGCACCGCGGTACAAGGGGTTGCTTGCAGTGTACAGGCTGTGAACGCCCCCCCACCCCCGCTATTCTTCTGCAGCGAGGGGGGGGGGAGCCGCGGTGACTGCACTGCTGTCCTACATCACCACATAAGGCTAATCCGTTGTGTAGCGATGGCTAAAGTCCATCCTCCCTAGCGAGCGGGGGGGGGACAACCCCCCCACACACACACAGTAGCGGGCGGGGGCCGCTGTGACAGCGTTGCTGTGGAAACATTCAACGAGTGTAATCTGTCATGTAGTGAGGGCCGAACTCTGTCCTTGATAGCGGGGGGGGGGGGACGACCCCCCCACACACACACACACACACACAGACACAGCCCTGAGTGTGACCTTTCCTTTGAGCCTAAAATGAAGCTTCTACATTGAATTATTCAAAAGTTACAGACGTTTTTCCAAACTGTGCCATTTGGCACAATTTGGCACAGTTCCAAAATGCCTGGGAACAGCCTGAGAACAAAGCTGTGTAAAATATTCATTTTTTGTGGTATTGTTACCAAATTTGGATCTCAGCTGGATAACACTTGGTTCTACATTTCTGTTGCATTTTCCAGCTGGATCGGACAGCTGTGTGTTATTTACAAGCATTTGTATCCAAAAAAACACTGTGTCCAAATTTTTTTTCTTCAAGTTCAGTATGTTTAGATGACTGTAACTCAGTGGCCGGAGCACGTAGAGAGATTATGTTTTTTTTGCCAAAAAATTCAAAGTGTTTTCTTTTAAATGAGACCAACCCCATGAAGATGCTGCAAAGGGTTGAAGAACAGCTTTCGATTTACTTTGGGCACATTATTTTTGGAATTTTTAGGAAAATTGCCCGGAGTGCAAGTGGTTAAGAGCTCAAATAAAGATTCTTCATTCCTTAAACACGTATGGGAAAAAGATTTGAATTCACAATTTACTGATGTTGAATGGGCAAATATTTTAAAGAATGGGAAGAAAGTGTCTAGGGAATTGAAAACCAGACTTGTTCAATTTAAAATTTTGAATCGATTTTACTGGACACCTCGTAAAATGTTGAGAGTGAATCTCATTCATTCTTCAAGCTGCTGGAGATGTCTACAGGGGGAGGGGACATTAATCCATATGATCTGGAGTTGTCCGGTAATACAGGACTTTTGGTTGCAGATTCATAGACATATTATGACAATTGTTTTTTTTTTCCACAATATCTTTATTGAACCTTTTTTTTTTTTTAAACAAACATGATACAAACAATCAAACACTAACACTAAAGTACTACAAAAAAAAAAATGCACTAAAAAACACCAACAACCACCAACAAAATCAAATCTTCAACAATGCTCCTCTGTTTAGTCTAGACAATCCAACACATAAGTATACATATTATATTCACCAGTTTGGAATTTACAAAGGTCCACACACATCATTCACCTTCTTCTTCAAGAGTTATGTTTAAATTTTTTACATAATCAATAAAAGGTCTCCATATATTCTCAAACACAATTTCCTTTGATTTCAGTATATATGTTATTCTTTCTAATGGAAGGTTTGTTAACATCTGTCTTAACCACTGAGTCACATCTGGTCTATAAGTCTTTTTCCATAATAGTGCAATACATTTTTTGGCATTAAGCAAACTGAGGTCTATGAATGTTCTTTCACTTTTATTAAAATTATGCTTTTCTGGGTACAGACCCAACAAAAACAGTTTAGGATTCAATATGATTTGTTTTGAGATTATTTTTTCAATTGTTACCCTCACCTCTTCCCAAAACATTCTTATTAATCTGCATTCCCATAAACAATGAAATAGAGTTCCTTTACTTTCCATGCATTTTGTGCACGTATCTGGTATATTTTTGTTATATCTATTTAACTCCTCCGGTGTAACATACATCCGCATTAACCATTTGAAGTGTATCAATTTAAGGCGTACATTTATTGATTTGGTTTGAGCTTCTGTACAAGCCAATTCCCATTGTTCCTCTGGAATTTCAGTTTGCAGATCTTCTTTCCAGTAGTTTAATCTTTTCAGTGAGTTTTCACTTGAAAATAGTGTCAATGAGTTATAAAACTCTGAAATAATACCCTTTCTTTTACTATCTTTCATCAACATTTTTTCCAAGGATGAATAGATAGGTCGAGTGAGAGCTTTATTTTGATTTGATCGAATAAAGTTTCTAAGTTGAAGATATTTAAAAAAATGTGTTCTATTGAGATTAAATTTGATCCTCAACTCTTCAAAAGACATTATGTTTTCTGCACATGGCAAATATAAATCCTGAATCTTTTGTATCCCTTTTAAATTCCATACTTTAAATACAGCGTCCGCTCTCCCTGGTTTAAAATATTGATTACCCCATATTGGACTAAATTGTGACAATAACTGTGGTTCTTTTAAATAGTTTTTAGCTTCACACTATATTTTGATCATATGCTTTACAAATGGATTTTTAACTTGTTTTTGTAATTTTTTTGCCGAATCTGAGTATATGAATATGGGAAGAGGTAAAGGTAAATTGTATGATTCCATTTCAGTCCAGTGAGGGAGATCATTTGATGAAAAATAATATGTCATAGACCTCAGTTGTGCCGACCAATAATACAACATAAAATTTGGACATTTCAGACCTCCACGATCAAATGGTAAATATAATAAAGACAGACGTAATCTAGCCCTCCTGTTGTTCCATATAAATTCCACTAACTTTTTTTTAATTCTTGAGAATAAATCTAAAGGTGGTGGTAAGGGAATGTATTGAAATAAATAAAGTATTTTAGGTAAAATATTACTTTTAAGTATATTAATTCTCCCGATCATCGACATTGGTAGTGACATCCATCTCTGAAGTAACTCATCAATATCTGTCATTAAGGCTTCATAATTGACACTGGCGACTGATTCTAGCTTAGGCACAATTTGGATTCCTAAATATTTGAACTGATTTACAACATTGAATTGATTTACCTCAGGGGCTGGGTAATTTCTCTGGGTCTCATTTAGCATTAATATTGAAGATTTAGTTTTATTTATTTTATATCCTGATATTTCCCCGAAATTCTTTATTAAATTCAACAAGGTCGGAATTGATTTTTTAAGATTCGACATAAACAAAATTATGTCATCGGCATACAGGGAGATTTTATGTTCTGTTGGTCCAACTTTAATTCCATATATTTGTGAGTGTAGACGTATCGCCATCGCTAAAGGTTCAATTGCCATAGTAAACAGTAAAGGTGAAAGTGGACAGCCTTGTCGACATCCTCTATTGATTTTTATTGATTTTGAAATATTGTTATTTGTTAGAATTTCTGCAGTAGCATTATTATATATTATCTGAACCCATTTTATAAAATTATTTCCAAGTCCAAACCTTTGTAAGACTTCAAAAAGAAAGGGCCATTCAACTCTATCAAAGGCTTTTTCGGCATCCAGTGATAAGAGAGCTGTATCCGGTGCTTCTTTATTAGAATAAATAATATTAAATAGTCTTCTTACATTATGGAAGCCTTGTCTTCCCTTTATAAAGCCATTCTGATCTCGATTAATAATATTTGGTAAAATTTCTTGTATTCGTCTTGCTAAAATTTTACAAATTATCTTAAGGTCGGCATTTAATAGGCTTATTGGTCTCATATTTTCACATTTATTAGAGGGCTTACCTGGTTTTGGCAACAGTATAATTAAGGCATTATTCATATATGATGGTAAATTACTATTTTGAAATGCTTCTAAAACCATTTCCAAAAAAGGTTTTGTTAATTTATTCTTAAATTTTTTATAAAGGTCAACTGGAAGACCATCTGGTCCTGCACTTTTTCCTGATTTCATATTATCAATGGCTAGTCCAACTTCTTCTTGACTAATTTTAGACTCCAATATCTCCCTATTTTCATTTGGAATACACGGTATAGATAGTTCATTCAAAAACCCATGTAGTTTTGTTAAGTCAGATTCATTTTTGGTATCATATAATTTTTCATAGTAATCTCTAAAGGCTCTATTAATTTCTGAAGGATCTATAACTACCTGTCCGTTACTTATAATACTGGTAATTGGTGTTTTAGATTCTAATTGTTTAATCATTATGACAATTGTTAAGCAAGAAGTGCCATTTACTCAGAGACTTTTTGTCCTTGGGGATCCATCAACTATTCAGGACCCAATCTCTGATGCCGAGTGGATTCAGACTGCTCTGATGGTGGGCCGAAAGTTGATCACTTCTTACTGGAAATCTTCCTCTGCCCCACCCGTAGCTCAGTGGCTCAGGGAGCTGGGCAAGCTTGCTGCACTAGAACGCCTTTCATATAAACTTCTGGACAGGATGGACAGCTTTTACAATAAGTGGAGATCCTATCTTACCTTTATAGGTGTTGTAGATTAAGCCAATCATCTTAGGAGTATTAGGGTGGAAATGGAATGTTTTATCCTCTCACTGGGAATATTTGTTTTTGATGTTTCTTTTTGTTTGGTTGGGTTTTTTTTTTTGGTTTTTTTGTTTGTTTGTTTGATTTATTTTCTAAATTGAAAACCCAATAAAATTCAAATTACAAAAAAAAATCTATTTTGTGTGAAATATTTATGTCACTTAGGACTGTTACATATTTTCTCTTAAAAAACTTTTGTACTATCAATACACAGTATAATAGCTGAGTGGCCTCTGTCCGTCTGATCGGATGGAGGCTACTGCACTGAACAATATCACAGTTGGCATGATTAGAGATATTCAAACAGTGATGTCTGTAGTGAAAACTGGAAGTCTTCATCTTTTAGCATTACCATGAAATTGAATAGTCTGTTTGGGATAGCTATTTAAATGCACCACTGACCCTAATGTCAGCTCAATTTTGGCATGTGACACCTGTCAGGTGGATGGATTATTTTAGCAAGGAAGAGGTGTTTTGTTTTTAAAATCACTGCTGACACAGTGTTACTGTGTTGTACATTATTATATGCTGACACAATAACATGAACACATGCTTAAAATGCCATCCCAGCTCCTCTGGGACTCCACACAGATAACTGGTAGGATAAACAGTGTTTTTCAACCAGGGTGTCATGGTACATTCAGGTTTCTGTGGGAAATGATGTAATTTCACTTCTTAATTGGTCAAAAAAAAATTGCAAGTAATTTGTCGTTGTTGTGCATGGGTTTTGTAGGCACCCATGCACAGCAATAGCAAGTTGGGGGGGTTTTTGCAATTTTTTTGACCAATTAAGACGTAAAATCAGATCATTTCCCACAGAAACCTGAATGTACCATGGCACCCTGGTTAAAAAAACACTGGTATATAACACTAATATAATATAATAACTGTTACCTGACAGCCAGTCTAAGTTAAATAAAGCTGTTACTATGCACCAGAAGAAAAAGATGACCAAGGACAACCATTTGTTAGTTTGCTTCTTACCATGATTATCCAAATAGTAATGAATGGATTTTACTGAAAAGTTTATCAGAGGTGTAACTCGTCCAAACTTAGAAGTGATTCAGAGCAAAACTTTTCTTGGTTGTTAACATCTTGAGAATTTGACTGCTACTTTATGTTACTTACAGATTTATCTAAATGACTGATCACACAAACCAATAATCACTGCTTCTGCACGCAAACAGGAAATACCTGGGAGTGGTTTTTCCATGTGGTAAGAAAATCTGCTGACCTTCAGATTTACTACCCTTCCCCCTTATAAAAAACATGTCACTTAGAGCTCTGATGACCTTTGAACCTTGGTGTGAATCATGCAGTTTTAGAACCAATAATTTCATGGCACAAAAACCACTAAGAACTGATAATACCAGTAAAAATTTAAAAGTGTAATGGGAAACTAAATGATTCGTACTGTATGAGCAAAGTGAATGAAAGACAGTATGTAAACTTTACAGTGTTGATGCACTCACCCGTTCCTGACCAGCAGTATCCCAGATGAGAAACTTGTGCAGTTCATTACCACATGGCACTGTCTTGGTCAGGAATGATGCCCTGTGGATGATTTAAAGGATTTCACAAGAGTGCTTCTACACTCATTCTTTAAAAAGTTCAGGGGAAAAATCTTTACAAGTCAGCAAGAAACAAAGACAAAGAACAAGGATGTTTGACTCCAAATTACTGTTGCTATACAACCATTAAACATACTGTAGAAAGAAAGGTGGGCTCAAACACACACACACACACACACACACACACAGAGCGGAGAAAATAAGTATTGAACACATCAACATTTTTCCTCAAACATATTTCTGATGGAGCCATTGACCTGAGATTTTCACCAGATATCAGTTACAACCCAAGTAATGCATACATACAAAGAAATCAACGCAAATGTGTTCACAAAACAAGTTACATTTAATAAAGTGGAATCACACAGGGAATAAGTATGGGATCACGCTTGGTGAAATTAATTTAATATAAAAACTGGATAAAAAAAAAAAAACCTTTCTCACCAACCACCCACAAACAGTCAGACTTGGCCCCCACCACTCCTCCACACTGTCTCTCAGCAGTGGCTCCCCCCCCAGGGCTGCATGCTAAGCCCATGACTGTACTTCCTGTACACCTTTGACTGTATTCAAACCCATCTAACCACTGTCATCGTGAAGTATGCGGACGATACCACCTTAGCTGGACTCATCACCGATGCCGATGAGAAGGCATACAGGGCGGAAGTAGAGAACCTGCTGCCATGGTCCCAAGCAAACAACTTGAAACTGAATGTCAAAAAACCCAATGAACTCACACTGGACTTCAGGAAGAACAAACAGGAAACCCCCCCCCCCCTCCCCATAAATGGTGACCGCGTGGAAACTGTCCCCACCTTCAGGTTCCTGGGCATCCACATCTCCTCTGACCTCTCCCGGAGTGTCAACACCAAGGCCCTGGTGAAGAAAGCCCAGCAGCGGCCGCACTTCCTCCATATCCTGAGGAAGAACAACCTGGACCAGGAGCTGCTGCTGGCCTTGTACCACTGCTCAGAGAAGAGCGTGCTCACCTACTGTCTGGGTGTGTGGTACACCAGCTCCACGGCCGAAAACAGGAAGGCTGTGTAGAGGATCATTAACACCGCCTAAAAAAAAAAAATCATTGCTGACCCTCTGCCCTCCCTGGAGGACATCTCCAGATCCTCCTGTCTCAGAAAGATCAAGGCCATCACAGAAGACCTGTCACATAACTCCCACCACCTGTTTGACCTGCTCCCCCTCTGGACGACGGTTCAGATCAACCAGGTCCCACACCTCCAGACTGACAAACGGTTTCTTCCCCTGGGCCATCCGGACTGCAAACAGTCAGAGGCCCCACCCCCCTCCCTCTGAACACTCACATGCACAGAACTGAGGACCTTTTTAATTATCATAATAGTCACACCTGTCTTTGCACTCCGCACTTTCATGTATATTGATCCATCTGTGAAACCACTAACATTCCTGTGTATATTTTCCATAATCCTTGTGCTATTTTACTCATTTGTGTGTTCTATACTCTGTACTCTTATGCACATAGTTCCATCCGTGAAGCCACTACCATACCTGCGTATATTTCCATAATCCTGGGCTATTTTTATTTCAGTCGCGTGTTTAATCGTGTGTTCTGTAACCATGTTTTATCTAATCCTTCCCTCTTACCTTATTGCGCAGTAGCCTGGTGGAGCACCCACAATTTTGTTGTACTGTACAACTTTACAATGACAATAAAGCCTATTCTATTCTATCCAACATGGGCTCTATGCCTGCTCAGATCGTAAGACTCCATTGCTGAAGAAAAAGCAGGTTGAAGCTCATTTAAAGTTTGTTGCACAACATTTGGGCAAGCCAGTAAAATACTGGGAGAATATAGTCTCGTCATATGAAACCAAAATTGAACTTTTTGGATGCCCCAACATACAGCATGTTTGGAGCAGACATGACACTGCACATCAGGCCCAAAACACCATACAAAACCACTACCATACCCGTGTATATACCTGTGGGCCATTTTTATTTTTATTTCAGTCATCTGTTCTGTAACTGTTTTATCAAATCATTCTCTCTTATTTATTGTGCAGTAGCCTGGTGGAGCACCCACAACTTCGTAGTACTGTACAACTGTACAATGACAAAGCCTGTCACAATCTCCCCGTGTGCTTTTACGCAGCGCACAAAGGAGTAGAAGGAAGACGGATTTACATGCAGGGTTACACCACAAATACATTTATTAAGGAAAGAAGACACAGATCCCAAAAGTACAGACATACAAAAAACGGTCAACAGGGTACACTACTGGCTTACACAATAGGACGTGAAGCGGGCAGACCACAGTGTACAGTGGCACAATCAAAAAACAGATGACAATACAAAAAGACGACAGGGTACACTTACTGGCTTATGAGAAGCAGGCAGACCACAGCATACAGTGGCACAACAGACGCATATGATAATTCAATAGTCCAGCAATGCATGACAGGCAAAGAGGTGCTTAAATAAATGCATTACTGGCAGAGAGAAATTAGGTGCACCTGGGCAAAGCGTGGGGAAGGCAATTACCGGGAGTGGAACCAGCTGGCTGTCATGAGAGAGGGGGTGTGGTTGGACCGGCAAGTGTCAGACAGCGCCCATACGAGTGTAGGCCAAAGGAGGCTGCCTCACAGCTGCCGGCCAGAACCCAGTGGCTATAGGTACGGAAAAATAACTAGTGAACATAGAAACAACAAGAAACTCAAAGGATAACACAATGCACAACTACACCAATGACCCTAAGACACAGAAGGTCAGAACCAAGCCTGAAGGACAACCCGGCTCGGTTGATGACAGAGCCCCCCTCTCAAGGGGTGGAATCCAGACACCCATGGTAACATCAGAAAAGAAAGGAAAAACTTGCTCCCCCAGCAGGAACAACAACCGATGAACCCAGGTGGGGGGTAGGGGGAACAGGCAAGGAGGGAACAAAATACACCCAGCCTAGGGCCCACAACCAAAAAAAACAATTACCCCCCCCCCCCCCCAAGTTCAGAAATGTGGGGGCTCGGGAGGCCACCCAGAGTCCCAGGCCCAGCAGAAGGTCTGATGGGCAGAGTCCGGCAGCCTGTCGGAAAACATGGGACACCTGACCCAGAGACTTAGTCCTTCGGGCGGCTGGCCAGCGCTATTGAGCCACCAGGATTGGAGGGGTAAGGCAGGAGGTGGCCTACCCGCCGGGAGGCTCATTGGTGGGTGGCCGGACTGTCGGAGGGAAACCCCCACAATGCCTGGTGAAGAGAAGAAGGGGGCCACGACGGCGTCAGGCCGAGGAGTGAAGGCCCTGGTGCCCTCAGGCTGACCGGCAGTACACCTTGGTGGTCCTAGTTAGGAGTACAGCTGCACCCACGACGGACCCCGACCGGGCCAAAGCTGCACCCACGGTGACTCCCGGCTGGAGCTCTGCAGCACCTGCAGAGGACCCGGGCTGGGCCAAAGCTGCACCCGTGGTGACTCCCGGCTGGAGCTCTGCAGCACCCGTGGTGGACTCTGGCTGGAGCTCTGCAGCACCCGTGGTGGACTCCCGGCTGGAGCTCTGCAGCACCTGCAGAGGACCCGGGCTGGGCCAAAGCTGCACCCATGGTGACTCCCGGCTGGAGCTCTGCAGCACCCGTGGTGGACTCCCGGCTGGAGCTCTGCAGCACCCGTGGTGGACTCCCGGCTGGAGCTCTGCAGCACCCGTGGTGGACTTCTGGCTGGAGCTCTGCAGCACCCGTGGTGGACTCTGGCTGGAGCTCTGCAGCACCCGTGGTGGACTCTGGCTGGAGCTCTGCAGCACCCGGGGTGGACTCTGGCTGGAGCTCTGCAGCACCCGTGGTGGACTCTGGCTGGAGCTCTGCAGCACCCGTGGTGGACTCTGGCTGGAGCTCTGCAGCACCCGTGGTGGACTCTGGCTGGAGCTCTGCAGCACCCGTGGTGGACTCCGGCTGGAGCTCTGCAGCACCCGTGGTGGACTCCGGCTGGAGCTCTGCAGAACCCGCGGTGGACTCTGGATGGAGCTCTGCAGAACCCGCGGTGGACTCTGGATGGAGCTCTGCAGCACCTGCAGAGAACCTGGGCTGGGCCAACGCTGCACCCACGGTGGGCAGGCCAACCCACAGGAGCACCAAGCTGAGGAGGCGGTCGATTGGGGGTGCCCTGACGATCGCGGCGGGGGGGGGGGGGGCTGGACCCACGACATCACCTGGCAGTGAGATCGGACCCACGGAGACCCCTGGTGACGATGGATCTTCTCTGGCAGCCCTAAGAGGAAGCTCAGGAACAACAGACGGAGAAATGTGTTTAGGGTCGCCGGCAGTGGCGGAGCCCCGCGAGGTGAGTTCAGATGCAGCTGAAGGCTGCACCTGACTCTCCTCCTCAAGCGCCAGGCAAGATTTCTCCAACACAGACATAAGAAAAACAAGAGCAATAACTTGCCTGAGCTCAAGCTCCACTGCCATCCAGGACTCCGTCGATCCTGGTGATGGGAGTCTCGGGCCCGGCCTCAAGGAGGTCCAGCTCTGGCTCCCAATCCGCTGAGGTAGCCTCCACAGCAGGCAAGATGGTGATAGTAGTCCAGGTGCCCTCAAGCGAGATAATCCCTGCTGGAGATAAGTCCGGCAAGGAGGCTGAGGGTTGGCTCCGTGTGGGCTCAGGAGCAGAATCCTCTGAAGCCACGACTCCTCCACCGTCCGATGGCTCTGACCGTGGACCGACAGACCCTCGAGGATAGGTGGGGGAGACACGGACAGCACAGAAAAAGAGTTAACATTTGCAGCTGGAGGAGAGGACCCAGCGGACTGCTGAGACTGGGCCTCTCCCTCGGGAGACAGACAAGGTTTATCGTGATTTAATTGAATGGAATGGAAAAACACTTGCTTGTCATCCCGGTGTCTAGTGTTAACAGCTGCAGGCAGTGGGCAGTCATCTCTCTTCGTGCCTATGGTCGATTCAGACCCCATGGTGAAGAGTGGAGGAGACGTTTCAACGGCGACCGAGATGGGCGTAGCCGAAAGAGGCCTGGAAGATCTCTCTACAGCGGGAGGACTCGTCACTGCATCCGGGAGTACTGCAGCAGTGGAAGGCACTGAGCATGAGAAAGGCCCTGCAGTGGGAGTGGTCAGACCTGATGAGGGAGACGCGGCTGTAGAAGAGAAGGGCCTCCTCTGGTGTTTGGCCGTAGGATGACGCCGTTTCTGTGGAGCTGGAGACGCACGGCCTAATGCTGGCGGAGAGGGAACGGCTGCAGGCTGTGAAGCGCATCCCCGCTTTGGCTCCGCGAGGAACGCCACTCTCCTCAAACCAGGAAACGCCTGTTGGAGTGCACAGACCGAAGAAATCAGGTCTGCGTATTGAGGGCAATCCCAGAGTCTAGGATGCGCTTCCAGAATTCCTACTGCTGCGTCCAGGCTGTTCCATTTCACCTTCAGTCCGTGGGCTTCACGGGCCTCGTCCATAAAGTCCTGGATATTGGCCGCCGCCCACTCCTCCTCCACAGTCGGAGTCCTGGTTGTCAAACTCCTCCTGCTGAAGTGAATGCGGCACGCCGGAGGCACCGAGGAGGAAGCCAATGGCAGAGATAGTAGTGGGGAAAGACTGAGCGCGATCACCCAAGGATGAGAGCGTATGCTGGGCCTGAGCTTCAATTGGTTAGCCACTCCACCCCAGCATGCCAACGTGTCTTCTTGGGACGTGCAGTGCCAGGCGGCGGCTGTCAGATCTTCAATTACGGCCACACACTTCAACTCCTGCTGAAGTCATGCCAGCCTCCTGAACAGGTTGTAACCCGCTAAATCCTTTTATGGCCGGACTATTCTGTCACGATCTCCTCGTGCACTTTTACGCAGCGCACGAAGGAGTAGAAGGAAGACGGATTTACATGCAGGGTTACACCACAAACACATTTATTAAGGAAAGAAGACACAGATCCCAAAAGTGCAGACATACAAAAAACGGCGGGCTGCACGGTGGCGCAGTGGTTTAGCACTGTGGCAGCACAGTTTTACCCTCGGCCGGGGGATCGCGGGGATCATGAGATCGTGGGTTCGATTCCAGCCCCCGACCAACAGTGAGCTGTGTGGAGTTTGCATGTTCTCCCCGTGTTGCGTGGGTTTACTCCGGGATTTCTCTGGTTTCCTCCCGCATACCAAAAACATGTAGGTTTAGGGCGCTCGCGCACGCAGCGACCGGCAGCCAGTGGCTTGTCACCAGACTGCAAACCAAATCTACCTACGGGTACAAATAAGTAACAAAAAAAAAATAAAAAAATACAAAAAACGGTCAACAGGGTACACTACTGGCTTACACAATAGGACGTGAAACGGGCAGACCACAGTGTACAGTGGCACAATCAAAAAACAGATGACAATACAAAAAGACAACAGGGTACACTTACTGGCTTACGAGAAGCGGGCAGACCACAGTGTACAGTGGCCCAACAGACGCGTTTGACAATTCAATAGTCCAGCAATGCATGCCAGGCAAAGAGGTGCTTAAATACACGCATTACTGGCAGAGAGAAATTAGGTGCACCTGGGCGAAGCGCGGGGAAGGCAATTACTGGGAGTGGAACCAGCTGGCTCTCATGAGAGAGGGGGCGTGGTCGGATCGGCAAGCGTCAGACAGCGCCCACACGAGTGTAGGCCAAAGGAGGCTGCCTCACAGCTGCCGGCCAGAACCCAGTGGCTATGAGTATGGAAAAATAACTAGTGAACATAGAAACAACAAGAAACTCAAAAGATAACACAATACACAACTATACCGATAACCCTAAGACACAGAAGGCCAGAACCGAGCCTGAAGGACAACCCGGCTTGGTTAATGACAAAAGCCTATTCTATTCTATTTAGTAGAAAAGCCTTTGTTGGTAATAACAGCTTCCAGGCGCCCCCTGTATGGAGAAACTAGGTGTAGGCATTGCTCAGGAGTGATTTTAGCCTATTCTTCCACACAAACTGTCAAATCTTGAAGGTTCTGTGGGTGTCTTCTATGAAATCTGATCTTTAGTTTGTTTCATAGATTTTCAATTGGATTCAGGTCAAGTGACCGACTGGGCCATTCTAGCAGCTTTATTTTCCTTCTCTGGAGCCAGTTGAGAGTTTCCTTGGCTGTGTGTTTGGGATCACTGTCTTGCTGAAATGTCCACCCTCATTTCATCTTCAGCATCTTGGCAGATGGCAAAAGGTTCTCATCAAGCATGTCTCTGTATATTTGTCCATTCATCTTTCCTTCAATTATATGAAGTCTACCTGTACCATATGCTGAAAAACACCCCCACACCATGATGGGATGTGCAGTGTCATTTCTCCTCCAAACATGCTGTGTGTTGTGGCATCCCAAAAGTTAAATTTTAGTCTCATCTGACCAGACTATAATTCTCCCAGTATTTTACTGGCTTGCCCAAATGTTGTGCAGTAAACTTTAAACAAGCTTCAACATGCTTTTTCTTCAGCAATGGAGTCTTGGGAGGCAAGCGGGCATGGAGCCCATGTTGGTTGAGTGCAACACTTGTTTTCTTTGAAACAGCAGTACCTGCCAACTCAAGGTCTTTCCGGAGCTCTCCACGAGTGTGCTTTGGCTATTGGATAACTCTTATGATAATTCTTTTGACTCTTCTGTCAGAAATCTTGTGAGGAGCTCCTGGTTGTGGCTGGTTTATGGTAAAATGATGTTCTTTCCACTTCTGAATGATGGCTCCAACAGTGCTCACTGGAACATTCAGCAGTTTAGAAAGGCACCTGTAATCAATGCCATCATTATGTTTTGCAACAATAAGGTTGCAAAGGCCTAGAGAGAGCTCTTTGCTTCTACCCATCATGCGTTCTTTGTGGTGTGACAATCTGATATTCACAAACCTTCTTAAAAGCTATCAGTCAGGACTTAACCAGCTGAAATTAATTTGCACCGATGGGAGATAGGATGGCTTCCCAAATTCAGATGGATTTCAGCTGGTTTCTTGGCTTTCTCTGTCTTTTTGCACCTCTTTTTCTTCATGTGCTCAATATTTATTCTCTGTGTCATTTCACTTTATTAAATATAACTTATTTTGTGAACACAGTTGCCTTGATTTCTTTGTATGTATGTACTACTTAGGTTGCTACTAATATCTGATGAAAATCTCAGGTTAAGGGCTCCGTCAGAAATATGTTTAATGAGAAAAATGTTGATGTTGTAGAGGGTGAAAGGGAAGGATGTTGAGGTGAGGCATGAGCGTAGGTCGACACAGATTCTTTATTGAACCCTCTATCATATGTACAGCCTTTGACCCCAGCGTGGACGCTGGGGCCGTGAAGAGCCTAGTCTGAGAAGGCCTTTTATGCATGTTGTACAGACAAAGAGAATGTATGGTACATTAGCATTTTGATTGTCAGTAATACACATCATTAACATGACATACACTGGTGACGCTTTGACTGCTGCTTCTGGTCTCAGCGGCTTCCAGTTATTCATTCTGTTCTTGGGGGGTGCGTAACTTAACAGTCCAGTCTGATTGCCCCCCGGGGCTCTTCGTCCGTATGCCTATTGTCCTGCCCTTCCTCCTGCCCTGATGGGTGTGAGAGGATGTCCCCCCACTGAGTCAGGTGTCCACCACACAGCCCCCCCCCCGCCCCCGCGAACACCCAGAAGGGCTGTGACCCTTTCCCCCCCCGGTCTCTTGGGCACAAGTCGGTGCCCCTGGCGGCTGCAGCGGGGGTGTGCTGCTCCGGTCAAACTGTCCTGCTGGTGCAGCGTGTCGGAGGGCATGTAAGTCCGTGGGGGGAAAGGGGGAGGGGTGAAAAACACTGTCTGCTCCACTTCAAGTTCCAACACGTGATGGCCATGGTTCGTGGGCGCATGGGGTCCAGTGCGCGTCATGCGTAATAGAACAAAGCTGGCAATCGGCAAGCATTTGGAACGGAGGTGCGGGCGTAGCGATGTGGAGGATGAGGGGGAGGTGGGTGGGACGCAATAGCGTGCCGGCCCAGGACGTCGAAAGTGTCTGGGCCACGCAAAAATTGCGTGCAGATCAGCCTCGGGTGAGGGACTTTCCCGGTAAACCTTACGGTGATCCGCAGCGACTGTGAAAAAAATTGAAGTCTCTGACTCCTCCTTGTGCGGGTCTGATCCAGCGAGGATCTGGGGAAGGCAATCGGCCCAATTCCCCAAGGATGCGTAGCAGCTCTGAAAAAAAACTGTAGCTGTGTCAGGAAACATGGTAATCTTGCTTTAGGTGCAGGAGCAGCCCTAAAGGCATTGGGGAAAGCAATAGGCTAAATTCCCGTTGTGCGCAGTGGCTGAGAAGCAAACACATGTCCTGCGTGTAAGGCTGCATGTCTGCTTTAGGTGCGAGGGCAGCCCTAAAGGTTCCAAGGATGGCGATCAGCTGTTTTCCCCAGGCATGTGCCGCAACGGACGCTGATGTGTAAGTCTGTGGAGCCGGTTTGTCCACGGTGCGTGGTGCGCGCTCTGGCGCAGTGACCACATAGCTGGAAGTTGCGATGTCCTTGTAATCCTGCGGTGTGCACACAGGGCTTCTGTGCGCTGAAACTCTGCTGTCTGGAGGTGAAGTCAGGGTCAGGGCTTGGCAGGAATCAATGCAGACGGCGCCGATCTACCCCGTTCAGGCAGTTTCTGTGTGGTGCTTGTCTCGCTGATCTTCGCGCGTCTCAGCCCCCGTGCCACGCTCTCTCCCCGGCCCTTGAGGTTGCCATCGTGGAGAGAGGAACAGAGGCACGCACTCCAGTGTGGAAAAGAAGGATGTGGGCGATCCCCAGTACTCTGGAGTCCACAGCGCGGTGAAAGGGAGCAGAGGGTCAGTCTAACGTCAGGTCACCAATGTGGAGAAAAAGGAGTCCACAGCACGAAGGAAGGTAGAGACAGCCCATCTCACGTCAGGTCACCAATGTAGAGGGTGAAAGGGAAGGATGTGGAGGTGAGGCACAAGCGTAGGTCGACACAGATTCTTTATTGAACCCTCTATCATATGTACAGCCTATGACCCCAGCGTGGACACTGGGGCCGTGAAGAGCCTAGTCTGGAAAGGCCTTTTATGCATGTTGTACAGACAAAGAGAATGTATGGCACATTAGCATTTTGATTGTCAGTATTGCACATCATTAACATGACATACACTGGTGCCACTTTGACCGCTGCTTCTGGTCTTAGCGTCTCCCATTTATTCATTCCGTCCTCAGGGGACATGTAATTTAACAGTCCAGTCTGATTGCCCCCCGTGGCTCTTTGTCCGTATGTCTATTGTCCTGCCCTTCCTCCTGCCCTGATGGGTGTGAGAGGATGTCCCCCCGCTGAGTCAGGTGTCCACCACAACATGTTTAATACTTATTTTCCCCGCTGTAAGTATTGAGGAAAACTTAACTAGATTTAAGTCACAGCTGACCTCTGCAGTCCTTTATTTGATCACCAAATGCACATTTCTAGACAGACCCAAGTAATGGTAGTGCTGCGTGAACAGGACAAAATGCATAAATGCACATTAAAGGGACTACAGTCAGCTTTTCCCAGACTAGCACTCCCAGTGTTTAATGGGTTACTGAAACTGGACTGTTAGCAAGAGAAAAATGATGACGTGTTTAATACTTATTTTCTATGCTGTATAGACACTCCTCAAAATTTCAGGATGATGAAATTTCAGAATGCACCTAAAATGCACTATAATATTTACAGGTGAACTTAATTTGACCTTCTCTAACCTTTTGAATGCACATGTCCAACTGTTCAATGTTTCAGTACTTTTTGCATAACTTGCTGTTCTCTAACAAGGTGCTTAAAACGGTAAAATTCACAACTGTTGCTTAATCCATGAATTGATCAATACATTTTCTGGTTCAATTAGAATTGGTATTGAAATAGTCCTCTTCATCATGCTGTTCACATTCTGACATCATGAGACCAAGATGACACCTCACCACTGCAAGGGCTCAAACAGGATGTTGACAGAGGGAAGTGGTCACTGAGCTTAGAATGTCAGTGTCATCAGCAAGTTGCAACAGAGATACTGTAAGAGTCACTGAGAGACTGGAAGAGTCAAAGAAAGGCATAGAAGCAGACGTCCTTTGGCCACATCCCACGCTGATGACCGCTTCATTGTGAACAGTGACCTGCAGAAGTGGATGATGACTGCCACTCAACTCCAGGCACATTTAAGGGAGATGAGAGGCACCCAAGTGTCACGTCAGACCACTCGAAACCATTTACATCAGTGTGGTCTGCGTGCTAGACAATCTGCAAGGGTACCTGACCACACCACCAGGCACCGGCATCATCGTCTTGCATGGGGCAGGGAGCATTTACGTTGGACAAGGGACCAGTGGGCCTCAGTGCTGTTCTCTGATGAAAGTTGACTCAAGTTAAGCAGAAATGATGGCCACCAACTGCAGTGGGGCAAAAAAGTATTTAGTCAGCCACCAATTGTGCAAGTTCTCCCACTTAAAAGATGAGAGAGGTCTCCAATTTTCATCATAGGTATACCTCAACTATGAGCGACAAAATGAGAAAAAAAAAATCCAGAAAATCACATTGAAAGATTTTTAATGAATTAATTGGTAAATTCCTCGGTAAAATAAGTATTTGGGCACATTGGATGTAGGATGACTATTAATCATTTTATGAAAGAATTGAGATTGTTAGATATATGGAGAGAAATGAAACCACAAGTTAAAGCCTATCCTTGTTATTCCAGTACCTACAAGACATTCTCACGTATTGATTATTTTTTGATTTCCACAGAATTAAGGTCCAAGATTCAAAACTGCTTTTATGATAACATCGTGATCTCTGATCATGCACCCTGTTGTCTAATATATGTAGATAAAAAATTGACAAAGGAATCAGGTAGATGGCAATTTCAGCATAAATGGCTTCAGGATGAGGAATTTGTCAAGTATATAGAAAAACAGATAGACGAGTTCTTTGACATCAATACTACACAAACATCAGCATGTGTAAAGTGGGAGGCTTTCAAAGCTTTTATTAGGGGACATATTATTAGTTATACAGGATCAAAATCTAAGAAGACTCGAGAGGAGAGAGCTAAATTGGAACACAGAGTGGAAGATCTTTGGGAAAAAGTGTATGCAGGAAGTGACCCAAGGTTGGAGAATGAATTGCTGATTTTGAGAGCTGAGTGCGACAAAAAATCAGCGAATAGAGCTGCCTCGAGTCTTCTAAGATTGAAACAATCTTTTTATGAACAAGGTGAAAAATCAGGAAAATTATTAGCATGGCAGATTAAACAATTGGAAATTAAAACACCAATTACTAGTATTATAAGTAACGGACAGGTAGTTATAGATCCTTTAGAAATTAATAGAGCCTTTAGAGATTACTATGAAAAATTATATGATACCAAAAATGAACCTGATTTAACAAAACTAAATGGGTTTTTGAACGAACTATCTATACCGTGTATTCCAAATGAAAACAGGGAGATATTGGAGTCTAAAATTAGTCAAGAAGAAGTTGGGCTAGCCATTGATAATATGAAATCAGGAAAAAGTGCAGGACCAGATGGTCTTCCAGTTGACCTTTATAAAAAATTTAAGAATAAATTAATAAAACCTTTTTTGGAAATGGTTTTAGAAGCATTTCAAAATAATAATTTACCATCATACATAAATAATGCCTTAATTATACTGCTGCCAAAACCAGGTAAGCCCTCTAATAAATGTGAAAATATGAGACCAATAAGCCTATTAAACGCCGACCTTAAGATTATCTGTAAAATTTTAGCAAGACGAATACAAGAAATTTTACCAAATATTATTAATCGAGATCAGAATGGTTTTATAAAGGGTAGACAAGGCTTCCATAATGTAAGAAGACTATTTAATATTATTTATTTTAATAAAGAAGCACCGGATACAGCTCTCCTATCATTGGACGCCGAAAAGGCCTTTGATAGAGTTGAATGGCCCTTTCTTTTTGAAGTCCTACAAAGGTTTGGACTTGGAAATAATTTCATAAAATGGGTTCAAATAATATACAATAATGCTACAGCAGAAATCCTAACAAATAACAATATTTCAAAACCAATAAAAATCAATAGAGGATGTCGACAAGGCTGTCCACTTTCACCTTTACTGTTTACTATGGCAATTGAACCTTTAGCGATAGCGATACGTTTACATTCACAAATATATGGAATTAAAGTTGGACCAACAGAACATAAAATCTCCCTGTACGCCGATGATATAATTTTGTTTATGTCGAATCTAAAAAAATCAATTCCAACCTTGTTGAATTTAATAAAGAATTTTGGGGAAATATCAGGATATAAAATAAATAAAACTAAATCTTCAATATTAATGCTAAATGAGACCCAGAGAAATTACCCAGCCCCTGAGGTAAATCAATTCAATGTTGTAAATCAGTTTAAATATTTAGGAATCCAAATTATGCCTAAGCTAGAATCAGTCGCCAGTGTCAACTATGAAGCCTTAATGTCAGATATCAGTGAGTTAACTCAGAGATGGATGTCACTACCAATGTCGATGATCGGGAGAATCAATATACTTAAAAGTAATATTTTACCTAAAATACTTTATTTATTTCAATACATTCCCTTATCACCACCTTTAGATCTATTCTCAAGAATAAAAAAAAAGTTAGTGGAATTTATATGGAACAACAGGAGGGCTAGATTACGTTTGTCTTTATTATATTTACCATTTGATCGTGGAGGTCTGAAATGTCCAAATTTTATGTTGTATTATTGGTCGGCACAACTGAGGTCTATGACATATTATTTTTCATCAAATGATCTCCCTCACTGGACTGAAATGGAATCATACAATTTACCTTTACCTCTTCCCATATTCATATACTCAGATTCGGCAAAAAAATTACAAAAACAAGTTAAAAATCCATTTGTAAAGCATATGATCAAAATATGGTGTGAAGCTAAAAACTATTTAAAAGAACCACAGTTATTGTCACAATTTAGTCCAATATGAGGTAATCAATATTTTAAACCAGGGAGAGCGGACGCTGTATTTAAAGTATGGAATTTAAAAGGGATACAAAAGATTCAGGATTTATATTTGCCATGTGCAGACAACATAATGTCTTTTGAAGAGCTGAGGATCAAATTTAATCTCAATAGAACACATTTTTTTAAATATCTTCAACTTAGAAACTTTATTCGATCAAATCAAAATAAAGCTCTCACTCGACCTATTTATTCATCCTTGGAAAAAATGTTGATGAAAGATAGTAAAAGAAAGGGTATTATTTCAGAGTTTTATAACTCAATGACACTATCTTCAAGTGAAAATTCACTGAAAAGATTAAACTACTGGAAAGAAGATCTGCAAATTGAAATTTCAGAGGAACAATGGGAATTGGCTTGTACAGAAGCTCAAACCAAATCAATAAATGCACGCCTTAAATTGATACATTTCAAATGGTTAATGCGGATGTATGTTACACCGGAGGAGTTAAATAGATATAACAAAAATATACCAGATACATGCACAAAATGCATGGAAAGTAAAGGAACCCTATTTCATTGTTTATGGGAATGTAGATTAATAAGAATGTTTTGGGAAGAGGTGAGGGTAACAATTAAAAAAATAATCTCAAAACAAATCATATTGAATCCTAAACTGTTTTTGTTGGGTCTGTACCCAGAAAAGCATAATTTTAATAAAAGTGAAAGAACATTCATAGACCTCAGTTTGCTTAATGCCAAAAAATGTATTGCACTATTATGGAAAAAGACTCATAGACCAGATGTGACTCAGTGGTTAAGACAGATGTTAACAAACCTTCCATTAGAAAGAATAACATATATACTAAAATCAAAGGAAATTGTGTTTGAGAATATATGGAGACCTTTTATTGATTATGTAAAAAATTTAAACATAACTCTTGAAGAAGAAGGTGAATGATGTGTGTGGACCTTGTAAATTCCAAACTGGTGAACATAATATGTATACTTATGTATTGGATTGTCTAGACTAAACAGAGGAGCATTGTTGAAGACTTGATTTTGTTGGTGGTTGTTGGTGTTTTTAGTGCATTTTTTTTTTTGTAGTACTTTAGTGTTAGTGTTTGATTGTTTGTATCATGTTTGTTAAAAAAAAAGGTTCAATAAAGATATTGTGGAAAAAAAATAAGTATTTGGTCAATAACAAAAGTTCATCTCAATACTTTGTTATATACCCTTTGTTGGCAATGACAGAGGTCAAACATTTTCTGTAAGTCTTCACAAGGTTTTCACACACTGTTGCTGGTATTTTGGCCCATTCCTCCATGCAGATCTCCTCTAGAGCAGTGATGTTTTGGGGCTGTCGCTGGGCAACACGGACTTTCAACTCCCTCCAAAGATTTTCTATGGGGTTGAGATCTGGAGACTGGCTAGGCCACTCCAGGACCTTGAAATGCTTCTTACGAAGCCACTCCTTCGTTGCCCGGGCGGTGTGTTTGGGATCATTGTCATGCTGAAAGACCCAGCCACGTTTCATTTTCAATGCCCTTGCTGATGGAAGGAGGTTTTCATTCAAAATCTCACGATACATGGCCCCATTCATTCTTTCCTTTATACGGATCAATCGTCCTGGTCCCTTTGCAGAAAAACAGCCCCAAAGCATGATGTTTCCACCCCCATGCTTCACGGTAGGTATGGTGTTCTTTCTCCTCCAAACACGACAAGTTGAGTTTTTACCATAAAGTTTTATTTTGGTTTCATCTGACCATATGACATTCTCCCAATCCTCTTCTGGATCATCCAAATGCTCTCTAGCAAACTTCAGACGGGCCTGGACATGCACTGGCTTAAGCAGGGGGACACGTCAGGCACTGCAGGATTTGAGTCCCTGGCGGCGTAGTGTGTTACTGATGGTAGCCTTTGTTACTTTGGTCCCAGCTCTCTGCAGGTCATTCACTAGGTCCCCCCGTGTGGTTCTGAGATTTTTGCTCACCGTTCTTGTGATCATTTTGACCCCACGGGGTGAGATCTTGCGTGGAGCGCCAGATCGAGGGAGATTATCAGTGGTCTTGTATGTCTTCTATTTTCTAATAATTGCTCCCACAGTTGATTTCTTCACACCAAGCTGCTTACCTATTGCAGATTCAGTCTTCCCAGCCCGGTGCAGGTCTACAATTTTGTTTCTGGTGTCCTTTGACAGCTCTTTGGTCTTGGCCATAGTGGAGTTTGGAGTCTGACTGTTCAAACAGGTGCCGTTAATACAGGTAACAAGTGGAGGACAGAGGAGCCTCTTAAAGAAGAAGTTACAGGTCTGTGAGAGCCAGAAATCTTGCTTGTTTGTAGGTGACCAAATACTTATTTTACTGAGGAATTTACCAATTAATTCATTAAAAATCCTTCAATTTTTTGATTGATTTTCAATTTTTCAAATTTTTTTTTTCTCATTTTGTCTCTCATAGTTGAGGTATACCTATGATGAAAATTGGAGACCTCTCTCATCTTTTAAGTGGGAGAACTTGCACAATTGGTGGCTGACTAAATACTTTTTTGCCCCACTGTATGTTGGAGATGTCAAGGAGAGCGCTATGCATCTGTTACTGCTGTCACCAGATGAGCCTTTGGTAGTGGTGGTGTTACAGTCTGGGCTGCTGTGTCTAGTCAATACAGAAATGCCCTACACCTTGTGAATGGTACTGTGACAAGCAGATACTACCTGAATAACATCATTAATCCAGTCTTTGTGCCCCTGCATGAACAACACAGGCCTAATTTCATCTTCATGGACAACAATGCTCCAGCTCATTGAGGTCGCATCACTAGGGAATGGATACTGAAGGCCGGGGTACCTTAAATGGAGCGGCCTGCGCTTTCTTCAGACCTGAATCCCACAGAAAACCGGTGGGATCAGCTGAGTCACCATGTAGAGCTCATAACCCTGCACCCCACAACCTCAATGACCTGAGGACCGCCCTTCAAGAAGAGTGAAATGCTATGCCTCAGCAGACAATAAGTCGACTTGTGAACAGCATGACACATCGTTGTCAAGCTGTAATTGATACTCAAGGGCACATGACAAGTTATTCAGTCATTGACATTTTCTGTTGTGGTATACCCACCACTGCTGTTGGCTTTTGTTTCAATAAATTGTTTGAGATGATGAAATCACCATTGCATGCTTCTACTGACAGCAGGGAAAATAAGTATTGAACACGTCAACATTTTTCTCATTAAACATATTTATGATGAAGCCACTGACCTGAGATTTTCACCAGATATAAGTAAAGGCCCTGTCACACCTAGATGATTTAGGCAACATTTGCCAAACATGTGAAAAATTTGGAGGGTACACTGGCGTACCTGGAATCAGTTATGGGTAAGTTTTGTATAAGTTAAGAGCACGCTGAAGAATGCTGAAGCACACTGGTAAACTGCACTATATGGCGAGCTCCTCTGAAAAATTTCAGCATGCTGAAAATTTTCCAACGTATCCAGTATATGGGTAAAACATCCCGCATAAGCGGGGCATAAGTTCGAGGGAAGTTATGCGTTCGTTCACACACGTTACTTGTAAGCGACTCCCAAGTTACTCATAAGTCAAAATATGTTGAGCCAAATGTCTAGGGTACCCAAAACCTCTTTCTAACATATGAGTAATACTCTTTGAACCTATGTGTAACTTACTGAACGGGTTTCTAGCTTACAGTTACCTAGGGGTGTGTGATATGACGATTTATCTGATCCATCATGGATAATTCTGATCGCTCCCTCCACCACACACTGGACAGTCAGCGGAGCACCTTCTCCAGCAGACTACTACAGCTTCATTGTCGAATGGTTAGGTACAGGAAATCTTTTCTGCCACATGCCATTTCACTGTACAATAACTCACTCTGATGTTGAATTTGGTCATAACAATGCTGCCATACTGCACCTTACAGTATAACTGGTACCTTGTGTTTTCACCCTGTGCCTTGTAATCCTTCTCTATACAGTCAGTACTATCCATTGACTCATAAGGATCATCATCTATTTAACCTAGTAGTAGCCTATGTTGTATATAAAGTTATCTAAGCATTTTTACTTATTTAAGCATTTTTACTTTACTTCCCTGGGTAACTCCTTTTCTATTACGCTTTGTGTTTTTCGGTTGGTTGGGTTGTCTGTGTCATGCTGCCGTTACACCGTAATTTCCCAGTACTGGGATCAATAAAGTACATCCATCTATCTATCTATATACATATATACATACATAAATTGGATGACGATATAAAAATCTTATCGCTTCATAGAATATCGTTTATATCATTATTTAAAATGCACATACTCCCATTTATTCAGTAAAGCTCCTCACCACTACTTGTCAGCACACCGTCTCTCCTCTGCAGCACGCACAGCGCAACAGGTGTCGTGGGTGGCTAGGCTTCAGTCCGGTGGATGCTAATGCTAACTCCAAACTACTGGTTCAGATAGCTGCTACTCCCGTTTTCTAGGGATGTAGGACTGTTTTCCATTGTGTTGCATCAGAGAGGATAGTTCGCTAACCTCGTTTTAATAGGAGGCAAGTAACATTAACACCATGTCTAACTATAAAATGCTAAATGGCGATGCTAAATTGTGCTAACTGGAAATGGAATGTAGCAGACCATTGTTTCTTTGTCTTAAATTACTCTTGAGTTTTTTTAAGTTTTGTCTGAAAAAATTTTATTAAAGCTGCAAAAGTGCATGATGTGGCACATACACGCAAAATAAATAAATACGTACATTAAAATGGGTCAGAGGAGCAAGTTGGCTCTTAATCTATTTGATTTCTAATCATTTTAATTAGTCAAGTAGTGATAATGAATAAAGTTAAAGTCATCACATGTAATTTATTACATTACCTTTTGTGTCTTTGATTTTCAGATCATGACCAATCTGAAATATTTTTTACTAAGAAGCAAATACGTTAAATCAGGCCAGAATGGCAATGTTGGCTGTAGGTCTACACTTAAACTTTCACTGATTTAAACAAACAGCTAATATATATCTGTAAGTGACAGCCATGGGCAATTTTCTCATTTTCAGACTTTTTTTTTTATGTTTTCTTCTGTTGCTATTCTCCTCTGGCTCAGGAAATATTTAACTTATTGATGTTTACTTTTTATTCATATGTTATTTAGAAGAAAAATCTGAAATTTATGAGAATCAAGTCTCAAATGCACATTACAAAACTATTTTATAGCACTGCAAAATTATAAGGGAAAGCAGTACATGTAAAAGAAAAAGACATGGCCCTTTTTATGTGATTATCTAAACTGTAGAATTTACAGAAAATGTATATCGTGATATACAGTGGGGCAAAAAAGTATTTAGTCAGCCACCAATTGTGCAAGTTCTCCCACTTAAAAGATGAGCGAGGTCTCCAATTTTCATCATAGCTATACCTCAACTATGAGAGACAAAATGAGAAAAAAAAATCCAGAAAATCACATTGAAGGATTTTTAATGAATTAATTGGTAAATTCCTCAGTAAAATAAGTATGTGGTCACCTACAAACAAGCAAGATTTCTGGCTCTCACAGACCTGTAACTTCTTCTTTAAGAGGCTCCTCTGTCCTCCACTTGTTACCTGTATTAATGGCACCTGTTTGAACTCGTTATCAGTATAAAAGACATCTGTCCACAACCTCAAACAGTCAGACTCCAAACTCCACTATGGCCAAGACCAAAGAGCTGTCAAAAGACACCAGAAACAAAATTGTAGACCTGCACCAGGCTGGGAAGACTGAATCTGCAATAGGTAAGCAGCTTGGTGTGAAGAAATCAACTGTGGGAGCAATTATTAGAAAATGGAAGACATACAAGACCAATGATAATCTCCCTCGATCTGGCGCTCCACGCAAGATCTCACCCCGTGGGGTCAAAATTATCATGAGAACGGTAAGCAAAAATCCCAGAACCACACGGGGGGACCTAGTGAATGACCTGCAGAGAGCTGGGACAAAAGTAACAAAGGCTACATCAGAAACACACTATGCCGCCAGGGACTCAAATCCTGCAGTGCCAGACATGTCCCCCTGCTTAAGCCAGTACATGTCCAGGCCCGTCTGAAGTTTGCTAGAGAGCATTTGGATGATCCAGAAGAGGATTGGGAGAATGTCATATGGTCAGATGAAACCAAAATAGAACTTTTTGGTAAAAACTCAACTTGTCGTGTTTGGAGGAGAAAGAACACCATACCTACTGTGAAGCATGGGAGTGGAAACATCATACTTTGGGGCTGTTTTCTGCAAAGGGACCAGGACGATTGATCCGTGTAAAGGAAAGAATGAATGGGGCCATGTATTGTGAGATTTTGAGTGAAAACCTCCTTCCATCAGCAAGGGCATTGAAGATGAAACGTGGCTGGGTCTTTCAGCATGACAATGATCCCAAACACACCGCCGGGGCAACGAAGGAGTGGCTTCGTAAGAAGCATTTCAAGGTCCTGGAGTGGCCTAGCCAGTCTCCAGATCTCAACCCCATAGAAAATCTTTGGAGGGAGTTGAAAGTCCGTGTTGCCCAGCGACAGCCCCAAAACATCACTGCTCTAGAGGAGATCTGCATGGAGGAATGGACCAAAATACCAGCAACAGTGTGTGAAAACCTTGTGAAAACTTACAGAAAACGTTTGACCTCTCATTGCCAACAAAGGGTATATAACAAAGTATTGAGATGAACTTTTGTTATTGACCAAATACTTATTTTACCGAGGAATTTACCAATTAATTCATTAAAAATCCTTCAATGTGATTTTCTGGATTTTTTTTTTTCTTATTTTGTCTCTCATAGTTGAGGTATAGCTATGATGAAAATTGGAGACCTCTCTCATCTTTTAAGTGGGAGAACTTGCACAATTGGTGGCTGACTAAATACTTTTTTACCCCGCTGTATATAGTTATCATGATATAAGATGACTTATATCGTGATATGAATTTTCTGTCATATCGCACAGCCCTACAGCTACCCTATAATGGCGTATTTGCATCGTTGGTTCACAGGAAAAACCCATACAGAGCTCAGCTTGCGGCTACCTGCAACACACACACACACACACACACACACACACACACACACACACACACACACACACACACACACACAGAGGTAAACACATGTACTTTTTCGTATAACGGGACCTGTTGGGGATGTGTCCAGAGCACTTTCAAACTACAGGATAAAGATCCAAATAGCTGTTTGCTCCTCTTTGCCTTTTTTTTTTTACCTTTCACTGCAGTCTGTACCATCAGCTGCGTACCATCAGCTGTCCTGATAGATATGCCAAAATGTCAGAACACCAGAGGAGGAGGATCCAATCAGCTGATCGCCTGAAGCACAGAGCTCAGCTGTTTTCCATGATAAATCACACTTGACTGTCCCTTGGCTGCTCTCCTGGCAAAAGCACACTCCATGCATTATCTCGTTTTTTTTCACTTTATTGAAAATAAACTTTTTTTTTTTTTTTTTAATCTGCATCAGTTCATGTGCCTTTGAGCCAGACTGTGACAACTGTCATCTGACATTTGTGATGTGTCACATCAGCTGTTTTAGGTGTGACCGGCCTGAGATTTGACAGCTTTGTCAGGTCGGTCTCGCCCCCCAGCCGTGGTCTTTGAAGGGGAGAATCATTTAGGTTGAACAGAGATGATCTCTTGTACACCTAGGATTCATTGATTGGGAAGCAACAGCAGTTTGGCATGACCGCGCTATGCAGAAGTTAGGATAAGTTGTGCATAAGTTAGACTATTGTTGCGCATAAGATAAGCCTTTATTAGTCCCACAATGGGGAAATTCCAGGATTGCAGCAGCACAGAGATAGCGGCACTCAGAGTAATAGTAAATAAGATAAGAATTGGTTAGCCAAAGCAGTAAATAAATAAATATACATACACAGTTATATACACAGTGCAGGAGCATTGCAGCTAGATGGCATCAACAGCATTACAGTTAGTTAAATTACCCGGCAAAATATAAATATGGACCCAGACAGTATATTTCACATTTGACTGAACAGTGTTGTTGCCACCCTCGATAATAATTGTAATTGTATAAGTTGTGTATTGGAGGGGACGATCTCTATTGTGCAAAGTTGTGACGTTTAATACGGCCTCTATGAGCAGCGCTGGTTAGATTGTAAAGTCTGACAGCAGCAGGAAGGGAGGAACTGCGGAACCTCTCCCTCGAGCACTTAGGATGGCACAGCCTACCACTAAATGAGCTCCTCAGTGCATTCAGCGTGTCCTGCATAAGTTGTGAATGCTGGCAACATGCAACGCATTCGTTGGTTTAAGTTATTTAAAAGTTAGGGAAATATTCTGTACATGTCACTAATACATTATGTATATGTCAAACTCGTTATGGATACACAATGCATATGGCCAAAAGTGAAAATTTCGGCATATGACAGAATTTTAGACCAATTTTTATATGTTTGGAAAACGCTGCTAAAATTGTCAAGGTGTGACAGTGCCTTAACAACCCAAGTAATCCATACATACAAAGAAATCAAGGCAACTGTGTTCACAAAACAAGTTATATTTAATGAAGTGGAATGACACAGGGAATAAGTATTGAGCATGTTTGGTGAAATTCATTTAATATTTAGTAGAAAAGCTTTTGTTGATAATAACAGCTTCCAGATGCCTCCTGTATGGAGAAACTAGGCACAGGCATTGCTCAGGAGTGATTTTAGCCCATTCTTCCACACAAACTGTCTTCAAATCTTGAAAGTTCCGTGGGTGTTTATGAACTCTGATCTTCAGTTCCTTCCATAGATTTCCAATTGGATTCAGGTCAGGTGACTGACTGGGCCATTCTAGCAGCTTTATTTTCCTTCTCTGGAGCCAGTTGAGAGTTTCCTTGGCTGTGTGTTTGGGATCACTGTCTTGCTGAAATGTCCACCCTCATTTCATCTTCAGCATCTTGGCAGATAGCAACAGATTCTTATCAAGGATGTCTCTGTACATTTGTCCATTCATCTTTCCTTCAATTATATGAAGACTTCCCGTTCACGTCTGGTGTGAAGGCACCTTAAAACATGTCACTGTCAACTCTGAAGCGTAAAATTGATGATGAAAATCATCGGTTTAACCCTGCTTGGACTGATATGTGTGTGTAATGGAATGTGTAGTTATAAAAAGAGGTTCCTACTGACACATGGTGATTTAAAACAAGACAAACCACAATAGTGGATGTTGTTAATATTATCAATCTTTTCTTGGGGGGTTTGTGCATTGAAGTGTTTGACAGTTAATTTTTTATTCAGCTAAATGCACTTTGTGATGTGCCAAGGTCAGTTATGACCAGGATGTAGTATATTTTATTTCAAAAGGGAAACAAATGTTAATGCTACTAACAGTGCACATCGAGTTTTTATGCACTTTGAGATGTGCTTGAGTAAGATGTGACCAAAATGGTTATTTACAGAATTTTATTTTCCCCCATTCTATTTATTTAATTGTTGTTCAAGAGGAAAAGTATTTCTACTACTTCAAGTTCTGTTCAACCCCAGCACTGTTACTGTGTTTTTATGCACTTTTGATGTGCCTTTGTCATATGAGATGAGATGAGATGAGATTCAACTTTATTGTCATTACACATGTATGAATACAAGGTAACGAAACGTGACTTGGCATTTGGGCACGCTCTGCAGAGCGCATCCAAGGCCGGGGCAGCCGCTAGGCACCAGTCGGATGCCAAGCACACATTTAAAACCAAGACAAAAGTGCATATTTTTCATCATATTGATCTGTGTTGGTTTGAAATTTATCATATTCAACAGATCACTGAACATGTGCGGCCCAGTTACAATTCTTGATTTCAAATTGTGGCCCAACTGATTTTGTAATTGAATAGCCCTGCTATAGGGAACCACAGTATGCAACAAAAATAATAAACTGTTCAATAAATAAGTAAACAGTATATTCTAATGTACATCATAGCCTAATGTGCATTCCCATTAAAACGTAATACTTCTTTTACTTCTTTTACAGGGAGATAAATCTGAGGAGATATCTAAAATGGGGCGGCGTGGTGGTGGAGTGGTTAGCACTGTGGCAGCACAGCAACTCACCCTTGGCCGGGGGATCCTGGGTTCGATCCCAGCCCCCGACCAACAGTGATCTGTGTGGAGTTTGCATGTTCTCCCTGTGTCTGCGTGGGTTTACTCCGGGATTTCTCCAGTTTCCTCCCACATGCCAAAAACATGCAAGTTAGGTTAATTGGCATCAAAACTGGGGATTCTAAATTGTCCTTAGGTATGACTGTGAGAGTGAATGGTTGTCCGTCTCTCTGTGTTGGCCCTGCGATGGACTGGCGATCTGTCCAGGGTGTATCCTGCTTCTCGCCAAAAGATGCTGAGATAGGCTCCAGCCCCCCCGCAACCCGAAAAGGATTAAGCGGAAGAAGATGAATGAATGAATGAATGAATGAATGAATGTCTAAAATGGTCAATGCTGCAGCAAGTTTATACATCATTATTTTGCTCTTATTGATCACTATATAATGAATGCATTGTGTCGTCATCATCATCATCATCATAGCAATCTGTCGTGGGCGACAATGACTGTTTCATTTAGGTCTGATCAGATTCCTCCACACAGCTCTGTCCTTAGCCTTCCGCTGCCAGGAACTCCTGTCTATGTCCAATTTCTTCAAGTTTCTTTTTACAGTGTCTTCAAATCTGAGCCTTGGTCTACCCTGATTGCGTTTGCCCTCGCATAACTGTGAGTAGAGTAACTGCCGAGGGAGGAGCTGGTGGTCCATCCTCTCAACATGTCTGAGCCATCTCAGGTTCATCTGTATTACCATGTCCTCCATTGATGGTAGACCAGCTCGTTTCAACACTTCTATGTTGGTTATCTTGTCTTTCCATGAGACTTTCATTATGGCTCGAAGGTGTCTCATCACGTACGTGTGGAGTTTCTTCACCTGCACTCTGTAGACAGTCCAAGTTTCAGCACCGTACAATAGAGTAGCCAGTACTGTCGCTCTGTACACTTTGCATTTCACACGGATAGACACATGTCGATTGTTCCACAGTCTCTCCCTCAAGTTTCCAAACACAGCACTCGCTCTTCCCATTCTGAGAGATAGTTCATCCTCCAGCCTAGCATTCTCTGAAACAGTACTCCCTAGGTACTTGAAAGTCTTGCACTTGACTAGTGGCTCTGTA
Organism: Pholidichthys leucotaenia; assembly: GCA_020510985.1. NCBI lineage: Eukaryota > Metazoa > Chordata > Actinopteri > Cichliformes > Pholidichthyidae > Pholidichthys > Pholidichthys leucotaenia. The sequence continues at coordinate 213,518,666 of CM035846.1, read as the reverse complement.
CCAGTGCTGATCTCTTCTGGTATTGATGTTGATAACTGGAACTTTGGTGGTTGATAAAGGCACTTTGTCTTCTTGATGTTGATTTGGAGGCTGAATTGGCTAGCTGCTCTTGCAAATTTCTCCACTAAAGATTGCATATCTTCCACGCTGTGTGCAACTAGAACACTGTCGTCGGCAACAAGCATTCCTCTTACTACCTTTATCGATGTCTTACTCTTGGCTTTAAACTGTGCCACATTGAACAAGTCTGCTTCTTTCCTTGTTAAGATAAGATAAGCCTTTATTAGTCCCACAACGGGGAAATTCCAGGATTGCAACAGCACAGGGATAGCAACACTCAGAGCAACAATCAGAAGGCAAGAAAAAAAACAAGCAAGCAAGAGCAGCTAATATACATATGTACATATTACTATAAAATATATATACACACACACACACACAGACACACAGTGCAGAGCATTGTAGCTGGATGGAATAAATATATGAATATATGAACACACAGTGCAGAGCATTGTAGCTAGATGGAATAAATATGTAAATATGTAAACACACACAGTGCAGAGCATTGTTGCTAGGTGGGATGAAACAGCATAACCGTCTATTTAGTTATCCTACATGGTATGATTATGTGCCCATACATATTCTCACCCTCCATAGCGACCGGTATGTTCCTAGTTGTATGCCGGAGAGGACCATTGTGTAAGTCTATTGCATCTTTTGCATTCAAAAAAACTATTAGTTTGTTACGTCTTTTTGCTATCTCTGCGAGCAGCCCTGCTTAGGTTGTACAGTCTGACAGCCGTTGGTAGGAAGGACCTACGAAACCTCTCGGTTGTGCACCTGGGATGATGTAGTCTGCTGCTAAATGAGCTCCTCAGTGCATCCAGTATGTCCTGCATAGGGAGGAACTCAGACTCCAGCAGAGATGACAGTTTAGCCACCGTCCTTCTCTCTCCTATCTCCTCCATCGGATCAAGGCGCTGCCCCAGGACAGAGCTAGCTTTCTTAATCAGTTTGTTCAGTCTCTTCCTATCGGCTGCAGTAATGCCACTGCCCCAGCAGACCACTCCAAAAGTGATGGCTGATGCCACCACCGTGTCATAGAATGACTTCAGCAGCGCCCCTTGTACACCAAAAGACCTGAGTCTCCTCAGCAGGAACAGCCTGCGCTGTCCCTTCTTGTAGAGTGCGTCAGTATTGTGTGACCAGTCCAGTTTATTGTTCAGATGAATACCCAGGTACTTATAGGATGTCACCATCTCGATGTCTGTTCCCTGTATATTTACTGGTGCTGTGAGGGGCTGCCCATGCCTGCGGCAGTCCACCACCAGCTCCTTAGTTTTCCTCGCGTTGATCTGGAGGCAGTTCCGATGGCACCAGTCCACAAAGTCCTGGATAAGCCCTCTGTACTCAGCTTCATCTCCGTTGGAGATGAGACCAACGATCGCAGAGTCATCAGAGAACTTCTGTAGATGGCAATGTGTTGTGTTGTGTGAGAAGTCCGCAGTATAAAGAGTGAACAGGAAGGGAGCCAGCACCGTTCCCTGGGGGGCCCCCGTGCTACTGATGATCGTGTCGGAAACACAGTCCCGGGTTCTCACAAACTGAGGCCGGTTCGTGAGGTAGTCCAGGATCCATGATGACAGGTGCTGGTCCACCCCTGCGCGCAGCAGCTTGTCCTTCAGGATCATCGGTTGGATGGTGTTGAAAGCACTGGAGAAGTCAAAGAACATGATCCTCACCATATTCCCGGGCTTCTCCAGGTGGGACAGAGAACGGTGAAGGAGGAAGATCACCGCATCCTCCACCCCAATGCCATGCTGGTAGGCGAACTGGAGTGGATCCATCGCTGGTTCCACCAGGGGGCGGAGATGAGCAAGGAGCAGTCTCTCCAGGGTCTTCATCAAGTGGGACGTCAAGGCCACCGGTCTGTAGCTGTTCAGGTCTTTGGGGTGGGAAGTTTTTGGTACAGGTACCACACAAGATGTTTTCCACAGCTGTGGTACCCTCCCCAGTTTCAGGCTCATGTTGAAGATATACGTCACAATCCCACACAGCTGGTCTGCACAGGACTTGAGGAGCTTTGCGCTGATGCCGTCCGGTCCCGACGCCTTCCTCGCCTTGATCTTCCTCAGCTCCGTCCTCACCTGGGTCTTGGTCAGGGTCAGGATGGGGGGCTGTGTGTTGGGAGTGGGGGGGGTGTCGGTGGAGTGGGGAGTGGGCAGCAGGACTTGATTTCTTAGAGGCAGCAGTGGTTGTTGTGCAGACAGGGGGGAGGGCGGTTTGTCAAATCTATTGAAAAACAGATTCAGGTTGTTCGCCCACTCCCTGCCCCCCGTGGCCTGGGGGGAGGTATTCTGGAGCCCCGAGATGGTTTTGAGGTTTCTCCAGACCCCGCTGATGTTGCTCTGTTGCAGCTTGTCCTCCATCTTCTTCCTGAAGCTGTCCTTGCCTTCTCTGATCTTTCTCCTCAGCTCCCTCTGTACGGACTTCAGCATCTCCCTGTTCCCCGACCTGAAGATCCTCTTCTTCTCTCTCAGAAGTGTTTTTATCTCAGGGTTGATCCAGGGTTTGTTGTTTGAGTGATGCCGTATGGTCTTGGTGGGAACGGATTTGTCCACACAGAAGCTGAGGTAGCCCGTGAAGGTGTGAATGAGGCCATCGATGTCCTCACCATGTGGATCGCAGAGCTGCTTCCAGGCAGTGGCTTCAAAACAGTCCTTTAGAGTGTCCATTGTCTCCTCAGACCATAACTCCACAGTGTGCATGGCCGGAGGTTGTCTGTGCACTAGGAGTTTGTACACCGGTCGGAGATGAACCAAGTTGTGATCCGATCTCCCAAGTGGGGGGAGTTGTGATGAGGTGTACGCCTCCTTAGTGTTTGCGTAGAACAAATCCAGTGTTTTATTGTCTCTAGTGTGGCATGTGACATACTGGGTGAAAGTGGGCAGAATGGGAGACAGTGAAACGTGGTTGAAATCGCCTGAGATGAGGAGAAGAGCATCTGGGTGTTCTGTCTGCAGCCTGCTGGTTACTGAATGGATGACGTCACGCGCTGTCCCAGCGTTCGCCGTCGGATTTGCATAAACAACAATGCAGATCACGTGTGAGTGTTCTCTCGGGAGATATGTAGGCCTCATGCTAACAGCTAGCAACTCAATGTCTTTGCTGCAGTGTTGTTGTTTAACAGTGATATGTCCCGGTCTGCACCAGTTGTTGTTAACATACATTATCACTCCACCGCCCCTAGTTTTGCCACTCTCTGGTGTTCGGTCAGCTCGTATCATGTGAAAACCCTCCAGCTCAATGTTAGCATCTGCTGCTAGTTCAGTTAGCCACGTCTCAGTAAACAAAAGGAGAGAGCACTCCCGGTAAGTGCTATCATAACGGGAGATAGCCGCTAGCTCATCTAACTTTCCCAGTATCGACCGTACATTTCCCATGACAACAGATGGAAGGGAGGGTCTGTACCTTATATTTTTTGTCCTCCGCCTTACTCCAGCCCGGCAGCCGCGACGCTTTCGCCTCAATTCTCTCGGTATGTCGAGTTTTTCCAGTGGGACCGGGTGGCGGTTAAATGCTAGCAGCTCTTCCCTGTTGTATCGTATCCTGCTATAAACAGTGGCTCCGTCCACCGGCTCAGGAGACATTTGGGACGATCTGTGTGTCCGTGATATAAGTGGGGTGAAAAAAAAGTGATCAAAAGAGAGAGGAAGGGAAAAAAAACTCGGAATCGAGCCGCTGTTGCAAAAGGCAGCCTACTGGTGTGGCGCCGAGAGGAGAAAAAGAAGTTTGAATGTTTGAATGTATACTCCTTCTGAAGTGTCTTTGAAGGCCACCTCAAGCATGGCTGACAGATATAGCGAGAAGAGTGTAGGTGCCAGCACACACCCTTGTTTCACCCCGTTGCTTACTGAAAAGTCTTTAGATACTGAACCACTCATTGCCACGTTTGCTTGCATACCTGTATGGAGTGCCTCAATCAGGCTGACAAACTTCTCTGTACAACCATATTTCTTGAGTACATGCCAAAGTCCTTGTCGCGAAACAGTATTGAAGGCTTTACTGAAGTCTATGAAGACTACATAAAGCGGCATGTTCTGTTCGATACACTTTTCTTGAACCTGTTTCAAGCAGAAAATCATGTCCATTGTGCTTCTTCCACTTCTAAAGCCGCACTGGGTTTCTGGTAGTACATTCTGCGAGATGTGTTCACTGAGTCTGTTAAGTAGTACACGTGAGAGAATCTTACCAACAGTGGCTAGTAGTGATATACCTCGGTAATTTCCACAATCTTTCCTGTCACCTTTCTTGAACAAAGGCACAATACTTGCATCCTTCCAGTCTTGAGGTATTTTCTGGGCATCCCATATCTCTTGGATGAGCTTGTGCAGGCAGTTGGTCAGCTGAACACCACCAAATTTCCACAGTTCTGCTGGAATTCCATCCCTTCCTGGAGCTTTACCATCCTGTGTTGTCCTGATAGCTGCCATTAGATCATCAAAATTTGGTGGTTCATCTAGACTTGATACAGCTGGTCGCTGCACTAGAGCTTCTTTAGCCTCTTCAGTGAGATCTCCAGGGTTGTTTAGTAGTTGGTCAAAGTGGTCTGCAAATCTGTCCAGTATCTTGTCTTTCTCCTGCAAAACCGTTTCACCATCCATAGCCTTTAGTTGGATCAATCCTCTTGGTTTAGGACCGTAGATTTCTCTCAAACCTGTGAAAAATGTTTTCATGTCCTTCCTGTCTGCTGCAGTTTGAGGTTTCTCCGCTTTTTCATCCCACCAGTTGGACTTCATCTCTCTGGTGTACTTCTGTAGCTCACTCTGAGCCTTTGAGTATTTCTTCTTCTTCGACCTTGTGTTACACTGTAGGTTTTCCTGCCTAGCTGTATTCCTCGCTTCTAGTAGTTTCTTCAGGTGTTCATCAAACCAATCTTGATGTTTCCTCTCAGGGTATCCTAATACATCACTCGCAGTCTGATACACCGTATCCTTCAGTGTTGCCCATTTCTCTTCTATGTCATTCTCTGAGTTGTTGCTGTCCCAGTCTTTCAAGTTTTCATCCATTTCCTGTGTAAGTTCTTCCTGCTTCTTTTGGCCTTTCAGTGCACTAGTGTTTAGCTTCCGTGGTGGCTTCGCACTTGTCCTGCAGTGCTGTTTTCGTCTGCAAATCCTTAATCTAGATCTCAGCATAACATGATCAGTACCACAGTCCGCGCCTCTCATTGCTCTGGTGTCCAATACATCCCTTATGTCTCTGTGCCTGACTATGATGTAGTCTAACAAGTGCCAGTGCTTGGATCATGGGGTGCATCCATGTCTTCTTGTGTGTGTCCTTGTGCTTAAATAGAGTGTTGGTTATCACAAGGTTGTACTCTGAACATAGTGTAAGTAGAAGTTCTCCATTAGCATTGCACTTGCCTACTCCATGACTGCCTAACACTCCTTTCCATTTCTCAGTGTCCGAACCAACTCTGGCATTAAAATCTCCAACGAGTATCAGCCTGCCATCAGTCGGTACATGTCTGATAGTCTCACATAAAGCACTGTAGAACTCTTCCTTCACCTCCTCTGTGTTGGTCATTGTTGGGGCATATACACTGATGAGTGTGGCATACATCTTCCACTGTAGTGGGAGTCTCATAGTCATTATCCTGTCATTGATTGGCACCGATTCCTCATCAAGCATTGCTGCTATCTCCTTTCTAACTGCAAAGCCCACTCGTGCTTCTCTCCTTTCTTGAGCTGATCTCCCACTCCAAAAGAAGATGTACCCATGGTCTTTCAAGCGGTCATATCCAGGCAATCTTGTTTCACTAAGTGCAGCTATGTCTACATTGTACCTGTTCATTTCCAGGGCCACAAGCGCGGTCTGTCTTTCTGGGCACTGTGATGTTGTTCTGTCCAACAGAGTGCGTACATTCCATTCTGCTACACACAAGGTTGCTGTTTTCCTCTTCTTTTGTCTTCCTGGTCCTAGCTTACTTTTCGCTGCCTGTCGGAGTGTGAACAGATCAGCGCGGACCTTGTAAGCCCGGGCGACGTCCGAGCCGGTATGAGTTGCTTTCTGATTGACCATTTCATGAAACTGCTTGCAAAGTATTTGAGTACTGCTAGCTTTCGCTGGACTAGCAGCACATTCTTGGCAGATAAAGGTATTATCAGTGGCAAGGACAAGCCAAGACAAACTGACTCCAGTATCTGCTGCAGTGACTGACCAGATGACAGGTTTGTTTATCTCTGCTCTTTGTGTAGTGCATGTCACAATACACCGACTGGCACAGTCCACCACAGACCTTGCAACAGATGTGCTTATCTGCCAGGATGTCCAGTCTCACCCTGTGTAATTGGGAGTGGTCCACCACAGACCTGTGACAGATATTGTTTTTAGTTCTGCCAGAATGCCCTGTTTCACCCTCCACGCTCTTGGAAGGGCGGGGATGCCGGTTGAGTCGCCAACGGCCCGACCCATGAGACAGGTAGTACCGGTTTTCATGGTTATCCGGTAGCAAGCAAGCCAATGCCTGACCTGACACACACACAAAAAAGGGGGATGTAAGTCTCAGTTAAAAGCTGCCAATTTCTGACCAAAAAATGTGGAATTTTATGGGTAAAATGCTGCAACTTTAGCAAAAAGACAAAAAAAGGTGTAAATTTCCAACTGTTTACAACCTAGAAATGCAGCAGATCTAAGACTTGAGTAAAATGCTGCAAGTTTAAGCTTTTTTTAAACTGCAAATTCTAGAGTAAGAAAAGTTCTAAATTCATGAGGAAAAAGCTGCAAAATTATGAATAATAAAAAGCTGTAAATTTTCAAGTAAGAAGCTGCACATTTCTGAGTAAAATGGCTCTAACTCGACTTCCGGTTATGGCTGCCACGTAGGACGGACGTGTCTCGCTCTGCTCTGCTCCTGGAGAAAAAAAATCGGCAAATAACTCTCTCATTTGGGACAGAACGTATCCCAGCATTTGGGCGAGGATATGTCGGCGAAGCCTAAGGCTGGAAAACCAGGAAAAGGAAAAAGCGAGCCGCCGAAACAGTCCAAATTAACGGACTTTCAGGTCTGTGATGCAGCAAACAAAACTCCATATATGGCGGAGGAAGCTGGCGGCGGTGCGATGTTTGCGGGGAATGGCGCAGATGCGCTGATGGCTGCCATGAGTTCAATGAGAGCGGACTTTTCCTCTAGATTTGATGGGATTATGACAGCGTTGGAAGGAATAAGAAAGGAATTGGGTGACTGTGTAGAACGAACGGCGCAGATGGAGCTCCGTCTCGCTAGTGCTGAAGATGACGTCACCCGTCTTCAATTAAAGGTGCGCACTTTGGAAAAAAAAAATAAATCTCTGGAAGATAATATTTTGGATTTGGAATCTCGGTCGAGACAGAATAATTTGAGGCTGGTGGGTCTTCCAGAGGAATCAGAAGGTCGGGACGTATGTTCCTTTCTGGAAAAGTGGATTCCGGAGGTGCTGGGCAGCGAGGAGTTGCAATCAGCAGTGGTTCTGGAAAAAGCACATCGTATTGGCCCACGGAGAGATAAGGGACCGCCGAGGACCTTAATTATGAAGTTTCTTAGCAACAGAGACAGGATGAAGATCTTCAACGCTGCACGTGCTAAAGGAGAGATTAAACACCAGGACCAGCAGGTGCGGTTCTACCCAGATTTGGCCACAGGAATCCAGCAATTGAGGAAGCAGTTTGATCCCGTACGTAAGGAGCTGCGCAACCTTGGGATTCGTCATGGTGTAATCTATCCTGCGAGACTGCTGACCACGTATGAGGGCAGAACCCACATCTTCAAGACCCCAGAGGAGGCGCAGGAGTTCATCAAGAAGATCAAAGAAGAAGAAGAGACTGGTGGGAGCTAAGCATGAACAAAATATAAGGTAGAATAATTAAGCATTTGCACAGGCATCTGACTGACTTGAAGTAAATAGTAAGTTTACAAAATATAGATTGTATTATATATTAAAAAAACAAAACAAAAACAAAACAAACAAAAAAAAAAAACTATGATGTACAAAGTTGTTAAAAATTTTGGAGTTAAGTTGGAAAACTACAGAGGAGAGTTAATGTTACGTCATTAAAAGCAGTAGAGTTGGGGTGATTGGGAGGATGAAGAAGGAGTGGCTTAGGCTGTTCCCCGTGGGTGTGGAACAGTCGATGGCTATATCGGGAGACAGAATTTTTCTTTTGATTTTGGGGGGTTTGCCACAAGTGTGGGAAGGGGAAATTTGTTTGTGTGTAGTTTGTAGGATGAATGTTCAACCACTCATGTTTTTGCTTCTCTGTATGAGCATGTTTACACTGCAAGGTAATCCCAAACTCTCTATTGATCATGGACCAAAGTGTTAATCTTAATTTAACTTCATGGAATTGCAGAGGTCTACAAAATTTAAAAAAACTTAAACAAGTTATGAATAAAATAAAGGACATGGGTTCAAGAATTGTGTTTTTACAAGAAACTCATCTGATAGAGGAGGATGTTAAAAGAATTAGGAGTAGATGGCAGGGAAGTGTATTCACCTCTTCATTTTCATCCCGAGCCAGGGGAGTTATGACTCTCATACATAAATCAGTTCCTTTTCAGGTGAAAAATGTAATTGGAGACAAATTTGGAAGATATGTAATCATTCAAGGTTCTTTGCTATTAGAAAATATAAATCTTGTGAACTTATATGGTCCCAATATAGATGATCAGAAGTTCTTTGCTAATTTATTTCTCATCTTATCATCACTTACAGGGCAACATATAATAGCAGGGGATTTTAATTGTACATTGAATCCAGGTGTGGATAGATCAACAGGACTGGATTGTACGCACATTGGATGTAGGATGACTATTAATCATTTTATGAAAGAATTGAGATTGTTAGATATATGGAGAGAAATGAAACCACAAGTTAAAGCCTATTCTTGTTATTCCAGTACCTACAAGACATTCTCACGTATTGATTATTTTTTGATTTCCACAGAATTAAGGTCCAAGATTCAAAACTGCTTTTATGATAACATCGTGATTTCTGATCATGCACCCTGTTGTCTAATATATGTAGATAAAAAATTGACAAAGGAATCAGGTAGATGGCAATTTCAGCATAAATGGCTTCAGGATGAGGAATTTGTCAAGTATATAGAAAAACAGATAGACGAGTTCTTTGACATCAATACTACACAAACATCAGCAGGTGTAAAGTGGGAGGCTTTCAAAGCTTTTATTAGGGGACATATTATTAGTTATACAGGATCAAAATCTAAGAAGACTCGAGAGGAGAGAGCTAAATTGGAACATAAAATAAAAAGTCTTCAGGAAAAAGTGTATGCAGGAAGTGACCCAAGGTTGGAGAATGAATTACTGATTTTGAGAGCTGAATATGACAAAAAATCAGCGAATAGAGCTGCCTCGAGTCTTCAAAGATTGAAACAATCTTTTTATGAACAAGGTGAAAAATCAGGAAAATTATTAGCATGGCAGATTAAACAATTGGAAATTAAAACACCAATTACCAGTATTATAAGTAACGGACAGGTAGTTATAGATCCTTTAGAAATTAATAGAGCCTTTAGAGATTACTATGAAAAATTATATGATACCAAAAATGAACCTGATTTAACAAAACTAAATGGGTTTTTGAACGAACTATCTATACCGTGTATACCAAATGAAAACAGGGAGATATTGGAGTCTAAAATTAGTCAAGAAGAAGTTGGGCTAGCCATTGATAATATGAAATCAGGAAAAAGTGCAGGACCAGATGGTCTTCCAGTTGACCTTTATAAAAAATTTAAGAATAAATTAATAAAACCTTTTTTGGAAATGGTTTTAGAAGCATTTCAAAATAATAATTTACCATCATACATAAATAATGCCTTAATTATACTGTTGCCAAAACCAGGTAAGCCCTCTAATAAATGTGAAAATATGAGACCAATAAGCCTATTAAACGCCGACCTTAAGATAATCTGTAAAATTTTAGCAAGACGAATACAAGAAATTTTACCAAATATTATTAATCGAGATCAGAATGGCTTTATAAAGGGTAGACAAGGCTTCCATAATGTAAGAAGACTATTTAATATTATTTATTTTAATAAAGAAGCACCGGATACAGCTCTCCTATCATTGGACGCCGAAAAGGCCTTTGATAGAGTTGAATGGCCCTTTCTTTTTGAAGTCCTACAAAGGTTTGGACTTGGAAATAATTTCATAAAATGGGTTCAAATAATATACAATAATGCTACAGCAGAAATCCTAACAAATAACAATATTTCAAAACCAATAAAAATCAATAGAGGATGTCGACAAGGCTGTCCACTTTCACCTTTACTGTTTACTATGGCAATTGAACCTTTAGCGATAGCGATACGTTTACATTCACAAATATATGGAATTAAAGTTGGACCAACAGAACATAAAATCTCCCTGTACGCTGATGATATAATTTTGTTTATGTCGAATCTAAAAAAATCAATTCTAACCTTGTTGAATTTAATAAAGAATTTTGGGGAAATATCAGGATATAAAATAAATAAAACTAAATCTTCAATATTAATGCTAAATGAGACCCAGAGAAATTACCCAGCCCCTGAGGCAAATCAATTCAATGTTGTAAATCAGTTTAAATATTTAGGAATCCAAATTATGCCTAAGCTAGAATCAGTCGCCAGTGTCAACTATGAAGCCTTAATGTCAGATATCAATGAGTTAACTCAGAGATGGATGTCACTACCAATGTCGATGATCGGGAGAATCAATATACTTAAAAGTAATATTTTACCTAAAATACTTTATTTATTTCAATACATTCCCTTATCACCACCTTTAGATCTATTCTCAAGAATAAAAAAAAAGTTAGTGGAATTTATATGGAACAACAGGAGGGCTAGATTACGTTTGTCTTTATTATATTTACCATTTGATCGTGGAGGTCTGAAATGTCCAAATTTTATGTTGTATTATTGGTCGGCACAACTGAGGTCTATGACATATTATTTTTCATCAAATGATCTCCCTCACTGGACTGAAATGGAATCATACAATTTACCTTTACCTCTTCCCATATTCATATACTCAGATTCGGCAAAAAAATTACAAAAACAAGTTAAAAATCCATTTGTAAAGCATATGATCAAAATATGGTGTGAAGCTAAAAACTATTTAAAAGAACCACAGTTATTGTCACAATTTAGTCCAATATGGGGTAATCAATATTTTAAACCAGGGAGAGCGGACGCTGTATTTAAAGTATGGAATTTAAAAGGGATACAAAAGATTCAGGATTTATATTTGCCATGTGCAGACAACATAATGTCTTTTGAAGAGCTGAGGATCAAATTTAATCTCAATAGAACACATTTTTTTAAATATCTTCAACTTAGAAACTTTATTCGATCAAATCAAAATAAAGCTCTCACTCGACCTATTTATTCATCCTTGGAAAAAATGATGATGAAAGATAGTAAAAGAAAGGGTATTATTTCAGAGTTTTATAACTCATTGACACTATCTTCAAGTGAAAATTCACTGAAAAGATTAAACTACTGGAAAGAAGATCTGCAAATTGAAATTTCAGAGGAACAATGGGAATTGGCTTGTACAGAAGCTCAAACCAAATCAATAAATGCACGCCTTAAATTGATACATTTCAAATGGTTAATGCGGATGTATGTTACACCGGAGGAGTTAAATAGATATAACAAAAATATACCAGATACATGCACAAAATGCATGGAAAGTAAAGGAACCCTATTTCATTGTTTATGGGAATGTAGATTAATAAGAATGTTTTGGGAGGAGGTGAGGGTAACAATTGAAAAAATAATCTCAAAACAAATCATATTGAATCCTAAACTGTTTTTGTTGGGTCTGTACCCAGAAAAGCATAATTTTAATAAAAGTGAAAGAACATTCATAGACCTCAGTTTGCTTAATGCCAAAAAATGTATTGCACTATTATGGAAAAAGACTCATAGACCAGATGTGACTCAGTGGTTAAGACAGATGTTAACAAACCTTCCATTAGAAAGAATAACATATATACTGAAATCAAAGGAAATTGTGTTTGAGAATATATGGAGACCTTTTATTGATTATGTAAAAAATTTAAACATAACTCTTGAAGAAGAAGGTGAATGATGTGTGTGGACCTTGTAAATTCCAAACTGGTGAACATAATATGTATACTAATGTACTGGATTGTCTAGACTAAACAGAGGAGCATTGTTGAAGACTTGATTCTGTTGGTGGTTGTTGGTGTTTTTAGGGTATTTTTTTTTTTTTTTGTAGTACTTTAGTGTTAATGTTTGATTGTTTGTATCATGTTTGTTAAAAAAAAAAAAAAGGTTCAATAAAGATATTGTGGGAAAAAAATGGCTCTAACTCTGCAGGAAAATCCTGCAAATTTATGAGAAAAATCCTCACATTTACAAAAGAATGTTTCTAATTTACATGAAAAAGGATGTGATAAATTGGCGTGTGTTGACCATTTTTTTAAAAAGACAGCCGTGAGGAGGAACTCAACGGTGGTGTTCGGAGGTGTTAAATTCTGCAGAATTTGCATTGTGTCACTGGTGTGTATACTATATAGATATACGTATGTGACCATGGTTTCTCTGAGCATTAGTAGTAATACAAGTAAATAAGCTCTGTTGCTCATTTAATCTTGTGGCAAAATTAGCATCACTTACAGTGCTGTGAAAAAGCCTTTGCCCCCTCCTGATTTCTTATATTTTTGCATATTTGTCACACTTAAAAGTTTCAGATCATCAAACCAATTTTCATTCATTCATCTTCTTCCGCTTAATCCTTTTCGGGTCGCAGGGGGCTGGAGCCTATCCCAGCATCTTAATATTAGAAAAAGATAACCCAAGTAAATACGAAATGCAGTTTTTAAATCATGATTTCATTTATTAAGGGAGAAAAAAGCTATCCAAACCTACCTGGCCCTTTGTGAAAAAGTAATTGCCCCAAAACCTAATAACTGGTTGTAATACCCTTGGAGGCAACAACTGCAATCAAGCATTTGCAGTAACTGGAAATTAGTCTTCTACAATGCTGTTGAGAAATTTTGGCCACTATTCTTTGCAGAATTGTTGTAATTCAGCCACACTGAAGGACCTGAGCTTGCTGTCATGAACTGATGGTCGGACATTCTCCTCTTCGGGATTTTCTGATGAAACCATGAATTCTGCTCTCTATCAATTACGACAAATTGTCCAGGTTATGAAGCCGCAAAGCAGCCCCAGACCATTACACTACCACCACCATGTTTGACTGTTGGTATAATGTTCTTTTCATCAAGATGTTTTTGGCAAATGTCAGACGAGCCTTTGTGTTATTTTTGGTCAGCAGTGGTTTTCACCTTGCAACTCTCCCATGGATGCTATTTTTGCTCAGTCTCTTTCTTATTGTTGAATGATGGACCAGTGTCCAAACTGAGGCAAGTGAGGCCTGCAGTTCTTTAGATGTTTTCTGGGTTTTTGTTTCTCATCTGTTCTTGAATATCTTTAGATCGTGACATGTTTGTGTTGCTTTTTGAAATCTTTTAGCCTACTTCACTTTGTCAGAAAGGCTCTATTCTAGTGATTTCTTGATTCAGCAGGTCTGACAGTAATTGACCCTGGGTGTGGCTAGTGAAATTGAACTCAACTTTCCAAAAAAATGTGATCACAGTTAATTCAAGATGTAACAGGGAGGGGGGTACTTTTTCCACATAGGGCCAGGCTGGTTTGGATAGTTTTTCCCCCTTAATTATTGGAATCATTTAAAAAATAAATTTTGTATTGACTTGGGTTATCTGTCTAACATTAAAATTTGTTTTATGATCTGAAACAATTCAGTGTGACAAATATCTAATCGCTAATCTTCTAATCGCAACATGGGTTGCATTTTGAACAATAATGAACTCCATGGAAGAAGAACAGGAGGGCTCCACTACTGACAGAAAAAAATATTAAAAAGCCAGCCAAAATTCACACTGACAAACCCCAAAGCTGCTGGGAGCCTGTCTTTGGTCTGATGAGACAAAAATGGAGCTTTTGGGCCAGTCACATCAGCTTTATGTTTACAGAAGGAAAAATGAAGCACACAAAGAAATGAACACTGCATCTACTGTGAAACATGGATGGAGCTTGGCTATGTTCTGGGGCTGCTTTACTGTTTCTGACACAGGGTCTCTTGAATCTGTGCAGGGTAAAATGAAATCTCAAGACTATCAAGGTATTCTGGAGCAAAATGTGCTGCTCAGCGTCAGAAAGCATGGTCTCAGTCCCAGGTCATGGGTCCTCCAACAAAATAATGACCCAAAAGACACAGCTAAAAACACCTAAGAATAGAATACAATACAATACAATAGGCTTTATTGTCATTGTACAGTTGTACAACACAACGAAATTGTGGGTGCTCCACCAGGCTACTGCACAATTAAGTGAGAAGAATTTGAAATAACAGTTACAGAACACACAGTTAACCATACGACTGAAGTAAAAATAAAAGTAAGAATAACAATAGCCCATTGGTATATACACAGGTACGGTAGTGGCTTTGCGGGTGGAACTATGTACATAAGAGTGCGGAGTGCAGAACACATAATTGAGTAAAATGGCCCAAAGATTATGGAAAATATGTACAGTAGTGATTTTGTGGATGGGTCAATATACATGAAAGTGAGGAATGCAAAGACAGGTGAGTTATAGTGATAATTAAAAGGTCCTCAGTTCTGTGCATGTGAGGATTCGGGGGGAAGGGGGTGGGGCCTCTGACTGTTTGCAGTTCAGATGGCTCAGGGGAAGAAACTGTTTGTCAGTCTGGAGGTGTGGGACCTGATCGATCTGAACCGTCGTCCAGAGGGAAGCAGGTCACACAGGTGGTGGGCGGGATGTGAGGGGTCTTCTGTGATGGCCTTGATCTTTCTGAGACAGGAGGCTCTGGAGATGTCTTCCAGGGAGGGCAGAGGGCTGCCGATAATTTTTGGGGCAGCGTTGATGACCATCTACACAGTCTTCCTGTTCTCGGCCATGGAGCCGGCGTACCACATACCCAGACAGTAGGTGAGCACGCTCTCCACTGAGCAGCAACAGAAGGCCAGCAGCAGCTTCTGGTCCAGGTTGTGCTTCCTCAGGACATGGCGGAAGTGCAGCCACTGCTGGGCTTTCTTCACCAGGGCCTTGGTGTTGACAGTCCAGGAGAGGTCAGAGGAGATGTGGGTTGGTGAGAAAGTTCTTTATCCAGGAGAAGGTAGGGGGAGATCTGAAGGAGAAGGAGTTTATTGATCAGGATGTCCAGGATGATGGTGATAAAAGCTAAGCTGTAGCCCACAAAGAGCATCCTCATGTAGCTCCTTGGGTTCTCCAGGTGGCTCAGTGCTCTGTGGAGAGTGGTGGCAATGGTGTCTTCCGTAGACCGGTTCTCCCTGTAGGCAAACTGAGGGGGGGGGGGAGTCGAAGGAGGGGGGGAAGACAGTCCCTGATGTGCTGGGACACCAGTGCTTAAAACATTACATGACTACAGACGTGAGTGCTATGGGTCTGTAGTCATTCAGGCTGTCGGTTTCGACCTTTTTAGGGATGAAGATGATGGTGGAGGCCTTGAGGCAGGAGGGGACGCGGTGTGTGTCAGGGAGAGGTTGAACAACTTGGTGAGCTTGGTGAGATGAGCTGGTCTGTACATGCTTTGACCACTGCTCCTGGGACGCTGTCTGGACCAGCAGCTCTGCGGGGGGTTCACTGCTCTCACTTGCCTCCTCAACTTGTGTATCTGTAGAGAGAGGGGGGAGAGAAGGGGAACGTGTGCTCAAACTGGGCAAAGAAGCTGTTAAGCTCCTCTGCCAGAGTGAGGCTGCTGTCTGATGTTGGGGTGCCCTGGCCCCTGTAGTTGGTGAGGGCCTGGATGCCTCTCCACATCTGTTGGGCGTTGTTGTCTGTGAAGAGGTCCTCCACCTTCCTTCTATAGGTGTTTTTAGTGAGTTTTATGCCTGTCTTTAGGTTAGCTCTGGCAGTGCTGTACAGAGAGCTGTCCCTCTGTCTGAAGGCTGAGTTGTGGGCTCTGATCAGAGCCTGGACTTCACTGGTCATCCAGGGTTTGCAGTTTGGAAATACCCGGATGTATTTGGTGACTGTCACATTTTCTACACAGCATTTGATGTAGAAAAGGACAGATTTGGTGTAGGAGTCCAGGTCCTGCTGTTCAAAGATGCTCCAGTTAGTGCAGGCAAAGAAGTCTTGTAGCTGGAAAAGAGTGTTTTCAGGCCAGGTTTTTATTGTTTGGTTGGTTGGGGGGGAGCTCTTCCTAAGGGGGAAATAGGCAGGAATCAGAAAGAGAGACATGGTCTGATTATCCAAGGTGGGGGAAAGGAGTGGCTCTGCAGGCGTGCTTAATGTTGCTATAAACATGATCCAGTGTCCTTTCCCCTCTTGTGGGACACTTAACATGTAGGTATAATTTGGGGAGTACATCTTTAAGCATGCTTTGTTAAAATCCCCTGCAATAATGTGGACTGTGTTGGGGTGATCTCTTTGCTACCTACTGACAATGTGCTGGAGGTGATTGAGCGCTAAGCTAATGTTAGCATCAGGAGGAATGTAAACGGCTGTTACAATTACTGCCATTAGCTCGCGGGGGAGACAAAAATGCCTACACAGGAAGGACATGGCCTCCAAGTACGGTGAACAGTGGATATGGATATGAATTATTCTGCTGTTTTTACACCAAGTCTGAAGCACATAAGCACAGAGCCTTCCCCCCCTTCCCTTACCAGAATCAGCATTGCGGTCGAGATGGTGTGTAGTTTGGCCAGGTAATTCCACAGCGGCAGCCGGGATGCATTCATTCAGCCATGATTTGGTCACAATCAGAATACAACAGTTCCAGACGTAGCGATTATAGGCGATCTCCGTGTACAGCTCGTCCATTTTGTTGGTGAGGGATCTGACGTTGAGGAAGATTGAAGGTAATGGTGGTTTGGAGCGAAGTTTGCGCAGCTGGGCAAGAAGGTCAGCTCTACAGCCTCATTTCTGCTTCCTCTCCCATCGTTGTCTGTGCTGCTTGCGGGCCATAACGAACCACGGAGCGCCCGAAGGTCTGGCGATCTCCTCAGGGATGTGGTGGTAATTACTGGAATGGGCACTGGAGATGTCGGAGGTGAGTTGGCGACCAATGCCTATAAGTTCCTGGAGACTGTAGGTAATTAGTCCATCACAGAAGGAACACAGAAAAAGGCAGAAAAGACACAAGGGGTGCAGTAGACCGGAGCGAATGGCGAAGAACAAAATATTGGACTATTCTGAAGTGACCTTCTATGAGCCCTGATCTAAATCCTATTAAACATCTGTGGAAGGAGCTTAAACATGCAGTCTGGAAAAGGCACCCTTCAAATCTGAGACAGTTGAAGCAGTTTGCTCATGGGGAGTGGGCCAAAGTACCTGATGACAGGTGCAGAAATCTTACTGAGAGTTATAGAAATCGCTTGATTGCAGTGACTGTATCAAAAGGTTGTGCAACACGATATTAAGTTAAGGGTATCATCATTTTTGTCCAGACCAGTTTTAAGTTTGTTTTTTAAAATCATTCTTTTGAACCAAAATTCAAAAGCAATGTCTGATTTTCATTATTTAATTTTCAGAAAATTTTTATTTAGTTACTTTTGTCAATTTCAAGTTATTTCAGTGACCACTGTGGGATTTTCTTTAACAGAAGGTTACCAACATATTTGTCCACATCTGTAAAAGTCTTAAGGTGCCTTCACGCCAAACGCGAACGGGCGGTGCGAATCTATACAGTCAATGGAAAGAGGTGAGTATACACAAAATCGTTCATTCACGCATTTACGTCAGAGACAGCGCTAGCTTTGAGATTCTGCCATCATAGAACTACAAGTATCAACACTGGAGAGTAAACTAATTTGAAAATGAGACTGACACACCTGGAGACAGAAGGACCGGGAGCTCTTCAGCTGAATCGGGATGTCAGAGATATTTACCCACGGATTCCTACCACAGACGTGCTAACAAGGCTAGCAAGCTAGCAATGTAAACACCCATCAAGTTTTCAAGGTAGGGACAACTTTTTCAGGTGAGCGTCCTGTCAGATAATGTAAACCTAAGCATGAGGTTATTTTGTGGATTTCCACAGCAGGTTGAACATAACTGCAGAAGTTATAAAGGCAACTCAGAGCCTGTCTGCACCTCACTCAGATGGTGAATTCATGTCTATTCGTGTGTTTACATTGAGTTATAATGTAATCGTGCTGCGCAAAAAATTCACCTGTTTGCGTTTAGTGTGAAGGCACCTTTACACTATGGTCATCCTGTTAGTTAATCTGCATAATACAGTTAAATGGAAATTGGAATTATTTTTTTCAAAACCCAAACCTGTTTTGCAAAATGAAACTGTACAAAAAAGATGGCCAAATCTTTCCCCCCCACACATCATCCATTGGTTTACCAAGTCCCACTGCAGCTGATCAATCCTGACATCATCTTGTTGATTTCACCAGCACATGTGACTAGTCAAGGTAACTGAATGCTCATAAACTGGCAACGTGTTAATCTCAGAAAGGCTCCCTTGAGGAAAGTGTCATGCTATTACTTGTAGATTTCTGACTGACTAAACTTCTTTACAGCCAAGAGTACTGCCACCAGAATGCAGTATGCAATTTCAGGCACTGAAACAGCTCTCAAATCAGGTGGTGGTTAGTACAGTGAAGGCCACCAGCTAAATGCATTGTTTTTTTTTTCTTTTTCCCACAATATCTTTATTGAACCTTTTTTTTTTTTTAAACAAACATGATACAAACAAACACTAACACTAAAGTACTAAAAAAAAAATGCACTAAAAAACACCAACAACCACCAACAAAATCAAATCTTCAACAATGCTCCTCTGTTTAGTCTAGACAATCCAGCACATAAGTATACATATTATATTCACCAGTTTGGAATTTACAAGGTCCGCACATATCATTCATCTTCTTCTTCAAGAGTTATGTTTAAATTTTTTACATAATCAATAAAAGGTCTCCATATATTCTCAAACACAATTTCCTTTGATTTCAGTATATATGTTATTCTTTCTAATGGAAGGTTTGTTAACATCTGTCTTAACCACTGAGTCACATCTGGTCTATAAGTCTTTTTCCATAATAGTGCAATACATTTTTTGGCATTAAGCAAACTGAGGTCTATGAATGTTCTTTCACTTTTATTAAAATTATGCTTTTCTGGGTACAGACCCAACAAAAACAGTTTAGGATTCAATATGATTTGTTTTGAGATTATTTTTTCAATTGTTACCCTCACCTCTTCCCAAAACATTCTTATTAATCTACATTCCCATACACAATGAAATAGAGTTCCTTTACTTTCCATACATTTCGTGCACGTATCTGGTATATTTTTGTTATATCTATTTAACTCCTCCGGTGTAACATACATCCGCATTAACCATTTGAAGTGTATCAATTTAAGGCGTACATTTATTGATTTGGTTTGAGCTTCTGTACAAGCCAATTCCCATTGTTCCTCTGGAATTTCAGTTTGCAGATCTTCTTTCCAGTAGTTTAATCTTTTCAGTGAATTTTCACTTGAAAATAGTGTCAATGAGTTATAAAACTCTGAAATAATACCCTTTCTTTTACTATCTTTCATCAACATTTTTTCCAAGGATGAATAGATAGGTCGAGTGAGAGCTTTATTTTGATTTGATCGAATAAAGTTTCTAAGTTGAAGATATTTAAAAAAATGTGTTCTATTGAGATTAAATTTGATCCTCAACTCTTCAAAAGACATTATGTTTTCTGCACATGGCAAATATAAATCCTGAATCTTTTGTATCCCTTTTAAATTCCATACTTTAAATACAGCGTCCGCTCTCCCTGGTTTAAAATATTGATTACCCCATATTGGACTAAATTGTGACAATAGCTGTGGTTCTTTTAAATAGTTTTTAGCTTCACACCATATTTTGATCATATGCTTTACAAATGGATTTTTAACTTGTTTTTGTAATTTTTTTGCCGAATCTGAGTATATGAATATGGGAAGAGGTAAAGGTAAATTGTATGATTCCATTTCAGTCCAGTGAGGGAGATCATTTGATGAAAAATAATATGTCATAGACCTCAGTTGTGCCGACCAATAATACAACATAAAATTTGGACATTTCAGACCTCCACGATCAAATGGTAAATATAATAAAGACAGACGTAATCTAGCCCTCCTGTTGTTCCATATAAATTCCACTAACTTTTTTTTAATTCTTGAGAATAGATCTAAAGGTGGTGGTAAGGGAATGTATTGAAATAAATAAAGTATTTTAGGTAAAATATTACTTTTAAGTATATTGATTCTCCCGATCATCGACATTGGTAGTGACATCCATCTCTGAAGTAACTCATCAATATCTGTCATTAAGGCTTTATAATTGACACTGGCGACTGATTCTAGCTTAGGCACAATTTGGATTCCTAAATATTTGAACTGATTTACAACATTGAATTGATTTATCTCAGGGGCTGGGTAATTTCTCTGGGTCTCATTTAGCATTAATATTGAAGATTTAGTTTTATTTATTTTATATCCTGATATTTCCCCGAAATTCTTTATTAAATTCAACAAGGTCGGAATTGATTTTTTAAGATTCGACATAAACAAAATTATGTCATCGGCATACAGGGAGATTTTATGTTCTGTTGGTCCAACTTTAATTCCATATATTTGTGACTGTAGACATATCGCCATCGCTAAAGGTTCAATTGCCATAGTAAACAGTAAAGGTGAAAGTGGACAGCCTTGTTGACATCCTCTATTGATTTTTATTGATTTTGAAATATTGTTATTTGTTAGAATTTCTGCAGTAGCATTATTATATATTATCTGAACCCATTTTATAAAATTATTTCCAAGTCCAAACCTTTGTAAGACTTCAAAAAGAAAGGGCCATTCAACTCTATCAAAGGCTTTTTCGGCATCCAGTGATAAGAGAGCTGTATCCGGTGCTTCTTTATTAGAATAAATAATATTAAATAGTCTTCTTACATTATGGAAGCCTTGTCTTCCCTTTATAAAGCCATTCTGATCTCGATTAATAATATTTGGTAAAATTTCTTGTATTCGTCTTGCTAAAATTTTACAAATTATCTTAAGGTCGGCATTTAATAGGCTTATTGGTCTCATATTTTCACATTTATTAGAGGGCTTACCTGGTTTTGGCAACAGTATAATTAAGGCATTATTCATATATGATGGTAAATTACTATTTTGAAATGCTTCTAAAACCATTTCCAAAAAAGGTTTTGTTAATTTATTCTTAATTTTTTTATAAAGGTCAACTGGAAGACCATCTGGTCCTGCACTTTTTCCTGATTTCATATTATCAATGGCTAGTCCAACTTCTTCTTGACTAATTTTAGACTCCAGTATCTCCCTATTTTCATTTGGAATACACGGTATAAATAGTTCATTCAAAAACCCATGTAGTTTTGTTAAGTCAGATTCATTTTTGGTATCATATAATTTTTCATAGTAATCTCTAAAGGCTCTATTAATTTCTGAAGGATCTATAACTACCTGTCCGTTACTTATAATACTGGTAATTGGTGTTTTAGATTCTAATTGTTTAATCTGCCATGCCAATAACTTTCCTGATTTTTCACCTTGTTCATAAAAAGATTGTTTCAATCTTAGAAGACTCGAGGCAGCTCTATTCGCTGATTTTTTGTCATATTCAGCTCTCAAAATCAGTAATTCGTTCTCCAACCTTGGATCTCTTCCTGCATATACTCTTTCTTGAAGAATTTTTATTTTATGTTCCAATTGAACTCTCTCCTCTCGAGTCTTCTTAGATTTTGAACCTGTATAACTAATAATATGTCCCCTAATAAAAGCTTTGAAAGCCTCCCACTTTACACATGCTGATGTTTGTGTAGTATTGATATCAAAGAACTCATCTGTTTTTCTATATACTTAACAAATTCCTCATCCTGAAGCCATTTATGCTGAAATTGCCATCTACCTGGTTCCTTTGTCAATTTCTTATCTACATACATTAGACAGCAGGGTGCATGATCAGAGATCACGATGTTATCATAAAAACAGTTTTGAATCTTGGACCTTAATTCTGTGGAGATCAAAAAATAATCTATACGTGAGAATGTCTTGTAGGTATTGGAATAACAAGAGTATGCTTTAACTTGTGGCTTCATTTCTCTCCATATATCTCTCAATTTCAATTCTTTCATAAAATGATTAATGGTCATCCTACATCCATTGTGCGTACAGTCCAGTCCTGTTGATCTATCTATACTGGGATTCAATGTACAATTAAAATCCCCTGCTATTATATGTTGCCCTGTAAGTGATGATAAGATAAGAAATAAATTGGCAAAGAACTTTTGATCATCTATATTGGGACCATATAAGTTCACCAAATTTATGTTTTCTAATAGCAAAGATCCTTGAATGATTACATATCTTCCAAATTTGTCTCCAATTACATTTTTCACTTGAAATGGGACTGATTTATGTATGAGAGTCATAACTCCCCTGGCTCGGGATGAAAATGATGAGGTGAAAACATTTCCTTGCCATCTACTCCTAATTCTTTTTACATCTTGCTCTATTAGATGAGTTTCTTGTAAAAACACAATTTTTGAACCCATGTCTTTTATTTTATTCATAACTTGTTTAAGTTTTTTTTAAATTTTGTAGACCTCTGCAATTCCATGAAGTTAAATTAAGATTAACGCTTTGATTTATAATCAATAGGGAGTTTGGGATTACCTTGCAGTGTAAACATGCTCAAACAGAAAAGCAAAAAAAAGAGTGGTTGAACATTCACCCTACAAACTACACACAAACAAATTCCCCCTTCCCACATTTGTGGCAATCCCCCCAAAAGCAAAAGAGAAATTCCGTCTCCCGATATAGCCATCGACCGTTCCACACCCACGAGGAACAGCCAAAGCCACTCCTTCTTCATCCTCCCAATCACCCTAACTCTACTGCTTTTAATAACGTAACATTAACTCTCTTCTGTAATTTTCCAATTTAACTCCAAATTTTTTTTAGCAATTTTGTACTTTTTTTTTTTTTAATATGTAATACATTCTATATTTTGTAATCTTGTTATATGCTTCTAATCAGTTAAATGCTCAAATATTCTACCCTATATTCTGTTCATGCTTAGCTCCCACCAGTCTCTTCCTGGATCTTCTTGATGAGCTCCTGCGCCTCCTCGGGGGTCTTGAAGATGCGTGTTCTGCCCTCATATGTGACCAGAAGTCTTGCAGGGTGAATCACTCCATGACGAATCTCAAGGTTGCGCAGTTCTTTGCGGATGGGGTCAAACTGCTTCCTTAATTGTTGGATTCCTGAGGCCAGATCTGGGTAGAACCGCACCTGCTGATCTTGGTATTTAATTTCTCCTTTGGCCCGCACCGCGTTGGAGATCGTCATCCTGTCTCTGTAGCTGAGAAACTTCATAATTAGCGTCCTCGGTGCTGCCTTGTTACCTCTCGGTGGGCCAATTCGGTGGGAGCTTTCCAAGACGACTGATGATTTTAGCTCCGCGTTGTTCAGCGCCTCCGGGATCCACCCCTCCAAAAAGGAGCATGAATCACGACCTTCGGCTCCCTCCGGTAAACCCACCAGCCTCAGGTTGTTCCTTCTGGACCGAGATTCCAAGTCCAGAACGCTATTTTCCAGATCTTTATTTTTTTTTTCCAAAGTGCGCACCTTTATTTGAAGTCCGCTAATTTCATCCTCCGCACTTGAGACACGAAGCTCCGCCTGCGTCACTCGTTCCACGCAGTCACCCAACTCCTTTCTCATTGCATCCAACGCTGCCATAATCCCATCAAGTTTAGCGGAAAAGTCTGCTCTCATTGAGCTAATGGCAGCCAGCACTGCACCTGTGTCGCCATCGTTAGCAGCAGCAGTTACCGCACCACCGCTAGTTTCATCCGCCATATCCGCAGCTTTTTCTACTGCGCCACAAACTTTAAAGTCCGTTAATTTGGACTGCTTCGGCGATTCAATTTTTCCCCCTCCTGATTTCCCAGCCTTAGTCTTCACCGGCATATCCTCACCCAAACGCTGGGAAAAGTTCTGTTCCAAATGAGAGAGTTATTTGCCGAATTTTTATTTCCAAGGGCAGAGCAGAGTGATACGTGTCCTTCTAGGCGGCCGCCATAACCGGAAGTCCAAATGCATTGTTAAAATTGGTTAGCCACATGCATTATTACATCTCAACATGAATAAATCACTGGTTTTGAGACATACACAATTTTATATGTCTCAAAAACCATGACTGAACCTCTGAATATCGAAGGGTGCTTTCACACCTACAGGCTATAGTTCGTTTCAATCAAACTTGAGTTCATTTTCTCCGTTAGTGTGGTTCGTTTTGTCTGGTGAGAACACAGTAATCTCACTTAGGTGCGTACCAAAACAACCATACAGAGACCACCTGAAAGAAGTGGTCTTGATTTGAATCAACCGGAAAACACTGGTGCGATCCTGCAGGTGAGAAAGGGACCATATTAAAACAGGACCAGCTGCAAATGGTAAAACATTTTATGCCACTGTACATATCTGATGGATCTTTGAAATTATCTGTGGTTGAGCATGTCACAGTTCTGGAGGATTAATGAATGTTAACATGTTATTTTCCATCCGTAGCGGCGCTTCATTTTCAAACTGTACAATTTGCAGAAAGTGGTATACGTACACATGTGGACAAAATTGTTGGTACCCCTCTGTTAATGAAAGAAAAACCCACAATGGTCACAGAAATAACTTGAATCTGACAAAAGTGGTAATAAATAAAAAGTCTATGAAAATTAACCAATGAAAATCAGACAATGCTTTTGAATTGTGGTTCAACAGAATTATTTTAAAAAACAAACTCATGAAACAGGTCTGGACAAAAATGATGGTACCCTTAACTTAACCTGTTGCACTTCGGTGTACCGCGGGCGGGCACGTCTCTGCGTCCTAGGACGCACGAGGGCGTAAACACCTGCATTTCCGTTCTTCCACTACAGACACAGCCGCGAACAGAAAGCCAAAGGAGTGCTTTGATTGGTTTAGATGTGATTGACCTCTCATTCGACTAATAAGAGCCTTGAATTGGGTTTCTGAAACCTTGAAGAACCAATGACTGAAAACCTAGCAAAAAGGACCCGCCTATCAACGGCTGCGAATACAGCCAGCCAATTGAAGCACAGAAGTTCGAAAGCTCTTTTGTGTAAGGCTGGGTGACACACAGGCGTTCGCCAGTCTTTTTTTCTTATTACTGTTCTTATTTGTTTTGAAAAATCGTTCGCCAAAACCGCAATCATGGAAGCGCAAAACCGCAATAATGGAATTATGGTTTGACCGGGTCACGTGAGCAGAACCACGAGTCCATAACAAGCGGACCAGCTTCATGTTCGTCTGACAATGAGGAAGAGAAGTTCGCCAGCTACGCTGCTGTTGTGAACAGGTAAGTGTTATAAGCTAAATTATTCTTTATCCCTGAAAATTGTAATCAAAAATGACTTTTGACCGATCGGTAAATTACAACTGTGCGTAGTAGACCGCGGCACACCGTGACCGCGGCGCACTGGGCGATGTCCGTCCTCTGTAGCGGGGGGGGGGGCACCCCCCCGCCACACACACACAGCCCTGAGTGTCACCTTTCATTAGAGCCCAACATCAAGCTTCTATATTGAATCATTCAAAAGTTACAGACGTTTTTCCAAACTCTGCCATTTGGCACAATTTGGCCAAGTTCAAAAATGCCTAGGAACAACCTAAGAAAAAAGCTGTGTAATATATTCATTTTTTGTGGTATTGTTACAAAATTTTGACCTCAGCTGGATAACACTTGGTTCTACATTTCTGTTGCATTTTCCAGCCCGGATCTGAAGCTGTGCGTTATTTGCAAGCATTTGTATCCAAAAAAACACCCAGGCGAAATTTATTTTCTTCAAGTTCAGTATGTTTAGATGACTGTTACTCAGTGGCCGGAGCACTTAGAGAGATTATGGCTGTTTTGCCAAAAAATTCAAAGTGTTTTCTTTTAAATGAGACCAACCCCATGAAGATGCTGCAAAGGGTTGAAGAACAGCTTTTGATTTACTTTGGGTATGTTATTTTTTGGTGTTTTTAGGGAAATTGACCAGAGTGCAAGGGGTTAATATTTTGTTGTACAACCTTTTGAGGCAATCACTGCAATCAAACGATTTCTGTAACTGTCAATGAGACTTCTGCACCTCTCAGCAGGTATTTTGGCCCACTCCTCATGAGCAAACTGCTCCAGTTGTCTCAGGTTTGAAGGTTGCCTTCTCCAGACGGCATGTTTCAGCTCCTTCCACAGATGTTCAATAGGGTTTAGATCAGGGCTCATAGAAGGCCACTTTAGAATAGTCCAGTGTTTGGCTCTTAGCCATTCTTGGGTGTTTTTAGCTGTGTGTTTTGGGTCATTATCCTGTTGCAAGACCCATGACCTGCGACTGAGACCAAGCTGTCTGACACTGGGCAGCACATTTCTCTCTAGAATACCTTGATAGTCTTGAGATTTCATTGTACCCTGCACAGATTCAAGACACCCTGTGCCAGATGCAGCAAAGCAGCCCCAGAACATAACAGAACCTCCTCCATGTTTCACAGTAGGGACAGTGTTCTTTTCTTGGTATGCTTCATTTTTGCGTCTGTGAACATAAAGCTGATGTGCCTTGCCAAAAAATTGCAGTTTTGTCTCGTCTATCCATAGGACATTCTCCCAGAAGCTTTGTGGCTTGTCAACATGCAGTTTGGCAAATTCCAGTCTGGCTTTTTTATCATTTGTTTTCAACAGTGGTGTCCTCCTTGGTTGTCATCCATGAAGTCCACTTTTGCTCAGACAATGACGGATGGTGCGATGTGACACTGATGTACCTTGACCTTGGAGTTCACCATGAATGTGTTTAGAGGTTGTTCTGGGCTCTTTTGTTACCATTCATAATATCCGTCTCCTCCTGCGGCCACGTCCAGGGAGGTTGGCTACAGTCCCGTGGATCTTAAATTTCTGAATAATATGTGCAACTGTAGTCACAGGAACATCAAGCTGCTTGGAGATGGTCTTATAGCCTTTACCTTTAACATGCTTGTCTATAATTTTCTTTCTAATCTCCTGAGACAACTCTCTCCTTTGCTTCCTCTGATCCATGTTTAGTGTGGTACACACCATGTCACCAAACAGCATAGTGACTACTTGTCACCCTTTAAATAGGCCGACTGACTGATTACAAGTTTGTAGACACCTGTGATGTTAATTAGAGGACACATCTTGGTTGAACATGTCCCTATGGTCACATTATTTTCAATCTTTTCTAGGGGTACCATCATTTTTGTCCAGGCCTGTTTCATGAGTTTGTTTTTTTAAAGTAATTCTGTTGAACCACAATTCAAAAGCATTGTCTGATTTTCATTGGTTAATTTTCATAGAATTTTTATTTATTACCACTTTTGTCAGATTCAAGTCATTTCTGTGACCATTGTGGGTTTTTCTTTCATTAACAGAGGGGTACCAACAATTTTGTCCACGGCTGTATGCACGTAATGTAATAAACGATAAGTAGGGCGATGATAACCCCCTGTAGATTACCCTATGATTTGTATTATTTTCTCCCCAGAAATGCATAAATACACAGTAGTCACCCTACTTCCTGTATTTACCTTTCCTGTTCTTGCAACAAAAAAATTTGACCAATAAGAACAGAGAACATTCTGATGTAAATCTCACGGGATTTAATGTAACGGAATTTGGTCCACTTAAATTTTTACCTCTGTGAAAGGGAACAAAACCAAGGAGAAAATGATACCAAGTAAAAAGCTTATCAACTGATTCTGACTAAAGTAAACAAATTTAGGTGCAAAAGCACCATAATTGTAGCACTTCAAGAAACTAAAATTTATTTCACCTCTATACACAAGCTTGGTCAATTTGCTTCCAGTTTTATAGGATGACTTTATGTGACTCTACTTACCCAATGGTTGGACTTATGTTGTGATCAAAGTGATCCTGAACAAATCGGCAAACAATGCTGGATTTCCCAACTCCAGTGTCCTGCAAACACAGAAGGTCCCAGCAGATGCACAAAGTCAGCGGTCACTACTGAACACAATTATTATGTAACTATCTGGCCACTTCAACTCCCCAATAAAGAGCTTTCTGTAGGTCCACCAATCCTCCAAAACAGATAAAAATAAATGACTTTAGGGACCTTTAAGCTGCATGGAAACTGGGGTCACAATTATTTATTACCTCTGCCAAGGATTTACATGTTTTTGCTTGCATTAAATTGTTCATTTGTGTGTGGTATTAACAGTAAAACTCGAAATGTATTAACAGATAATGGTGAAATGTTCAGGAAGGGATAGAAATGGACCAAAGCCAAATTAATTAGATTGTGAGGGTGAACCAAATCACTATCAGCTTCCAGGATTTTTTGTTTTTTAGATTCCATAGAGAACAGATGCAGTGCCTTGTCAGATGTTTTGAGGGTCACTGACAGAGGGTGCTGTTGACTGACAGTTAACATTTGGAGAATGAAAACCTCTGCCAAGGCAGCTAATTTTCTTCCTCATTTGTAATTAGTTGCAGAGGTTTGTGCTGTGTTAGAGTTTGGACTTTTATTTGTGTGGTACAGGTGGCGGCTCCACCTTCCGGTTCCGCCACCACCCACAGCTATAAGAGGGCAGTGGGCAGGAGGGGCGGTCTTTTTGCTACCTCTCTGCCTGACAGCTGTGCCTGTGTGCTGTGAAGTGGCTCTCAATAAACGTGTGTTTAGTTCAACACCTGGCCTCATCCTTGGATCCTTATTACTGACATAAAATTTTGGCAATAAGGATAAAAGCAGGTATGGACGCGTGTGTTACACCTGTTAAGCCGTTTTTGGAGCTTCCCGGTGAGGTACCCGTTCCTTGGTTGAGGTGGTTCGCCGCGTTCCAGACGTACATGGTGGGGCTAAACCTTGGGAGGCTGGAGAAATTGAGGGCACGTGCGTTGTTGGTCCATAATCTCGGAATGGAGGGACAGCGAATTTTGAGCATGATGGGCGACTGTGATAGGTTTGAAGAAGTGGTTGAGCTAATGGCGCGCCATTTTCACGCTCCGGAAAATGTCATTGCCCGCAGAATCTAGTTTCAACAGTGCCATCAATGGGTTGGTGAGTCTGTTCAGTGGTTCGTGGCACACCTGAGACTGTTGGCCAGCGAATGCCAGTTCGGACCATTGGAGGAGGAGATGGTTCATGACCAGTTGGCAGAATATACCAGCCGCCCCGCTATTAGGTCGAAACTGCTTATGTTCTCGGGTGAACTGACACTGTCTACAGCCATCAAGTCAGCTCAGCAGCTGGAGGCTGCGGATAAACTATCACGGGAGCTGAGTGGGAGTGTGCCACACCGACAACTAGGATCACAGCTGACGGCACATCCAGTGGACACAGACAGCGATGATAGCGTGGAGGGTGATGTGGACGACACCAATGCTGTGAAAATGAGGTCAGTCCCGGGAACGCCTGTATCTATGGGTTGCGGATCCATGAAGCACCGTTTCAAGGCCAGAGAGTGTCCGGCGAGACGGAAGTACTGCGGGAAGTGCAGACACTTGCATCATTTCAACAGGGCATGTTGCAAGTTCGAGTGAGGAAGTCCAAGACGCAAAGAGGACTCTCACACTGCCCCCCCGGTTGGCCATGCTGTGTCCCCGAGCACCAACAGATGCACGTACTGTATGGTGGAGTTGGACGGGGTGGTGGTGCCATTATTGACTGACATGGGAGCAGTGGGCTCTGTGTTGAATTGGGCAACTGTGAGGTGTTTTTTCCCGCATTACAGGATTGGAGGTGACCCGGCGCTGCTTTGTGGCTATGGTGGAGGGAGACTGGTCACGGTGGGAATGCTGAGACTGACGGCCCCGTACAAGTCAGCCGAGGTGTGTGACCTGAAGTTCACCGAGACAGCCCGTGGTGAGAACATAATGGGATGTGGTCTGTTTTATGGTCTGGGCTTCACCATTAAAAGCGGTGCTGGGGAGGAGTGGTCGGGCTGTGGTTTGTGGGACTGGCTGGTCCCGAGAATGGAAGACGGGGCTGTGTGGGATGAGAACATGCCTGGCACCCTGGAGAGTGAGCAAGACCAATATCGTCCAGGGCCATCACAGGAGGGTCCCTGTGTCAGAGCTCAAGTTGCCCTGGACAAGGAACGCCTGTGACGGCGGGTGACGTCGAGAGGCTGGCTCCACCTGTTCCTGGAACTCGGCTGGAATGGGCTGCTGAACAGGGGCTCACAACGGTGATGGCGGCGAAGGTGAAAGCGGTCGGGGCCAGACCATCTGGCACAGTAGAACGACATGGCATGCAGAGACACTGCAAGCCGAGTAGGGCCCCTCTGGGTGTCACAGATGTGGTCCGGGCCCGGGAGGAGGCACGGTCGTCATGGATTCAGGCCAAGTGGCGGATGGAGGAGCACCAGAGGCGGCTGCATATGGCGGCCAGAAGTGAGGATGCCTATCTCCAACTGTCAGATGGCTCATGGAGGCATCCGAATGAGCTGTGGTGTGCCCAGGAGAAGACTGGTGGACTTGGGCCTGAACATGGAACTCCTCCGGCAGTGCTGAAGAGGAGGTACACTGGGGTCGAGACAACCGGCGGTGACCTGGGAGGCGATTTTCCTCCTGGGATGGACTAATGGGAGGACAGTCCGGGGTGGGGGTTGGGGGGGTTTGTTCTTATAGTTGGTATCTGGTTTAGATGTTGTACATGTGCATATATTTTGATGGCTATGGGGTACAGCTTATTTGGTGTTTTTATAATGTTTTTCTCTATGTATTTGATATTCGTATGTGTTCATGGGGATTAATTTGATGTTATGTTTAGATTAGGACACGGCAGTATTTTGTTTTAAGTGGACTTGTTTGAAATGTTATCTTATTACTTTTAGTGCGTGATTCGGGTTCCAAATTGGGGTGGGTCCCTATTGTGTGTGTGATTTTTTTGGCTTTTTGTGATGGGGGGGCGGTGGGTGTTAGAGTTTGGATTTTTATTTGTGTGGTACGGGTGGTGGCTCCACCTTCCAGTTCCGCCACCACCCGCAGCTATAAGATGGCAATGGGAAGGAGGGGCGGTCTCTTTGCCACCTCTCTGCCTGACGGCTGTGCCTGTGTGCTATGAAGTGCCTCTCAATAAATGGGTGTTTAGTTCAACACCTGGCCTTGTCCTTGGCTCCTTATTACCGACATAACAGTTTGCATTCTACAAGAGCTGTCAAGTTGACATATTAAAATTTATGCAAGTAGAATTTCTGTGTTTAAAGCACACCTTTAGTTAGGCATTTTATACAACAGATCATTGAAATTAAGTTAGTTCTACTGTGTGGGACATTTTATTTTCCAGTAAATAAAGTCCTTGTGATAATTACCTGAAACACCAACTATAAGCTTTCATTATGTCATCACATCATTGATTCTTGGTATTCTCAACAGTTTTTCACCTCTGCCCACAACATTTGAATTTATCAAATATTATTCATGCTTTTCAGTTCAGAAAGCAAGCACACATAATCCTGTGCACAAGTTCATATCTAGCAGATGAAAATGTAATTTTATGTTTGTTTAATGTTTATTTATTTATAAAAGGGACAGTGCATATTCAGGGTTTCCTCTGGTAACATTTCTCCGTGGTGGCCCGCCTCGCCAGAAATCGTACCGCCATGCCAAGCCGATATGATTTTATTAATAAAAATATATGAAGCAATGACTTTCCGCAAGTGCACACACGAACAATGCACGTGGCCATCATCCGCATGGAGTTTAGAAGCGCCCCGCTCACACGAGTTTTCCAGTCAGTCTGCAGTGTCTCGCTAAGCGTGACTGTCCGACAGAAACATGAGTTTATTAAAGTACTTTAAATGCGGAAAAAAATCATAAGAGGTATGTAAGCACTGGTGTTTATCATGGTTTAAACCTGCAGGAAACAGGAGCCATAATGGAAGAGTCGCTTAGCTAAGAGATGTGGTTAGAATTCAAATGCAGCCGGCTTCATATGAAGGGAAAGGCGGGGGACTGAGGAATTGCTGAGGATATATTTCACCCGCCACTACAATATTAAGTTATGAGACTGGCAATTTCTCTCTTTTCTCGCACAAGCAGGTGTGCCATTTTTATTCTCCAGCGGCAGTGACAAAGCAACAGCTAAAAATGCTAGCTCTAATCTGAGGTCCTTCAGCAGCTGTCTAGAGAGGTGCCTGATGAGAAAGCCTGAGGCACACTATAACGGCCGTTGCTAAACAACCGGGAGCCATTTATGTCTGTGCTGCCACTTAGTGAATGAAAAACCCACGTGCAGGAGTGGTGTCGTGCATTGTATTGAACAAAACCCCAAAACGTGTTAATGGGAATGAATGAGTGTGGATGTGTATGTGTGTGAAACACCCAAGCTGCCGAGTGCCTGAGCTGTCGGGGAGTGAAGGACCCAAAGGGCTCCCTGACGTGCCTGATGGAAAATAAATAAATATGTGCATTTTTTTTAACCAAATAGCCAAATTAGGAGGTATTTACTTGTATTATTAGCATATTTGTAATTTGTGTGTATTTTCTACTATTGAATAAAAAAAAAAAAGAATCGAATTGGTGGCGCTTCCCGGCCAGATATTGTGATACTAGGAAACCGGCCACGTAGTCACTTCGCAACTATAACTGCCTAAATAGATCATTCTGTACATGAACACATTGTGGTGAATTATGTCTTTAGAGTCCGCTACAGTTCCCTATTATGTACCTGGCAGGTTAAGATGACCGAAATTCACGAAGTCAATGACTTTAATCTGTCAGCAGGCTTCAGACAAACTAAATGTGCCAACATTTGATTTCAAAATAAGGGAGGTTTTGCCTCGGGGAGAGGAGGAGAGAGGAGGAGATTTCTTAAAAAAAAAAAACCAAACTATAAATATAAAGAAATATTATAACAAATAATGGCATCCTTGGTCATTTAAGTTAATTTATTTCATTAAATACAATTTTATTAATATTTTTTCTTTGTAATCAGAGTTAAATTATTGTTCCGTTCTGACTGCAAAATTATGGTCAAAAATGTAAATTGTTATAAGGAAAAAGTAAAAAAAAAATTACCACAGTCTGTTTCAAATTTATCTACCCCCCCCAGTAATTTAATTAAAAAAAAGACAAAATTTAGTCATAAAATAATCCACAAATTTATAATAAAGTCTCAAATGTACAAGAAGTCAATTTTACAAGAGGAAATTACAAATTTGAGGAACATTGTTTCAACTTTTGATTTACAGAGAAAAGTAAAAAACTTTAAGAAAATTGTTATAAATTTTGGAGAAAAACCTCAAACCTTGAAGACTGAAGTCATAACTCAAGTTTTTAAGTGGGTGCTCTTTGTACCCTTAACTCAATTAGAAATTTTTGGTTGCCTACTTTTAATTATTAATTTCAAAGCACTGCTTTTACATGAGTAGAATTTCTGGTTACTATACCCACCTGATCATATAATTTAAGTATGCATGAGTACATTACTATTATGAATGTTTCTTTCCCTTCCCTACTCTCTCAATGGAAAAAAATAAACACTAGAATAAAAATACAAAAAATACACAGATTTTTGTCATTTATGTAAACCATGACAAAAAAATCCTGCAGGACAAAACATGACACTTGATATTTTCTAACCTGTTTGTGTACCACCATAAACAGAGAGAACCTGAATTAGACAGAGCTCAGAGAGGGCAAGATGAGACAGAAGAGAGGAGCCAAGAAGAGGAAAGTGTTCAGGCAGAGGAAGGAGAGAAGGATAACACCACTAAAAAGTCGAAACACAGGATGTCTGGGTGGGACCCCAACTGGCCCAATATTCAAGCCTCGGTTGTACAGTACTCAAATGGTAAGTTCCATATGCAACGTTACGGTGTAAAATTTTAAAAAGAAATAAAATAGTACAAAATTAACATATTCAGGTATGTTTATCCCCCGGTGAAGAATATGTTGCCACCGCGCCAAGGTCTTTAAGCCAGAGGAAACACTGATATTAATGAACCTAAGACATGTAAATATGCAGCATACAAGATTATAGCTGAAGCTTATTTCCATCTCGTGTCCCCTGGCCAGCCAATGCCAGTAACACAAAACAGATAACACAATACATTGTAGATGTAATTGGTAGCTAATAAGATACAAAAACTGTGAAATAAGATATGGTGCACGAATGGTGTTCTCGGGATATCAGAAATATATTTTCAAATTCAATAAAGTCAAGAAATTGTTTGCATTCTTTAAAATTAATGGACTAAGATTACCATAAAACTTCTACTTGTATAATTTAAAGTGTCTCAATAAATTCAGACACCACTGTATTTTGTTTTTGTGTTGGACCTCTTTATTTTGCTTTATCGCAGTAAAATATGAATACAAGCTAAACAATCTCTCCTGTGCTTTACCAAATTTTGATTTTTTAAAAACCCTACGTATATCACGTTTCTGTGGTTTGATTTTGAGACCATTTCAATGTATAGCTCCTTCTGCGTTCACATCATTGACCATGCTTACATGTACACAAAAACTGTTTATGAGTGGATTTCTGGAGTTATCTGATTATTTAAGTGGCCATGTAAACAGAACAAGTCGATAAAGACCATGTAACTGGAGTCATTAGCTTAAGTGGTTTAGCCTCCAATAATCCGTTTATTCAATACATGTAAACACAACAAAGCAGATCATTGCCATTACTGGTTTATTCCCACTAATTGCTTTATTGTGGCCATGTAACTGTTAGGGGTAGGTTCAAAGGTCCTCAAATTTTTCAGGGGTCTTAGTTTTCAAATTCAAGATTCAAGAAGGTGCTGCCATAATTTGGTCCATACTCTAACATGCATTCAATTCAATTTATAATGGTTTATAATTTATAAATAAATTTATAATTTAATAAATTTAAAATGGCTAATTGTTTTATTAATCTTTTTATTCAAGTTCACAGCAAGAATACAATGTTGGTCATTTTTTGACAAGTTTATGGAGCATTTAATTCTAAATAAATCGCTGTTTAACAGGAAATTTTTGGCAATCCTGTGCGTTTCTTGAGGTGTTACATAGAACAGCATCACTGTAAACTATGAAAAAAGCAGCTACTTTAAAATTTGTACTTCCTCACACAACTTTCAGTGCAAAAAACCTCTAACAAATGTTGCAACTTTTACCGCAACTTTTTGGAAAAGCTCCCACAAATTCAGGCTTTTTGGGCCACAATCACAAAAACAGCTGGCGAAATCCTGGAGGGACTGAAATACAGTGAGATTATGTATACATGTTTCATGCATTGAAGTTGTTCACTTACTCTGGGTCGTTAACTTGACACTACACACTCTTTGCACTAAAGAAAGCACTTGTTAGCACAAAGTGCTAACAAATGGTGGCCTAGAGGTACAGCATTTGTCCCACAACCGGGAGGTCAGGGTTCAAGTCCCAGCCAGGTCATGCCAAAGACCATATAAAAATGGAACTTCCCACCATCCAGCTTGGTGCTCAGCAAAAATGGAATGGAGAAGGGAAACGCGAGCGGCAGTAGCTCAGGAGGTAAAGCAGGTTGTTTAATAACCGAAGGGTTGGTGGTTCAAATCCCGCTCTCCCCAACATCCTGCTGTTGTGTCCCTGGGCAAGACACTTTACCCACCTTGCCTCCAGTGTCCACGACACTGGGCATGAATGTGTATACAGTAAATGTTTAGTCGTGGTCGGAGAGGCCGTTGGTGTGGATTGGCAGCCATGTTTCCATCAGTCTGCCCCAGGGCAGCTGTGGCTACAGTAGTAGCTTACCACTACTGTTGTCTGTGGCGTGAATGAATAATGCATCCACTGTAAAGCGTCTTTGAGTGTTTATGAAAAGCGCTATAAATCTGATGTATTATTTGTGAAATCATAAGTTAAAATAATAAAAAGTGCCTTACTGTAACTGAGTTTGGGTCAGTCCTTTATATGATAATTTATGCATTAACAAAGTTAAAGTATTCCTGGTACAATTTGCAGTGTCTCAGATTTTTTTTTTTCCTGGCAAGTAAAATAGCTATTAAAATGGTAATTTACCTGATTGAATCGGGATCAGAATCGAATCGATTCACAGCCTCAAGAATTGGAATAAATATGATTCTGGAAATTAGTGACGAATGTCAGCCCTAGTAACCGGGGTAATTGACCTTCTTCCTTTGTGACAGAAGGATAGCAGCTAGAACGAAATGGAAGATTTACAAGACGATAGTGAGACATGCTACGATGAATGGTTTGGAGGCAGTGGCACTGACAAAAAAGACAGGAGCCAGAGCTGGAGGTGGCAGAGTTGAAGATGCCAAGATTCTCAGTGGGAGTGACTAGGAGGGACAGGATTAAAAATTAGTAGTTTGGAGAGAGATGGTTTGGACATGTGCAGAGGAGGGCCAGTGGATATACTGGACAAAGGATGTTGAAGATGGAGCTGCCAGGCAGGAGGAACAGAGGAAGCCCACAGAGGAGATTCATGGATGCAGCGAAGGAGGACATGGAGAGGGCTGGTGTTACAGAGGAAGATGCAGGGATGAGATGAAGGCAGATGAGCCGCTGTGGCGACCCCTAAAGGGAGCAGCCATACGAAGAAGGAAAAAAACTTGGGCTGCGGGGGTCTTCAAGAAGCAACTGACTGGGATTAGCGGAGTTTATCTTAATACACATAATATACTACACTATACTACTATAATATAATGCTCTATAATACACTTAATACACATAAAATTTGGTGTCTCAATAAAGCTGTACCCCAGCGTTACACGTCATAACCGCTTGGGATCATAATGTCAACTGTTCATGTTGGTGTATTGCATTGAAATGTGAATAAATCTGCACCGGTGAAACAGCCGATGTGCGACAAAGGACGAGTTAAGGCTTTGCAGTCAAACTGACAAAATGTGTTTTGCGGCCGCTAGCCACCTGAACTGGAACCCAGAGGCCTGGAGCTATCGTGCAGCTTTAAAAAGTTGCCAGTTCCCCTTTGCGTGGTTGATAAATCCCAGTGTAAAGTTCAAATCCCTCTCACCGTCACTGTCACCGCTTAGAAAACCATAGTGAACCGATTTGCTAACGCGGCAACAATCTAACGGCTCCGTGTTAACGGTTGTTCAGAAGTGACGTCATGGCAGCAAACTGTCAGAGCCGCTGAAAACAAAGGTGAAAATGTGAAAAGAGGCTGATGATGTTAACATTTACGACTAGTTTTAAGCAAAGGAATGTAAAATGACTCCTGTGCCCGTCGACTGTTGTTTTCGGACAACACCTCAACATCCAAAGACAGTTTAAAAAGTAGCGACACCGACAGACGCTGCCGTTATCAGTCCGTTTTAAGAGTCGTCAGCGTCAGTTTGTTTCGTTACACTGTCAGCAATGTGAAGGAATTTCCTAGGGAAAAAAAAACATCTTCCACTTACCCCTAAAAGGCAAACTTTGAGCTCCCTTATAGCCATGATAACTTCTGGAAAGTATTTAAATCATCTTTGTATCGGTGCTCACATAGTGCATATATTTCATGATGCTTGAAACTCTTTAGTTTTTCCCCTTCTTCTTGATAAAAGAGACACCCAGACCTGAGACACTTCTCCACAACGAGACCAGGGAGGCGTCTGATGAGGAGCTGTACGACTGAAAACACAACTTCCTTTAGTGGCTTTCAAAATAAAACGTCACCTGTGCGCAAAAGCTTCAGCGCAATGTTTTTTTTTCTCTCTCTCGCCTATCTAATAAATTAAAATGTAGGACCTAAGAGTATTTCTGCCTACATCAAAGGCACATTTCTATTAAATTATGACAACTGAAAAAAAATCTCTAAATGGCATGACTGTTGCACAGGTGCGCTTTGGACTGATTAATATTTGATTACAGAGTTTTTTTTTAATTATCAACTGATAAAAACAGGCTATTTGTGTGAGCAGAAAAATCTTAGATCTTTTTCTTGAACGTGTAAGAAAATCTGAAGTGAAATGTGTTGCATTTATCATTTTATTAAGTGGACAAAAATATTCAACAGAAAAAAGTTGTACCATGTGCATATCCAAAAAATCTGTGGTCAGATAGGAGCGACCAAAGCACCATCAGGAATGTACTGAGAGAAAGCATTCAAATAATCCTACAGTATCTTCATACTGTGAACTTGTGTTACCATACTACTGGAGGGAATAAATTAACTGATAGGGATTGGGAATACAATAAAAAAAGTCAATTACAGTAAATGTTTTTCTATTCTAGTTTAGTCTATGTTGCACCAGTACATCATATTTACTAGTTAAATTGAGAAACAAGAGAAAAGATGACCAGTCAACAGAACAGATAGAAACTATATTAAACAGTAATGACCTGTTAAAGGGATGAAAGTAAATAATTAACAGTGTGCCATGGCTCTTCCAACAAACTAGGAAAATTTGAAGCGGATAAATGCCTCCAAAAACCTGTCAAATTCAAAACTTAATGAGCCAATGCATGGCTCCCATAATCCATATAAATGCCACAAAAATCCTATATATGTTGTTATACGGCTTGTATAGGTTCACAGTTGCAACTAAATGTGTCAGAAACTCAAATTATAAATCATCTTGTATTTTTGTAAAGTTGGACAAAAAGCAAAGTGCATGGCATAAGCTTTATAATTACATATTTCACAATTTGTATTTCAGCTGCTTAATTTTGCACTGATGCAGCAAAACTGAATGTGCTGGGTGGTCATGGCATTGCAAAAGAAACAAAAAGCTCCATTTTGTGTTTACAAATTTAAGGGCTATTTTTAGGGAGTGCACTTAAATTTTATTGCTGTATTTTTATATGCACTGATAAATCTTTAAAATCAGATACGTTTTTGTGTTGTGCAGACGCACAGATCATGAAGAGGGTGCAAATCAAAAAATGCTTTAATTTTGAAAAGCTAATTTGTAACATCCGTTCTTTTTCTCACCGTTTTTTCTCAAATTGATGAACCTGCTGTCCAAATCGGAAACGTTAAAGCAAAGAAAAAAAAAAACACAAACAAAAAACTGGGTGTTCCCAATATCTCTGGAAGCTACAGCCTTCATCTGGAGTCCAAGCCTACCTTCAGACCCTTCTAAACTAAATATAGGTTTTATCTGGACCATTACTTGGCTGTGAGAGGCAACACCACTGAGATGAGACAAAATGGAAAATAGGAAGCACCAAATATAGAATAAACGTCTAAGCAAGCATAATTTCAGTGAGAAGTTAAAGAAAAAGCGCCTCAGAAAAATCATTCAGACCAACACTTTAATTCTTCACAGCATTATTCTGTATGCAACACTCGGCTACAAAAAGTTTGGAGCAATATGAAAATAACCTGGAGGGGAGCCCAGGAGCCATTCAGTCCCAGGAGTAATGCGGTTGAGTCCAGGCAAGACTGCTTCAGTCTGCCTGTGACCAAAGCAGGTACAGTCCCATGAGCATAAATGCATACAAGTCATTAATAACAATACTTAAACAGAACACAGAAAAAAATGAAGAGCTGAAAATTTTACAGCAATATACAGAGAATGTAAGCAAGTCATTAAAGAATAACGGCAGTCTGCATTAACAGATCTGTTGTGAAATATGAAATGACTGATGAATAACTACACATCAAGAGTTTAACACAACAAAACTAAGCTTCTCTATGTCTCTGCGCACATTCTGGAAATTAGTCAAAAAAATTAACAGTCACAAAAATAAAAAAAAAAAAAAAAAAAAAAGGTTACCGTTTCCTCATTTGTGGAGAGGCAGAGACAACAGAAAAAGAAGACTGGCCAACACAGCCAAGTGTTGCTTCCAGTCGTTTGTTCAATGTTTTGCTGCATCTCTTTTTGATGCCCATGTTTTCATAAACTGGTCAGCTGACGGGTGCAGTGCCTCTGTGCTTATGTGCATGAAGAAAGCATCTACAATATATTTATTAATATATTTATATATTACTAAAAAAGGCAGAAAATTAAAATTTATGTTTTTCTTAAACTGTTATTTATAATCATCTCAACACTAATTAAATACACAATATATAGATAGAGATCATAAATTCTTCATTACTCAGAGAGTTTTTGTATTAGTGGTTCCAGTCTGGTTTCTTCAGTTATGGCACAGTGGTCTCGATCTAGACACATCTAATCTGCATCTTTAGGAGGAACATGATAGACAGGAAGGGACCAAGATTATATCTGGATTATTGATCGTTTCTCTACTCATTCACCAGTGAAAAATAAACTTTTGGTAACCTGCTCCGTCTCCTACTTTAGTGAGGAATCCCTTCACCTTGCCTTTCTTTCACCCCCGCTCCCTTCATACAGACTTGGCACTGCAGATTTGAAAACATGGTCCCTCCTCATTGGCCAGTTGTCCACTACAAGCAGCTATCCTGGATCTGCAGAGTTGTGCCAGTTGCTGTAGCACAAGGAAATGACAAGTTAAAAATGTAACAATTTTTTTTTAAAGGCGGTCATTCAGTGGACACAATAGCTAATGTAAACTCTCCAGTGGATAACGAGCAACAAAACAGGACAACTGACCAGCCCAGACCTGCCCCATACATCATCAACAGGTCACATATTAGTGTCTCTCTTGTCTTTGCTTGGCGAGGGTTTTGAAGGATCCTTAGCTGCCTTCCCATTGGCCGAGACAGTAGCCGTGTCGGCTGCAGTGGTGACTGAGCGCTTGGCCTGCTCCTCACTGCGTGCCTCTGGGCTCGGCTGTGGTGGAGGAGCCTGCTCGGCCTGCGGCTGGATGGTCAGTTCTTGCTGCAGCTTGTGGCTCTGCAGGAGGCGGAGTTGCACACGAAGCTCCAAGATGGCTTCCTGCTCCTCATGGATGGCCTGGTTAAGGTGAGTGTTTTTGTTCTGTAAAGCAACAAAGACAATTCTTTTGCACATTTTTCAGGGATACATTTTAAATTTTGACACCCTAGGAACAATATTAGTCTTAAAAAAAATTACTGTTTTACAGCTCCTAAAAAAGCTGTCGGTAATGGTTTGTGTGAAAGTCAGTTTTCAGCCTGCTCAGTAATATTAATGAGCTCCTAATCTGATTGGATAAAATTTTTTTTAATGGGGCAAACAAGAAAAAGGCAGTCGGGGTGCTTTAAAGAGTCCACACATTTGTTTAAGAGCTTAACTAAATGAAAGCACCATAGGTTCTGATTCCTCAGTGCTTGTGGCATTAGGCTGCATGTCCACAGCGTGCATAAAAATGCTCTAACCCTGTTTTTATGGGTACTTCACAGGGGCACTTTACCAGCTGCTTGGCCCCTCACAAAGTGTGTCCTCTGGGTTTTGCATGTTTTTCCTCCAAAACTCTCTACTAAATGCACTAAATTGTATCAAACTGGTAAGAAGACACCCATCCTTCAGAGCTTTTGCTGTTAAATACTGATCATGGTATACTTTTAGCCTGGTTATGATTGGGCGTTTACAGAGGTGTGCTGCTGATGAGTGCTGCAGCTCTCCAAAAGTTGGAACTTTCTTCATTCAACTTTCAGTGCGCTGAGCATAGCAGCAAAAATCACGCGAGAATTATATAAAATAATGCGAGAACTTGAGATAGACCGAGACAGACTGAGGAGGACTGATCGCGATTATGTGATAACAAGGAAGCATGATATGCCAGCTTTCTGTGTGGAGTCAGTAGCAATCGGGGGTTATCTTGACAGCAAAGCCTTATATTGAAATTTCTGGTAAATTAAAAGTCAAGATAACATGGTGATACAGTGATACAAGCCTTTAGCTCCACTTGATTTTCACTGGGTGAGCTGATAAGCTGGTAACAGACAGATACACACTGACACACTACCGTATGCCTAGGTTGTCAATGCGCACCGAGGCATAATAAAGGCAGTGTGTATTTCTTTGCAAAGTGAGCATTTTAATATTTTAAGTATACACAAGACTCCTGGCCATATTACAATACTAAATTAAAAAACAAAACAAAACAAGAGTACTCTGAGGTAAGTGCAATATCCCCCACCTGTGTTTTCTTTGAAGATCCCAATGCTTACTGAAGGAGAGCAGTTTTCAACTTTTCAACAGAATTATTGGGGCAGAACCAAATTGTGATAAACCCATCATCCATGAATATACAACTAAGTATACAACCCATAGTTGTAGGTCAACATTCCAAGGTGAAGCTGTGGTCTCACCTCTGGTTTCAACTGTGGTTTCAAAGTTTGGTGACCCTAGAGAGCTTTATGCATTAAGAGAGCAAAGGGAGCGCTAACCTCGACCTTTGGACCCCAAACCTGTAGGCAGAGATCATGGTTTCAGGGTGAACCTATATACCAGGTTTGGTAACCCTAGCTTTACTTTCAGTTCAGTTTCAACTTTTATTTGTATAGCACCTAGTCACAACAAAAGTCATCTCAAGGCGCTAGATACATAAGTACAAATCATAAATAATTCAGAGAAAAGCCCCAACGATCCTCTATGAGCAGCACTAGGAGACAGTGGGAAGGAAAAACTCCCTTATAAGAAGAAACCTCTGGCAGAACCAGGCTCAGAGAGGGGCAGTCATCTGCCACGACTGGTTGGGGGGGTGGGGGGGAGGGGAGAAAGGAAGAAAAAAAAAGAAAGAAGAGACAATATTCATAACATAACATGCAGGTAGAACAACGTTGGTACAGATATGATGTGCAAATTCTATCAAAGCTAATTTGACCTAAGATTACAGCATTTTTATAGGTTTTTTTTTTCAAGCTTAGAGATGCTCTTTGCTTTGTCTTAATAGAAGAACAAAACCAGTTTTATCATTAAGAAGACAAAATGAACCTGTTTGAGATATTTTTCAGGCTTATTTAGCTAACTAAAGAATTTCATAGGAAGCACTGCAAGTAGACACATCCGAAACTGGACCTAGTGGTGTAATGCTCAAATACTATGCACAGTAAGCATACAGTAAATAGCAGTTGTTTTTTTAATAAGTGGACATTGTAGATACGAATAGTAAAATTTAAAACTATGACATGGGAAACTGGTAGACCCAAACGTATAGTGAGGGTGTGCTGGGAGCGTCTGGCTGAGGCCCCTGTCCGGGAGGTCTTCAACTCCCACCTCCGGAAGAACTTCAACCACATTCCGAGGGAGTCTGGAGACATGGAGTCTGAATGGGCCATGTTCTCCACCTCTGTTGTTGAAGCGGCGGCCCAGAGCTGCGGCCGCAAGGTGGTCGGTGCATCTCGTGGTGGCAACCCCCGAACCAAGTGGTGGACACCAGTGGTGAGGGGGGCCATTAAGCTGAAGAAGGAGTCCTATCAAGCTTGGTTGGCTTGTGGGACTCCCGAAGCAGCTGAGGTGTACCGGCAGGCCAAGCGGAGTGCAGCTCGGGTGGTTGCTGAAGCAAAAACCCGGGTATGGGAGGAGTTCGGTGAGGCCATGGAACAAGACTTTCGGTCGGCTTCAAAGAGATTCTGGCAAACTGTTCAGCGGCTCAGGAGGGGAAAGCAGCTCCCCGTCCACACTGTGTATGGTGCGGATGGGACACTGTTGACTTCAACTGGGGATATCGTCGGGCGGTGGAAGGAATACTTCGAGGATCTCCTCAATCCCACTGATACGCCTTCCACAGAGGAAGCAGGGTTTGGGGACAAGGGGGATGACTCGCCTATCACAGGGGCTGAGGTCGCCAAGGTGGTTAAAAATCTCCTTGGTGAAGATGGCGGAGAGACATAACACTTAAACAAAGAGCTCTCCCTAGCCGAATTAAAAATCATCGGTAAATGGCCAACTCGACATAAACGAATCAATAAACCAAGGGATGAAAACACGAAGGAACCGGGCACAAGGACAAAAACAGGGTAAAATTGAAGAATTCCTCTCCAGCAACGCAGGAAAAACCGCTGTACGCAAAGCCCAAAAAAACGAGATGTCCACAGCAGAGAAAATGGAGGACGCCAGACTCGACAACATGAACGCTGGCATCGCCAGTTTGGGTGAAGAGTTGAGAGAATTCAAGCGACAGCTACAACAGGATTTAGCGGCTCTTAAGGAGGAACTGAAAAAAGAAATTAAGGAGGAAATCATGGACCTCCGAAGAGAAATGGAGCGTAAATTAACGGAAAACATGGAGGAGCTGCGCTCCCAGCGGGCGTGTATGACAGAAGCGCAGACCCGAATTTCGGAACTAGAAGATTGGAAAAGCGAGGCAAACGAACAACTACAGACCCTGACGACGCAAACGCAGAGGATGCAGGAGAAAATAAACGACTTGGAGAGCAGATCCCGACGAAGCAATAT
This sequence comes from Pholidichthys leucotaenia, assembly GCA_020510985.1. Taxonomy (NCBI): domain Eukaryota; kingdom Metazoa; phylum Chordata; class Actinopteri; order Cichliformes; family Pholidichthyidae; genus Pholidichthys; species Pholidichthys leucotaenia. The sequence continues at coordinate 213,474,365 of CM035846.1, read as the reverse complement.
GCGCATCTTTGGAATTCCGGAGGGCATTGAAGGCAACTCGATGACAAAATTCATGGATCAGTTCTTAAAAAAAGAACTGGAAATACCCGGAGAAACGGATCTGCAGATTCAACGGGCGCACAGAACACCGGCACAGAACCCGAAAACAAACTCTCCACCCAGGTCAGTTGTGGTAAACTTTGTGAAATATGACATAAAGGAAAGAATCCTGACGCAAGCATGGAAAAAAAAGATACGAATCGGCGACAAACAGGTATTTTTTGACCATGACTACCCGACAGAAATCGTGCAGCAGCGGAAGAAATATGCCAATATTAAAAAAACGCTGAAAGAGAAAAAAATTAGATTCCAAACGCCGCTAACGAAAATGAGGATTCATTGGGAGGAAGGCACAAGAACCTACAACACGGCCGAAGAGGCAGCGCGGGATATGATGGAGCGGGGCCTTGAGGTGAGCGTGCCGAAGGAGACGGCTGGAGCAGCGGCGGCCCTGAACGCACCACGACAGACGGAGTGGAGACGAGTGAACGGCGGAAGAAGGGGGAGAGACGTAGAGCAGCGGGCCCAGGACAAGCTACAAGGCTTTCAACTGAAAGCCTAGATCATAACAAAGATTAAGAAAGGCACAGAAGAAATGAAGGCCAAGAAGACAAGGTAAAAGAGAAACAGACGGCTAGGAGATGTTTAAGTGATATTTGTTGGACATTTCTAGACTTATGACTATTACTTTGATAGTAAATACAGGTCTAGGGAGGGCCCTTCACTCTGTGAAGACAAACCCCCCACCCACCAACAGGGACCAGTGGGCAGAAGAAAGGCCCAAAGTACGGAGGTCGAGTTTTTTTAATGTGTTTTTATATAAATATGTGTTATTTTTGTTGTTAAAGGGGCTAGGAGCACAAGTTAAAAAAATGGAAAAACATGAATATGGGTAAAAATCTTAAGATAATGACACTAAACGTGAATGGTCTGAACTCACCTGTTAAAAGGGAAAGAATAATAAGAAAATTCAAGAAGGAAAAAGCTGAAATTATATTTATGCAAGAGACACATTTGAGCAAGGCAGAACATGTGAAACTAAAGAGATTTGGCTATAAGAACTCCTACTACAGTTCATTTAAGGGAGGAGCAAAAAGGGGGGTTATGATACTAATCTCAAATAAAATACAATTTGAAAGTGAACAGGAAATCCAGGATAAAGAAGGCAGATATGTAATAATAAAGGGAAGAATAGATGGTATGCAGATCACATTAGTGAACATCTATGCCCCACCAGAAAGTGACAAGGGTTTTTTTCAACATCTGTTTGATCTCATAGCAACACACAGTGAAGGAGTCCTAATTTGTGGAGGAGACTTAAATGCTGTCATGGATCATGAAGTTGACACAACAAGTGTTAAGAAGACAAAAAAACATGTAACAAAGTTCATAAGAACCTCACTGGCAGAAATGGGTATGGTAGACATATGGAGGGACCTACACCCACTCGAAAAAGACTATACACATTATTCAGCAGCCCATAAAGTACACTCTAGAATAGATTACTTCCTTATGAATGAAGGTGACAGACACAGGGTGAGAAATTGTTGGATTGGAGGGGCAGAAATATCAGATCATAATCCTATATACATGGAAATATACTGTATTTAAACAATAGAAAACGACAAACAACATGGAAACTTAACGTAGGACTGTTAAATGATGAGAAAATGAAAGAAAGAATAAAAATAAACATAAACGAATATATCCAAGAGAATGACAATGAAGAAGTGGACCCAACAATACTATGGGACGCACTAAAAGCCGTGTTAAGGGGTAAATTAATTGTTGAAACAGGAAAAGCAAATAAGACTAAACTGGAAGCATATGAACAAAGATGTGAGACTAAGGGAATTAGAACGTAAACATCAAAGCACAAATGATCCAAAAATATATCAAGAAATTAAAGAAGAAAAAACAAAGATAAAAGAAACACAAATGGATGAAATTGAAAGGAAAAATAGATATCTAAAGCAAAAATATTATGAAACGGGACCAAAAGCCACAAAACTGCTGGCAAAACGGTTAAGAAAACAACAAACAATGAATAATGTATACAAGATTAAAGACCCCGCCACAAATAAAACCACAGTTAACCCAGAAAACATCGAAGAAATTTTCCATAATTTCTACCAAGAACTATACTCGCAACCTGAAGAAACAAATACTAAAGATATCAAAAAATTTCTAGACACATTGGACTTGCCATCAATAGGAAATCAACAAAATGAAAAACTAACAGCAGAAATAACAACACAAGAGATCAGAGATGTGATTAAGTCACTTAAAAATGGTAAATCACCAGGTAGTGATGGATACCCATCTGAGTTTTATAAACTGTTTATAGAAGAACTCTTGCCACAACTCCTAAAGTCATTTAATTGGACGCTGAACAACAACAAAATACCTCCAACATGGAACGAAGCAATCATTTCAGTTATTTTAAAACCAGGGAAAGATAAAGAACAATGCGGAAACTATAGACCAATCTCTTTATTAAATGTAGATTATAAAATATACACAACAATTATATGTAAACGAATAAAGACATTCTTGACGGAATTGATAGAAGATGATCAAACTGGATTCATAGAGGGACGCCAAACACATGACAATATCAGGAGAACAATACATATAATTAACCAAATACATAAAGAAAAGAAAAGCGCAGTAATAATGAGTTTAGACGCAGAAAAAGCATTTGACAGGGTTAACTGGAAATTCCTATATAGTGTACTGGAGCGCTTTGGATTTAACGAAAAATCAGTACAATGCATAAGGACGCTATATCAAGAACCTGTGGCAAGAATCAAGATAAACGGTAGCTTAACAGACAAAGTAAATATACAAAGATCAACTAGGCAGGGATGCTGCTTATCGCCCACCTTGTTTGCTCTGTTCATAGAACCATTGGCTCAAGCTATACGACAAAATAAGAAATTAAAAGGTGTAACAATAAAGGGGGCGGAACACAAGATTGGGCTATTTGCAGACGATATTATAGTTTATCTTGAACAACCAGATAAATCAATAATGGAAATGATGAACTTGATAGAAAATTTTGGAAAATTATCAGGATACAAGATAAACATAACAAAAACACAAATACTGACATTCCACTATAACCCTCTAAACCAGATAACTGATAAGATCAAACTAAACTGGAAGCAAAAAGAAATAAAATACCTTGGAGTGAACATACCTAAAGACCTAAGCAAAATATATAAAGCAAACTATGATAGGTTGGAACAAGAAATAAAAAAAGATATTGATAGATGGTCAATCTTAAATATGGATCTGAATTCAAAAATTGAGACAGTCAAAATCAGCATACAACCTAGATTACTTTACCTCTTCCAGGCTATACCAACAGAGATTCCAGATGCCCAATTCTCAAAGTGGGACAGGATGATATCGAGATTTGTTTGGGGAGGTAAAAAACCAAGAGTGAAATATAAAACCCTCCAATTACCAAAAGAGAAAGGAGGCATGGGCCTACCGAGTCTAAAGGAATATTACTACTCAGCACAAATAAGATATATCATATGTTGGTGCGACGAGGGATATGAGGCAAAATGGAAAGAAATGGAAAAGGAAATTGAGGGACTCCCAGTACAAAGCATAATAGGGGATAAAGATGCATATAAGCAAATCAAACAAATAGACCCAATCACTAAATTTACTTTAGAACTGTGGTATAAAATAGTACAAAAATATAATATAAGGGAAGACATAAAACTATTGAAATGGGTAGCATTTGACAGTCAGTTTGAACCGGCAAAACAAGATAGGGGATACAAAAATCTGGTGAACAAGGGAATCACAGCATGGGGCAATATCGGAAAAAAAGATCTCGGGAGCTTTGTAAATATCAGGAGAAAATTTAAATTAGAAAGATCGGAATTTTTCAGATATCTGCAGATGAGAGATTACTATATGAAGAAGATTAGGCATAACCTCCAAACAGATGTGAACGAGATTATACAACTTATTTTAAGCTCATATGCAGGAAATAAAATAAGAATTATTTCAAAACTATATCAGAAACTTATGACAAACAATCATACAAGTAACTATATAAAGGAGAAATGGGAGAAAGAGCTCAATTTGCTCTTCTAAATATGCTCTTCTCCTCATCTCAGGCGATTTCAACCACGTTTCACTGTCTCCCATTCTGCCCACTTTCACCCAGTATGTCACATGCCACACTAGAGACAATAAAACACTGGATTTGTTCTACGCAAACACTAAGGAGGCGTATACCTCATCACAACTCCCCCCACTTGGGAGATCGGATCACAACTTGGTTCATCTCCGACCGGTGTACAAACCCCTAGTGCACAGACAACCTCCGGCCATGCACACTGTGGAGTTATGGTCTGAGGAGACAATGGACACTCTAAAGGACTGTTTTGAAGCCACTGCCTGGAAGCAGCTCTGCGATCCACATGGTGAGGACATCGATGGCCTCATTCACACCTTCACGGGCTACCTCAGCTTCTGTGTGGACAAATCCGTTCCCACCAAGACCATACGGCGTCACTCAAACAACAAACCCTGGATCAACCCTGAGATAAAAACACTTCTGAGAGAGAAGAAGAGGATCTTCAGGTCGGGGAACAGGGAGATGCTGAAGTCCGTACAGAGGGAGCTGAGGAGAAAGATCAGAGAAGGCAAGGACAGCTTCAGGAAGAAGATGGAGGACAAGCTGCAACAGAGCGACATCAGCGGGGTCTGGAGAAACCTCAAAACCATCTCGGGGCTCCAGAATACCTCCCCCCAGGCCACGGGGGGCAGGGAGTGGGCGAACAACCTGAATCTGTTTTTCAATAGATTTGACCAACCGCCCTCCCCCCTGTCTGCACAACAACCACTGCTGCCTCTAAGAAATCAAGTCCTGCTACCCACTCCCCACTCCACCGACACCCCCCCCACTACCAACACACAGCCCCCCATCCTGACCCTGACCAAGACCCAGGTGAGGACGGAGCTGAGGAAGATCAAGGCGAGGAAGGCGTCGGGACCGGACGGCATCAGCGCAAAGCTCCTCAAGTCCTGTGCAGACCAGCTGTGTGGGATTGTGACGTATATCTTCAACATGAGCCTGAAACTGGGGAGGGTACCACAGCTGTGGAAAACATCTTGTGTGGTACCTGTACCAAAAACTTCCCACCCCAAAGACCTGAACTGCTTCAGACCGGTGGCCTTGACGTCCCACTTGATGAAGACCCTGGAGAGACTGCTCCTTGCTCATCTCCGCCCCCTGGTGGAACCAGCGATGGATCCACTCCAGTTCGCCTACCAGCATGGCATTGGGGTGGAGGATGCGGTGATCTTCCTCCTTCACCGTTCTCTGTCCCACCTGGAGAAGCCCGGGAATATGGTGAGGATCATGTTCTTTGACTTCTCCAGTGCTTTCAACACCATCCAACCGATGATCCTGAAGGACAAGCTGCTGCGCGCAGGGGTGGACCAGCACCTGTCATCATGGATCCTGGACTACCTCACGAACCGGCCTCAGTTTGTGAGAACCCGGGACTGTGTTTCCGACACGATCATCAGTAGCACGGGGGCCCCCCAGGGAACGGTGCTGGCTCCCTTCTTGTTCACTCTTTATACTGCGGACTTCTCACACAACACAACACATTGCCATCTACAGAAGTTCTCTGATGACTCTGCGATCGTTGGTCTCATCTCCAGCGGAGATGAAGCTGAGTACAGAGGGCTTATCCAGGACTTTGTGGACTGGTGCCATCGGAACTGCCTCCAGATCAACGCGAGGAAAACTAAGGAGCTGGTGGTGGACTGCCGCAGGCATGGGCAGCCCCTCACAGCACCAGTAAATATACAGGGAACAGACATCGAGATGGTGACATCCTACAAGTACCTGGGTATTCATCTGAACAATAAACTAGACTGGTCACACAATACTGACGCACTCTACAAGAAGGGACAGCGCAGGCTGTTCCTGCTGAGGAGACTCAGGTCTTTTGGTGTACAAGGGGCGCTGCTGAAGTCATTCTATGACACGGTGGTGGCATCAGCCATCACTTTTGGAGTGGTCTGCTGGGGCAGTGGCATTACTGCAGCCGATAGGAAGAGACTGAACAAACTGATTAAGAAAGCTAGCTCTGTCCTGGGGCAACGCCTTGATCCGATGGAGGAGATAGGAGAGAGAAGGACGGTGGCTAAACTGTCATCTCTGCTGGAGTCCGAGTTCCACCCTATGCAGGACATACTGGATGCACTGAGGAGCTCATTTAGCAGCAGACTACATCATCCCAGGTGCACAACCGAGAGGTTTCGTAGGTCCTTCCTACCAACGGCTGTCAGACTGTACAACCTAAGCAGGGCTGCTCGCAGAGATAGCAAAAAGACGTAACAAACTAATAGTTTTTTTTGTTTTGTTTTTGTTTTTGTTTTTTTGTTTTTTTTTTTTGAATGCAAAAGATGCAATAGACTTACACAATGGTCCTCTCCGGCATACAACTAGGAACATACCGGTCGCTATGGAGGGTGAGAATATGTATGGGCACATAATCATACCATGTAGGATAACTAAATAGACGGTTATGCTGTTTCATCCCACCTAGCAACAATGCTCTGCACTGTGTGTGTTTATATATTTACATATTTATTCCATCTAGCTACAATGCTCTGCACTGGGTGTGTTTATATTTATATATCTATATATTTATTCCATCTAGCTACAATGCTCCGCACTGTGTTTTTATATATCTACATATTATTCCATCTAGCTACATTGCTCCGCACTGTGTGTGTTTATATACTTGCATATTTATTCCACCTAGCTGCAATGCTCCATACTGTGGGTGTTTATATATTTACATATTTATTCCATCTAGCTACAATGCTCTGCACTGTGTGTTCATATATTCATATATTTATTCCATCCAGCTACAATGCTCTGCACTGTGTGTCTGTGTGTGTGTGTGTGTGTATATATATATATTTTATAGTAATATGTACATATGTATATTAGCTGCTCTTGCTTGCTTGTTTTTTCTTGCCTTCTGATTGTTGCTCTGAGTGTTGCTATCCCTGTGCTGTTGCAATCCTGGAATTTCCCCGTTGTGGGACTAATAAAGGCTTATCTTATCTTATCTTATCTTATTTAAACATAACAGAAGAAAGCTGGCAGGAAATATGGAAAACACAACACACATCAACAAATTCAAGGGCATGGAGGGAATTTGGATGGAAAAACCTGATTCGCTTTTTCATTACACCACAGATTCAAGGAAAATATACAAATACCCAATCTTTATGCTGGAGGGGATGTGGGGCTCAAAATGCAGACCACTCACATATGTTTTGGAAATGCTACAAAATATCATCATTTTGGAAATCTATGCATGTGACAATACAGAGGATATTAGGATATAATATACCAATGAACTGTAACCTGATGTACTTATGTGATCTTAAAAAAGACAGTGTTATACAGGCTGAGGACAGATATCTAGTTAAAATCTTGTTGATTGCATGTAAAAAAACTATCACAAAAAAATGGCGATCAGAAGTTCTTCCTGACCAAGAACAATGGACTGACATTGTTGAGGACATACGTATGATGGAAAAACTAACATATCGACGAAGAATGCAAGAAGGAATATGGGAGAAAAAATGGCGGAAATGGACACACTACAAAGTGCAACAACGAGGCAGAAATTGAAAGAATAACCAAAGACACTGAAAAAACCAGAAGAATTAAGAGATGGAAACTAAAAACTTGATGCTCCAACATTTGTCCCCCCCCCCCTTTTATTTTTTATTTTTTTTTATTTTTTATTTTTATTTTGTTTATTTTATTTTTTATTTTTCCCTACCCTAACCCCTTTGTTTTTTAAATGTAGAATGTGATCTGAATGCATTATATATGATGAAAAATGAATAAAAATCTAAGTTACAAAAAAAAAATCTCCTTGGTGGCCGGGCCCCGGGGGTGGACGAGATTCGCCCCGAGTACCTCAAGGCCCTGGATGTTGTTGGGCTGTTATGGTTGACACGCCTCTGCAACATTGCGTGGAGGTCGGGGGCAGTGCCTTTGGCATGGCAAACCGGGGTGGTGGTTCCTCTCTTCAAAAAAGGGGACCGGAGGGTGTGCTCCAACTTTAGAGGGATCACACTCCTCAGCCTCCCTGGGAAGGTCTATGCCAAGGTACTGGAGAGGAGAGTCCGGCCGTTGGTCGAACCTCGGATTCAGGAGGAGCAATGTGGTTTTCGTCCTGGCCGTGGCACATCGGACCAGCTCTTTACCCTCTCGAGAATTCTTGAGGGTTCGTGGGAGTTTGCCCAACCAGTTTACATGTGTTTTGTGGACTTGGAGAAGGCATTTGACCGCGTCCCTCGTGGATTTTTGTGGGGGGTGCTTCGGGAGTATGGGGTATCGGGCTTGTTGTTAAGAGCTATTCGGTCTCTGTACGACCGTTGTGAGAGTTTAGTTCGTATTGCCAACACTCGGTCGGAGTCATTCCCAGTGAGAGTTGGACTCCGCCAGGGCTGCCCTTTGTCACCGGTCCTGTTCATAATTTTTATGGACAGGATTTCTAGGCGCAGCCAGGGAATGGAGGGTGTCATGCTTGGTGACCACAGGATCTCATCTCTGTTGTTTGCAGATGATGTTGTCCTGTTGGCTTCATCCAGCAATGACCTACAGCTCTTGCTGGGACGGTTTGCCGCTGAGTGTGAAGCGGCTGGGATGAGAATCAGCACCTCCAAGTCCGAGTCCATGGTCCTCAGCCGGAAAAAGGTGGATTGTCCTCTCCGGGTTGGGGACAGGCTCCTGCCCCAAGTGGAGGAGTTTAAGTATCTTGGGGTCTTGTTCACGAGTGAGGGGAAAATGGAGCGAGAGATCGACAGACGGATTGGAGCAGCATCTGCAGTGATGCGGACGTTGTACCGGTCTGTTGTGGTGAAGAGGGAGCTTAGTTCTAAGGCAAAGCTGTCGATTTACCAGTCAATCTACGTTCCTACTCTCACCTATGGTCACGAGCTTTGGGTAATGACCGAAAGAACGAGATCGCGGATACAAGCGGCTGAAATGAGCTTTCTCCGTAGGATTGCTGGACTCACCCTCAGAGATAGGGTGAGGAGCTCAGTCATCCGGGAGAGGCTCAGAGTAGAACCGCTGCTCCTCCACATTGAAAGGAGTCAGTTGAGGTGGTATGGGCATCTGATTAGGATGCCTCCTGGACGTCTCCCACTTGAGGTGTTTCAGGCACGTCCCACTGGGAGGAGACCCCGGGGCAGACCCAGGACTCGGTGGAGAGACTATGTCTCCCAGCTAGTCTGGGAACGCCTTGGTATCCCCTCTGAAGAGCTGGAGCAGGTGGCTGGGGAGAGGGAAGTCTGGGCTTCTCTGCTTGAACTGCTGCCTCCACGACCCGGACCTCCGGAAAAGCGGTAGAAGATGGATGGATGGATGGATGGATGGATGGACATGGGAAACTCCAATCTACACTTGTGAATGACGTCCAGTTATACATGATAATACCATCTAACTAGCCAGCTGTTACATAGGTCATACACACAATCAAACGCATGTGCAGCCGGCCTCACTGGCACGGACTACAACAGTAAAAGGGCATAGGGAACGTTACCTTGACTTTTTGACCCCAAACCCATAGTCAGAGGTCAGGATCCCAAGCTGAACCTGTGTACCTGGTTTGGTGGCCCTAGCTTTACTCGCTGTATAGTAATAGTGCAAATGGAATGCTAACTTTGACCTTTTGACCCCAAACCCGTAGTCAGCTCAGGGTATTAAGTTTCACCAAAAGTATGTAGAGGGGCGACTCCTGGACTCAAGAACAAACTTTCAGTTCTCTGAGGTGCTCTTTGGATGGGATACTTAATGCAAATATCAATTTGAAAAGCCTACATCATTTCTTTCAGCAATTATTGCATTTACAAGATTTAGGGAAAAACTAACCTCTGACCTTGACCTCAAGGTCATCCAATCAGAGTCAAATTGTAATATGCACATTATTAGTGTACATCAAACCCTGATACAAAATTTCAAAACAATCAGAACAAAACTGTACAAGGAGTTGATTTCAGAAAGTGTGACAGACAGACTGCCACATACTGTAACCTAATCCCCTTCGACCAGCGGGGGATAAAAACACAATTTTGCACAATATGAGTCTTAGGTTATAAATTTTTTATTTTGTGTCATTTCAGTCAATGCTTTAAAATGGCTTAAGAGAAATATTTTCTCAATTTACTGATCACAGAACTATCATTTTTATTATTTGTGTTATTGCCTTCATATGATATACACGGGTATATCTGAACAATAATCGAGGCCAACATGTTTATGAACTGCTTCTCATAAACTGTGGTTCCAATTAAAAAATAAAATAAAAAAAACATTTGGCAAGCAAAAATATTGAGTTATAACAGCCAATAGGAGAAACACGTTCTAAAACTGACAGATGGACTCAAAAACATTTCTAAACATGGCACTTCTTTTTGTCTCCACACTATGTGAAGCTTTGCAAAACTTTGTGGTCATACCTATACATTTTTTTTAACCAACACCAGATAAAGACTCTCTTATATCCGGATCCAGAGCTGTAACCAACAAATTATTGGCTTTTACTCGATTTTGAAAGAGTTTATATTTTAACTGTCACCTCTTTTTGTACATTTAAGGTAGTCTTAACTGGTGCCTGTTTTTATTGAATGTACGGTGGTCTGTGTTAGCTCTTGCTTTGGAGCTATGAGAAAAGAAACAATAGGACACCCCCGTCTTCAACAGCATGAGAGGAGGGAGACAACCATTGTATGTTGGTGAAAGGAATGGACAGACCCTGATATAGCAGGGAAAATAAGTATTGAACACATCAACATTTTTCTCATTAAACATATTTCTGATGAAGCCACTGACCTGAGATTTTCACCAGATATCATGAACAACCCAAGTAATCTACACATACAACGAAATCAAGGCATCGGTCCTGAAGACAAGAGAGAGAAACTTTCACCCAAATTGCTAGGTCTAAAACCTACACATTGTGTCAAGAACCTGGGCGTTCTTCTAGACACTGACTTTAATTTTATTTCACACATTAAAAACATAACAAAAATTGGATTTTTCCATCTGAGGAATATAGCCAGAGTCCGCCCTTTCCTCTCTCTTGCCACCATGGACGTCTTGATGCATGCCTTTATTACCAGTTGTATAGACTACTGTAATGCCCTGCTCTCTGGTCTTCCCCAAGAAAGGATATCACATCCCCAATTGCTCCAAAATTCAGCAGCACGAGTGTTGACAAGGACCAGGGGGTGGGCGTATATTACACCAGTTTTTAAAATCACTGCATTGGCTCCCTGTCCCTTTTAGGATCGATTTTAAGGTTCTCTTAGTAGTTTTTAAATGCCTCAGTGGTCTTGGGCCTTCTTATCTATCCAAGCTGCTTTTACCTTATGAGCCCTCGTGGACCCTGAGGTCCTGTGGTACTGGCCTTTTAATGGTTCCACAAGTCAAGAGCAAGACCTACGGTTAAGCCTCCTTTCATTATTATGGTCCTCGTCTGTGGAACAGCCTGCCAGAGAGCCTCAGGACCACAGAGTCAATAGATGTTTTTAGGGACCGGCTCAAGACCCACCTTTTTAATTTGGCTTTTAACAAACCTGTTTAGCTATTACTAAGTAGTCAATTATGTTCCGTTGTTTTACGTTCCTCTTGGTTCCGTCTGTTTTTAGTTTTTCTCATCTTTTTTATTTTGATGTTTTAGTTCAGTTTGTAAGTATGGGTTTTTAGTTCCTCTTGTTCTATGTGTTCTTAGTTTCATTTTGTGCCTTTTAAATTTGTTTTTAAACAAACCTGTTTAACTATTATTGAAGCAGTCAATTATGCGTTGTTTTACATCCTTCTTAGCGCCATTTGCTTTAAGATTTTCTCATCTTTTTTATTTTGATGTGTTTTAGCTTACTTTATAAGTATGGGTTTTTGGTTCCCTTTGTTTTGTGTGTTCTTGGCTTCATTTTGTATTTTATGTGTTTTAGCTCTAGTGGTTTCCTCAATGGAAATGTTAAAGGTATTCAAAGTGGATTGTATCAAAGGGTATCAATTCATGTAAAAGGCAGAAGGGAAACTCAAGATATACTTTTTAATTCATTTTTTCTGAAATTAAACACTTTATTTTAAGATGTCTGGTAATCTCTCAAAGCTCTGTTTTTGTTTTTATCTTTGAAGACTTATTTTACTTGAAATGTAAAAGAACATTTATTTTGTTTATCATCATCTCTTGTAATCAGCCTAATCATCACCACTCCAATCCAGTTCACTGTTACAATGAAAATAAATATGGCTGAAACAGTTTTCAATTATAGCCTACCTTCTTAATTTGACTTGACACTTGTTCACTCCATTCAGATGATAAAGTTACAATGCTACTTCAACATATACGGTCCTAGATTATAAAACAACTTTAACATTATGATGTTCCGGACTCTTCCTAGAGGAAATTTTTGACTGGACCTTCTGAACACCCCTGGTCTATTCTTTGTAAGTGATGTTAACTTTCAGTACATTTAGATGTTGACTGCATGTTGAAATACAATGTGCAACTTGTGCAAAATGGTGGAACATTGGCAAGTCTATATGGAGTCTCGTTTGTCTGCCACAAAGGAACCAAAGCTGCTTGGTTAACCCACAAAAACATGCAACCACAACTGATGTTAATCTACTTTGGTTTAAGTTTCAGGCAAATTACAAAAATGCCACAAATACTGTACATATGAATCATCCACTGCCTGCTGATGGCCTCATCTCACCTCCAGTTCCTCATTTTGCTTCTGCAGATCTTCCAGGATCATCTGCAGCTCTTCCTCATCCTCGCTCTCACTTTCACTATCTGACGAATATTCCTCCGTCTCACTGCGACCCTGCTGCCGGCTGAGGAGGAATATGACAGTGTGTTACAGTTGGCTATTATTGTTGTAGAATGTGTTTAATTATTGCGTTCTCCTACCTCTGTATGTCTGCAATCTCCGCCCGCAGTCTCTCGATTTCTTCCTTCTCAGTAGCGATCTGTCTACGGAGCACCTGCTCCAGAGAGATCAGTTCCTCCTGCTCTGTCAGGATCTCATTTTCCTGAAAGAGGAGCCAGCAAGAAAACTGACTAGTGGGCACAGGTTAATTGTACATTTTTTTATGTTTGAATCAGTGTCCTTGCATTTTGTATGGTTCTGCTTCATTTAAACTGTTACACAAGTATGTCACAACTAAAAGAAGGGCAAGATGATCACAATGAAATAGAAAGTGCTAAGAGAAAAAGGGAAAAAAAACCCTTCAAGCCCTCACACAAATTTTCCTTCGACTACTCCCTTTAGGGGTCACCACAGCAGATCTGCCTCCATCTCACCCTATCCCTTGCATCTTTCTCTGTAACACCAACCCTCTCTATGTCCTCCTTCACACATCCATGAATCTTCTCTGTGGTCTTCCTCTTTTCCTCCTGCCTGGCAGCTCCATCTTCAACATCCTTTGTCCAATATATCCACTATACCTCCTCTGCACACGTCCAAACCATCTCAGCCTTGCGTCTCTTACTTTTTCTCCAAACCGCTCAACCTGAGCTGTTCCTCTGATATACTCATTTCTAATTCTGTCCCTCCTAGTCACTCCCAATCAGAATCTTTTTTTTTTTATTTAAGTTTTTGTAAAGGGTATACAGTACATGTCATTACAGCATTGCATTGTTTACATTTTCATCACATATTCCTTTTTTTTTTGTTTTTTGACAACATTGGAAAAAAAATTATTATAACACCCTTTTTTTAAGTGAAAGAAAAGAAAAATTAAAAAAAAAACAACAACAAAAGAGCAGAAAAATAAAAGAACATCTGAGTAGCGTTGGAACAAAGAGAGGTGCCATTATTGAAATGGTGTTTGTGCAAGATTAGATCTGATGGAAGACACATATGCGTTCCAGGATTGCCAAAAGTTCAAGAACCCATCCATGTCCTGTCTCAGTGCAAATGTCAACTTTTCCATCAAATAAATGTCCTGAATCACGTTAATCCAATCTTCAGGTGCAGGACAGTCTCTCGACATCCATTTTTTTGTTAGAGCTTTTTTACTTGCCAATATTAAAACAGTAAATAAGTATTTTTCTCCTCGTCTTTCCAGTGATTCCGGTAGTAAACCCAAATACAAAGTTGCAAAAGAAAAGGGAACAGCTACTTTGAATATTTTCCCCAATATTGTCTGTACATTGGTCCAATATTGGTGGATAACTGGGCATGACCAAAACACATGAAAATGATTTGCAGTCTTTTCACCACACAAGCGCCAACAATTCAACCCTTTACGAGTAAATTTGTTTTGTGCAGGTGTTCTGAAAAATCTTACCAAATTTTTCCATCCAAATTCTCTCCACTGCAGGGATGAAGTACTTTTCTATTGTTGTTTATTTAGCTTTTCCCATATTTCCAGTTGTAAAGTGAAATTCCCCTCTTTTCCCCATTTCTCTTTTATATATGATGTGTTGTCTCCATTTAAGTCTTGAAGACCATGGTATATTTTAGAAATGTATCTGATCCCTGAGATCCCTTTATATGCCATTAAGAAAACCTTCAGAACACCTGACTGGGTCCTTTCCAAATGCTCCTTTTTAAGTATTTTGTTTATGTGGTGTCTAAGCTGAAAGAACCTGTAAAGGTCTTGATTTACTAGACCTTGTTTTTTCAAATCTTCAAAACTTCTTAAAGTTTGCCCTTTAAAAAAATCGTAATATTTTATCAGTCCGTTCTCTTTCCACTTTTTAAATCTATTGTCTGTTTTATTAGGAGTAAAACCCTGATCATAGGAAATCCATTGCAATAATCGATAGGGTTCTTTAGTTTGATTCTCTCTCACTATCTTAAACCAAATTTTTAGCGGGGTCTCTATCCACGGGTTAGTGTTATTCAAAAGTTTAGGTAAGGCATTATTCCCTATTATCGCCTGTAGGGGAATGTCACTTGTTATTTGGCATTCTATCTCCTTCCATTGTGCAGTGCAGAATGGGTTACATATCTCTACTAAAGTTTTAATTTGTGCGGCTTTAAAATAGTCCCTGATATTTGGCAGCGCGAGCCCACCTTTGTCTTTGTTTAGCTGTAGGGTTCTATATCTGATTCTAGGTCTCTTGCCCTGCCATATGAATCTTGAGATCCTTCTGTCCAGTTCTTGCCATGTTTTTTTGGGAGGTTCTACCGGTATTGTTTGGAAAAGGTATAGAAGACGTGGAAGTATATTCATTTTGACTGCTTCAATTCTTTGTGCAGTACCCAAGAATGGTATCGTATTCCATCTTGCTAGATCAGATTTTATTTTTGCCATCAGTGGATCATAGTTTAGTGTTATAATTTTGTTGAGTTGTTTCGGGATATTGACCCCCAGATATTTCATAGATTCCATCTCCCAGTTAGTTTTGAATTTGCTTAGTAAATATTGATTTGGGTTATAGTTGAATGTTAAAATTTGGGTTTTATGCATGTTTAATTCATACCCCGATAACTCTCCATACTCTGAAAAAACTGAGATTAGTTCTGGAAAAGAGGTGTCTGGCTTCCCCAGGTATATTAAAATGTCATCAGCAAAGAGTGCTATTTTATGTTCCTTCTGACCAAGTGTAATACCTTGAATTTTTCGATTCTGTCTTATCCATTGGCTCAGAGGTTCTATGAAGATGCAAAGAGCAGTGGAGACAAGGGGCAGCCCTGACGACATCCTCTCTCCAGTTCAAAAGATGATGATAATTTACCGTTAATCCTTATTTTAGCTGTTGGTTTTTTATATAATGCCTGGATAGTTCTAATGAAGTTGTTATGAAAATTGAAACTGGACAAGATTCTATATAGGAAAGACCAGTCAACCGAATCAAACGCTTTTTCAGCGTCTAATCCCAGTATGGCTGCATTTAAATTATATTTTTTTATATGATGAATTATGTGTAAAGTGCGTCTAATGTTATCTTGTGTCTATCTTTGTCTTATAAAACCTGTTTGGTCTAAATGAATTAAGTCTGTCAGTATATTTTCTAACCTTTTGGCAAGGATAGCAGTAAAAAGTTTATAGTCCTGATTTAACACACTGATTGGTCTGTAGTTGGAGCAGTCTAATTTATCCTTTTCAGGTTTAGGTATGACTGCAATGACCCCTTCTCTCCGGGGGGGGGGGGGGTTCCCCTGTGTGGAGGATATAGTGAAATGTTTTCAGGAGGAGAGGAGATAGTTGCTCTTTAAAGGTTTTGTACCACTCTGCTGTATAACCATCTGCTCCTAGGGATTTGTTAGCTTTAAGCTTCATAATTGCTTTGTCTAATTCTTTAGGTTGTATTTCTGACAGTAGTTTTTTATTTTGTGACTCAGTAAGTTGGGGAAGATTTAATGTATTTAGGAAGGCTTCGGATGTGTCTTTGTGTTTTTTGAGGGAGTACAAGTTCTTGTAGTAATTCTCAAAGCTTTTAAGAATTTCCTGAATTCTAAATTTTATTTCCTTTGATACTGGCTCTCTGATTTTGTACATTGCTCTCTCCATTTGTTGCTTCCTCAATTTATAGGCTAGTAATTTTGCTGATTTGCTACCTGTTTCATAATATTTTTGTTTCAGAAATGTAAGTTTCTTCTGGGTTTCTATTGTGTAGATCTCGTTTGTTTTTTTATTTCCTTAATTTTGAGCAAGTCATTACAATGAGTGTTGTCTTTGTGCTCTTTTTCTAGTTTCTTAAGTTCTGACTCTAATGTGATTAGTTTTTCTTCTCTCAGTTTCTTTTGGAGTTCAGGTTCCTTTATTTGTACCCGTAGGTAGATTTGTTGTAGTGTCAGTTTTGCGATAATCTTTCCCCTTATTACAGCTTTGCATGCGTCCCACAGTATTAAAGGGGATACTTCTCCATTATCATTTTCTTCCAAATATCTGAGAATATCTGATTCCAATTCATCTTTCAGTGGTCCTTTCAGCACATTTGAATTTAACCTCCAAGAAAATGTATTATTTGTGTATTTTTGGATATTTAAGTCCATGTAGATCGGACTGTGGTCAGAGAGATCCATCAGTCCTATTTTACATGTTTTTACTCTTCCAATGTCTCTATTAAACATAAAAAATAGTCAATCCTTGAGTATGATGAATGTGGTGCTGAGTAAAATGTATAATCTTTTACACTGGGGTTGAATTCCCTCCACATGTCACAGATTCCCATTTCATTTAGTAGCGTCCTAGTTTTTCTACTTTGAGTGTTATTTTGATGTGGAGAATTACCTGATGCATCCCAGTATGGATTCAGTCTTAGATTGAAGTCTCCACCACATATCACTAAACCTTGGGCTTTAGTTATCATTAGGTCAAATACATTTTTATAAAATTTCCAGTTAGCCCCTGGAGGTGCATATACAGTGGGGCAAAAAAGTATTTAGTCAGCCACCAATTGTGCAAGTTCTCCCACTTAAAAGATGAGAGAGGTCTTCAATTTTCATCATAGGTATACCTCAACTATGAGAGACAAAATGAGAAAAAAAAAAATCCACAAAATCACATTGAAGGATTTTTAATGAATTAATTGGTAAATTCCTCAGTAAAATAAGTATTTGGTCACCTACAAACAAGCAAGATTTCTGGCTCTCACAGACCTGTAACTTCTTCTTTAAGAGGCTCCTCTGTCCTCCACTCGTTACCTGTATTAATGGCACCTGTTTGAACTCTTTAGCGGTATAAAAGACACCTGTCCACAACCTCAAACAGTCAGACTCCAAACTCCACTATGGCCAAGACCAAAGAGCTGTCAAAGGACACCAGAAACAAAATTGTAGACCTGCACCAGGCTGGGAAGACTGAATCTGCAATAGGTAAGCAGCTTGGTGTGAAGAAATCAACTGTGGGAGCAATTATTAGAAAATGGAAGACATACAAGACCACTGATAATCTCCCTCGATCTGGGGCTCCACGCAAGATCTCACGCCGTGGGGTCAAAATTATCACGGGAATGGTGAGCAAAAATCCCAGAACCACATGGGGCGACCTAGTGAATGACCTGCAGAGAGCTGGGACCAAAGTAACAAAGGCTACATCAGAAACACACTACGCCGCCAGGGACTCAAATCCTGCAGCGCCAGACGTGTCCCCCTGCTTAAGCCAGTACATGTCCAGGCCCGTCTGAAGTTTGCTAGAGAGCATTTGGATGATCCAGAAGAGGATTGGGAGAATGTCATATGGTCAGATGAAACCAAAATAGAACTTTTTGGTAAAAACTCAACTTGTCGTGTTTGGAGGAGAAAGAACACCATACCTACTGTGAAGCATGGGGGTGGAAACATCATACTTTGGGGCTGTTTTTCTGCAAAGGGACCAGGACGACTGATCCGTGTAAAGGAAAGAATGAATGGGGTCATGTATCGTGAGATTTTGAGTGAAAACCTCCTTCCATCAACAAGGGCATTGAAGATGAAACGTGGCTGGGTCTTTCAGCATGACAATGATCCCAAACACACCGCCTGGGCAACGAAGGAGTGGCTTCATAAGAAGCATTTCAAGGTCCTGGAGTGGCCTAGCCAGTCTTCAGATCTCAACCCCATAGAAAATCTTTGGAGGGAGTTGAAAGTCTGTGTTGCCCAGTGACAGCCCCAAAACATCACTGCTCTAGAGGAGATCTGCATGGAGGAATGGGACAAAATACCAGCAACAGTGTGTGAAAACCTTGTGAAAACTTACAGAAAACGTTTGACCTCTGTCATTGCCAACAAAGGGTATATAACAAAGTATTGAGATGAACTTTTGTTATTGACCAAATACTTATTTTACCAAGGAATTTACCAATTAGTTCAATAAAAACCCTTCAATGTGATTTTCTGGATTTTTTTTTATTTTGTCTCTCATAGTTGAAGTATATCTATGATGAAAATTGGAGACCTCTCTCATCTTTTAAGTGGGAGAACTTGCACAATTGGTGGCTGACTAAATACTTTTTTACCCCACCGTACATTCAGCAGGGTGATATCTTCTCCCTCTAGCCGACCAAGCACCATGCTAAATCTCCCTTCTTTACCTTGGTGTTCTGAATTTTTTTCAAATATAATTTTGGTTGAGATCAATGTCGCTACCCCCCTCCTCCTCCCTGACTTACAGTATATGAAGATGAAGAGATCAGTTTAAACCCTTGTCTATTAAGTTTAGTGTGCTCCAAGTCTGTTAGGTGGGTCTCCTGTAAAAATATTATTCCTGCTTTATCTTTTTTCATTTTGCCTAGAATCTTGGATCTTTTAACTGGATTCAGGATCCCTTTTACATTATATGAGATTATTTTGGTTGCACCCTGTTTCTCCATTGTATTGTCTTATTTAGTATAACAGTATAGTGGCCCTCTTTTACGTTACTCAAAAACTGAAAAAACATTAAGAACATAGTATATAAAACTTTAAAACAAAAAACTGTCAAAAGATCTTCCTGAACTGAGGTCTCTTTAGCGACCTTAGAGGAGCCTTGATGGTGTGTTGGCTCTGAGGGAAATTCCTCAAACTTTGTTACGTGTTGAGGGCCCTCTCTTACCCTGCAAGTTGTCCCATGTTTTTAATGTGATTTTCAGATCCCAATCCGAACTTGTATAGATTTTTTTTTTTTTTTTCATGCCTATACCCTAAGAAATTATGCGCAACCTCCCACCACCATCACAGCAAACAATCACGTTAATACAGTATTTGTTAGTGTGGAGAGTTCATGTGGTTCATTGTCACATTTCTATTTTAACAAGTTTTTTTTTTTTTTTAAGACTTATTTGTTTCTAATATTATGACTGTTCCATGAAATGTTTTACCACCTCATATTTGCTGATTCTGCATCTCCATTAATGTTTGTTACCCTTGTAGGAGGAGGGTTGGATGTGCATATTGGCTAAAAATATCGTTATTCCCTCCTGAAAGCGTCCAGTTTTTCCTTATAGCCCTGGCGCTGGGTTTCCCGCTGCTGGCCAGTGGATTTTGAGGGTCTCTGTGTGCACCACGTTTGAGCCTTTAGTCTTTCGATCGGGTCTGCTGTGGGTTTATACATCTGTACCGGGAGCCCTCTTCTCGCCATATCCCTGGTTGCTTCTTCCGCTGAGTTGTAGAGACACGTCTCTTCCCTGTAAAAAACCCTCAGCTTCGCCGGAAATGGAGTTTGAAAGCGCAGTTTCTTCTCTCTTAGTACCTTTTTAGCGTCATTGTATTCCCAACGTTTTTTAACCTCTTGCACTCCGGTGTACCGCGAACAGGCAGGTCTCTGCGTCCTACAGCGCACAGAGGGCGCTCTCGTGCGCTCTAGGACGCACGAGGGCGCTGCGTCCTAAGAGCGCACTGGAAAAAAAAGCTGCATTTCCGTTCTCCCACTACAGACACAGCCGCGAACAGATCGGATATGATTGACCTCTCATTCGACTAGTAAGAGCCTTGAATTGGGTTTCTGAAACCTTGAAGAACCAATGACTGAAAACCTAACAAGAAGGACCCGCCTACCAACGCTATGAATGCAGCGAGCCAACTGAAGCACAGAAGTTCGCGAGCTGTTTTGTGTAAGGCTGGGTGAAGAGAGACTGGCTGCTGCAGCAGATGAAAAAAAGGACCCGCAGGAAGAACCCCACAGACCCAGCAGCACGGAGACCATCCACAAGTGCGACCTGTGTGACAGGGACTGCCATTCGCGCATCGGCATGTTCAGCCACAGGCGGTGCTTTTTTTTTTTTTTCCCCACACTATTTTTATTGAACCTTTTTTAACAAACATGACACAAACAATCAAACACTAACACTAAAGTAATTTAAAAATAAAATAAAAAAATATGTACTAAAAACACCAACAACCATTAACAAAAGCAAGTCAAACAATGCTCCTCTGTTTAGTCTAGGTAATCCATTACATAAGTATACATATCATACATTCACCAATTTGGAATTTACAAGGTCCACACACATCATTCACCTTCTTCAGAAGTTATGTTTAATTTCTTTACATAATCAATGAAAGGTCTCCATATATTCTCAAACACATTTTTCTTTGATTTCAGTATGTATGTTATTCTTTCTAGTGGAAGGTTTGTTAACATCTGTCTTAACCACTGAGTCACATCTGGTCTATGAGTCTTTTTCCACAATAGTGCAATACATTTTTTGGCATTAAGCAAACTGAGGTCTATGAATGTTCTTTCACTCTTATTAAAATTATGCTTTTCTGGAAAGAGACCCAACAAAAACAGTTTAGAGTTCAATATGAATTGTTTTGAAATTATTTTTTCAATTGTTACCCTCACCTCTTCCCAAAACATTCTAATTTTTCTACATTCCCATAAACAATGAAATGGGGTTCCTTTACTTTCCATACATTTTGTGCACGTATCTGGTATGTTTTTGTTATATCTATTTAACTCCACCGGTGTAACATACATCCGCATTAACCATTTAAAATGTATCAATTTAAGACGTACATTTATTGATTTAGTTTGAGATTCTGTGCAAGCCAATTCCCATTGTTCCTCTGAAATTTCAATTTGCAGGTCTTCTTTCCAATAATTCATTCTTTTCTGTGAGTTTTCACTTGAGGATAGTGTCAATGAGTTATAAAACTCTGAAATAATACCCTTTCTCTTACTATCTTTCGTCAAAATTTTTTCCAAGGATGAATAAGTAGGTCGGGTGAGAACATTATTTTGATTTGATCGAATAAAATTCCTAAGCTGAAGATATTTAAAAAAATGTGTTCTATTAAGATTAAATTTGACCCTCAATTCTTCAAAAGACATTATGTTATCTGAACGTGACAAATATAAGTCTTGAATCTTTTGAATCCCTTTTAAATTCCATAATTTAAATAAAACATCCGCTCTCCCTGGTGTAAAACATTGATTACCCCATATTGGGCTAAATTGTGACAATAAGTGTGGTTCTTTTAAATATTTTTTGATTTCACACCATATTTTGATCATATGCTTTACAATAGGATTTTTAACTTGTTTCTGTAATTTTTTAGCCGAGTCTGAGTATATGAATAAGGGAAGAGGTAAAGGTAAATTGTATGATTCCATTTCAATCCAGTGAGGGAGGTCATTTGATGAAAAATACTGTCATAGACCTCAGTTGTACTGACCAGTAATACAACATAAAGTTTGGACATTTCAGACCTCCACGATCAAATGGTAAATATAGTAAGGACAGACGTAATCTAGCCTTCCTATTGTTCCATATAAATTCCACTAACTTTTTTTAATTCTTGAGAATAGATCTGAAGGTGGTGGTAAAGGAATGCATTGAAATAAATATAGTATTTTGGGTAAGCTATTACTTTCAAGTATATTAATTCTCCCGATCATCGACATTGGTAGTGACATCCATCTCTGAAGCAACTCATTAATATCCGTCATTAAGGCTTCATAGTTGGCACTAGCGACTGATTCTAACTTAGGCACAATTTGAATTCCTAAATATTTAAACTGATTTACAACATTGAATTGATTTACCTCAGGAGCTGGGTGATTTCTTTGGGTCTCATTTAGCATTAATATTGAAGATTTAGATTTATTTTATATCATTATCTGAACCCATTTTATGAAATTATTTCCAAGTTCAAACCTTTGTAGGACTTCAAAAAGAAAGGGCCATTCGACCCTATCAAAGGCCTTTTCAGCGTTCAATGATAGGAGAGCTGTATCCGGTGCTTCTTTATTAGAATAAATAATATTAAATAGTCTTCTTACATTATGGAAGCCTTGTCTTCCCATTATAAAGCCATTCTGATCTCGGTTAATAATATTTGGTAATATTTCTTGTAGTCGTCTTGCTAAAATTTTACAGATTATCTTAAGGTCAGCATTTAATAGGCTTATTGGTCTCATGTTTTCACATTTATTAGAGGGTTTACCTGGTTTTGGCAACAGTATAATTAAGGCATTATTCATGTATGGTGGTAAATTACTATTTTGAAATGCTTCTAAAACCATTTCCAAAAATGGTTTTATTAATTTATTCTTAAATTTTTTATAGAGGTCAACTGGAAGACCATCAGGTCCCGCACTTTTTCCTGATTTCATATTATCAATGGCTAGCCCAACTTCTTCTTGACTAATTTTTGACTCCAGTATCTCCCTATTTTCATTTGGAATACATGGTATAGATAATCCGTCCAAAAACCCATTTAGTTTTGTTAAGTCAGTTTCATTTTTTGTATCATATAATTTTTCATAATAATCACTAAAGGCACTATTAAGTTCTAAAGGATCTACAACTGCCTGTCCGTTACTTATAATACTGGTAATTGGTGTTTTAAATTCTAATTGTTTAATCTGCCATGCCAATAATTTTCCTGATTTTTCACCTTGTTCATAAAAGGTTTGCTTCAATCTTAGAAGACTCGAGGCAGCTCTATTCGCTGATTTTTTGTCATATTCAGCTCTCAGAATCAGTAATTCCTTCTCTAATTTTGGATTACTTCCTGCATACACTTTTTCTTGGAAGAATTATTATTTTACGTTCCAATTGGACTCTCTCCTCTCGAGTCTTCCTAGATTTTGAACCTGTATAACTAATATGCCCCCTAATAAAAGCTTTGAAAGCCTCCCACTTTATACATGCTGATGTTTGCGTAGTATTGATATCAAAGAACTCATCTATCTGTTTTTCTATGTACTTAACAAATTCCTCATCCTGAAGCCATTTATGCTGAAATTGCCACCTACCTGGAACCTTTGTCAATTTCTTATCTACATATATTAGACAGCAGGGTGCGTGATCAGATATCACGATGTTATCATAGAAACAATTTTGAATCTTGGACCTCAATTCTGTGGAGATCAAAAAATAGTCAATACGTGAAAATGTCGAAGATTTCTTTCCTCTGCTTCCATGATTCGGGCGTCAGCCTTGTCCACTCTGTTGTTTGTCATTTTTATTTCGTCTTTAAGTTCACGAAATTTGGCCCCACACTCTCAGCGAAATTCTCTTAATTCCTGAAGTATCTTTTTTAAGCTAGCCGTGTTGCTAGCCTCATTTTGCTCCTCCATTTCTGAGAGGTTGTTGTCTTCGAGGTCCGTTTCTCCGGCCGATGCGTGTCTTGGCCTGGTAAATGTTGATCTCTTCTGTTTTCCTTTAGGCATAATAACTTTGTCTTTTGATTTTCACTCTTCCATAAATCCATTAAATCTGATTTTCATGGTATTTTCACGGATGGGATCTGGGAGCTTCAGCGTTAAGCTGCTACCACCATGGTGTCCAGACCGGAAGTCCCCCAATGAGAATCTTAACATATTCAACTCTGCTACCACCAGCTCTGCCGCCTGTCTTTGCATCAGCACCACCACCTCTTAACTATAGATCATAGCAAGTCTCACTACTGTCTTGCAAACCTTCTTTTACTCTAGCTACTACCCTTGTTACAAATCACCCCTGACACTCATCTTCACAGACTCCACCCTACCTGCACTCTCATCTTCACATATTTAAACTCATCTACCTTCACTACTTCTGCTCCTTGCAGCTTTATCATTACACCTGCCTCCCTCTCATTCACACACATATTCTGTCTTTCATCTACTGACTTTCCTTCCTCTTTTCTCCAGCGCATACGATGCCTCTCTAGGTTCTCTTCCACCTGCTCCCTACACTCACTACAGATCACAATGTCATCTGCAAACACCATGGTCCACTGAGACTCCTGCCTGACCTCATCTGTCAGCCTGTCCACCACTATAGAAAACAAGAAGGGGATCAAAGCAGATCCCTGACCTAATCCCACCCCCACCTTGAATCCATCTGATCCTCCTACAGCACACCTCACCACTATCCTCATATATGTCCTGCACAACCCTTACATACTTATCTGCCACTGCTGAGTTCATCATATGGTACCATACTTCCTGTCTTGGCACCCCATCATACGTTTTCTCTAATTCCAAAAAGACAGTGCTGCAAGTTCTTCTGACCTTCTCTATACTTCTATAAATGCTCCTAACATTTTAAATGCAAAATTACAATTACAAATAAAATGGCAATATAAGAAAAAATCCAAACGAACAGTTGTAAAAGCAGCTTGAGAGAATGTTAACCCTCTGAGTGTGTATGGTGCAGAACTGCGACATACCCCCTAGTGGCCAAGAGTGGTAAATATTTTTTGTCAATAAAATAGTTCAGATTTCCAAGGCTATAACTTGAAAGTAGTAAGAGATAACGGCTTAGTGTCAATTAGAAAAATGTAAAATATGATCAAAAGTTTCAGATAGGAATAAATTTATGCATCTAATTTGCATAATGTCACAACACCTCTTTAAATTCCATAACTCAGTCAAAACTGGACTTTGGATGCATTTACACAAAAAATGGTTCAGTCTTTTGACACCATTTTTTGTACAGAGGTACCTCATCATCTTATCTTCAAAGTATATGAACAAGAAATCAGTACATTTAAAAAAAAAAATAAAAATTTCTCACTTTTGACAGAGTGAGAAGGCAGGCGCAGTGCCGCGCTCTGCCACTAGAGGCACGGAAATTCTCACACTCAAAGGGTTAAGACTTCAGACTAATAAGATGAAGAAATAATATATATTACTACGAATAAAATGTAGAGACAGTAATACGTAAGAGTTACAAAACAGCATTTAAATGCTCATTTAAGATTTTTTTTTCTAGCTACAGAAGAATAATTTTGTAAATCCCAATCCATAATTAGTACCTGTAGGTCTGATTAGAAACAGTCCTCACATAAAGGGATTTCCACCCCTTTATCCAAGCACATCGTCTCACCTGCGCTAAAAGAAGGTTGATGACTTCCTCCTCATTCTCAGTCATTTCTTCTTTGGAAACATCCTCTTTTGACAGGCTGGCTATCTCCTGGGCTATTTTACTCTCACACTCCTAAAACCAAATCAAATCAAGGTTAATTGTTATGTGCACAACAGTGGGTCATACAGACAAATCAAACCACAATTACAGAGAAACAATTCCAGGCACGCCTAAAGCATTATGTTTAAAAAAATCTGACATAAATAAAAATGCATTACAGAAAAAGAAAAAACCAAAGAGCCCAACAGATGGAAAACACAAAACACACAGACTAGCATGCCAATTTATTAGGTACTGCAAACTAAAACTAATACACAAGTTTTTCTACAGTTGCATAGCTTATAGTTTTTGTTCATTTAAATTTAAGACGATTTGGCAAAGATTTAATCTGGTCTGATAAGAGTCTATGGATCAAAAGCTATTTTTCATAATTTCTGTTCCCAGAGTTCAAACCAATTCACAAAAAAAAAAATAAATCAAATAATTACCAGAAAAACATGCTAACAATACTGATTCATTTTGATAATTTAAGAAAACAGGAGCACTGCACATGGTACGTTATACACTCATTCATAGCCATCATCGATTGTGAATAGCTGGCACACCAACAACCGTAAAATTGATTACAAATTCAGGATTTAATATAGTGTAGATCTGTAATAAAACTAATCACTCTCTAAATTCAAGAAATCTCTGTCAGTGTGTGTGTCTGTCAGTGTGTCACGACCAAAGATCAGAGGACGACCTATGATGTTCCTATGATCTCTGCATGATGTCTCCTTATGTGTGAAATGTCCTATGATGTTCCGATGTAACAAAGGCAGGCATCACTCACGATGTTAGGACTCACTATGACATCATTAAAGATCAAATGCAGGCATCATTCACGATCATAGGACTCGCTATGACATCAGCAAAGATCAAATGCAGGCATCATAGGAGTGGCTATGACATCAAAGATCACAGGACTCACTATGGCATCATCAAAGATCAAAGGCAGTCATCACTCAGTCATAGGACTCGCTATGACATCATCAAAGATCATAGGACTTGCTATGACAATCAAAGATCAAAGAAAGGCATCACTGAACGAGTGCTGAGGTGCCTGCTTACACCTGCTTTCTACAGGCATGCAGAAATACCTGCTTATACTTGGTTTCTACGGGCATGCACGGGTATGCACGGGCATCAACAGGTATGCACTAGTAACCATGTAAATGCAAGGAGTTTAGCAAAGCAAATGAGCTAAAATTCAAAGTGGAACAAATTTTGAGAAAATACCAAAAAATCATTAACCTCCTAAAATATGCACATAACCAGTGACTTTCACAAAAATGATACAAAATCAAAAGCCTACTAATATGCACATCTTCAATACACGTACAAACACTGTGTGAAATAAAGTCGTAGTTTGAAAACTGTGGGAGGAGTTTCTTGGACAGATGAACGGACAGACAACAATATGATCCATTTTCAGAGATGGGCGTACAGTGCATCCGGCAAGTATTCACAGCACTTCACTTTTTACACATTTTTTTATGTTACAGCCTTATTCCAAAAAGGATTAAATTCAATTTTTTCCCTCAAAATTCTACACACAATACCCCGTAATGACAACGTGAAAAAAGTTTTGAGATTTTTGCAAATTTATTAAAAATAAACTAAGAAATCACACGTACGTAAGTATTCACAGCCTTTGGTCAATACTTTGTTGATGCACCTTTGGCAGCAATTACAGCCTCAAGTCTTTTTGAACATGATGCCACAAGCTTGGCACACCTATCTTTGGGCAGTTTCACCCATTCCTCTTTGCAGCACCTCTCAAGCTCCATCAGGTTGGATGGGAAGCGTCAGTGCACAGCCATTTTCAGATCTCTCCAGAGATGTTCAATTGGATTCAAGTCTGGGCTCTGGCTGGGCCACTCAAGGACATTCACAGAGTTGTCCTGAAGCCACTCCTTTGATATCCTGGCTGTGTGTTTAGGGTCGCTGTCCTGCTGAAAGATGAACCTTCGAGGTCAAGAGCACTCTGAAGCAGGTTTTCATCCAGGATGTCTCTGTACATTGCTGCATTCATCTTTCCATCTATCCTGACTAGTCTCCCAGTTCCTGCCGCTGAAAAACATCCCCACAGCATGATGCTGCCACCACCACTGGCATGGTTATGAATGGTGCCTGGTTTCCTCCAAACATGACGCCTGGCATTCACGCCAAAGAGTTCAATCTTTGTCTCATCAGACCAGAGAATTTTGTTTCTCATGGTCTGAGAGTTCTTCAGGAGCCTTTTGACAAACTCCAGGTGGGCTGCCACGTGCCTTTTACTAAGGAGTGGCTTCCATCTGGCCACTCTACCACACAGACCTGATTGGTGGATTGCTGCGGAGATGGTTGGCCTTCTGGAAGGTTCTCCTCTCTCCAAAGAGGAACACTGGAGCTCTGACAGAGTGACCATTAGGTTCTTGGTCACCTCCCTGGCTAATGCCCTTCTCCCCCAGTCGCTCTGTTTAGATGGCCGGCCAGCTCTAGGAAGAGTCCTGGTGGTTCCAAACTTCTTCCATTTACGGATGATGGAGGTCACTGTGCTCACTGGGGCATTCAAAGCAGCAAAAATTTTTGTGTACCCTTCCCCAGATTTGTGCCTTGAGACAGTCCTGTCTCGGAGGTCTACAGACAATTCCTTTGACTTCATGCTTGGTTTGTGCTCTGACATGCACTGGTGACTGTGGGACCTTATATAGACAGGTGTGTGCCTTTCCAAATCATGTCCAATCAACTGAATTTACCACAGGTGGACTCCAGTTAAGCTGTAGAAATATCTCGAGGATGCAGTGGAAACAGAATGCACCTAAGCTCAAAGGCTCTTAATACTTATGTACAAGTGATCTCTTAGTTTTTTGGGTTTTTTTTTTTTTAATAAATTTGCAAAAATCTCAATTTTTTTTCACATTGTCATTATGGGGTATTGTGTGTAGAATTTTGAGGGGAAAAAATGAATTTAATCCCTTTTGGAATAAGGCTGTAACAAAGTGTGGAAGAAGTGAAGCGCTGTGAATACTTTTTGGATGCACTGTATGAAAATTACACATTCATACAACCTTTTTATAGAGATTTGTGGTACTGTTGCATAAATTTAAATATGCCTTTTTTCTTTGATATTACATATGGTATAAACATTGTAGATAGGCAGCAGTTTAATGAAACCTTTCTAAAAGCAATTTTTCTATAGTGACTAACCTGACGTTTGGCCTCTCTCAGTTTGCGTTTCAGAGCAGTCAGGATTCTCTGAACCTCCCATAATCGCTCCTCTTTGGACAAGTCCTTCACTCCTGCCTGAAGGTCTCTGTGCAGGCAGTTCAGAAGAAATTCCTAAAAAAAGAAAAAAAAAAGGCCTCATGTAACATGAAATTCACTTGAACAGTTTAATATGAGTGAGGCCAAACACTGTTTTACTAATTTAATGAAGCAAAACACTCATTAAAATGCTGAAAAAGTATGAACAAGCATTTTATTAGGTAGACCATCCCACCCAAATGTTCTTGTATCAAGAAGAAAGATCTTTCAGCTACTGTATATGAATATTTAAGAGGCACAAAAACGCTTAAGTTAAAAAAGCTAATTCATTCATTCATCTTCAACTGCTTAATCCTTTTTTGAGTGCCAATTAATGCAAAATGAGGTTAAAGCAAAGGAATGCATCGCATTTTGCCACAGCATAACAAGAGCACTCTGAGGCAAGTGCAATATCCCCCACCTCAGTTTCTTTTGAAGATCCCAATATGTCACTGAAGGAGAGCATTTTTCAACTTTTCCATATAATTATTATTATTATTTTTTTTTTTTGTTACTTATTTGTACCCGTAGGTAGATTTGGTTTGCAATCTGGTGACAAGCCACCGGCTGCTGGTCGCTGCGTGCGCGAGCGCCCTAAACCTACATGTTTTTGGTATGTGGGAGGAAACCGGAGAAATCCCGGAGTAAACCCACGCAACACGGGGAGAACATGCAAACTCCACACAGCTCACTGTTGGTCGGGGGCTGGGATCGAACCCACGATCTCATGATCCCCGCGATCCCCCGGCCAAGGGTAAAACTGTGCTGCCACAGTGCTAAACCACTGCGCCACCGTGCAGCCCTATTGAGGCAAAAACAAATTATGACAAGCCTATTATCCATGAATCTTTTTCTTCTTTCAGCTGCTCCCTTTAGGGGTCGCCATAGCGGATCATCTGCCTCCATCTCACCCCATCCCTTGCATCTTTCTATGTCACACCCTCTCCATGTCCTCCTTCACTACATCCATGAATCTTCTCTGTGGCCTTTCTGACTTAAGGGGAACGTGTATTTTTCAGAAACCAAAGACAAGAACCAATGTTATAAAAAAAAAAACAAAAAAACACAATTTTTCCTGTTACAAAGGTGAAGTTATAATGTTACTGCCGATTTGAAATTGCAAGTGCATACCCGTGTGTGCCCATAGAAACCAAGTGTAAGCAAGCATTTCTGCATGCCCGTAGAGTACTGTTACCATGGCAACAGTAACCATGGTGAAACCTGCCTTTGATCTTTGACGTCACCACTTGTTCAGTGATGACTGCCTTTGATCTTTGATGATGTCATAGCGAGTCCTATGATCATGAGTGATGCCTGCCGTTGATCTTTGAAGATGTCATAGCGAGTCCTATGATCGTAAGTGATGCCTGCCTGTGATCTTTTGACGATGTCATTGATGATCCTATGATCTTTTAGCAAGTCCTATGATCGTGAGTGATCCCTGCCTTTGATCTCATAGCGAGTCCTATGATTGAGACATCGTGACAGACAGGGTTTGGTGAGGTCAGCTACGACATCGGGCATCACTGAGCCTATGATGTGCCTATGATTCAATTCAACTTTATTTATAAGATAAGATAAGCCTTTATTAGTCCCACAACGGGGAAATTCCAGGATTGCAACAGCACAGGGATAGCAACACTCAGAGCAACAATCAGAAGGCAAGAAAAAAAACAAAACAACAGCCATATATATATATATAGCGCCATTTCGCAACAACAGTCATCTCATAGCACTTTCAACTGTAGGGGAAACCCCCACAATTGCAGAAAGACCCCAGCAACCAGGCGATTCCCTGTGAGCAAGCGCTTGGCGACGGTGGAGAGGAAAAACTCCCTTTTAACAGGAAGAAACCTCCAGCAGAACCAGGCTCAGGGAGGGGCAGTCATCTGCTGCGACTGGCTGGGGGGTGAGGGGATAGAGAAGAAGAAAAGAACAGACATGTAGAGAGCAAACAGCACGATGGGGACTCAATCTATGGGAGAGAACAAACAAATGTTAATGACCAGCAAAAATATTTCATTGAGAGTGAAGAAAGGCGTGAAGCACAGTGCATTGCTGGAGGTCCCCCGGCTGTCTAAACCTATTAGCAGCACAACTAAGGGAGGGTTCAGAGGCACATGATCCCTCCCTAATTATAGGCTATATCAAAAAGGAAGGTTTTAACCCTATTCTTAAAAACAGAGATCGAGTCTGACTCCCGAATCCAGATTGGCAGCTGGTTCCACAGGAGAGTAGCTTGATAACTGAAGGCTCTGCCTCCCATTGTACTTTTGGAGATTCTAGGTATTACAAGCAATCCAGCATTTTGGGAGCGTAGTGCTCTGTTAGGATAATAGGGTAGAATTAGATCTTTTAACCTGTTGAACTCTGTTCAACTTCCCTAAAAATGCCTAAAAATAACATGCCCAAAGTAAATCAAAAGCTGTTCTTCAACCCTTTGCAGCATCTTCATGGGGTTAGTCTCATTTAAAAGAAAACACTCTGATTTTTTTGGCAAAACAGTCATAATCTCTCTAAGTGCTCCTGCCACTGAGTAACAAGAAACTTCACCTGGGTGTTTTTTTAGATACAAATGCTTGCAAATAACATACAGCTGTCAGATACTGGCTGGAAAACACAACAGAAATGTAGAACCAAGTGTTTTCAAGCTCAGGTCAAAATTTTGTAAAAATACCACAAAAAATGAATATATTACACAACTTTTTTGTCAGGTTGTAACAAGGCTGTGTCTGTACTGGAAGACCGGAAATGCAGCTTTATTTTTTTCAGTGCGCACTGAGACGCACTAAGATGCAGAGACATGACCGCCCGCGGAATTCACAGAGTTCAAGGGGTTAAATAAAAAGGGGCCTGATTATTTAGAGCTTTGTAAGTGAGAAGAAGGATTTTTTTTTTTTTTATTTAAGTTTTTGTAAAGGGTATACAGGTCGTTACAGCAATGCATTGTTTACATTTTCATCACGTTCCCTTATTTTCTGATATCTGACAACATTGGAAGAATAATTATTACAACACCCCTTTTTTTTAAAGTGAAAGAAAAAGTGAAATTAAAGAGAATAAAATAAATTAAAAAAAACAAATAAACAAACCAGCAAAAAACAAACAAAAAGAAAGAATAAGTAAATAAAGGTAAAAGAGCATCTGAGTAGCGTTGGAACAAAGAGCGGAACCATTATTGAAATGGTATTTGTCAAAGATTAGATCTAATGGAAAACACATATGCGATCCAGGGTTGCCAAAAGTTCAAGAACCCATCCATGTCCTGCCTCAGTGCGAATGTCAACTTTTCCATCGAGTAAATGTCTTGAATCACGTTAATCCAATCTTCAGGTGTAGGACAGTCCTTCAACATCCATTTTTTAGTTAGAGCTTTTTTGCTTGCCAATATTAAAACATTGAATAAGTATTTTTCTCCTCGTCTTTCCAGTGAGTCCGGTAGTAGGCCCAAACACAAAGTTACAAAAGAAAAGGGAACTGTTATTTTAAATATTTTCCCCAGTATTGTCTGTACATTGGTCCAATATTGGTGGATAACCGGGCATGACCAAAACACATGAAAATGATTTGCAGTCTTTTCACCACACAAGCGCCAACAGTTCAATCCCTTATGGGTAAATTTGTTTTGTGCAGGTGTTCTGAAAAATCTTACCAAGTTTTTCCATCCAAATTCTCTCCACTGCAGGGATGAGGTACCTTTCCATTGCTGTTTATTTAGCTTTTCCCATATTTCCAGTTGTAAAGTGAAATTCCCCTCTTTTTCCTCATCTCTCTTTTATATATGATGTGTTGTCTCCTTTTAAGTCTCGAAGACCTTGGTATATTTTAGAAATGTATCTGATCCCTGGGATCCCTTTATATGCCATTAAGAAGACCTTCAGAACACCTGACTGGACCCCTTCCAAATCCTCCTTTTTAAGTATATTGTTTATGTGGTGTCTAAGCTGGAAGAACCTGCAAAGGTCTTGATTTATTAGACCTTGTTTTTTCAAATCTTCAAAACTTCTTAAAATTTGCCCTTTAAAAAAATCGTAATATTTTATCGGCCCTTTCTCCTTCCACTTTTTAAATCTGGTGTCTGTTTTATTAGGAGTAAAGTCTTGATCATAGGCAATCCATTGCAGAAGTCGAAAGGGCTCTTTAGTTTGATTCTCTCCGACTATCTTAAACCAAATTTTTAGCGGGGTCTCTATCCACGGGTTAGTGTTATTCAAAAGCTTAGGTAAGGCATTGTTCCCTATTATCGCCTGTAGAGGGATGTCACTTGTTATTTGGCATTCGATCTCCTTCCATTGTGCAGTGTAGACTGGGTTACATATCTCTACTAAAGTTTTAATTTGTGCGGCTTTAAAGTAGTCCCTGATATTTGGCAGCGCGAGCCCACCTTTGTCTTTGTTTAGCTGTAAGGTTCTATATCTGATTCTAGGTCTCTTGCCCTGCCATATGAATCTTGAGATCCTTCTGTCTAGCTCCTGCCATGTTTTTTTGGGAGGTTCTACCGGTATTGTTTGGAAAAGGTATAGAAGACGTGGAAGTATATTCATTTTGACTGCTTCAATTCTTTGTGCAGTACCCAAGAATGGTATCATATTCCATCTTGCTAGGTCAGATTTTATTTTTGTCACCAGTGGATCATAGTTTAGTGATATAACTTTGTTGAGCTGTTTCGGGATATTGACCCCCAGATATTTCATAGATTCCGACTCCCAGTTAGTTTTGAGTTTGCTTAGTGAATAATGATTTGGGTCATAGTTGAATGTTAAAACTTGGGTTTTATGCATGTTTAATTTGTACCCCGATAAGTCTCCATACTCTGAAAAAACTGAGGTTAGTTCTGGTAAAGAAGTGTCCGGCTGCCCTAGGTATATTAAAATGTCATCAGCAAAGAGTGCTATTTTATGTTCCTTCTGACCAAGTGTAATACCTTGAATTTTTTGATTTTGTCTTATCTATTGGCTCAGAGGTTCTATGAAGATTGCAAAGAGCAGTGGAGACAGGGGGCAGCCCTGACGACATCCTCTTTCCAGTTCAAAAGATGATGATAAATTACCGTTAATCCTTATTTTAGCTGTTGGTTTTTTATATAATGCCTGTATAGTTCTAATGAAGTTGTTATGAAAATTGAAACTGGATAAGATTCTATATAGAAAAGACCAGTCAACCGAATCGAATGCTTTTTCAGCATCTAATCCCAATATGACTGCATTTAAGTTATATTTTTTTATATGATGAATTATGTGTAAAGTGCGTCGAATGTTGTCTTGTGTCTGTCTTTGTCTTATAAAACCTGTTTGGTCTAAATGAATTAGGTCTGTCAGTATATTTTCTAACCTTCTGGCAAGGATAATGGTAAAAAGCTTATAGTCCTGATTTAATACACTGATTGGTCTGTAGTTGGAGCACTCTAGTTTATCCTTTTCAGGTTTAGGTATAACTGCAATGACCCCTTCTCTCCAGGAGGGGGGGGGGATTTCCCCTGTGTGGAGGACATAATTAAATGTTTTCAGGAGGAGAGGAGATAGTTGCTGTTTAAAGGTTTTGTACCACTCTGCTGTATAGCCATCTGCTCCTGGGGATTTGTTAGCTTTAAGTTTCATAATTGCTTTTTCCAATTCTTTAGGTTGTATTTCTGACAGTAGTGTTTTATTTTGTGACTCCGTAAGTTGGGGAAGGTTTAATGTGTTTAGAAATGCCTCGGATGCGTTTTTATGTTTTTTGTGGGAGTATAAGTTCTTATAGTAATTCTCGAAGCTTTTAAGAATATCCTGAATTCTGAATTTTATTTCCTTTGATACTGGGTCTCTGATTTTGTAGATTGCTCTTTCTGTTTGATGTTTCCTCAATTTATAGGCTAGCAATTTTGCCGATTTACTGCCTGCTTCATAGTATTTTTGTTTCAAAAATGTAAGTTTCTTCTGGATTTATATTGTGTAGATCTCGTTTATTTGGTTTTTAATTTCCTTAATCTTGAGCGAGTCAGTAGAATGAGTGTTGCCTTTGTGTTCTTTTTCTAGGTTCTTAAGTTCTGACTCTAATGTGGATAGTTTTTCTTGTCTTAGTTTCTTTTGGGTTGCCAGTTTTGCAATAATCTTTCCTCTTATTACAGCTTTGCATGCATCCCACAGTATTAAAGGGGATACTTCTTCATTATCGTTTTCTTCCAAATATCTGAGAATATCTGATTCCAATTCATCTTTCAATGGTCCTTTCAGGACATTTGAATTTAACCTCCAAGAAAATGTATTATTTGTGTATTTTTGGATATTTAAGTCCACGTAGATCGGACTGTGGTCAGAGAGATCCATCAGTCCTATTTTACATGTTTCTACTCTTCCAGTGTCTCTATTAAACATAAAAAAATAGTCAATCCTTGAGTAAGATGAATGTGGAGTTGAGTAAAATGTATAGTCTTTTACACTGGGGTTGAGTTCCGTCCACACATCACAGATTCCCATTTCTTTTAGTAGCATCCGAGTCTTCCTGCTTTGGGTGTTATTTTGATGTGGAGAATTACCAGAAGCATCCCAGTATGGATTCAGTCTAAGATTGAAGTCCCCACCGCATATCACTAAACCTTGAGCTTTAGTTATCATTAGGTCAAATACATTTTTATAAAATTTCCAGTTAGCCCCTGGGGGAGCATACACATTCAGCAGGGTGATATCTTCTCCCTCTAGCCGCCCAGTTACCAAACTGTATCTCCCTTCTTTATCTTTGTGTTCTGATTTTTTTTCAAATGTAATTTTGGTTGATATCAATGTCGCTACTCCCCTCCTCCTCCCTGACTTATATGAAGATGAAGAGATCATTTTAAACCCTTGTCTACTGAGTTTAGTGTGCTCCACGTCTGTTAGGTGGGTTTCTTGTAAAAATATTATTCCTGCTTTGTCTTTTTTCATTTTGCCTAGAATCTTGGATCTTTTAACTGGATTCAGGATTCCTTTTACATTATATGAAATTATTTTGGTTACACCCTGTTTCTCCATTGTGTTGTTTTGTTTAGTATAACAGTGTGGTGGCCCTCTTTTATGCTACTCAGAAACTGAAATAACATTAAGAACAAGAAAAACATTAAGAACATAGTGTATAAAACTTTAAAACAAAAAACTGTCAAAAGAATGTCCTGAGCTGGGGTCTTTTTAAAGACCCTGGAAGAGCCTTGATGGAGTGTAGGCTCTGAGGAAAATTCCTCAAACTCTGTTACGTGTTGAGGGCCCTCTCTTACCCCGGTAAGTTGACCCATGCTTTTAACGTGAGTTTCAGAACCCAATTCGGACTTGTAATGATTTTTTTTCCCCCCCTTTATGCCTATACCCTGTGAAATTGTGTGCACCCTCCCACCCCCATCACAGCAAACATTCACGCAAAAACAGTATTTGTTAGTGTGAGGAGAACATGTGGATTATTGTCACATTTCTATTTTAACAAGTTTTTTTTTTTTTAATTAAAAATACTTAGTTTCAAATATTATGACTGTTCCATGAAATGTTTTACCACATGCTGAAAACGCATCTCCTTTAATGTTTGTTACCTTGTATGAGGGGGGTTGGATGTGCAGATTGACTCAAAAAAAAAAAAAAAAAAATAAATAAATAAATGGTCGCTATTCCAACCTGAAAACGGCCAGTTTATCCGCGACGCTCTGGTGCTGGGTTTCCCGCTGCTGGCCCGTGGATTTTGAAGGTCTCTGTGTTGTCCATGTTTGCGCTTTGATATTTTCACTCTGGTCTGCTGCGGGTTTAAATACCGTTACCGGGAGCCCTCTTCTCGCCATGTCAGCTGTTGCTTCTTCCGCCGAATTATAGAGACATGTTTCTTTGCCGTAGAAGACCCTTAACTTCGCAGGAAATGGCGTCTGAAAGCGCAGTTTCTTATCACGTAGTACCTTTTTGGCGTCATTGTATTCCCTGCGCTTTTTAAGGACCTCCGGGGCGTAATCGTGTTCCACGAAGACTTTTCTCTCCTGGTGCATAAATCCTTTTTTCTGCCAAGCCAGTCTTACAACCTCTTGTTTTATTTTGAAATTGGAAAATCTTACCAACACCGAACGTGGGGGCGCTTCCGCCGCTGGCCTAGCGGCTAATGAACGATGTGCCTTTTCTATCTTCAAGTCGGTGGTTTGTGGAATATCCAATTTCTCTCTTAGTAAAGATTCCACGCATTCTGCCATTGAGTTAAAACCGTTTTCGGCTCCCTCTATCAGACCATGAATTCTTATATTGTCTCTTCTCTGTCTTCCTTCTTGGTCCGTTAGCTTAGCCTCTATAGATGCTTGTCTTTTGCGTAGGTCCAGCACAGAATCTTCGAGCACTTTTATTCGTTCCTCTGCTTCCAAGATTCGGTTCTCGGCCTGGTCCACTCTGCTGTTTGTCCTTTTCAATTCGTCTCTGAATTCCCGAAATTCGGCCGTAACCTCTCGGCGAAATCGTCGTAGCTCTTCAAATAGCGATTTCAGGCTAACCTTTTTGTTAGCTACAACCAGTTCCTCGTCTTCTGAATGGAGATCTTCCAGTTCAGATTCTCCGGCCGATACGTGTCCTGGCCTGGAAAATTTCAGTTTCTTCTGCTTTCCTTTAGACATGATGATTTTGTCTTTTGATTTTCACTCCTCCAAAAATCCGTTAAGTTTGATTTTCAAGGCATTTTCTTGGATTGGGTCTGAGCTTCAGCGTTAAGCTGCAGTCGCCATGGCGTCCAGACCCGAAGTCCGAGAAGAAGGATTTTAAACTTAATTCTAAACTCTACGGGAAGCCAATGAAGGAAGGACTCTTGCTGCAGCATTTTGGATCAGCTGAAGACTTTTCAAAGATGTTTTAGGACAACCTGAAAATAAAGAGTCACAATAATCTAATCTAGCGCTAACAAAAGCGTGGATCAGTTTCTCAGCATCACTCTGAGACAAGATGCTCCTAAACTTGGCAATATTACGCAAATGATAGAAAGCAGTCTTCGAAACAAATTTAATATGTGAATTGAAAAACAGATCTTGATCAAAAATAACTCCCAAAATTCCTCACAGAACTATTCAGAGAAAGGGTAACTGCATCCAAAATAAGAGTTTGATTTGGAAAGGTATTTCTAAGGTTTGTTGGACCAACTAGAATGACTTCAGTCTTATCTGAATTTAATAGCAGGAAATTACAAGTCATCCAAGCTTTGATCTCCTTAAGACAGGCCTCCAACTTGGCTAACTGATTACTATTATCTGGCTTCATTGACCGGTATAATTGTGTGTCATCGGCATAACAATGAAAATGTATACAGTGCTTTCTAATAATGTTGCCTAACGGAAGCATATATAAACTAAAAAGAATAGGACCTAGCACAGATCCCTGTGGAACTCCATGACTGAGCTTTGAGTTGGAAGAAAATTCATTACTGACATGAACAAACTGGAACCTATCAGATAAATAAGATCTAAACCACTGCAACAAAGTTCCATTAAGTCCCACATAGTGTTCTAATCTACCAAGAAGAATATTATGATCGACAGTATCAAAAGCTGCACTAAGGTCTAAAAGAACAAGTACAGAAACAAGTTCATTATCAGATGTGATAAGGAGGTCATTAGTGACCTTCACTAAGGCTGTTTCAGTACTATGATGGATTCTAAACTCAGACTGAAACTCTTCAAATAAACCATTTCACTGCAAATGGTCAAATAATTGCATAACAACAACTCTTTCTAAGATTTCTGAAATGAAAGGCAGATTAGAGATTGGTCTATAGTTAGCTAAAATGCCTGGATCCAGCGTTGGCTTTTTGAGTAAGGGTTTAATTACAGCCGTTTTAAAAGCCTGCGGTACATGGCCTAAAGTTAATGAAAAATTGATTATTTGAAGAATAGTGCTACCAATAAATGGGAAGACTTCTTTAAATAGTCTGGTAGGAATAGGGTCTAAAAGACAAGTTGAAGGCTTGGATGAGGAAATTATTATAACTCTAAAAGGTCAATTGAAGTAAACTCATCCAAACAGATATCAATTGAAGGAGTTATAGTGCTTACTGTATTTAAGTTAACGGTGAGGAGAATCTGATTTTATCTCTGATAGTAAAATTTCATCTATTGAAAAAGTTAATAAAATCCTGACTAGTAAGCTCTTAAGGGAATGGTAGGATTGACAGAGTCCTGACTCTGTCAGCCTGGCTACAGTGCTGAAAAGAAACCTGGGATTATTACTGTTCTCTTCTATTAATGCAGAATAATAACTTGTTCTAGCTTTTCTAAGAGATTTTTATAAATTAAAAAATGATTTCTCCAAGCTAAACAGATTTCATCTAATTTACTGGAGCGCCATTTTCTAATTGACGAGTCTTCTGTTTTAAGCTATGAGTTTCTGTATTGAACCAAGGAGTTAAAAATCTCTGATTAGACTTTTTCTTTTTTAAAAGGGCCAGCATGTCTAGAGTCTGATGAAGAGAAGCTGTAACACTATCTACCATGCTATCAATTACAGAAGGAGCAAGCTCTCCATAGCTTATTTCTGTTGTGTTAACACATGGCATAGAGGAAACAATCTGCATAAATTTGGTATCAACATCATCTGAGAGGTATCTACTGTAGTAATATTTTTATTAGTAAATT
This sequence comes from Pholidichthys leucotaenia, assembly GCA_020510985.1. Taxonomy (NCBI): domain Eukaryota; kingdom Metazoa; phylum Chordata; class Actinopteri; order Cichliformes; family Pholidichthyidae; genus Pholidichthys; species Pholidichthys leucotaenia. The sequence continues at coordinate 213,434,606 of CM035846.1, read as the reverse complement.
TTTTCTTTAGGAGCCAAATAGTCAGAAATAGTAAAATGTTGTCTATATGACAGTCCTACGATCATGAGTGAAGCCTACCTTTGACCTTTGATGATGTCATAGCAAGTCCTATGATCTTCTTCTTCTTTTAGCTTTGATTGTCAGTTGGCAACCAGCTTACAGATGCATTACTGCCACTGACTTGATTATCATCACTCTATATCTTTGTATAAGGAGTTCTGAACAACTCCTTATGTGTGGAAAAAATTATCTGTCCTTGGACTGTGTCTGAGGTGCGGCCGAGAATTCCGTACCTGTAGGCCATTAGCGAGTCCCATGATCGTGACAGTGAGCCCCATTATCTTTGATGATGTCATAGCGAGTCCTATGATCGTGAGTGAAGGCTGCCTTTGATCTTTTGGTGTCTATATGACGTCATATAGACATCATGTAGACGTCATAGGTGATCCTATGATCTTTTAGCCGAGTCCTATGGTCATGACAGACAGGAAGCAGGCTTGCTGAGAGTGATGATATAGAGTGAAGTACGTGGCAAACTCCTTACAAGAGAGATTTCTTGACAGTGGTGGTAATACACCACCTGTATCTAAAAGAAGAACTCCTTACAAGAACTTGTAGAATAACGACCAGATAGTGTTACAAACATCATGTAGACATGGAAATCTCACTGTTTGAAGAAGAAGATTGTTCAGAACTCCTTATAAAAGATATGGAGTGAAGAAAATGAAGAAGAGGTTGCCAACCGAGAAGAATTCTGACTTTTGATACACAGAGTGATGTTTACCGATTGAAGTACGTGGCGGTAAGGACTACAGCTCCTGACCAAATAGAGTGAGGATATAGAGTGAAGTACGTGGCGGTAATGCACCCGTAAGCTGGTTGCCATCCCCCAATCAAATCTAAAAGACGAAGAAGAAGACAGACACATGCCGCACCTCGGACACAGTCTAAGGACGGATAATTTTTTTCCCCACACATAAGGAGTTGTTCAGAACTCCTTATGCAAAGATGCTCCACACTGTGTGTGTTTATATATCTACATATTTATTCCATCTAGATACAATGCGCCGCACTGTGCGTTTATATATTCATATATTTATTCCATCTAGCTACAATGCTCCGCACTGTGTGTTTATATATTCACATATTCATTCCATCTAGCTACAATACTCCGCACTGTGTTTATATATTTATTCCATCTAGCTACAATGCTCCGCACTGTGTTTATATATTTATTCCATCTAGCTACAATGCTCCGCACTGTTTATATATTTATTCCATCTAGCTACAATGCTCCGCACTGTGTGTCTATATATATATATATATATATATACACTATATATACAGTATATATACTGTATATACTGTATATATATGTACATATGTATACTCGCTGCTCTTGCTTTTCTCTTGCCTTCTGATTGTTGCTCTGAGTGTTGCTATCCCTGTGCTGTTGCAATCCTGGAATTTCCCCATTGTGGGACTAATAAAGGCTTACCTTATCTTAAGATATAGAGTAATGATAATCAAGTCAGGGGTAGTAATGCACCTGTAGGCTGGTTGCTAACCACCAGTCAAATCTAAAAGAAGAAGAACTCCTTACAAGAACTTACAGAGTAACGACCAGATAGAGTGTTATAGACACCATGTAGACACGAAAATCTCACTGTTTCAAGAAGAAGATTGTTCAGAACTCCTTATACAAAGATATAGAGTGAAGAAGACGAAGAAGAGGTTGCCTACTGAGAAGAATTCTGACTTTTGATACATACAGTGATGTTTACTGAGTGAAGTACGTGGCGTTAAGGACTACAGCTCCTGACCAAATAGAGTGATGATATAGAGTGAAGTACGTGGCGGTAATGCACCTGTAAGCTGGTTACCAACCGCCAATCAAATCTAAAAGAAGAAGAAGAGGGTAATGTACCTGTAAGCTGGTTACCAACCGCCAATCAAATCTAAAAGAAGAAGAAGAGGGTAATACACCTGTAAGCTGGTTGCCAACCCCCAATCAAATCTAAAAGACAAAGAAGAAGACAGACACACACCACACCTCGGACACAGTCCAAGGATGGATAATTTTTTTCACACATAAGGAGTTGTTCAGAACTCCTTATACAAAGATACAGAGTGATGATAATCAAGTCAGGGGTGGTAATGCACCTGCAGGCTGGTTGCTAACTGCCAATCAAATCTAAAAGAAGAAGACACACACACACACACAGATTTCTTGAATTATATACAGTTAGGCCCAAAAATATTTGGACAGTGACACAAGTTTTGTTATTTTAGCTGTTTACGAAAACATATTCAGGATACAATTATATAATCAATGTGGGCTTAAAGTGCAGACTCTCAGCTGTAATTTGAGAGTATTCACATCCAAATTGGAGCAAGGGTTTAGGAATTACAGCTCTTTAATACGTAGCCGCCTCTTTTTCAAGGGACCAAAAGTAATTGGACAATTGACTCAGAAGGCTGCAAAAAAAAAAATAACAAGGCTGCATGGGCTCATCCCTTGTTAACCTGTCATCAATTAAGCAGTTAAAAGGTCTGGAGTTGATTCCAGGAGTGGCATTTGCATTTGGAAGCTATTGCTGTGAACACACAACATGCGGTCAAAGGAGCTCTCAATGGAGGTGAAACAGACCATCCTGAGGCTGAAAAAAAAAAAGAAGAAATCCATCAGAGAGATAGCAGAAATGTTAAGAGTGGCCAAATCAACAGTTTGGTACATTCTGAGAAAAAAGAGTGCACTGGTGAGCTTGGGAACTCAAAAAGGCCTGGACGTCCACGGAAGACAACAGTGGTGGATGATCACAGAATCCTTTCCATGGTGAAGAACAACCCCTTCACAACATCCACTCAAGTGAAGAACACTCTCCAGGAAGTAGGTGCATCAGTATCTAAGTCTACCATAAAGAGAAGACTTCATGAGAGTAAATACAAAGGATTCACCACAAGGTGCAAACCATGAATCAGCCTCAAAAATAGAAAGGCCAGAATTGACTTTGCCAAAAAACACCTGAAGAAGCCAGCCCAGTTCTGGAACAGCGTTCTTTGGACAGATGAGACTAAGATCAACTTGTACCAGAATGATGGGAAGAAGAAAGTTTGGAGAAGAATTGGAAAGCTCATGATCCAAAGCACTACATCTTCTGTAAAACATGGCGGAGGCAGTGTGATGGCATGGGCATGCATGACTTCCAATGGCACTGGGTCACTTGTGTTTATTGATGATGTGACAAAAGACAGAAGCAGTCGGATGAATTCTGAAGTGTATAGGGATATACTTTCTGCTCAGATTCAGCCAAATGCAGCAAAGTTGATTGGACGGCGCTTCACCAATGATCTCAAACATACTGCAAAAGCAATCCAGGAGTTTTTTAAAGCAACGAAGTGGAATATTCTGCAATGGCCGAGTCAATCACCAGATCTCAACCCAATCGAGCATGCATTTCACTTGTTCAAGACAAAACTTAAGGCAGAAAGACACACAAACAAGCAACAACTGAAGACAGCTGCAGTAAAGGCCTGGCAAAGCATCACAAAGGAGGAAACCCAGCATTTGGTGATGTCCATGGGTTCCAGACTTCAGGCAGTCATTGCCTGCAAAGGATTTTCAACAAAATATTGAAAAGTAACATTTTACTTAGGGTTATGTTTATTTGTCCAATTACTTTTGAGCCCCTGAAATGAGGAACGTTTGTTTAAAAATAGCTACAATTCCTATATGTTTAATCATATATTTTTGTTCAACCCCTTGAATTAAACCTTAAAGTCTGCACTTCAATTCCATTGTAGTTGTTTCATTTCAAATCCAATGTGGTGGCATGCAGAGCCCAAATCATGAAGATTGTGTCACTGTCCAAATATTTCTGGGCCTAACTGTATAGAGTGATGTGGCACATTTAATAAGTTTAAATATTTGACAAAAGATTATGCTAATAAAGAGATGCAATGGTATTTAAGTAAAATTCCATCCATCCATCTTCTTCCACTTAATCCTTTTCGGGTTGCGGGGGGGCTGGAGCCTATCCCAGCATCTTTGGGCAAGAGGCAGGGTACACCCTGGACAGATCGCCAGTCCATTGCAGGGCCAACACAGAGAGACACACAACCATTCACTCTCACAGTCATACCTAAGGACAATTTAGAATCGCTAGTTCGATGCCAATTAACCTAACTTGCATGTTTTTGGCATGTGGGAGGAAACCGGAGGAATCCCAGAGTAAACCCACGCAGACATGGGAAGAACATGCAAACTCCACACAGATCACTGTTGGTCAGGGGCTGGGGTCGAACCCAGGATCCCCCGGCCAAGGGTGAGTTGCTGTGCTGCCGCAGTGCTAACCACTCCGCCACCGCGCTGCCCTATTTAAGTAAAATTAATTATGTAATTAGATTATAGCTTGAATTTTTGTTGTTGTTGCTATGTGGCTGACTAAACATTTGTATAGTATATGAGGAATAAGCTTTAATAAACTGCTGCTTCAGCCTACACCCTTCCTATCTGTAATATGATTTATTTTTTTAATGTAAAATGTAGTTTGCTATGATCAGCCAGAAATAAACTCAAATGAATGAATGAAAACAATCTAGTTAAAAAGTCCACTGCCATCTCTCCTAAACATCTCCATACCTCCACTGGTATGTCATCTGGACCAACCGCCTTTCCATTCTTCATCCTCTTCAAAGCTGCCCTCACTTCCGCCTTGCTAATCCTCAGGAATTCTTTGTTCACCATATTTCCTTCATCCATCCTCCTCTCTTTCACTTTCTTTATTCATCAGTTCCTCAAAGTACTCCTTCCACCTTCTCAACACTTGTCATTTGTTAGTACATTACCCTCTGTCTTTAATCAGCCTAACCTGCAGCACATCCTTTCCAGCCCGATCTCTCTGTCTAGCCAATTGATACAAGTCCTCTTCTCCTTCCTTAGTGTCCAACCTCTCATACAACTCACTATATGCCCTTTCCTTTGCCACCTCTCTCTTTGCCATCTGCCTACATTCCAAATACTCCTGTCTACTTTCTTCATCTCCCTGACTATCCCACTTTTTCCTTTGCTAGCCTCTTCCTTTGAATACTTTCCTGTATCTCCTCATTCCACCACAAAGTCTCGTTGTCTTCCTTCCTCTATCCACTGGATATGTCACATACAGTCATGTGAAAAAATTAGGACACCCTGTATAAGCCTGTGTGGTTTTTTTTATAACATATTTGGACATATGGATGTTAATACTGGGAGATTCACGTAATACAACTAAACAATTAAAACAACTAATACAACTAAACAATTAAAAATGAATTAAAGTCCACTCCAATCACCACTGTCACCCCCCTGGGAACACTCTTACCACTTCATCCAACTTACTTCAGAATTCCTCTTTCTTTTCTACCTGACATCCAACTTGTGGGGCATATGTACTGACACCATTCAACATCACACCTTCCAACTTCTAGCTTCAAACTCATGATCCTGTGTGACTCCCTCTTTACCTCCTGAACACTCTTCACATACCCTTCCTTCAAAATTACTCCTACTCCATTTCTCTTCCTCTACACCACAGGTGTCAAACTCATTCCATGGAGGGCCAAGACCCTGCAGGTTTTACCTCCACCCAGTGGCTTCAACAGGTGTTTTCTCTGAATTTCCTCCCACTGATTGCTGATCAGTGAAAACACCTGCTGAAGAGACTGGGTGGAAGTAAAACCTGCAGGGTCTTGGCCCTCCATGGAATGAGTTTGACACCCCTGCTCTACACCATGGTAGAACAGTTTAAATCCACCTCCAATGCTCCTAGCCTTGCTTTCCTTCCATCTGGTTTCTTGACCAGACAGTACATCTTATATATACACATTTTTCTTCTCTCTATCATATCAGCCAACTTTCTGCCTTTACCAGTCATAGTCCCTACATTTAAAGTTCCTACTCTCACCTCCACGCTTCTACATGTCCTTTTCTCTCACTCCCTCCTAACACGCCTTCCCCCTCTCCTCAATCTTTGACCAGCAGTAGCCCAACTTCCACAGGTACCCTGTCAGTTATCAGCATTGGTGGCGGTCGTTGTTAACCCGGGCCTCGACCGATCTGGCATGGAAGTCTTATTCATCATGATCCGCATGTTTGATTTGGCAAAGATTTTATATCGGATGCCCTTCCTGACACAACCCTCCCCATTTACCCGAGTTTGGGACCAGCACTAAGAGGACACTGGCTTGTGCACCCCCTGTGGGTGGGTTAAGCCTATTACTCATGAATATCCAACAAAAATAGTTGCATACAGCCCATAGTTGTCAGTCAGGATCCCAAGGTGAACCTGTGTAGCAAGTTTAGTGACGCTAGAGAGCTTTATGCATTCTATAGTAAGAGGCCATAGAGAACACTAACCTTGACCCAGAGTCAGAGGCCATTGTCTCAGGATGAACAAGTGTACCATGTCTGGTGACCCTAGCTATACTTGTTCTATAGTAATAGTGCAAATGGAATGTTAATTTTGACCTTTGACCCCAAACCCATAGTCAGGTCAGGGTGAAAGCTGTCCAAGATTTGTCTTAGATACAACTAGGGTATCGATTTGAAATGCCTACATCATTTCTTTCAGTAGTTATCACATTTACAAGATTTAGGGAAAAACTGACCTCTGACCTTGAAATCAGATCAGAGTCATAACAATATGCGCATCATCAGTATATATCAAACCCTTGTACCACATTTCAGAACATTTGGAACAAAATTGTAGAAGCTGATTGCACAAGACAGTTACTGTCTATTAATTGAGGTGAATAGCGCCGATCGAGGAGCAAGCCAAAGCGCTAAAAACAGCTTTCACTACTGCGCATGCGTGTGTTTACTTGGCTGAAGTAGGACAAACTTTCTGGGCCACTGCATCGCGTGAATGGAGCAAGGCAGGTGTGCCTGAGGGGAATTAACTTCACAATGGCTATGCAAATGGTGTCAAGTGAGACTGAAGGGACTATGAAGAAGACAGGTGCGACTAGACACTGCTGCTATGGTCTTTGCAACAGTGATAGCAGATACAGCGACCTAGTCTATGTTGTTATGATAAAACATACATGGCAGTACTCACCTTTTCACAAGAGTAGGCTTGTTTCCCGACACTGGCAACCCACGACATTCCAACCATCGCTTCAGTTGGACCACAGAATGTTGAGAAATGTCACTGTAAACAAAGGCAGCCCCTGGGACTTCGCTTTCTAACAGTTTTACAAGTGGGAATGCAGTATCACTCGCCATTGCTCCACCGGTAGGACAGGGTTTTTTGCTTGTCCGACCTTGTGTAGTGCTGTGTACCACGTGACTACCAGCGCGAAAACTGATGACGCAGTCCTCGATCGGCGCTATTAGGACATCATAAGTCAGCGGCTGTAACTCCTGCAGGAATCACCTGACTGAAGCCAAATTGCAATATGTGAATCATCAATGTATATCAAATCCTAGTACCAAGTTTCAAAACAATGGGAACAAAACTGTTGATTTCACAAAAGTGGGACAGATGATGGATCGCCTCATAACATAATCTCCCTTCGGTCTTTGACTGGCAGGAGATAACCAGACAAACAGGAAATGTTTGAGCATTTGGAACCTGTTTTCAGAATTTACATGCAAGCATAATATTTTCAACAAACAAGGATTCAAATCCTGTCAACAAATCTTCAAAAATAACCTTTTCTGGATGGAAGGACACAGACGAGTTAAAAGCTATGGAATGCAGAAAGGACATCCATTGTTAAATTATAATTTTATCATTATCAGTAGTTATGGCTTATTATATCTTTATTAACAACTGTAGCTTGTTAGTGTTTTACAAGTTTCTGTACTGTATTGTAGTGTTGCACATGACCCAACAGAAACTAGATTTCTGGAACACACATTGACAAAAAGAGCAGTCTTGGCACACTGAGACGAATAAAGACGTACACTGCTAGCAAGACAAACAGCAGAAGCATGCTTAACTATAATACACAACTCTATATATATCGTTCAAGAAATCTCTGTCACGATCATAGGACTCGCTAAAAGACCACAGGACTCCAGATGTGATCAAAAGCAGGCATCACTCACGATCATAGGACTCACTAAAAGATCATAGGACTTGCTATGACATCATCAAAGATCAAAGGCAGACTTCACTCACGATCACAGGACTTGCTATGACATCATCTTTAGTTCTGCCAGGATACCCAGTTTCACCCTCCACACCCTCGGAATGGCGGGGTTGCCGGTTGAGTCGCCGATGGCCCGACCGATAAGACTGGTAGTACCAGTTTTCATGGTTATCCGGTAGCAAGCACAGCAATCAAACAAGCAAACCAATCCCTGACCTGACGAGGTTTATGCACTAGTCTACATAAAAGCTTAAACCATATTTTAAAAATTATCTCCTTAATAATGATCTAGAATACATTAGTTTATGTAAAATATTTCAATCTTATATTCCTATTGAATCTATGAAACAGTAATTCATAGAATAAGATACGAATCACAAAAAGGGTCAAAACACACATTTGAGAAGCTGAAACAAGACAAGAAATTGTCATATTGTGTGAATTCTCAATTCTCTGAAGAAACTCTTGTCACACTGTCTGCAGCAGTCTGAACCCACCTGCCTCCGGATCTCCTCTTTGATGCTTTCCTGGGTCTCTGGTAGAGCTGGCATTGTTGCCATGTTGGACCAGCGGAGCGGCCGCACAACTGGTTTCAAGGCTACATCTCCAAACAGCTCTCTCACATGAGTAAAGAACATGTAAAGAACACGGTTCCCAATCTGAGAACAAGGAGAACACAAATTAAACAACTTATTTACTTTAACTGAAGATGTAGAGTGAATCCTCACTTTTATCAGAACCATTCTCTCCCAAAGCAAACCCCCTTGTGTTTATTTAGCCTGATTAAAACACACTCTGCTCATTAATTGGACGCCATTTATTTAACAGTGTTTTGAATATGAATAAGTGGAGCAGTCACAGAGATGTCCCTGTGGGGATAAATCTGCTCCACTAAACTGGGCCAGGATTTCAGAGATGAACTGACTGTTTGATCCAATGAAAACTTGGTTTGTTGCTAAGGAGACTCCTTATCGTTAAACTCTGAATTAGCATTCAACTTTTTGACTGCTTCCATTTACTTGAGGTAACCATTTTTCCTCTCTGACCTGTATTGTAGGGTTGAGGACGATGGAGATATTCTGAATATTCATCTTTGTGTCTGCCTCCCTGGCAATGACATGGTCCATGTGCGTGATGAGCCAGGACAGAAGCAGCCGGCTCTCCAGCGACACTTCAGCCAGCAGCTTTTGGAACTCAGTCACCTTTTCGGCCTCCACCTGCTGCCCACAGGCGTCCTCGAACCGCTGGGCCAGGTCTCGACCCAGCAGGTTCTCTGGCAGCTCGCGGAGGTACTGTTTCAGCAGGCTGGCAACTGTGTGAGGGTCGTACTCTTCCAGGCAGGGGCACTCCTCGCGGTCATACGCTGCTTTCAGCTCATCTATCTTTGACTTCATACCTTACAGAGAGGTGAAATCAGACATCAGTGATTGGACATGCAACCACTGAAATATGCAAATCTGTTTTAAAAGGCAGGAGGAAAATCTGCAGCATGTTTGATACCTGAGACACGGTAGATGCCCTCACACTTCATCCCATAATTTTCAATGTAATCCACACACTCTCTAAAGATGGCTGGCAACTGGATGCCATCATACAGAGCTGTTCTCTTGACCGCTTCAGCCAGTGGGGCTCCAAAGATGGGCCGGAAGGTGGGGGCCTCCACAGGGACTGGCTCTGCCTCTGTGGTCGGCTTCTTCTTCTTCTTCTTCTCCTTCCACTGTTTCACGACGTCCGCAGCTGTCAGGTCCTTTGATTTCTTATCCTTGGCCTTGTCTTCTTTGGGGGCCTTTTCCTTCACCTTGAAGTCCTTCTCCTTCTTCTTGGAAAAACTTGGCTTCTTGAACACGTGGATTCCCTTGGAGCGCTTCATTTTGGAGGGGCTCTCGGCTTCATCGGCTGAGCTGTCCTCCTGAAAGGCGGCGTACCCTTCCGCTGTGAACGCAGAGAAGACGCAGAGAGAGGGTCAGATGTAAGGGGAGAAACACCCGTGTTTTCTTATCCCATTTCTACAACTGAACTATGATAGCGGTGAAACAGAAACAGGAAGAGAGAGATGTGTGAGCGAGAGAAGATAGAGGAGGGGGAGTATAGGGGCTTAGAAAAGAGGTCAGCCACTAATTTAGCACAGTTCCCACTGTACCTTACACCTCTCTGCTCCAGAGTGGCATGAATTGAAGTATGTTTCCACAAAGTAAACACATATGAAATTCTTCAAAGACAATTACAACCTCCTCTCTGATATACTCTGCTCTATTTTTTTTTCCTGTTCTGGGTTTTCCCCAGAATGTGCCCAGTGTATCTCACTCTGCTTTAGACACACCTTCACTGGGCTCAGTGGGTGTGCCCTGAATCTGCTCATCTCTTCCTCGCTCCCACTGTACCCTGGTGTTGGAGCTAAATTCAGACATGGGCAAACAAAATAATGACACAATGTGGACTATGCTGAAAAACATTTCCAGTAGAGGAACATCTCTCATCAAAGCAGGCAACAAGAGTCAGCAGGATGGAAAAAGTGTTGCTGTGAACTAGAACTGATAACAGAATTACACTGTAGCTCATGGCAATACATTCTCAGTTTAATAAAGATTCTGAACAGCTGGGAATCAATTTGACTGGCCTATTTAAGAGCTCTTTAGAAGTAGACTCCTGAATTTGAAGTGACTTTTTGTACAATACATATGAGAAAAAAGTATCTTTTGCTAAGTTCCAGAAGTACAAGATACAATAATTTGTATGCATCTGGGTCATTTACTTGATGTTCAGTAGTAATCTATATTTTTCCTTAAAGCTGTTACAATGGTTTTACTGTGAAGTGGAAGTAGGGAAGTGTTTTTTGTGAACATGGCTGTCATCATCAGTGTGTATTTATTGGTGAGCAACAGCTTTATATTATCAGACTGTGATTGTCAAACAAAATCACCTGCATATGTTCTCAACAGAGAAGGGAAGTAACAAGTTACATTTACTAAAGTTGATGTACTCCAGTTACTTTTTTCACAAAATTGTATTTTATTGTGTACGTTTATTGCAAAATACTTTTTACTTATACTGTATGGGGGGAAAAAAGTAAAATTTACAAAGAAAAAAAATGGAAATTCATGAGGAAAAGAGTCTCAAATTAAAAGAAAACATTAAATCGGTGACAGTAAAGTCACTACACACTCCTCAAGTAACTTTAATAGACACTTCCTTGCTCGAACTAAAATAACTTTTAAAGATGAATATTCTTCCATCTATCCTGGCCCACCGGTGCTCCAGCAGGAAACGAGCAGGGGAGGCCACAGCTGGTGGACCGATGCTGCGGGTATCCCATTCAAGACAACCCCAGCAATTTTAACCAAAACCACACTGGGGAACACGCAGTGCTCTAGACACTGTCTGACTCCTGGAAAGCTGGAAGCCCAACCCAGCAGGCCTGATTCCTGTAACTACTGACAAAGGGGCTAATGTTGTTCAAGTGTGCAAATGGACAGATGCAGTGTTTTTAGCCACAGACTTCATCTCTCCATTGGAGAGTTGAGAGCAGTGTTGAATGAGTTTATAAGAAATAAGACAATATTAATGCATAATGCTCAGTAAAAACTCAGTTTAGAATAACAATAACTTCCATCCATCCATCCATTTTCTACCGCTTTTCCGGAGGTCCGGGTCACGGAGGCAGCAGTTCAAGCAGAGAAGCCCAGACTTCCCGCTCCCCAGCCACCTGCTCCAGTCTTCAGAGAGGATACTAAGGCGTTCCCAGACCAGCAGGGAGACCTAGTCTCTGCAGCAGGTCCTGGGTCTGCCCCGGGGTCTCCTCCCAGTGGGAGGTGCCCAGAACACCTCAAGTGGGAGGTGTCCAGGAGGCATCCTAATCAGATGCCCAAACCACCTCAACTGGCTCCTTTCAATGTGGAGGAGCAGCAGTTCTATTCTGAGCCTCTCCCAGATGACTGAGCTCCTCACCCTGTCTCTAAGGGTGAGTTCAGCAATCCTATGGAGAAAGCTCATTTCATCCGCTTGTATCCACAATCTCATTCTTTCAGTCATTATCCAAAGCTCATGACCATAAGTGTGGGTAGGAACGTACATTGACCGGTAAATCAACAGCTTTGCCTTAGAGCTCAGCTCCTTCTTCACCAGAGCAGACGGTAAAACGTTTGCATCACTGCAGATGCTGCGCCGATCTGTCAATCTCTCGCTCCATTCTCCCCTCACTCATGAATAAGACCCTGAGATACTTAAATTCCTCCACTTGTGGTAGGAGCCTGTCCCCAACCCGGAGAGGATAATCCCCCCTTTTCCGGCTGAGGACCATGGACTCGGACTTAAGAGGTGCTGATTCTCATCCCAGCCACTTCACAATAACTTAACAATAACTTACAGGGCTAATATGCTAATACTGACCGCAAGATAAAAATCTAGAAATGTGTAGTCTTATACAGCAACTACTGCTGAAACTAAAAATTAGTTCCATAAACTATCAGACCTATTTGTGTGTGTGTGTGTGTTGCAAGTAGCGCAAAAAAAAAAAGTAACAGAAATAAACCCTTTCTCTAGACTTACTGGCCAAATAAAAAAAATTAACCACACCTTAAAGGTAGTTTATAACCACCAATGATGCTGACGAGCAGCTCTTTGAGACGACAAAGATTCTCCCAGTCTCTCTATAAACACACCTGTCTTCAGCTGATTCATGTGCATTTCTCTCCGTTAACAAACAAGTGGTTCCCAATCTTCTTCCTTTAAAGGCCTTGTCTTGTGTCAACAATAAGCTTCATCCAATAAACTCCGGCCTTTATCAGCATAGCACAAAAATATGTTTCAGTCTTCAAGGACAAAGATTTTATTTTTAGATCACTGAAGCCATCTCACAACCTTGTACTGACAGATGTGATTTGAATTATGAATTTCAATGTCAAAAATAAACATTCGACATCAGTCATTTCAAGGTCAGCAAAATGCCTACCACACATGTCACAAAACTGCATCATTCCTTCAGTTTGGACTGGACTGCATTGGACTTTTGTTTCATATAACAATCACTTTTTTACATTTCTGAACATACTGACTTCAAGAAACACACACCTCAAACAAATTTGATCATTAAATTTTTCCAGATCTAGTCGAGGGAAAGTATGGAATCAGTAATACAGTCTTAAATAACGCATTTCTCATCTCATGTTTTACCAAAACACTTACTCCTTTTCTCTTTCTTCTTGAATTTGTTCTTCTTCTTGCTGTGCTCTTTGTCGTCATCTGAAACGTAGGCATCAGGTGGTTCGTGGTGATGCCCATCGTGAGGTGGCGATGGTTCACCAGTACGATATAACCCAGGGAATTTAGTGGGGCTGATTTCTTCAGAGCTGGGGGTGCGGGCCACACCTCCGGGGTGCTCCGCCCTCCGCTGCTCTGCAGGGCTGCTGCTGGGGGGCAGGAAGCACTCGGTCATGGCTGCTCCGACCAAATCGCTCGTCTCACAGCCACATTCACCTCTCCATCACACCTGCACCGGGGAAAAGATGGTCAACAGTAAAACTGTAAGGAAAATCATCAGAGCGAGGTTCTGTATGCACACAGATCCTTGTAACAATTCTTCATTATAGTTTTATGTTAGTTTAGCAGCCAAACAAATTAGTGTTTTATAAATAAACTAAAAATATAAGAATTTATTTGACATGATTAAATAACTGTTGCAAGACCTATTTTTCTGAACAATCAGATGTACTGATTGCAATATTATAGGCTGTTACAAATATTTAAAACAAGAATTTAGTATATGAAAAGTAGCCACATATTTTTGGTAATTTATTATGTTCCCCTTTTGCTCATTTGTGGCAAAAGCATAAATAATGTACTATTGTTAAGTAGTGTATGAACTGTTTTTGAAATTTAAATAAAACAACTACCTTCTATTCAGGCTTCTAACACCATATTTATACACGAAAAAAATCCAAAAGTAAAACACCAAAAGTAAATATATCTGTACATCTGTGCACAACAGTTAATTAAATCTGAAACAATGTAATCACTGTCCTTTTATTGCAATCTAGCACAGTTAAACAAGTAGTCTACCTTAAAGCATGGCCATGTTTAAGCTGTTCTTCAGCTGTGACAGTGCATTACACAAAACAAGTCAAATACAAAAGCTTCAGCCCTTTCCCTCCGCTGTGTCTCTTCTAATTCCTAAACATGCGGTTGATGGCTGCATGATTAGAACAACTGCAACAGTAATGTCCTCCCAGCAGATGGGGCTTCTGTCATTCAAACAATCACATCATCCACATCCTAATTCTGCCATCCAGGATCAACAAACACTACAACACTGAGTCTTATGACTCCAGTGAGCACATGAAATAATTGGCTGCATTGATAAGACTAAAGCAGAGTACAAAACGGAAGTGCTGAACAGTTATCAGGAAGTGGGCTAATTTACACAACTGCAGGCTCATTGAAAAGGCTCATTGCACGTGCCACTGAGAGATTTCTATTCAAAATGACAAAGTTTACACATTAAAATAATTATAACTGACAAACTATCAACAAAAAACTCAGTATAAACTTCATTTTAGTTACTGACGTGAAAATATAAACCAGAGAAACAAATTAATACATGTGGAGAAAATTTCTGGGGGGGGGGGGGGGGGGGGGGGTCATAGTGGTCAAATTTGACCAAATGTGGTTTATTTTTCAACATAGGCTTCCCTTCGGTCCACACACTTCTTCCATCGGTATGGCAGCGCTTTGATCCCTGTGGTTGAAAAATAAAACCACATTTGGTCAAACTTGACCACTATGAACTTTTTAGCCTATGAACTTTTCAGCCCGCCCCCCCATTCAGTTTCAGTCTTTTTTTCATTTAATATGTTGATTTAATGGAAATGAAAATGCACAAACTTCAAACCAAACTCTATATGAGTTAAACACAAACATGTAGTATATAAAACAATACAATCAAGTCATCTCAATATAGGGAGTAAGGTCAAGTTGACAATCAAAAACAATTTTATTCTCAGATTTTTGGTTATAAACAGCATCAGTGACCAAATATTTAACACATTCAAAGTGAAATTAAGTCAGTTTAATCCTTGCCAATCACACTTTGCAAATCAGTTAAGCCTTTAGAAGCCACATTAACACCCTGATTAATTAAGACGAAATAAACAAATTAAATTTACACTACTCACAAAAAGTTAGGGACATTCGGCTTTCGGGTGAAATTTCAGGATGCACCTAAAAATGCACTATAACCTTTACAGGTGAATTTAATTTGACCTTCTCTAACCTTTTGAATGCACATGTCCAACTGTTCGTTTCAGTACTTTTTGCATAACTTGCTGTTCTCTAACAAGGTGCTTAACGGCAAAATTCACAACAGGTGTTTGATCCATGAATCAACCAAGAAATTTTCTGGTTCAGTTGGAATTGGTATTTAAACAGTCCTTTTCATCATGCTGTTCACATTTTGACATCGTGAGACCAAGGCGACACCTAACAACTGATCAACAGTACCTCGCCACTGCGACGCTTCAAACAGAATGTTCTCAGAGTGTCATCAGCAGGTTGCAACAGAGATACAGCGAGACTGGAAGAGTCACAGAAAGACACAAAAGTGGACGTCCTTTGGCTACATCCCACGCTGATGACCGCTTCATTGTGAACAGTGCCCTGCAGAACTGAATGACGACTGCCACTCAAATCCAGGCACATTTAAGGGAAGTGAGAAGCACCCAAGTATTACGTCAGACCATTCGAAACCGTTTACATCAGCGTGGTCTGCGTGCTAGACAACCTGCAAGGGTACCTGACCACACCAGCAGGTACAGGCATCATAGTCTTGCACGGACCAGGGAGCATTTACACTGGACAAGGGACCAGTGGGCCACAGTGGTGTTTTCTGATGAAAGTCAATTCACGTTAAACAGAAATGACAGCTGCCAACAATGTTGAAGATGTCAAGGAAAGCCCTATGCATCAGCCACTGTGGTCATCAGATGAGCCTTTGGTGGTGGTGGTGTTATAGTCTGGGCAGGTGTGTCTAGTCAATACAGAACTGCCCTACACCTTGTGAAAGTACAGTGACAAGCCGATACGACCTGAATAAAAAACAAAAAAACTCCAGGAGGACTTGTTTTTCTGTAGGTAGCCATGTTTGTTTTTATCATCCATTTTCATATTGTTGTGCGGATTTCTTTGGATAAATTCATTTGCTCTAATGTATTAAAGCTCTTCTTTGACATGAAGCCAACCAAGTATTTGTACGACTCCGTGGACATGTTGGTGTACATTAGAGAATTTAGCTGCTGGAAGTGTTCCTATGTCATCAATAAAACCCCCAATAACATCATTAATCCAGTCATTGTGACCCTGCATGAACAACACAGGACTAATTTCATCTTCCCGGATGACAATGATCCAGCTCATCGAGGTCGCATCATTAGGGAACGGCTGCTGGAGGCTGGGGTACCTCAAATGGACTGGCCTGCACTTTCTCCAGACCTGAATCCCACAGAAAACTTATGGGATCAGTTGAGTTGCCATGTAGAGGCTCGTAACCCTGCACCCCACAACCTCAATGACCTGAGGGCCGCTCTTCAAGAACAGTGGAATGCCATGCCTCAGCAGACAAATCAGTTTGTGAACGGCATGAGACGTCATCGTCAAGCTGTAATTGATGCTCAAGGGCAAGTGACAAGTTATTGAGACATTGACATTTTTGTTGTGGTATACCCACCAATGTTGTTGGCTTTTCTTTCAATAAATTGTTTGAGATGAGAAAATCACCATTGCATGCTTCTACTTAAGTCATCCTTTATTGTCATGATGCTATGCATACAACTGTAGTGCAAGCAAGATGAAATTGCGTTTCTCTAGGCATTCGTATTGTAAAAGGAACATAATTTAAAAACCACACTCACACCCCACCCTGACAGCCATTCACATATCCCTGAGACACATTTGGATATTACAGTAACGTTAACTTATTACAGTTGCAGTTAAAATGATAACTGCCTATGTATATATAAAACAATTAAAATGGCTAAGTGAATCTAAGTAGCTAAGAGAAATAAATACTTAAAGCTGACTAAAACTATAATATACATAATGTCCATGAAGTGCAGTAACATGTGTAAAGGATTCTGGATCAACTGTTCAGCATCCTAACAGCTTGTGGAAGGAAGCTATTGATCAGTCTGGTGGTTCTGCCTCCGATGCTCCGGAATTGTTTGCCAGATGGCAGCAATTCAAAGTGTTTGTGCAGAGGGTGAGAGTGGTCCTTAACAATGTTCAGTGCCCTGCCCCTACAACGGCTCTGAAAAAGTTCTTGAACAGAGGGGAGGAAAACTCCAATTACCTTCTCAGCTCCCTTAACTATCCTCTGCAGAGCGTTTTTGTCTGACATACTGCAACTGGAGTACCATGTTGCAATGCAGTACATCAGAACACTCTCCACCACACCTCTGTAGAAGGTCCTGATGATTCAGATGGGGAGAGGGGCCTGTTTGAGTTTCCTCAAGAAGTACAGTCTCTGCTGGGCCCGCTTCCTGATCCAAGGAATTCTTGCTCCAGGTCAGGTTCTGCGAGAGCTGCACTGAGGAATTTGATGTTCTTCACTCTCTCCGCCGAACGGCCGCTGATGCAGAGAGGGACGTGTTCAGGCTGTGACCACCGGAAGTCGATAATCCTCTCCTTCGTTTTGTCCACGTTGAGCACCAGATTGTTCTCCCTGCACCAGCCCTCCAGGTCTCTAACTTCTTCCCTGTACACTGATTCCTCATCCCTCTGAATAAGTCCCACCACTGTGGTGTCATCCGCAGACTTAATCTGGTTCCCCTCGTGTCTGGACACACAGTCATGTGTTAAAAGTGTAAACAACAGTGGACTGAGTACACAGCCTTGAGGGGATCCAGTGCTCGGCATGATTGAGTTGGAGATGTTTCCAACCTGGACAGACTAAGGTCTCATTCATTCATTCATCTTCTTCCGCTCGGTCAGGAAATCCAGGATCCAGAGACATGCGGCGGTGTTCAGACCGAGAAGGAGCGATACCCTACTTTCATGATATAATGTCACTGTAGCGTGAACTTCTTACATTTTCCATAAATTTTACCCGGAAGCCAAATATCCCTAACTTTCTGTGAGTAGCGTATCTCAGCCCAGCAATTTCCTGGTAGATTATTTAGAAGTCACTTAATTTAGATGTGATAATTCACATAAAATTACACAATGCCAAGATGGAAAATGATACACATGGTGCAATCTAGCAGCCGCACGTTCATCAACAATGTCTAAATTAAATTCTGAGATTAAATAAACGATTATTAAAGCCTGTCTGTCTGATATAGTAATCTTCCTTCGTTTTAGGGAAAGTTTACCTCACAATTTTGTGGTTCACGCAAATTCTTCGTAGCTATCTTAATATAATCTCCGATTTCTTACTCAAAAACTCAATTTAGTTTCTTTGCAGTTTAAATTCAAGCGTAGTTGCATTAAAACTGTCATTAATAAAGGCCCGTGTTCTACCTAACGTACTGCCATGCTAGCTGATTAGCCTGCATAGCCATCACGATAAAAGCTTTAAAATAATCCACACAACATTACTTCAATGCACACGGGTATCTTAAGATACTAAACTGCATTTAACAGCATATGTATTGTCTTTGACCGAGCAAAAACAGAAAAGAAACTTTACCAAGTAACATCCCGTTCGGTTTATTTCACTGAGCTTCCGGTTGTCTGCACTTAAACCAAATAAACAGTTCTGCGCATGCACCAAGGCACAAGCGCATTATGGGAAATGTAGTTAATATTTTTAAGGACGCCTGTTTAACGTTTTGTTTTGCTGTTTTTGTTTTTCTTTAAGGTATACTGTTTGGAGAATCCAAGTAAGCAGTAACTAAAAAAAAAAAAAGTGGTGGTCAAGAACAGTGTAAAAGTATTAGTCAAAATCCATGGAAAGGATATTCTTGTCAATGACATCTTTGAAATCTAACTTTTTTCAAGCAGGCTTTTACTGACAGGAATTCCAGTTTTGCTGAAATCACGTTTATCTCTAAAGGCAGTTAAATATTCTCATTTTAGATTCAAAGCTTTAAATGGGTCACTTCCTGGGGGCACAGGAATGCTCTGTTTGTGCATGCAATATTCATCATAGCAGTCTGTCGGGGGCAACAATGACTGTTTCATTTAGGTCTGATCAGATTCCTCCACGCAGCTCTGTCCTTCGCCTTCCGCTGCCAGGAACTCCTGACCTTGTTAACCCGGGTGACATCTGAGCCGGTATGAGTTGCTTTCTGACTGGCCATTTCATGAAACTGCTTGCAAAGTATTTGAGTACCGCTAGCTTTTGCTGGACTAGTGGCACATTCTTGGCAGATAGAGGTATTATCAGTGGCAAGGACAGGCCAAGACAAACGGACTCCAGTATCTGTTGCAGTGACTGACCAGATGATAGGTTTGTTTATCTCTGCTCTTTGTGTAGTGCATGTCACGATGCACCAACTGGCAAAAGTCCACCACAGACCGACCTTGCAACAGATGTGCTTATCTGCCAGGATGTCCAGTCTCACCCCCAAGTAACTGGGAGTGGTCCACCACAGACCTGTGACAGATACTCCACTCCACCCCACCCCATATCCTTGTCCTGTCAGGCAGCTTGGCAAGCAGAACAGGGATCTGTCACTCTTACTGTGCCAAAACAGATTTACTTTGCCAAGAGGAGCTTATACAGTACCTAACTACAGTGGGGCAAAAGTATTTAGTCGGCCACCAATTGTGCAAGTTCTCCCACTTAAAACATGGTCTCCAATTTTTATCATAGGTATACTTCAACTATGAGAGACAAAATGAGGGAAAAAAAAAAAATCCAGAAAATCACACTGAAGGATTTTTAATGAATTAATTGGTAAATTCCTCAGTAAAATAAGTATTTGGTCACCTACAAACAAGCAAGATTTCTGGCTCTCACAGACCTGTAACTTCTTTAAGAGGCTCCTCTGTCCTCCACTCGTTACCTGTATTAATGGAACCTGTTTGAACTCGTTATCAGTATAAAAGACACCTGTCCACAACCTCAAACAGTAAGACTCCAAACTCCACTATGGCCAAGACCAAAGAGCTGTCAAAGGACACCAGAAACAAAATTGTAGACCTGCACCAGGCTGGGAAGACTGAATCTGCAATAGGTAAGCAGCTTGGTGTGAAGAAATCAACTGTGGGAGCAATTATTAGAAAATGGAAGACATACAAGACCACTGATAATCTCCCTCCATCCGGGGCTCCACGCAAGTTCTCACCCCATGAGGTCAAAATGATCAAGAGAACGGTGAGCAAAAATCCCAGAAACACACGGGGGGGGGGGGGGGCCCTAGTGAATGACCTGCAGAGAGCTGGGACCAAAGTAACAAAGGCTACCATCAGTAACACACTACGCCGCCAGGGACTCAAATCCTGCAGTGCCAGACGTGTTCCCCTGCTTAAGCCAGTACATGTCCAGGCCCGTCTGAAGTTTAGAGCATTTGGATGATCCAGAAGAGGATTGGGAGAATGTCATATGGTCAGATGAAACCAAAATAGAACTTTTTGGTAAAAACTCAACTTGTCGTGTTTGGAGGAGAAAGAACACCATACCTACTGTGAAGCATGGGGGTGGAAACATTATGCTTTGGGGCTGTTTTTCTGCAAAGGGACCAGGACGACTGATCCGTGTAAAGGAAAGAATGAATGGGGCCATGTATCGTGAGATTCTGAGAGAAAACCTCCTTCCATCAGCAAGGGCACTGAAAATGAAACGTGGCTGGATCTTTCAGCATGACAATGATCCCAAACACACCGCCTGGGCAATGAAGGAGTGGCTTTGTAAGAAGCATTTCAAGGTCCTGGAGTGGCCTAGCTAGTCTCCAGATCTCAACCCCATAGAAAATCTTTGGAGGGAGTTGAAAGTCTGTGTTGCCCAGCGACAGCCCCAAAACATCACTGCTCTAGAGGAGATCTACATGGAGGAATGGGCCAAAATACCAGCAACAGTGTGAAAACCTTGTGAAGACTTACAGAAAACATTTGACCTCTGTCATTGCCAATGAAGGGTACATAAAGTATTGAGATGAACTTTTGTTATTGACCAAATACTTATTTTACCGAGCAATTTGCCAATTAATTCATTAAAAATCCTTCAATGTGATTTTCTGGATTTTTTTTTTTTTTCTTATTTTGTCTCATAGTTGAGGTATACCTATGATAAAAATTGGAGACCTCTTTCATCTTTTAAGTGGGAGAACTTGCACAATTGGTGGCTGACTAAATACTTTTTTGCCCCACTGTATGTATTGCATATTGTTGTAATCTACTCCTAATAACTTAATACTTTAATTATTTTATCCATGGAAGACCCGACAGGATGGGGAAGAGGGAAAGGAAGTGTGTGAAGGGGGAAAGAAAAGGGAGGGGAACAGACCAAAAAAACAAAAAAAAAAACCCAAAAAACCCCCAAAGCAACAACTAAAACAAACAAAAAGACAAACAGCTTCTTCCACCGAAGATGTCTCAACACGAGTCTGGTTTCTGCACCTGTTAAAGGAGAGACACTTGTGCGTGTACATCTGCGTGCATATATATGAGAGCGTGCACAAAGTAAGTGTGTGCATGTGAGTGGTTTGTCAGGAAATGTACAAATTGGGAGGCCAGTTGCAGCAGCTCTCCCCCCAGGAACCCCGAGCAGGCATGGCAGCGCCACCAACCCCCACAGGACACAAACGTTCGAGGTCAGCAAGCCCCAGGAGAGCCAGGCATCTGCCCCTGGAGGGATGATCGAGGGACGCCAGGTCACTTGGTGGACGGCGCGGCGAGCCCACACCTCCAGACCCACCCCCCCAGCGGGGCCAATGCCCACCCCCCGGGTCAGAGACCCCCCCCCCCCACAGTGCCACCACCGCACACCCTGGGGACCCCCCCGCCCAGGGGAGCCCACACTGCCGAGAGGCACTACCCACCTTAATCCAGCACCTCCTGACTCGCAGACACACCCCTCCCCACACCTTCACACCCACATGCTCCCATGCACTAACTCACTCTCACTCACACAGACCAACCTATTCTCTCTCACTCCTATACCCATTCAAACTCACCCCTCATTCATTCCTGTTTCATAAGGCGGCTGCGAAGCAGATGCATTGAGCCTGAACGCGCACCAGTGCCCAGCAGTGGCCGGGGAGACATTGTTTTTAGTTCTACCAGGATGCCCAGTTTCACCCTCCACGCCCTCGGAAGGGCAGGGTTGCTGGTTGAGACGCCGACAGCCCAACCCATGAGACAGGTAGTACCGGTTTTCATGGTGATCCAGTAGCAAGCAAACCAATGCCTGATCTGACCTGCATGTAATATTAAAATCATAAATTTCCTGCTTTTCCCCTGACCAAAAGAAGGTGGAGTGTAATAGTGGCCTAACTGTTAAGAATGGTGACTGGATGGTCGCTGGTTTGATCCCTGGACCGGCAGGATCAGAGCTGAGTGGGGCAGATAACAGTATTTGCCCCACCCTCATTAACCCCACTGTGGTGCCCTTGAGCAAGGCCCTTAACCCCAATGGCTCTAGTGGAGCTGCTCATTGGCCATTGGTCAGTCTGTGGTTGTACTGGGCAGCTTCCAAGTATTAATGTGTAACAATGTAAACAGGGCGTCCTTGAAAAAGAGTGTTCGCCTTTCGACGGACCTCCCCTGTATAAATAAAAGTTAATTAAAAAAAAAAAAAAAACAACTATTGGTAACTTTTGGAAATTGGTTTTAGGAACACTGTCACCAAGTGAACTGTAGCTCTGTTCCTGCCGATACGGACACCTGCTGCAGGTTAGATTAAAGGCTAAGGCAGTGGAGACTGATGTGCATAAATATAATTAACAAATGTTAAAGGTCAACAGTATGGCTGTGTTGTGAGACATGTATATGTTGGACACTGCATATGTGATTTAACCACGATGAAGGAGAGCCAGCCCCCTGCGGTGCGGAGCCACAGAGCCTGGACCCCCTGCGGAGGACAGGGGACAGAAGACTTCCTGACCACTGAGGCTCGGGAAGAGAGAAGGGGGAGTTATGTAAATAAAAGGCTAATGAATGTGAATAAAGAGACTTTGATATAGATGTGTGATTTCCCCCGCGAGGGAAATGGTTTGATGTGAGAAGGTTTAAATGAGAGAACTTTGGTGTGTTCACTCTCTTTGTTCGCTGCTCAAGAATAAGAGCAGACAGTGGAATGATTTCTTGAATAAACTGAAATGAAAGACAATTCGGTTTCGTTATTCAAGTCTCCCCACATTGGTGACTGACGACGTTGAGAATGAACGAAGAAATTCTCAGGGTCCCGGACTCACAGCGCTCAGAGCTGGCGAGCGCAGTGGCCGTTAAGCTGCCTGATTTCTGGCAGGATAACCCACGGTCGTGGTTTCTGCAAGCAGAGTCGCAGTTCGCGCTCGCAGGAGTAACGGTGGATGACACTAAGTTCCACCATGTCATCGCTAAACTGGACAACAGCACAGCTCGGTGCGTGCAAAGCTTGGTGGAGCAGCCACCCGCGACCGACAGGTACAGCAAGCTGAAATCCACCCTCATCAAGTTTTTCACCCCCTCGGCTGAAGTGAGGGCGAGGAGGATCCTGTCTTTGCTAGACCAAGGTGGACTCAGGCCGAGCGCCCTGATGGAGGAGATGATACAGCTGAGAGGGTTGGACAACGATGATTTCATTTTTCAGTTCATCTTCCTCTCCAACCTCCCGGCGCATGCGAGAAGCACGCTGGCCGGCAAAAAGTGTCACACCCTGGAGGAGTTCCGGGAGCTGGCCCAGGAGGCAGACGGGATCCTGGACGCCTGCGGCGGGCAAGCAACCACAGCAGCGACCCGAGACAGCGGGGAGCCAGAGGCGGCAGAACCAGACTGGCCGACGATGGCGGCAACACGGCCGCGACGAGGGGGAGCCAATAGCCCGGCGACAGAGGCGCGGGCACGACACAGCGGAGGAGAAGATCTCTGCTTTTACCATCGGAGGTTCGCAGAGAAGGCACGCAGGTGTGTGCCGCCCTGCATCTTCAGGAGTTCGGGAAACGGCAAGACCGGGGGTCGCTAGCAGCTTCGACCCTCGGAGAACGCAACAAGCTGCTCTACATCACGGATGCGCGCTCCGGACGAGTGTTCCTCATTGACACCGGAGCACAAGTGAGCTTCATCACCCCAACATACGCGGACCGGGTAGCTGGACCCCACGGTGACGGAGCTACAGCGGCAAATGGCTCGAACATCAACACCTACGGGAGAAGGACCTTGCCTTTATGCTTACATGGCCGCACATATGAATGGACTTTTGTAGTAGCGGCGGTGAGTTTCAACATGTTGGGCGCGGATTTTTTGTGTTCACACAATCTGTTAGTTGATCTTGCTAATAGACGGCTGGTAAATGCACTCTCTTTTTACTCTCTCCCCTGTTCAGCTCGAGTGTCCCCGCCACCAGTACAGACCCACGTCGCTACAGCAGGTGGTAAGTTTCACACACTCCTCACCCAATTTCCAGCGCTCACTGTGCCCACTTTTTCAGCGACGGTCGCGAAGCACGGGGTGAAACACTTCATCCCCACTTCTGGTCCTCCCGTGTTTGCAAAAGCTCGGCGCTTGGATGCAGTTAAGCTCGCCATTGCGCGCGAGGAGTTCGCCAGCCTGGAGAGGCTGGGCATCGTTCGTAGGTCGAAGAGCCCGTGGGCTTCGCCGCTGCACATGGTACCGAAAGCCGATGGCTCCTGGAGACCGTGCGGGGATTACCGCAGGCTAAACAACGCTACGGCACACGATCGTTATCCCATCCCGCACATTCAGGATTTTTCGGTGCACCTGGCGGGGGCGCGCATTTTTTCAAAGATTGATCTAGTTCGCGGCTATCACCAAGTCCCGGTCCAACCGGAGGACATTCCTAAAACAGCGGTAATAACCCCGTTCGGACTTTTCGAATTTTTACGCATGCCGTTTGGTCTCAAAGGGGCGGCGCAAACATTTCAGCGGATGATGGATGCCGTGTTACGCGATCTCCCTTTCGTGTTTGTGTACCTCGACGACATTTTGGTCGCGAGTACTTCAGAGGACGAACACGAAATGCACCTCACAGCAGTTTTTAGGAGGCTGGGAGAGCACGGCTTAATAGTTAACCCAGCCAAGTGCCAGTTCGGCGTTGAGCGGATTGATTTTTTGGGTCACCGCGTCTCCCCGGAGGGAGCGGTTCCGTTACCAGAGAAAGTACGCGCGGTAGCGGATTTTCCCCGTCCACAAACGGTCAAATCACTACAGGAATTCTTGGGGATGGTGAATTTTTATAACCGGTTCCTGCCCCACGCAGCTCAAATCATGCAACCGTTATATGCCGCGCTCAAAAAACAAAAGCCGACCCAGGCGGTCGAATGGTCCCCGGAGCGGGAGCGCGCGTTCACAGAGGTTAAAAAAGCCTTGGCTGACGCTGCGCTCCTGGCCCACCCAGACCCTGCAGCACGTATCGCGCTGACGACAGACGCTTCAGATTTAGCCATAGGGGCCGTTATTGAGCAACAGGTAGCCGGAGTTTGGCAGCCTTTGGCTTTCTTTAGCAAATCTTTAAGCGCGGCTGAGCGAAAATACAGCGCGTTTGACAGAGAACTGTTGGCGCTGCATTTGGCTATTCGTCATTTCCAGTTCTGGCTGGAAGGACGGTGCTTCACCGCTTATGTGGACCACAAGCCGCTCACATACGCCATGGCCAAAATTTCAGATCCGTGGTCCGGCAGGCAGCAGAGGCAGCTGGCCGCAATCTCGGAATTTACCACTGACATTAGGCACGTCGCGGGCAAATTCAATGTAGTAGCGGATTGTCTCTCACGCGCGTTCACGACCCCGACATGCGCAGAGGCAGAACGGGCCACCGTGACCGCGCCGCAGGAGAGCGGCACGGTGGCGCGCGCAGCCCCGGTGCACGTGGGTATAGATTACGCAGCCATGGCAGCGGACCAGGGGGCGGACGCAGACGTGCGCGCGCTCCAGTCTGGACCAACAGGGTTGAGGCTGGAGAGCAAGTGTTTACAAACCGGTATGCCCCCCCTGATCTGCGACATGTCGACGGGGCGCCCGCGTCCGGTGGTTCCGGCCACGTGGCGCCGCCGTGTTTTTGACTCGGTCCACTCACTGGCGCACCCGGGGGTGCGCGCGTCGGTGAAACTAGTGGCGGAAAAGTTTGTTTGGCCGTGCCTGCGCAAGCACGTGAAGGAATGGGCAAAAACCTGCATTTCCTGTCAACGGGCCAAAATTCACAGGCACACAAGAGCCCCGTTAGAACCGTTCCGCATTCCGGCCAGAAGGTTCGACCATGTGCACGTCGACCTTGTGGGCCCCCTACCGGCATCACAGGGGTTCACGTATCTTTTGACAATGGTGGACCGCACCACACGTTGGCCGGAAGTGGTCCCACTTGCGACGACCACGGCCGCGGAGGTGGCTCGCGTTTTTTTAACGGCTTGGGTGGCGCGCTTCGGGGTTCCGTCGGACATTACGTCCGATAGAGGACCGCAATTCATCTCTGAGCTGTGGTCAGCGATGGCCAACGGCTTAGGAGCCAAAATTCACCGCACTACGGCTTACCACCCTCAGGCTAATGGTTTATGCGAGCGTTTTCATAGGTCTTTGAAGGCAGCACTCAGAGCGTCGCTCACGGATGCAGATTGGGTAAATAAACTCCCTTGGGTCTTATTAGGGTTGCGTTCTGCGCCTAAAGAGGACTTAGACGCCTCCC
The DNA here is from genome assembly GCA_020510985.1 of Pholidichthys leucotaenia. NCBI lineage: Eukaryota > Metazoa > Chordata > Actinopteri > Cichliformes > Pholidichthyidae > Pholidichthys > Pholidichthys leucotaenia. Next base: position 213,407,710 of record CM035846.1, on the reverse strand, counting down.
CAGCGGAGCTGGTATTCGCACAAACTCTGAGGCTGCCGGGCGAGTTTTTACCAGAGCACCCAGAGCCCCCACCTCTCTCTGCTCTGGGACCGTTAGTTGGCACGGGGGCAGACACGCTCCCGGGTCCGGTTCATCACGCTTTTCCACGAGTTTTCGTCCCCAAGGCTTTGAAAAATGCCGATTTCGTTTTTGTCAGGCGCGAAGCCCTTAAAGCAACGCTCAAACCACCTTACGAAGGGCCATTTCGAGTGCTGGAGGCAGGTGATAAGCAATTTGTGCTAGATTTTGGGGACAGAAAAGAGACAGTCAGTATTGACAGACTAAAACCTGCTTTTGTCATGAAGGACGTGTCTGTACCGGTCGCGGTGGCGCCTCGACGAGGCAGGCCCCCGCAGAGGGCAATTAACCACTCTCTTCCTCAGTCAACAGACCCGGAGCAGAACAGCACCGCAGGCAAGGCGGGGCCAACGCACAGCAGATTCGGCAGACGGCTGAAGCCCAAGCGGCGCACAGACTGAATGTTGGTGTTGATTATTCAGTAGTGAGTAAGGTGCTATTAAATTTTGGGAATTAGTCTGTTCTTCATCGTTTGGGGGGGGGTTATATGGCTGTGTTGTGAGACATGTATATGTTGGACACTGCATATGTGATTTAACCACGATGAAGGAGAGCCAGCCCCCTGCGGTGCGGAGCCACAGAGCCTGGACCCCCTGCGGAGGACAGGGGACAGAAGACTTCCTGACCACTGAGGCTCGGGAAGAGAGAAGGGGGAGTTATGTAAATAAAAGGCTAATGAATGTGAATAAAGAGACTTTGATATAGATGTGTGATTTCCCCCGCGAGGGAAATGGTTTGATGTGAGAAGGTTTAAATGAGAGAACTTTGGTGTGTTCACTCTCTTTGTTCGCTGCTCAAGAATAAGAGCAGACAGTGGAATGATTTCTTGAATAAACTGAAATGAAAGACAATTCGGTTTCGTTATTCAAGTCTCCCCACAAACAGGACTGTATTTTCATGAAAATTTTTTTTTAAAAAATACAGCAAAAATGTATAGAAAGGTGTAGAATTAAAATATTTGTATTCTTAAAAAGTATATTGATGAAAAAATATTTTAATAATTTTTACTAGTCACAAATAATCATGACTCCAATCTAATACTCCAGTGGCTGGTAATAGATATGTTACCATATAATCCAGATAGGATATAGCTAACATTTTCATGACAGAGGCACCATGTTCTGTAGGCAATTATAATAGGTGACAGCACTTTCAGCATTGTGATACAGGATACACAAACAATTGATTGTATTTACTGTAATCATAAGTAAGCTATGTATATCAAACTTGACTATCCATTTTCTACCGTTTACATATCTATGGACAGTAAAGATATCACAGCCAACAGCATAACTTGGTTGATGTCACATGTCTCTACCAAAAAAAAATGCCTTCAAACTGAACAGGCAAATTCAAGAGTTTAGCAAAGAAAAAATGGGGCAGCACTCCCATGTTATTTCTCAAAGGTTTTAATGTAGAAGTTAACATATAACTGGTTGCATTTATTAGATAAAATATATTATTTGTCATTTAAGCTTCTGTTTTCTCAATCTAGCCAAACATTTGGTAGAAAAGCTGCCAACTGTTGGATGTCAACTTCCTCAAAGAAGTAGCAAATATTCCAAACGTTTGGAGATCTTTCTAATGTGCAGAATTTGTAGGGTTTCACGCCAAGAATGGTCTGGAATTAATGGAGAATGTTTAGGCTATTGTATCGCTCTGATCTTACCCCCAAGCTCACCATTATTCAATTCTTTGCAACAGAGAAATTGTTCAACAGTATTTTAAATAGCAGTTCTAAAACTTTTTTTTTTTTTTTTTTTTTTTTAAAGAAAATTTGATTCATATGTACTTTCTACAAATGACTGGTTGAGCTGGTGGTCATGACATGAAAACGCATTTAGCTCTCTGATGATCTACACTGGAATAGTGTGCTCCAAACCACACAGCTGCAGTGGAGAAACAAAGTTGTTTAAAAAAAAGAAAAAAAGAAAAAAAAAGAGACAAGGTCTCATTGTGTCATCTGATAGAAGAGTCTGAGCAAACTGCTCTTGCATGCCAATTGGGAACACAATCAGTGATGGGGCACCCTGCTGCCTTTTCAAAATGCACTGGCATCACAAAACCCATTTGTGTGGACTGTGGTGAGAGATTGGCATTAGTAAATGTTCTTCCCCACCCCCCCTTGGTTTGCTTGTTTGAGACAGTCAGTGAGCAGTGAAACACCTGTGGACCAGAATGGTATAACAACAACTTTGTTTCCCCATGAAATGATGCGTTTCCTGACTTGGGCAACACTAGAGGAGCTGGGCAACTGGAGAGAGAGACATTTCATCCAGGCTGCACATTCTGCACGGTAAAAAGAACATAATCAAAAAAAAAAAAAAAAGAAAAAAAAAGAAAAAGAAAATTGGACTCAAAAGTGGAAGAAAAAAAAAATCCAGTACAGTTCTAAGAAAAAAAACCATTTGATATGACATTGATTTTATGGAGCATCACAGCAAATTTGTATAGTCATAATATACACCTCTAGTACAAAAAACACTATCAAAAACAAGTTAAAATATACAGTGAATGAAACAACAGCAGAATAAAAATAATTTGTTGGGACGGGGCACACTGTAGGAGTAATTTACAAGGTAAGTGAGGAATGCTAACACATAACAGTCATAGTCCTTTGCCTTCAGTCCCATGGCACAGGCATCCGGTACCAATTAGGTGCCTGCACTTCAGACGAGGCAGTTCATGCACTTCACAGCCTTGCTGCCATAGTCAACACACTCTGGACCGATGCACTGGCAGCAGGCATTGTGAAACCAGCGGTACTTGGATCCTCCCATTGACTCACAGTATAGTTTACACTGACGGATGGACACGCAGTCGTCAAAGTAGACCACGGTGCACATGTGTTCTGAAATTTCTAAAAAAAAAAAAAAAAAGACAAAATAAAGGACAGTCACATATCCAGCAAATGTGGTTTGTAAAAAGCTCCTGATTCAAGGGGGAGCTGAATCTGCAGCAGCCAAGTATGAACAAGTTTCAGGGAGCTTAATGAGTTAACAGTTCCACTCTTTGGGAACATTAACTATATTATTACTTGACAGTGAACAGCTCTGGTTTGGAGGCCGAGAGCCAAAACAGCCACAAAAGAAAAAAAATAAAAATAAAATAAGAGATGGCTGCAGAATAACACTTTCAACACCGCTGCCATTCCCTCAGCTAAAAATGTTTTTTGCAGCATCGTCCTGCTTGAATGGTGAAAACCTGACCCAACCCAAACTGGTCTCAGTTCAACACTTTGTATTCAGCTTCATTTCTAGGTAAGGTCCAAGTCAGAGTACACAATTTATGTTTAAATGAAAACTCTGACTGGAGTATACTGTGACAGATACACCAGCTTAATATTGGAGGCTGCACTTTACAGGGAAAATATAACTGCAGCTCTTTTGGGATTTAATCATTGGAATCTTGATTTTATGATTCAATAATATAAGGAATTTACAGATTAAGAGTTAGGACATCAATGGTTACATTGATTGTATCCACTAGGCTGTATTTTGTCCACATGTGACAAAGAAAGTAAATGTACTCATGCTGCACCATTTTAGAATACCATTTTGTTACTACAGCAATGAGGGCCAGCTAATCAAACTTTAAAACAGTACTGTGTGTAAATTTTGGAAACTTTTAGTTTTCAGTGCCATCATGGGGTCATTTAAACTGCAGCTACGTGCACTTTAAGAGCCCTCAGGCACTAAACTACAATCTGCAGCTCATTTTGGACATTAAATAGGATAAGGAGGATGCAGTTTATTTCACAGCCCCTAAATCCCAAGTTTCAAAGTTACATAGAGTACCATTAATATGCAGATTGTGTGGGTGAAGGGCAAGATTATTGGTACCAGTTAACTAGTGGCTTCCATCTGAACAAGCATTACTTGCTAAGAGGTATTATTATATTTATAAAATACATTTTTTCAACTGATTACCCCATTTTAAGTATTATAAATCTTTACACACATCTTCCAGATACGTCACAGATGGCAGGGACATCAGCAACATCACAAGTTTCAAATTTCAGTAACTGCACATGTACAGTATTTCATCACTGAGTAGGCTCAGGAGCAGCAGATCTTGGACCGATGAGGGCCATCCATTTACCACACAATGAAATCCTATACACCACCAATAAGATGTTTACATCCCCTAGTAATACCTTGACTGTTGAAACTGGAGCGGACGGTGTTGCCCGGCACAGACACATTCTGGTTGTTTAGCGACTCCAGGAAAGACACCAGATTTTCATGATGCGACAGCTCCTCAGACACAGGAAAGGACACGACCATCATGTTGATGGGCGCTTCACCTTCTGTGAGGGCACGGAACAGTGACGGGATTGGACGGTGCAGCTCTTCTACGGTGCTTTTCGACGTGGCTGGAGACTCATCATAGTTCTTGGGGTTGCACATCCCTGACAAAAAGATGCACATAAAGAGATCAGTCCATTTTTCTTTAAGATCCAAAAAATTTTATTTGTCAATACTTTGATATGTACAGGACATACAGTAGAACTGAAATGCCATTTCTCTCTTAGTGGGGTGCCCAATATATAAGACAAGAAGGAATGAGGATGGAAAACAATCTATGTACAGTAATGCTACCCATAATGCAAATAATGGTAAAAATACAGCAATGTATACAGTAGTAAACCGTAATACCAGTAAATTGCGAGTTTAATGCGGTAATGGGGGTGTAGACAGTGACAGATTGGTCTGTGCATGATCAGTATTGCAATAACAGACAGCAGCAAGTATGGCATTTGTGCAAATGGTTGCAGTAAGGAGCAGAGACATACAGCAGCAGATGTGCTACTGTTGGTGTGCCAAGTCTTTCTGTGCAAACAGCCGAGGTAGAGTTGTTGTGGGTGAGTGTGTTACAGTCCAGGGGCAGGAGTGGGCAGAGTTCAGGGTCCTGATGGCCTGATGAACAAAGCTGTTTAAGCAGTCTTGTGGAGCGGGCCCGTAGGCTCCAGTACCTTCTCCCTGAGGGCAGGGGGCTGAACAGGGAGTGTGAAGGGTGGGATGTGTCGCCTGCGATGTTGATGGCTCTGCGGGTGTGGTAGACATCCAAGAGGGAGGGCAGAGGGGCACTGATGATCTTGCTGGCTGCTTTCACTGTGTGTTGTAGAGTCTTCTGGCAGGAGGCAGTGCAGCTTCCGTACCACACAGTGGTGCAGCTGGTGAGGATGCTCTCAATGGTGACCCAGTAGAATAAACACATGATGGGATGTGACACCCCGCCAAAAATCCAAGTTTTTCTTCTTGTTAACACGTCTGTAACATGTTTATGACTTACAAGACATCAAGAGCAAAATCACTCATGTGTCATGCGTTTGTTTTTTTGCTTTAAAGTTTCACTTAAGCCCCGCCCCCTGAAAAAAGGCAAATTTAAACAGTGTTTTTTGGTGATAGATATGCACAGCTATTGGCACACGAGTAGTGTTGAGCCAATCGGGACTCTCTGGCCTAACTGAAGTTAGCCTCCGGCCAGTTAGCATTTCTGGGCTAGTTGCGTTGAAAACTTGACCTAAAATAAGATGGGTTTTACCATTAAACTGCTTTTAAGGACCGATGCAGTTTCAGTCATTATCTTGGGCCACCGTGTATACAACTGTGCATGTCCTTCAACCGGTAAGTCTTTTTATCACAGGAGTTATGCTGTTTAATGTAGCACTAGCCACTATTAGCCTTGTGGTATGTGGGTTGGGTCTAGTCACCGATTCTGGCATTTGATTATATTTTTTTTTTTTTACCTCCGCCAGGCCGTAGGAAGTTATGTTTTTGCCAACGTCTGTCTGTTGGTTAGCAAGATAACTCAAAAAGTTTTGGACGGATTTCGATGAAACTTTCAGGCGTTGTTGGAAATGGTACAAGGAAGAACTGATTAAATTTTAAAAAATACAGGAATTTTTTAAAGGATTCTTTAACATTGTGAGATACGGCCATTTTCAACATGTATGCAGGCGCAATGGAGGGCGCTGGTCGTCGTGTCTGACGAACACAAACTCCGCGTTCTTCAAAGTTTTAGGCACAAAAGCACGCAAAAAACAGTGGTGGCCAGGGCCCGGCAGCGTGCCTGTGTTTGCGCTACGCTGCAAAAGCTGAGACGGGCAGCTGTCCGGCGCCGGATTATTTGGCAGAAATTCCCCGGGCAGCCATAGGGGCTGCGCAAAAACAAGCTCTCTGCCGGGGAAGCTTCCAAATCCTCTTTTGCCGCGGAGCGCAACCCCAATATAAAACTCACGGCAACCTGTCTACCCAATTTGCATCCGTCAGTGAAGCCCTGAGTGCTGCTTTCAGTGATCTATTAAAACGCTTGCAGCCTGGGACTTTGCAGATTGAGGAGATGGACACAACACCAACACTTCAGTTTATTACCTCCGCCAAGGAGGTAATGCTTTTACTACTGAACCACTAATCCTATCATTGTGAATCCAATTGCTAGTCATACGTTTTCATGGTCAAGGAATCTGAAAACGTACACACAAATACTGTATGGGGGGGGACTGTGGCGCTTGGCGAAGGTCTGCGCTCTCCGAGTGCTTTTCTAGTTTTTTTTTTGCAGTGGTGCCGGGGTCCCGTCACATGACACATATTGCCACTTCGGGATATGCAATTACACACTGATGCTGCTGACGCAGGAGAACCATGCGCAGTAGCTTACTAGCTAGCAGCTGGATGAAACAGTTGGAATAGGAAAAAAAAAAAAAAAAAATGGAGCAGCAAGAAATTCAGCCAGTCCCATCTTCAATGAAGGCAAGTGTGTGGGCGCATGTTTGTTTCTACAACATTCCAGTAAAGAAAGTGCTAGACATGACATGTGGTATGTAAAGTTTCCAAAATGAAAATCAAGTACTTTGGTAACACCACAAATGCCGGGGCTTACATTAACCGCCATCACCCACAGTTGAAACAAGTGGAAAAAGTTGTAAGTCCTCCTGCTGAACAACGCACAAGGCACCACTTTAGCTAACTCCCAGCAAATTCTGAACGGGGGGGGGGGGATAAAAAAATAAATAAATAAAAATCATGAAATCTTGTAACAGCACTTTCTGTTCTATAACTTTATTTTTTTTTTTAAGTCTCCAAAGAATTTTCAATGTAGTGCATCCAGAAAGTCTTCACAGCGCTTCACTTTTTCCACATTTTGTTATGTTACAGCCTTATTCCAAAATGGATTAAATTCATTTTTTCCCCCTCAAAATTCTACACACAATACCCCATAATGACAACGCAAAAAAAGTTCGAGACTTTTGCAAATTTATTAAAAATAAAAAACTAAGAGCTCACATGTACACAAGTATTAAGAGCCTTTGTTTGCCATGAAGCTCAAAATTGAGCTCAGGTACATCCTGTTTCCACTGCATCCTTGAAATGTTTCTACAGCTTAACTGGAGTCCACCTGTGGCAAATTCAGTTGATTGGACATGATCTGGAAAGGCACACACCTGTCTATATAAGGTCCCACAGTTGACCGTGCATGTCAGAGCACAAACCAAGCATGAAGTCAAAGGAATTGTCTGTAGACCTCCGAGACAGGACTGTCTCAAGGCACAAATCTGGGGAAGGGTACACAAAAATTTCTGCTGCTATGAAGGCTCCAGTGAGCACAGTGACCTCCATCATCCATAAACTGAAGAAGTTTGGAACCACCAGGACTCTTCCTAGAGCTGTCTGAACTGAGCGATCGGGGGAGAAGGGCATTAGCCAAGGAGGTGACCAAGAACCTGATGGTCACTCTGTCAGAGTGGCAGCATTCCTCTGTGGAGAGAGGAGACCCTTTCAGAAAGACATCCATCTCTGCAGCAATCCACCAATCAGGCCTGTATGGTAGAGTGGCCAGATGGAAGCCATTCCTTAGTAAAAGGCACATGGCAGCCTGCCTGGAGTTTGCCAAAAGGCACCTGAACGACTCTCAGACCATAAAAAACAAAATTCTCTGGTCTGATGAGACAAAGATTGAACTTTTTGGCGTGAATGCCAGAAGTCATGTTTGGAGGAAACCAGGCACTGCTCATTACCAGGCCAATACATCCCTACAGTGAAGCATGGTGGTGGCAGCATCATGCTGTGGGGATGTTTTTCAGTGGCAGGAACTGGGAGGCTAGTCAGGATAGAGGGAAAGATGAATGCAGCAATGTACAGAGGCATTCTGAATGAAAACCTGCTCCAGAGTGCTCTTGACCTCAGACTGGGGCGATGGGTCCTCTTTCAGCAGGACAATGACCCTAAGCACACAGCCAAGATATCAAAGGAGTGGCTTTAGGACAACTCTGTGAATGTCCTTGATAGTCAGGCAGATGGGTGAAACAATTGTTCACTTCTGGATAGAAGCATGAAATTTGGCATAAATGTAGTCCAATAAGTCCTCTTTCATATAAGATTAAGACCCACTTCGAATCTTGCTTGGTACTTGCATTATTCAAGATGGCGTCCAAATATGGCTGCCAAAAAACACGTTTTTGCTTATAACTAGAAAATGTGAGCTTTTAGGGCATAATAATGTATTGTTGACTAATATAAATGTGTACATTCCGCACATTTTGAGCCCAAAATCAAGTCTGTATGACAAACGGTTCTTGAGATATAACATTTTGAAAATTGCCACAAACTGTATAATCTTAATCATATCAAAAGTTAGAGATACAAATGCTGAACAATAGTAATTGAACATTTATGGTATATGTTCATTCGAATCACATTCGAAGCTCAATAATAGCATAATGAGAAACCCCAAGAAAGTTAAAAATACAAAACGCAGTCAGTGATATGCCAAATATTATGTAATAGAGTGTAACCTCATTACAACCCATGCATCAACAGAATGAAGTGATCGAGAAGACCTCCGCTAACCTGCCTGGTGACATGCACCACCACAATAACACAGAGAAGTGCAGCTTAAATTTGCCCTGCTGCACTTGCACAAGCCCCTACAAGCTTTCTTGCAACCACAGTGCACAAGCTCTTGACATACTTTGGAAGCTTCAGGGAGAGTGGTCCACTTTGGGATGAAGCCTTCCCTTGCTTCAGTCCATCCCCAATGTGTAGGACTTGGTAGATTTTGCACTGGATCCAGTGCTTGACCCCACACATAGCCACCTTGATAAGCAGCTCTTTTGATATGTTCTGTTAATGCTGCCTTGGTTGGTGGAATATTTTCAAGTGACTGTGTTCCTTGTGCAAAAAGGGTCTGACGAGCTTTGTTTACCTGATACAGTGGGCAGGTACGACTGTACATTATTACCGTGTACCGTTCAAGAACAGCTTCATCCTCTGCTGTTATAACTTCAGGAATGAAGCTCAGTTTCCTGAATACAGGTGTCACTTCAGGAAAAACTTCCCAAGCATCAAATGCAGTCTTCTTGCCCCTGCCAGCAAACGAGGAAGTAGTGTCTGAGCCACTGAAAGCATGGAAGAAGGGAAGGGCTTTGCACTTGTCAGGACCAAGGCTACCTGCCAAGCTGTTTGCTGATATGTAGGTGAAATGTTTTCCCACACCAAACGCCAGCCACAGGTCAATGTCCAGCTGATTTACATATGTAACAGCTAGAACAACAACAACAACATCTGTGTCAACTGTCCTTATCAATACACTCCTGTGGCCTTGAGCTGCACCATGGGCAACATGCAACATAAGCCTTGTATCAGCTTCTTCATGATCAGCTGGATCAATGCCAGCAGAAGCCATGTCACTTGGTCTGTTGCTCACAACATTCACATCAGAAGTTGAAACAAACAAGACACCTTCCACCTCTAGAGAAGCCAGTTCTCTACCAAGGAATTGGAATAGCTCTGCTTTGTTATCGGTGCAGCGCAAAAAGGTCTGCCAGTTACTGGGAATGACAGTGTCAGGAAGCACCCTTCTTCAGATACCTTTGCCTCGAGACACTCTGGTTGCCTTTTTGAGGCTGCTGTCAAGATATCGGTCCCACACTACATCAACACGTTTCACATCTTTAGCCTGATCAATGATGTAAGGCAAGAAAACTCCCCTTGAATACTCTTGGAAAGTCTTTGCTTTACCAGGTACAAGCATATTCACAACAGCTGCTCCATCAAAGACCTTCATGGTAACAGCTGGTAACAACTGATTTTGTGATACCCCAATGCACTGAAGCAAATCTGACTTCTTGCCTTGACGCAATTTGCCTAGAGCAGACAGTGAAGGAGGATGGGCATTGTTTTCATGTCTGAAAAACTCTGTTTCCATCACGGGTTTGACAGGCAATATAGAGCCGAGCAAAAAGATTGCAATCAGATTTCAAAGCAGACACCTTAGATTGACTGACATTGTTTGTCACTTCATAAGTACCAAACAGAGGTAGACTGTTTCTTGAAACTGTGTCAGTTAAAGCAACTGTACGCTTATTCAGTCCGTTATCAACAAACTCTTGATACTGAGCAATACCTAATTCATGCGCTGATTTCACTGCATTAATAACATGGTGAGGCTTTATTTCATTGGTGTCAAGTCTAACAAGGTCATTGCTTGTCTCTTTGAAGGGATTTCCCATGTCCTCTAATGAAACTACTAGGTTACAAACATTTTTTGCAAATGCAACCTGGACACTTGGAATTTGATCATGATGCTTGAGATTCATTGCCTTGGGCTTCAACAGAGATTCTTCTAGCTCACCAAAAACCCTAGCAACTTCAGGGCCAGCAACCAACCACCTTCTTAAGGCAGAAGGATCCTCAGTGAGGCCTATAGCACCCCCTTGGCTTGACTGTCACTTCCAGAACTTAAGCAGGCACTGTCTTCTCGTGAATCCATGTTGTCTCGGTTCCTGGTATGCTATGTTAGATTAATTGGTTTCACCACCACCACTTCTACAGCACTACAATAACAACTTGGGATACCTGAAAAAAAAAAAAAAAATCATTGTTAGGCCTGAGAAAAAAAGCAATCTGGACATCCCTGTATCTCAATACTGGCACTCCCACTGCTGTACCTGAAATGAACATAAGTTGCATTATTGTGATTACTTGAATAAGCCATATCAAGAACCATTTGTCATACAGACTTGATTTTGGGCTCAAAATGTGCAGAATGTACACATTTATATTAGTCAACAATACATTATGCCCTAAAAGCTCACATTTTCTAGTTATAAGCAAAAATGTGTTTTTTGGCGGCCATATTTGGACGCCATCTTGAATAATGCAAGTACCAAGCCAGATCCGAAGTGGGTCTTAATCTTATATGAAACAGGACTTATTGGACTACAATTGTGCCAAATTTCATGCTTCCATCCAGAAATGAACGATTCTTATGAAAATTGGCCCTTATCTGCCTGACTATGAGTGGCCCAGCCCGAGCCCACACTCTAATCCAATTGAACATTTCTGAAGAGATCTGAAAATGGCTGTGCACCGACGCTTCCCATCCAACCTGATCAAGCTTGAGAGGTGCTGCAAAGAGAAATGTGTGAAACTGCCCAAACTTTGTGTCAAGCTTGTGGCATCATATTCAAAAAGACTTGAGGCTGTAATTGGAGGATGGCAGTGGCTCAGGAGGTAGAGAGGGTCGTCCAATAACTGGATGGTTGGCGGTTAGAATCTCGCTCTCCCCAGATATCCTGCCGTTGTGTCCCTGGGCAAGACACTTTACCCACCTTGCCTCCAGTGTCCATAACACTGGGGTATGAATGTGTATAAATGTTCGGTGGTGGCCGGAGAGGCCGTTGGCACGGATTGGCAGCCACGTTTCCGTCAGCCTGCCCCAGGGCAGCTGTGGCTACAGTAGTAGCTTGCCACTACCATTGTCTGTCTGGAATGAATGAACAATGTATCTACTTGTAAAGCGTCTTTGAATGTCTATGATAAAGCGCTATATAAATCTGATGCATTATTATTATTATAATTGCTGCCAAAGGTGCATCAGCAAAGTATTGAGCAAAGGCTGTGAATACTAATGTACAGGTACATCTCAAAAAATTAGAATATCATGAAAAAGTTCAATATTTTTTGTCACTCATTTCAGAAAGTGAAACCCATATATTATATAGATTCATTACACAGAGAGTGATATATTTCAAGTGTTTGTTTTAATTTTGATGATTATGGCTTACAGCCCATGAAAACCCCAAATTCAGTTTCTCAAAAAAAAATAAAAAAATAAAATCAGAATATTACATAAAATTAATTAAAAAAAATAGTTTCTTATCATGTTTGTTTAAAAAAAAAAAAAAAAGGTTCAATAAAGATATTGTGGAAAAAAAAAAAATAGTTTCTCAATAGAAATGTGGCCGACTGAAAAGTATGTCCATGTACACACTCAATACTTGGTCAGGGCTCCTTTTGGATTAATTACTGTATCAATGTGGTGTGGCATGAAGGTGATCAGCCTGTGGTACTATGAAGGTTCAGGTTGCTTTGATAGTGGCCTTCAGCTCGTCTGCATTGTTGGGTCTGGTGTCTCATCTTCCTCTTGACAATACTCCATAGATTCTCTATGGGGTTTAGGTCAGGAGAGTTTGCTGGTCAAACACAGTGATGCCATGGTCATTAAACCGGGTTTTGATATTTTTGGCAGTGTGGGGGGGGTGCCAAGACCTGCTGGAAAATGAAATCAGCTTCTCCATAAAGCTCGTCAGCAGAGGGAAGCATGAAGTGCTCTAAAATTTCCTGGCAGACGACTGCGTCGACTTTGGTTTTGATAAAACACAGTGGACAAACACCAGCAGATGACCTCTGTTCAGATAAGTAAATTTTGCATTTCATTTGGAAATCAAAGTCCCAGAGTCTGGAGAAAGAGTGGAGAGGCACAGAATCTAAGTTGCTTGAGGTTTAGTGTGAAGTTTCCACAGTCAGTGATGATTTGAGGAATCATGTCATCTGCTAGTGTTGGTCCACTGTGTTTTATCAAAACCAAAGTCAGCGTAGTCGTCTGCCAGGAAATTTTAGAGGACTTCATGCTTCCCTCTGCTGACAAGCTTTATGGAGAAGCTGATTTCATTTTCTAGCAGGATTTGGCACCCCCCCCCCCCCCACACACACACACACACACTACCAAAAATATCAAAACCTGGTTTAATGACCATGGCATCACTGTATTTGACTGGCCAGCAAACTCTCCTGACCTAAACCCCATAGAGAATCTATGGAGTATTGTCAAGAGGAAGATGAGACACCAGACCAGACAATGCAGACAAGCTGAAGGTCACTGTCAAAGCAACCTGGACCTTCATAACACCTCAGCAGTGCTACAGGCTGATCACCTCCATGCCACGCGACATTGATACAGTGATTAATCCAAAAGGAGCCCTGACCAAGTATTGAGTGTGTACATGGACATACTTTTCAGTCGGCCAACATTTCTATTAAAAAACTATTTTTAAAATTAATTTTATGTAATATTCTAATTTTTTGAGAAACTGAATTTGGGTTTTTTTATGGGCTGTAAGCCATAATCATCAAAATTAAAATAAACACTTCAAATGTATCACTGTGTAATGAATCTAATATATGGGTTTCACTTTCTGAAATGAGTGACAAAAAATATTGAACTTTTTCATGATATTCTAATTTTTTGAGATGCACCTGTACATGCGATTTCTTAGGTGTTTTTTTTTCAATAAATTTGCAGAAATCTTAAAAAATTCTTCATATCATTATGGGGTGTTGTGTAGAATTTTGAGGGAAAAAAATAATGAATTTTCCATTTTGGAATAAGGCTGTAACAAAATGTGGAAAATTGAAGCACTGAATACTTTCCAGATGCACTGTACTTCAGTTTATATTTGTGCAGGTTTAAAATTAATGTTACTTATCTTATGCATCAATTGCATTCAGTTCTTATTGAATTTGTTATATATTGGTAACTGTACAATGCATACAGTCAGGTAGCACTACTATATGAATGGATGTTCCAAGTATTTGTGATAGAATTTACTTTTGTTTTGTAATGAACTAGTGCACTGCCTGCAGAACGCAAGTATTCCTGCCTGAAACGGGTATCCCAATCAGGTTTTACAGGCCCAAATGTAGGCTGTGTTTGAAAGTGGAATACAAAGAGGTGTAGCCTATATGTAGGCAATCACATGTTAGACTTTGACAAATATAAAAGGGAGTAAGTGGCACTAAGATTTATTTGATTGTGTGAGTATTAATTACAGAATACCTAAATACTGAAAATGAATGGGACATCCAATATTAGTGACCGTTTCAGATCCCTTGTTTGTTTGTCACATCACTTATTTGTGTGATCTTTTATCACTTATATTCAAGGTAATACTGTATCTTGCACTTTGGGGAATGGGAGTTGAGTCATTATAATTACTTTAGTTTATATCACTGTTTAGTGATGGAGTTAAGTGTAATACTGAATTTCTTCTGTGTATTGTCAAACTCGTAGTACTATAACAGGACATGTTTACAAATATTTGAAACCCATTGTAGTGCATCAGTTTATATTTAAGCAATATTTTGTTATTAAAAGGTTTTTTAAAAAAAACTTTAATGCTAAGCTTGAGGCGGTACTTATATTGTTGCGCTGGGGCGATACTGAGGCCAAATAATGATCTGAACCTTGAGGCCATGACTTGTATAGATTAACAATGTGAGCACCGCCGCTCTATTGTAAGCGTTTGTTTTTAATTGATGCTAGAAGATTTATCATCATTATTATTCTGGATAAACAATCACATTTTTGACCCTCTAAACCAGGTGTCGGCAACCCGCGGCTCTTTCATCCCTCTGTTGCGGCTCCCTGTGGCTTTGGAAAATAAATAATGAGTATTTAATTAAAATGTATTTTATTTTAGTTCATTAGTTTTTAAAATGTAATTCTAAATTTGAAGATTATGGTGATCTTGTAAAATCTAAAAAAAAAAAAAAAAGTGTTAAAGTTTAATCACCGTCAGCGAAACTCAACACGAAGTCGGAAGTCGTCTCCCGCGATAACCCGGATGTGTTGTGTTCAAGCTACTGCTGTATTGAAGTAGCTTGACAACCCTGCGATTGGATAGTTGCAAACGATTGGACCAAGCAAATGGCTCGTTGTATGCTTTTTCAAAGATTCATGGCGGCGTGTTCTCAGGGATGTGATTTTCTGTTAATTCGCCGAATTCCGCTTTATTTCATCTTCCAGGAAGATAAAGTACGTTAAGTACGTTAGCGGCTTGTGGTCCACGAACGCAGTGAAGCTGCGCCCTTTCAGGCAGGACTGGAAGTGGCGTATGGCCACCAGTAATCGATATGGCCAGGTGGAGAGTCATTAACTCTACAATGGCTGTATGAGCTGGGCTGGCGCGAGGGATTAAACGGTAATAAAAGTTAACAATCCCCTTTTATGATTCCAAACAGTTTGAAATTGACAGTGCACAGTGGATATTGACGCATAACTTTTGAATATTTCTAAGACTTGGCTGCATCAGTGATTGTGCAAAATGAACTGCTCAAGACTCAATAGAGATTGAAACTGGTGATCTGAAATGAATGCTGACATTATAAAAAAGTAATGGTATGTTGGAATTTTATTTCTATTATGGAACAGATAAAATTAACTGATTTTGATTTGATCAAGTGTTAAAGCATGCGATGGATAATGCTTGTTGGAATATTTTAGGAATGCTATCTTCTTGGAACATAAGTCAATATTATACATTAATAAGTGGCATTCAGCTGTTTGTTTTGTCATTTAAGCACAGTTCTGGTACTTAAAAATCAAAAACCCAGGAGCTTCGGGGGGCTTTGCCCCCCATCCCACCCCGGACCCCGCTGGGGGACTATGTCCCCCAGACCCCCTGCTGAATTTTCAGATAATTTCCCCAACCCCAAATGACATTGCTGGTTCGTGTTGGAATTCTGAGCTTTCGGTATTGTTTTCAGCGTAATTATGAGATTTTTATCGAAGGATCAGGAGTCAGTGCTAGAAATAGCACTCTCCTTTCAACCCAATGTCAACCTTCAACCCAATGTCTTTTTTTTTTTCGGAGTTCAAAATGTTTTTGTTGCATGCAGAAATGTAATTTTGTTTTCTCTGCAGGAGTTCCCTGATTTCATAAATGCAACACATTATAGTTTGTTTATACATAAAGGGAAAAAAAAAAAGTTATATGCAGTGTTATTTCATTTTAAGTGTCAAAAGGGTTTTTGTGGCTCCCAGTGTTTTCTTTTCTGTGGGAAACGGGTCCAAATGGCTCTGAGCGGTAAAGGTTGCTGACCCCTGCCCTGGACAGATCGCCAGTCCATCGCAGGGCCAACACAGAGAGACAGACAACCATTCACTCTCACAGTCATATCTAAGGACAATTTAGAATCCCCAGTTGATGCCAATTAACCTAACTTGCATGTTTTTGGCATGTGGGAGGAAACTGGAGAAATCCCGGAGTAAACCCACGCAGACACGGGGAGAACATGCAAACTCCACACAGATCACTGTTGGTCGGGGGCTGGGATCGAACCAAGGATCCCCTGGCCAAGGGTGAGTTGCTGTGCTGCCGCAGTGCTAACCACTTCGCCACCGCGCCGCCCACAACCAATCCACTAGTTGTCAAATTGAGAGTCTGGAGAACAAGTGAAGGATACAGATTTATATTATATTAATACATTTGAACAAGGAGCATTATGAGGAAACAGGATGAAAAGTAGCTTCTTCTAAATAAAACTTTCATCTCTAATTTATGAAAATATCAGGAACTAAAGCTGTGTGATCACTGTTGAAAGTAGGAGATGGGTGATATTTTTCAGATTTAAACAATTTATGAATGTGCTGATAATTAAAACTATGCAAAAATTATGGTCAGATATTCAGAAATTTATTTTTCAGCACAAAACAATTTATAATATATATCTAACATTTATTTCATGAATGAAAGCTATATAAATGAAGCTATAAGCAGTTTTTTCCCACTGCTGTAGTAGGAATTCATTAATGCCACATAATATTCAGAGCTATGTACAGTATATATATAAAAAAAAAAAAAATTTATAAGCAGCATAATCTTTATTTTAAAGGTCAAATTGCCGTTGTGGCTCTCAGCCACGTCTGTTTTAGTCGGAGACGGGCAAAACGGCTCTTCGGCTGGCAAAGGTTGCAGACCCCTGCTCTAAACGTTAACCAAAACGCCCCCCCCCCCCCCCCCGCACACACACACCTCAGATCCGGTGAAAAGTTTTATAAACTGGAAAAAAATATGTGTCCCATACTGAAAATTTAACCAGCGCATGGCTGATACGTCCCGCATTCGTAGAGCAAAGGTTGTAGGGCCTTACCCCCATGTTTTTTGTTTACCTTTGCAGTCTATACCATCAGCTGTCCGGTGCTGTTCTGATAGATATTCCAAAATGTCAGAACACCGGAGGAGGTGGATCCAATCAGCTGATCACTCGAACCACAGAGCTCAGCCGTTTTCCATGATAAATCAGCTTCAGGGCAAAAGCACACTTCATGCATCATCTTTTTTCACTTTATTGAAAATAACTTTTTAATCGCCATCAGTTAGCATGCCTTTGAGCCAGGTCGTGTCTGGCCACATAAGCTGTCTCTGAAAGTGGAATACAGTGGTGTACCCTATATGTAGGCAATCACACATTAGAATTGGACAAATATGAAAGGGACTGAACTGAGATGCATTTGATTGTGTGAATACTAATTACAGAATAACTGAAAATGAATGGGACATTCAATATTAGCGCTTGTTTAAGAACCGCTTGTTTATTTTTTTTTTTTTGTCAGATCGTAGAGCATTCGCCTCCCGGGTGTGGTACACCACCACACCCGGGAGGCCGGGGTTCAAATCCCAGCCAGGTCATGCCGAAGACCATATAAAAGTGGAACTTCCTGCCGTCCAGCTTTGTGCTCACCAGTAATGGAACGGAGGAGGAAAATGTGGTCGTGCCTTGCATGGCAGCGACCCCTCTGATTCTATATATGTGATTAATATTGTAGATAGGAACGTAATTTCATTCTGCTGTACATGATTGGCTGTATGGACTGAATGACAAAGTTGGCTTATCCTTATCCTTATTTGTGTGCTCTTTTACGAGTTATTGAGTGTTTGTGTCCCGTTTGGTGACTCATCGTTTAGACAAACCGTGCATGTAGCCGCATATGATATGCAGTTGATCTGGGCATTCTGCTCCACAATTATTAATAATTGTGCGAGCACACCGAGAGGAGTGCCATCGGCAACGGCGAGTCGTGGTCCTGCACTGGGCAGGCTGGGCGTGCCTTCCTGCGAACAATCATGGAGCGCCCGGTGGGACACCAGTGTTTGCGAAGCAGCAGCTGAACCGGTGGATCGCAGTCCTTCACAGGGGGCCAAGCCCAGCCTACCCAATTGATAGTCTCGGCTGTTGCTTTACTTGGGATGCCAGCGGTTCAGCTGCTGCTCCACCCCCAATTTCCCCCAGCGCACCCGCACCCCTCGTGTTCACCATGCTGAATTATCCATTAGATCTATGCAATCACGGCAACTTTATGGTATAATTTTTTAAGCATTATATCTTAAGTATTATTTTTCTAGACAAATTTGTCACTTTTTGCTTCCTTGTTTTGCACACGGAGCACTGTGGTTACTGATGCCATAATGCTGCGCATTATCCAATTAGGACAAAGTCAATCCAAAACCAAACCCCGACCACATTTCTAGAAGCCTGGGCATGAGAGAGCGGTGGCTAAACTTATTGATAAAAATTACATATTTTGACTGAGTGACTCCATACTTGGGAATGCACACCCTCGTAACCTCAGCAAAGCACTTCTAAAATCTGAGGCCAGTCTGATGAATGGTTCAAGAGATATGCGTGGAATAGACACGGACAGATACAGACTGTGTATTTATAGATAGATAGCCTATATTTCTAGAATGCTGGAGGGCAACCAAACCGACGCACTGTAAAAGCTGTTAGGAACTGTGATATGCTGAAAAGAAAAATTTTCAAAAATTATTTCACTTGTGTATAATTTCATTTTTGAAACTCAAGTTTTCAAGAAATAAACAAGGAGTTCCTAACCTAAGCCTACTTTTTTCATTTAACAGTATTTTATTGCAAATCAGTCGATGCAATTAAAAAAAAAAAAATTATATATATATATATATCCCCCCCAAAACACACTGTACTCTGCTTTCAAGTATACCTCAGCATTTTTTGCAGTGCACTTTTCCTGAGATTAGTGGTTTTTCGTACTAAACTGAGAATCAAATGCGAATCAAAAATCTTTTTGATCGACTTCCGGTTATGGCTGCCACGTAGGACGGACGTGTCTCGCTCTGCTCTGCTCCTGGAGAAAAAAATCGGCAAATAACTCTCTCATTTGGGACAGAACGTATCCCAGCATTTGGGCGAGGATATGTCGGCGAAGCCTAAGGCTGGAAAACCAGGAAAAGGAAAAAGCGAGCCGCCGAAACAGTCCAAATTAACGGACTTTCAGGTCTGTGACGCAGCAAACAAGGCTCCATATATGGCGGAGGAAGCTGGCGGCGGTGCGATTTCTGCGGGGAATGGCGCAGATGCGCTGATGGCTGCCATGAGTTCAATGAGAGCGGACTTTTCCTCTAGATTTGATGGGATTATGACAGCGTTGGAAGGAATAAGAAAGGAATTGGGTGACTGTGTAGAACGAACGGCGCAGATGGAGCTCCGTCTCGCTAGTGCTGAAGATGACGTCACCCGTCTTCAATTAAAGGTGCGCACTTTGGAAAAAAAAAATAAATCTCTGGAAGATAATATTTTGGATTTGGAATCTCGGTCGAGACAGAATAATTTGAGGCTGGTGGGTCTTCCAGAGGAATCAGAAGGTCGGGACGTATGTTCCTTTCTGGAAAAGTGGATTCCGGAGGTGCTGGGCAGCGAGGAGTTGCAATCAGCAGTGGTTCTGGAAAAAGCACATCGTATTGGCCCACGGAGAGATAAGGGACCGCCGAGGACCTTAATTATGAAGTTTCTTAGCAACAGAGACAGGATGAAGATCTTCAACGCTGCACGTGCTAAAGGAGAGATTAAACACCAGGATCAGCAGGTGCGGTTCTACCCAGATTTGGCCACAGGAATCCAGCAATTGAGGAAGCAGTTTGATCCCATACGTAAGGAGCTGCGCAACCTTGGGATTCGTCATGGTGTAATCTATCCTGCGAGACTGCTGACCACGTATGAGGGCAGAACCCACATCTTCAAGACCCCAGAGGAGGCGCAGGAGTTCATCAAGAAGATCAAAGAAGAAGAAGAGACTGGTGGGAGCTAAGCATGAACAAAATATAAGGTAGAATAATTAAGCATTTGCACAGGCATCTGACTGACTTGAAGTAAATAGTAAGTTTACAAAATATAGACTGTATTATATATTAAAAAAACAAAACAAAAACAAAACAAAACAAAAAAAAAAAAAACTATGATGTACAAAGTTGTTAAAAATTTTGGAGTTAAGTTGGAAAACTACAGAGGAGAGTTAATGTTACGTCATTAAAAGCAGTAGAGTTAGGGCGATTGGGAGGATGAAGAAGGAGTGGCTTAGGCTGTTCCCCGTGGGTGTGGAACGGTCGATGGCTATATCGGGAGACAGAATTTTTTTTTTGATTTTGGGGGGTTTGCCACAAGTGTGGGAAGGGGAAATTTGTTTGCGTGTAGTTTGTAGGATGAATGTTCAACCACTCATGTTTTTGCTTCTCTGTATGAGCATGTTTACACTGCAAGGTAATCCCAAACTCTCTATTGATCATGGACCAAAGTGTTAACCTTAATTTAACTTCATGGAATTGCAGAGGTCTACAAAATTTAAAAAAACTTAAACAAGTTATGAATAAAATAAAGGACATGGGTTCAAGAATTGTGTTTTTACAAGAAACTCATCTGATAGAGGAGGATGTTAAAAGAATTAGGAGTAGATGGCAGGGAAGTGTATTCACCTCTTCATTTTCATCCCGAGCCAGGGGAGTTATGACTCTCATACATAAATCAGTTCCTTTTCAAGTGAAAAATGTAATTGGAGACAAATTTGGAAGATATGTAATCATTCAAGGTTCTTTGCTATTAGAAAATATAAATCTTGTGAACTTATATGGTCCCAATATAGATGATCAGAAGTTCTTTGCTAATTTATTTCTCATCTTATCATCACTTACAGGGCAACATATAATAGCAGGGGATTTTAATTGTACATTGAATCCAGGTGTGGATAGATCAACAGGACTGGATTGTACGCACATTGGATGTAGGATGACTATTAATCATTTTATGAAAGAATTGAGATTGTTAGATATATGGAGAGAAATGAAACCACAAGTTAAAGCCTATTCTTGTTATTCCAGTACCTACAAGACATTCTCACGTATTGATTATTTTTTGATTTCCACAGAATTAAGGTCCAAGATTCAAAACTGCTTTTATGATAACATCGTGATCTCTGATCATGCACCCTGTTGTCTAATATATGTAGATAAAAAATTGACAAAGGAATCAGGTAGATGGCAATTTCAGCATAAATGGCTTCAAGATGAGGAATTTGTCAAGTATATAGAAAAACAGATAGACGAGTTCTTTGACATCAATACTACACAAACATCAGCATGTGTAAAGTGGGAGGCTTTCAAAGCTTTTATTAGGGGACATATTATTAGTTATACAGGATCAAAATCTAAGAAGACTCGAGAGGAGAGAGCTAAATTGGAACATAAAATAAAAAATCTTCAGGAAAAAGTGTATGCAGGAAGTGACCCAAGGTTGGAGAATGAATTACTGATTTTGAGAGCTGAATACGACAAAAAATCAGCGAATAGAGCTGCCTCGAGTCTTCTAAGATTGAAACAATCTTTTTATGAACAAGGTGAAAAATCAGGAAAATTATTAGCATGGCAGATTAAACAATTGGAAATTAAAACACCAATTACCAGTATTATAAGTAAGGGACAGGTAGTTATAGATCCTTTAGAAATTAATAGAGCCTTTAGAGATTACTATGAAAAATTATATGATACCAAAAATGAACCTGATTTAACAAAACTAAATGGGTTTTTGAACGAACTATCTATACCGTGTATTCCAAATGAAAACAGGGAGATATTGGAGTCTAAAATTAGTCAAGAAGAAGTTGGGCTAGCCATTGATAATATGAAATCAGGAAAAAGTGCAGGACCAGATGGTCTTCCAGTTGACCTTTATAAAAAATTTAAGAATAAATTAATAAAACCTTTTTTGGAAATGGTTTTAGAAGCATTTCAAAATAATAATTTACCATCATACATAAATAATGCCTTAATTATACTGCTGCCAAAACCAGGTAAGCCCTCTAATAAATGTGAAAATATGAGACCAATAAGCCTATTAAACGCCGACCTTAAGATAATCTGTAAAATTTTAGCAAGACGAATACAAGAAATTTTACCAAATATTATTAATCGAGATCAGAATGGCTTTATAAAGGGTAGACAAGGCTTCCATAATGTAAGAAGACTATTTAATATTATTTATTTTAATAAAGAAGCACCGGATACAGCTCTCCTATCATTGGACGCCGAAAAGGCCTTTGATAGAGTTGAATGGCCCTTTCTTTTTGAAGTCCTACAAAGGTTTGGACTTGGAAATAATTTCATAAAATGGGTTCAAATAATATACAATAATGCTACAGCAGAAATCCTAACAAATAACAATATTTCAAAACCAATAAAAATCAATAGAGGATGTCGACAAGGCTGTCCACTTTCACCTTTACTGTTTACTATGGCAATTGAACCTTTAGCGATAGCGATACGTTTACATTCACAAATATATGGAATTAAAGTTGGACCAACAGAACATAAAATCTCCCTGTATGCCGATGACATAATTTTGTTTATGTCGAATCTAAAAAAATCAATTCCAACCTTGTTGAATTTAATAAAGAATTTTGGGGAAATATCAGGATATAAAATAAATAAAACTAAATCTTCAATATTAATGCTAAATGAGACCCAGAGAAATTACCCAGCCCCTGAGGTAAATCAATTCAATGTTGTAAATCAGTTTAAATATTTAGGAATCCAAATTATGCCTAAGCTAGAATCAGTCGCCAGTGTCAACTATGAAGCCTTAATGTCAGATATCAATGAGTTAACTCAGAGATGGATGTCACTACCAATGTCGATGATCGGGAGAATCAATATACTTAAAAGTAATATTTTACCTAAAATACTTTATTTATTTCAATACATTCCCTTATCACCACCTTTAGATCTATTCTCAAGAATAAAAAAAAAGTTAGTGGAATTTATATGGAACAACAGGAGGGCTAGATTACGTTTGTCTTTATTATATTTACCATTTGATCGTGGAGGTCTGAAATGTCCAAATTTTATGTTGTATTATTGGTCGGCACAACTGAGGTCTATGACATATTATTTTTCATCAAATGATCTCCCTCACTGGACTGAAATGGAATCATACAATTTACCTTTACCTCTTCCCATATTCATATACTCAGATTCGGCAAAAAAATTACAAAAACAAGTTAAAAATCCATTTGTAAAGCATATGATCAAAATATGGTGTGAAGCTAAAAACTATTTAAAAGAACCACAGTTATTGTCACAATTTAGTCCAATATGGGGTAATCAATATTTTAAACCAGGGAGAGCGGACGCTGTATTTAAAGTATGGAATTTAAAAGGGATACAAAAGATTCAGGATTTATATTTGCCATGTGCAGACAACATAATGTCTTTTGAAGAGCTGAGGATCAAATTTAATCTCAATAGAACACATTTTTTTAAATATCTTCAACTTAGAAACTTTATTCGATCAAATCAAAATAAAGCTCTCACTCGACCTATTTATTCATCCTTGGAAAAAATGATGATGAAAGATAGTAAAAAGGGTATTATTTCAGAGTTTTATAACTCATTGACACTATCTTCAAGTGAAAATTCACTGAAAAGATTAAACTACTGGAAAGAAGATCTGCAAATTGAAATTTCAGAGGAACAATGGGAATTGGCTTGTACAGAAGCTCAAACCAAATCAATAAATGCACGCCTTAAATTGATACATTTCAAATGGTTAATGCGGATGTATGTTACACCGGAGGAGTTAAATAGATATAACAAAAATATACCAGATACATGCACAAAATGCATGGAAAGTAAAGGAACCCTATTTCATTGTTTATGGGAATGTAGATTAATAAGAATGTTTTGGGAAGAGGTGAGGGTAACAATTGAAAAAATAATCTCAAAACAAATCATATTGAATCCTAAACTGTTTTTGTTGGGTCTGTACCCAGAAAAGCATAATTTTAATAAAAGTGAAAGAACATTCATAGACCTCAGTTTGCTTAATGCCAAAAAATGTATTGCACTATTATGGAAAAAGACTCATAGACCAGATGTGACTCAGTGGTTAAGACAGATGTTAACAAACCTTCCATTAGAAAGAATAACATATATACTAAAATCAAAGGAAATTGTGTTTGAGAATATATGGAGACCTTTTATTGATTATGTAAAAAATTTAAACATAACTCTTGAAGAAGAAGGTGAATGATGTGTGTGGACCTTGTAAATTCCAAACTGGTGAACATAATATGTATACTTATGTATTGGATTGTCTAGACTAAACAGAGGAGCATTGTTGAAGACTTGATTTTGTTGGTGGTTGTTGGTGTTTTTAGTGCATTTTTTTTTTTTTTTTTTTTGTAGTACCTTAGTGTTAGTGTTTGATTGTTTGTATCATGTTTGTTAAAAAAAAAAAAAAAAAGGTTCAATAAAGATATTGTGGAAAAAAAAAAATAAAATCTTTTTGATCCGAAAATTGATTCTGAATCACGACCCCAAAAATCAGAATCGAATTGAATCGTGTGACTTCTAAAGATTCACGGCCCTACTTTTCAACTCTAGGATTTTAGTCAACATCTTCAGATATATTCCATTGACAATGATCGCAAAGTGATATAACATCAGATTTCATTGGCTCTGATTTCACGAGGCTGCACCTCTTTAATTTAACTCCTGTAGCCTCAGCACACAACTGGGGTTAACTTAGTGATGGTAGAAAATAAACATACATCACCGGTTAAACTGTCTGGTCTTAGTTTGCACTTGTGATCCAAATTATACAAATCTCAGATTTGGCTGAAAGCACCAGTGTGCGGGGGCCTTAGTTTCATCAGATCCTCCATTCTTTGATTCTTTGCACTGCAAAGTAGTCGTAGTCTACCGAAGCTGGATCCATGACTCTTTGGGTTCTATTACAATGATCAACAGCATGCATTTGTGGCACGATTTCCATCTTGTGCTGGTGGATTTGTCAGTTTATGCCAGCACATGGTCTGTTTTTCCCCACACTTTGAGTCATGCCATTCCAGTACCTATAGACTGTGCGCCCACTTTGCACTGCAAAGAGACGGCTCATTTAAGAGGTGTGGCACCAGCGCAATCTCAGTACTTTGGTATTTTAGTGCATTTTATTTAACATTTATTTTGCATTTTATTTAAATGTGCTTTTGATTAGGAAAAATGAGGTCTTTCATCAGAAGCACATTGTTAATGCCATTTCAGCTGCGTGTTTTGAAATCGCACAGCTCCTACTGGCATGCACTGGGATTTTCAATAATTTTGATGGACAGAGTTGTACCAGTTATAACCTAATCATCTGTATTTTAATTATAATATGATGACACTTAAAAGTTTTTATTCCATCCACATTTTCATTTTAATCACAAACTTACAGTTGGAGTATAACCTATAGATTAGGCATTAATGTATTTGTTTTTTTAGGCAAATGAATGAACCAATAAGGAGTGTGTAAATGCGGCGCACGGAGGAGATGTGGTGGGATAAGGTCAGTCTAAAGATTTTTAA
Organism: Pholidichthys leucotaenia; assembly: GCA_020510985.1. Lineage (NCBI taxonomy): Eukaryota > Metazoa > Chordata > Actinopteri > Cichliformes > Pholidichthyidae > Pholidichthys > Pholidichthys leucotaenia. The sequence goes on along the minus strand of CM035846.1, from coordinate 213,381,822 downwards.
AGTACAATCCTCCCTTCTGTGACAAAGTATTCTATCCACACACAAATCCATCATGTCCGTTATACATCATATCTCTCATCCTCCATAAGACAACTGTAATTAATGCCTGGCTTAATGCCAAGCAACACTGCCATCGCATGCATTTTCACTCATCCACACACCTTTTGGCAATCGCAAAACCCATCTTAAACCATCAGGATCATAGTTCACCTTCAATTATGGGCCTCTGTGCATTAAAGGAATGAGCACAAGTGCTTTGCTTTGGATTAGATTACCCAAAACACACAGCTGAATAATTAGACCAGCCTCTGCACTTTTCGCAGGGTGCAGACCGTTTTCCCACTGCCGTGAAAACTAACTGGACTTGGGGACACCCATAAATGTGCTCCGTGCTTCGGACAATAGACTGTTGAATAGATTGTCACAATAGAGCTGTTTGCGTCACAGATCATTAATTGCAAGCTTGCAATTAAGGGATTGATTGCTTTAAAGGGGTCACTGACTGCAAAATGGTGTGTTTGTAGGTTTTAACTGTCTCATATGTGTCAACTGGTCATGTAATTAGCCAAAAATCTTCCAAATAGTCAACGATCTGAAAAGCCTTGTTTTTCTCTTAGAGAAACTCCCCAAAACGGTGCACAGTGGCGCAGTGGTTTAGCACTGTGGCAGCACAGTTTTACCCTTGGCCGGGGGATCGCGGGGATCATGAGATCGTGGGTTCGATCCCAGCCCCCGACCAACAGTGAGCTGTGTGGAGTTTGCATGTTCTCCCCGTGTTGCGTGGGTTTACTCCGGGATTTCTCCGGTTTCCTCCCGCATACCAAAAACATGTAGGTTTAGGGCGCTCGCGCACGCAGCGACCAGCAGCCGGTGGCTTGTCACCAGACTGCAAACCAAATCTACCTACGGGTACAAATAAGTAACAACCCCCCCCCCCCCCAAAAAAAAAACGTTTGACTCTTCCTGGTAATTTTTTTACGTTAAGTGTTCAAAAAGCCCACCCACTGCCGTATTTGAGACCAGCCCACTGCTCTATTACTGGCCCCTGAGCAATTAGCCCCCAAGCTAATGCCAGGAACCTCGAACTAAGTGTGGCTTATATTGTTATTTTCTTCAGATCTTAGTCACCCTAATAACCATCTCTGTTACCACTTAGTTCACATACAGTATTCAGTTTCTTAAATTGAAAGGTCAACATATTGCTCAAGAACCTGCATTAAACCATCATCACCATCATTAGCATCATCATCCTCATATTCAAAACAAAATGCTAAATGATAATTTCACTCGTTTTTATTACAATGAAAAAAAAATTTGGATATTGACCTTATTCCAACTTCTCATGTGTTATGTCTGGAAACCCAGAATGACCAACGGAGAGTGGCGTTTGCTTGGAACACGAACTTTACTGCACACCGTGTATAAACTTACAACTTGATCTATTAATGGGAAGCTGAGCGCCAAAGAGCCAAGAGGCCGCAAGATGGCCGACCCTCACATTATATGTGCATCGGCGTAATGATGCCACCAAGTGACTGCGTTGGTGTGGGTAACCAAACCTGTAGTTCCCCACACCACATTCACCCTCCCTTGGAAAAGCAGAACAGCATACTCAACCGGATTGACCCTCCCCAATTTGGTATCATAGAACCACCAAACTAGCTGGGGCCAGCGGGTGGACTACCGCATGGCCCAGCACAGCTGAGTGGATTATTTTACCAATATGTTGGCAGTCGCGCCCCTAGCTAACAGTCCTTTTTCTTGAGGAAGGCAGTTCAGTTGGAAGGGCCTTGTAGTGAGCCCGTGGTGGACGTGCCCCTAGAGGTGTGGGGGCCTGCGGACCGGGATTGTCTTCCACAAAACCCCAGTCCGGGTCCCACACTGTGCGAGTCGACTTCCATGAAGCCTCGTCATCCGGGGCCATTTTTCGAACCTGGCAGAAACAGTTGGCGTGCCACACCGAACCATCTGTCAGCTGGAAGGTCGCTGGGCCCAGCTGCGCGGCGATACTGATGGGCGCCAGCAGTGGTGGAGGCTGTGTTGAGGCCAATTATGGGTCCGGTCGTTCAGTTCTGCGGACCCGAACCCAGTCCATCACTGCAAGTGGCATCCTGTTTGGCTGTACATGGCATTGTGGTTGTGATGGTGTGGCTCTTACGTTTGCTGTGGGGTATCCACTGAGTTGTTGTCGTTCTGCTGTATCCTGTTGGGTCTCGGACTCTTCATCCTGTGTCTCAACGGGGGCTCCTGGAGGCTGATGCTGGTCGTGGATTTGGAAGATGTCTGGTGGCTCTGTTGTGCTTTGTTTTGTTGCGGACTCTTCATCCTGCAGCTCAGCTGTGGTTCCTGGAGGCTGGTGCCGGGCGCGGATTCGGAAGCAGTCTGGTTTCTTCTCTCCCTCACCTGGTGCTGGTTGAGGTCGGTGTGATGTGTTGCTGTCGCCATTGACAGAACCTGTGCCAGGTTGTTGTGTCCCATGGTTCCCAATAGATGCGGGCTCCCTCTCCTGCAGCGGCTCCCCGAGGCATATGCTGGGTGAGAACTGAGGCAAGTCTGGTCGCTGCTCTCTCTCCGTGCTATGGTCTCCAGCTGTACTCAAGTCCACGAAGTCACGCTCTCCATCCTGTGATGAAGCTGTAGCTCGAGATCGCTCGTACTGCACAGGGACTGGCTCCGGGTCCCATGTGACTGCGGATCGAGGCTCCTCCCGTGGGCACGGGATGACTGTACCCACGTCATCGGGGTATGTTGTGTCCCACTCATCACCATTAGTCAAACGGAGTCAGTTACTGTCGTAGAAGGAGAAGCCCAGTTGGTAAAACGGGTCACATCCTAGTATGTTGTCTCCATGTGTAACCACTTGGAAAGCAAAGTCAGTAACAACTCTTGATGCGTAGCGGACCGTTAGTGTCATGGTCCCTAGATTGCTGACTCAGTAATTACCATACCCATACAGCACCGCTGGGCTTTTTCCGATCGGGTGGTTGGAAAAGAACTTCTTCACTGTGACCCACTTCAACATCGATCTCACTGCAGCAGTGTTGAGCAGGAACGGCAAGTTGACATTGTCCAGCCCCACCATGCAGAATGCATACGCCGCACCTCCGGATCTCATTGTGTGAATGGTTTTTGCAGCTCAGTGACTTGAGCTGGTCAGCGGGCTCGGCAGTGGTGCTGACTGGCAGACTTTGGTGAAGCGATTAAATTTTCCGCATCATTTACATCGTTGCCCCCTTGCTGGGCAGAAACGTGCTCTCGGTGCGTCGGGGAGCCACAACTGCATGAGAAGCGCCTCGTAGCAGTCCTCCGGTTCACATTGTTCGCCTCGGCCTCCTCTGCCATGTCACTGGGTTCTTCTGTGCTTACTGCGTATGCAAGCGGTGTGCAGCTCAGCTGTCATTGTTGCTGCACACCTAGCTCTGATGCTAACCTGTCGGTGGATTCCAGCTGAAATGCTAGCTCAATGGTGTTAGCTAGCATCATGTCGCTCGGCACTGTTAGCATCTGCATCCGGGGAAAGCTAGTGTGCTCAGCCAACTGGTTCTGCACCATTTCGTCCTCCAACAGACCAAATCTGCGCATGCTAGCTAGGTGGGAAAGGTCCGCGACGAATTGTTGTGTTGTCTCTCCAGGCTTCTGTCATCGTTGGCGAAAACTAATGCGCCACGCCAACACATCGTCAGGTGTGGCGAAGCAGCTCGCTAGCAGTTTGACCGCCTCAGCAAACGATTCTGTTGGTCATAGCGTGTGGAAAATATGTTGGCCTTCTATGCCCAGATTGTGGATCAGCAGAGCCTGCTTCAGTACCTTGTCCAGCTTGCCCAGGTCCAATGCTGCCACATAAGTCAAGCCAGTGTGGCCATGGTACAGGCGGCTCACCAGGGTTCTCCAGAAACTGTCAGTGGCCTCACGCACACTTCCATGGTTTACTCTCGTCACCAAATGTTATGTCTGGAAACTCGGAATGACCAATGGAGAGTGGTGTTTGCTTGGAACACAAACTTTACTGCACACCGTGTATAAACTTACAACTTTGTCTATCAACGACAGGCTGAGTGCCAAACAGCCAAGAGGCATAAGATGGCCGACCCTCACATTATGTGCATTGAAGTGATGACGTCACCAAGTAGTTGCGTCATCACTAGGGCTGAAACGATTAGTCAACAAAAAGAATTTGTCAATATTTTTATTGTTGACAAATCGTTTAATTATAAAGTTTATATGCATGCTGCAGTAATGGCAATGCACGACCGGAACTGCTGAGGGCAGTAGCACCTCTGTTGTCTGGCATGCGTGAACAATTTCCAGCAAAGAAGAAGAGGAGCACAGCATGGTGAAGCTGAAGGATAAACCTATAGAAAGCAGAGCTAAAAAAAAGGCAGACCCAAACTTTGTTTGGGAACATTTTACACAAGACAAAAAGTAAAATGCAGACATTGCAAGACAGACCTTTCTTACCACAGCAGCACTACAGTAATGCACGATGTTACCGACTTTGCCTGCCCCTTTAAGTGGACATCTCTGCAGATCCACAGTGTGTACGTCCTTACGCAGTTATGCTGTGTTGTTTGGTTTTGGCAGTTAGAGTTTAAGTGCAAAGCGGCTGTATGTCTCTCTCCAACGCAGAGAAAGGAGAATAAAGACCCACTGTTTTGAAGGTACTAACGTGTGCGCCGTGTATAACTGGCTGCAGAACCTACCTAGAGCAAAGCCTGTTACCAGCTAACAAGCCAGGCTAAAATATGGACATTTTAGCTTTAATTTACAGGGAGTCCATACTACGGTTAGGAACTGCCAAGCTGTGAAAGTCAAGAAGGTAACTATGAGGATTTGAAACAACAGCGCCCGGAAGCCATGATATTACCATCTGCAAGGGAAAGTTTTGGTGAGAAAAGGAAGTTAGCGCCACTTATTTTCAATGGCCAACTGTTTCAAGCTTTAGAAAAATGACAAAACTGTTAGTTTATCTGTTTGACAATAAGCTCTCTGGTTGCTGAGGGTTGAGCTGTCATGGCTAACGTGTTGAAGGCAGTAACTGAATTACAGGAGTCGCCATCACTTTTTCATCTTTGTTAATATTAGCCCTCATTCTGAATATTAGTTACACTGTGTCCAGCTGAGACAAAATGGCATTAAAATGCCTCCCGCCCACAGGACATGGAACGTTAAGAGGTATTAAACAGCAGCTAAGGTAAAATATGCAGTCCAAACAAGAAGCAGAGATGGTGGACATGCCGGGGGGGGGGGGGGGGGGGGAGGAAGCAGCGATTAGTCGACTAGTTGGGGGGGGGGGGGGGAAAGTCGTTAGATTAGTCGACTACTAAAATAGTCTTTAGTTGCAGCCCTAGTCACCACGCCGATGCCAACCAAACCTGTGGTTCCCCACACCACATCATCAACCCTTGTGTGAATTATGAACAACTCCTGTCACTAAGCAAGGACCAGTGTTTTTTAATGAAAACAGCTAATGCTCATTTGTCATTTTTTAGTTGTTAGATAATGTACAGCAGCATATTCACCAACTGTATAAGGTACACTAGATCATTTAGCAGCTACTCAAGTTTTAGATTGGTGTTTAGGTAAAGCAACATGTTCACATTTTTAGGTTTAAGCCAATTTCGCCGCTGACTAATTGTCTCTCCTGTCTTGGAAAACAGTCTCTCAGCTGGAACTGAGGTTGCAACTGCTCCAAGATATATTTTTTTTTGGCCACTTGACGGAGCAGTGAGCTCACTCTGTGCGGGAGTCAGTGACTGCTTGGCTGAGGCTGCAGTGAGTCTTCAGCTCCGACATCTGATAGGCTGCCATAATCATATGACATGGCAGACCATCTTGAAAATATGCCTGGGCTGGTTTTTCACATGTATTTAATGCCTAAAGCTATCAGAAGTGAAAATAAATTGCACATTTTGTATTAACACTGTGGTATTGTGATATTTAAAAAAGCAATGACTCCAAAATATCGACCAGCTGGTATAGGAGTATCGATACGCCCATCCCTACTGTAATGACGTGAGATACACAATCAACCGTGGATCAGTGAACCTGCGCTGCTCATCCAAGCTAGGAGGCTAGAAGCTACTCAGCTAATCGCAAACTGACATAGGAGTGAGGGCGGAGTTGAACAGGTGAAGGATGTTTCTTAAAGTGAAAAGCTTTAAATCGAAGCATTTCAAGAAAGCCAGGAGAAATTTAAAAAAAAATTGCTTCAATAATTTCAAAATTAAAAAGAAAATGTGAACAAAATATGTCACAAACACTTCATTAAGACATGTGTGAGCTGTTAAAATGTGTAAGTGCAGTTGATATCCCCTTTAATTGACATAACTAAAGTTGGATCTCTTGGTCCAAAGACCAAACAAGTGGAAGAAGCAACGAAGGTCAAATCAACAGTGCCACCAAAAGGTCAAAGCTGTGATGGGTGACTTTCATAAGTTTGTGCACTGCAGGTTAGTCCCTGAAGTTTTGACCATGCCCGAGTTGTAGTGCAATGTCCTGAGAAATATCATTCTCACTCCTCCAAGTGAGAAACCATCATGTACCTGCTACAGCTTTACTACTCCATACTGACTATCGACCCTAAAAACAGACATTTTAATGTTTTAACAATAGCAATGTTGCATATTTCGTATCAGAAATCTGCGGAATAAAATATTCCAAAGATTTTCTCTGCGTGAGCTGACCTTTTTAAGTTAAACTATCCACGGCAAGGAGTTTCTTTAGGAACCAATCTTCAAAATATGTTTAAAAAAATAGATTGTTTTACACAAATTATTTCAACTCAGTAAGGCAGCTTTGTAAAAGCACACTACCATCAACTGCGTCACATCTCAATTAAGACCTTTTTAATTTTAACTCAGTTTTAAATACAGTAGTAATCACTTCAGACCTTCATCTGCAGATATGATCTTTGCCCCCCCTTCCCTTCTAATGAGTCAGTGAGTAATAGCTAATGGCTAAATTATTTAATGGGGGAGCAGAAGTGGACAGAGGAATTGGATTACAACCTGATTCTAAAAACAGAGCCAGAACAGCTGTTTTAGATAATGTGTACACATGGGTCCTCCCCTCCATGTCTTCCCTCCTCCTCCCTTCATTCTAAAACAAACTGTCCTCAACCCCCACCGCTCTTCTAACCGCTCACAGATAGACACTTCAAAGTAGTCTGACTTTGGCTCAGAGAGCATGTTTAGATGGAAAACTTTCTTAAAGTGAACATGGGCTAACAAAAGGAGAAAAATGAAAAGCAAATGAGCATATACTTGTTCCAAGGTACGGGATGTCCTCTGTGGATTGCAAGAGACCCGCCCAGGAGGAAAACATCTTTGTAGCAACATTTTGCTGTTGTGTTCCACATGAAAGAGCTTTAATAAAAACTCAACACATGCAGCAGTATCTTGTCAGAGTGGATCTGGAAGCTCACGAATTTGCGTGGGGCAGGGTCAGAGGGTGTGAGGACTCAAAACTGGTCCTCTGCCCCTCAACCCACCTGAGCAGAGTCAGGGGGCAAAGGTAAGTAGGTGTGGTCTTTATGGTTTAGACCAGGGGTGTCCAATCATGTGCTATGGAGGCCCAAGACCCTGCAGGTTTTCTCTTCTACCCAGTCTCTTCAGCAGGTGTTTTCACTTATCAGCAATCAGTGGGAAGAAATTCAGTGAAATCTGCTGTTGAAGACACTGGTTGGAGGTAAAGCCTGCAGGGTCTTGCCCCCCCCCCCCCCCCGGCACATGATTGGACACCCCTGGTTTAGACCCAGGAAGAAAAAGCAGGTGACTTAATTGTTGGAAAGTAAAACAATGACAAAATTAAAATCAGATATTCTAAAAAAAAAAAAAAAAACAAAAAAAAAAAAACCCAAATTCATAATTACTACTCATGCAAAACCACAATACAAAATGGACAAAATGTCCAACATGACCACAGGCACAAGAAACCTAAAATCAGACCATCAATAATGGAGTAGCTCATTGCAGCATGAGGGAACCCCCATGAGAGCACCCTGATCTCCTGATCTGGGGTGTCTGTTAGTCCATGTTAGTCCATGTCTAAGTCTCTGTTAGTCCATGATCTGTTAATTGATCATCAGATTGATTTAATTTCCCTTACAGAGACTCGGTTAGGGCAAGAGGATTATGTTGGTTTAAATGAATCAACTCCCTCTGGTTATTTAAACTGTCAAAATCCCAGAAGTTCTGGTCGTGGAGGAGGAGTAGCAACAATTTACCATTCCAAATTACTAGTTAATGTAAAGCAAAAAACATGTTATAATTCCTTTGAGGGCCTGGTCCTCAGTATTGGGCACTTTAGCAATTTTAGGTTAAACCCAATTTTATTTGCCATAGTTTATCGTCCCCCATCAACCTACTCAGAATTTTTATCCGAATTTGCTGATTTCTTAGCTGATTTAGTGCTGAAATCTGATAGAATAATTATAGTAGGGGACTTTAATATACATGTGGATGTAGATGGTGACTGCCTTAATGTGGCATTTAATTCAATATTAGACTCGATTGGGTTTTCTCAGAAAGTAGGAAATTCTACTCATTACCTCCACCATACATTGGACCTTGTTCTGACATATGGCATAGAAATAGAAAATCTTGTAGTGTCTCCTCATAACCCTGTACTGTCAGACCAATGTCTGTTAACCTTTGATTTTACCATTTCTGACTATTTGGCTCCTAAAGAAAAATATTACAGTACATGCCTCTCAGATGATGCCGTTACCAAATTTATGCAGATTGTTTCCTCTATGCCATGTGTCGACAACGGAAATAAGCTATAGACAGCTTGCTCCTTCTGTAATTGATAACATGGTGGATAGTGTTACAGCTTCTCTGCATCAGACTCTAGACTTGGTGGCCCCCTTAAAAAAGAAAAAGTCTAATCAGAGATTTCTAACTCCTTGGTTCAACACAGAAACTCGTAGCTTAAAACAGAAGAGTCGTCAATTAGAAAGAAAATGGCGCTCCACTAATTTAGATGAAATCTATTTAGCTTGGAGAAATCATCTTTTAATTTATAAAAAATCTCTTAGAAAAGCTAGAACAAGTTATTACTCTGCATTAATAGAAGAGAACAAGAATAATCCCAGGTTTCTTTTCAGCACTGTAGCCAGGTTGACAAAGAGTCAGGACTCTGTCAATCCTAGCATTCCCTTAGAGCTTACTAGTCAGGACGATGAACTTTTTCAATAATAAAATTTCATCCATCAGACAAAATCAGATTATTCCCACAGTTAACTTAAATACTGTAACTACTACAACTCCTTCAATTGATGTCTGTCTTGATGAGTTTACTCCAATCGACCTTTGTGAGTTAGACAAAATAGTTTCCTCATCCAAACCGTCAACTTGTCTTTTAGACCCTATTCCTACCAGGTTATTTAAAGAAGTCTTCCCACTTATTGGTAGCTTTATTCTTCATATAATCAATTCTTCATTAACTTTAGGCCATGTACCGCAGGTTTTTAAAACGGCTGTAATTAAACCCTTACTCAAAAAGCCAACGCTAGATCCAGGAGCTTTAGCTAACTATAGACCAATCTCTAATCTCCCTTTCATTTCAAAAATCTTAGAGTTGTTGCTACGCAATTATTTGACCACCTGCAGGGAAATGGTTTACTTGAGTTTCAAACTGGGTTTAGAATCCATCATAGTACTGAAACAGCCTTAGCGAAGGTCACTAACGACCTCCTCATTGCATCTGATAATGGACTGGCTTCTGTACTTGTCCTTTTAGACCTTAGTGCAGCTTTTGATACCATCGATCATAATATTCTACTTGATAGATTAGAACACTATGTTGGACTTAATGGAACTTTGTTGCAGTGGTTTAGATCTTATCTGAGGTTCCAATTTGTTCATGTAAATAATGAGTTTTCTTTCAACTCAAAGCTTAGTCATGGAGTTCCACAGGGATCTGTGCTAGGCCCTACTCTTTAGTTTATATATGCTTCCGTTAGGCAACATTATTAGAAAGCACTGTATACATTTTCATTGTTATGCAGATGACACAATTATACCCGTCAATGAAGCCAGATGATAGTAATCAATTAGCCAAGTTAGAAGCCTGTCTTAAGGAAATCAAAGCTTGGATGACTTGTAATTTCCTGCTATTAAATTCAGATAAGACTGAAGTCATTCTTGTTGGTCCAAAAAACCTTAGAAATACCTTTCCAAATCAAACTTTCAGTTTGGATGCAGTTACTCTCTCTCTTAATAGCTCTGTGAGGAACCTTGGAATTATTTTTGATCATGATCTGTCCTTCAATTCACATATTAAATTTGTTTCTAAGACTGCCTTCTATCATTTGCGTAATATTGCCAAGATTAGGAGCATCTTGTCTCAGAGTGATGCTGAGAAACTGATCCACGCTTTTGTTAGCTCGAGATTAGATTATTGTAATTCTTTATTATCAGGCTGTCCTAAAACATCTTTGAAAAGTCTTCAGCTGATCCAAAATGCTGCAGCAAGAGTTTTAACAGGTACTAGAAAGAGATCATATCTCTCCGGTTCTGGCCTCCCTTCATTGGCTTCCCATAGAGTTTAGAATTAAGTTTAAAATCCTTCTTCTTACTTACAAAGCTCTAAACAATCAGGCTCCTTTTTATTTAAAAGATCTGATACTACCGTATTATCTTAACAGAGCACTACGCTCCCAAAATGCAGGATTACTTGTAATACCTAGAATCTCCAAAAGTACAATGGGAGGCAGAGCCTTCAGTTATCAAGCTCCTCCTGTGGAACCAGCTGCCAATCTGGATTCGGGAGTCAGACTCGATCTCTGTTTTTAAGAATAGGGCTAAAATCTACCTTTTTGATATAGCCTACAATTAGGGAGGGATCATGCGTTTCTGAACCCTCCCTTAGTTATGCTGCTAATAGATTTAGTCAGCCGGGGGACCTCCAGTAATGCACTGGGCCTCACTCCTTTCCTCACTCTCAATGAAATTTTTTTTTTGCTGGTCATTAACATTTGTTTGTTCTCTCCCATAGATTGAGTCCCCATCGTGCTGTTTGCTCTCTACATGTCTGTTCTTTTCATCTTCTCTATCCCCTCACTCCCCAGCCAGTCGCAGCAGATGACTGCCCCTCCCTGAGCCTGGTTCTGCTGGAGGTTTCTTCCTGTTTAAAGGGAGTTTTTCCTCTCCACCGTCGCCAAGTGCTTGCTCACAGGGGATCGCCTGATTGCTGGGGTCTTTCTGCAACTGTGGGGGTTCTCCCTACAGTTGATAGTGCTATGAGATGACTGTTGTTGTGAAATGGCGCTATATAAATAAAGTTGAATTGAATTGATCTTTGACCTTGATCACACCCTGAATGCAGACCATCTGAGGAGCATTGTGTGCAAGATTGGTGAGCAGTGGAGCAATTGCCTAGGAGGGGTAGCGATTCCCATAAAATGTGGACGAATGGATGAGTGGAGGTCATCCCATCACATTAGCTCCTTTGGCTTCACTGGAATGAGCCAATGACCCCCCCCCCCCCCCCAAAAAAAAGGCTACCAAAAAAACAAAACTTGATTCAAATCAAGGTCAACTGAGAGAAAAAAATATCTGCAAAATGACCCCCCCCACACACACACACAAAAGTCCCACTTTTAATACATTTTTCAACTTTATGCATCTTTTTAATTTGTTTTATACATTTTCTACCATTCAAGACTTCTGAATGCTCAGACCTGTGTGAGTGACATCACACTGCTTAACAACCTAAATGCCTTCTTTGGCCGCTTTGAAGCACAAAACAGCACATCAGTACAGAAGACTCCTCCTCCAGACGAGCAGGCTATAAGTCTGGATCTGGCTAGTGTGAAGAGGACCCTCTCTCCAGAATCAACCCAGACAAGGCAGCTGGACCAGACAACATACCAGGTCGTGTTCTGAAGGACTGTGCGGAGGAGCTCAAGAATGTCCTGGCCGACATCTTCAACATTTTTCTGAGTCAAGCTTTTGTCCCCACGTGTTTCAAAACTGCTACCATAATACCAGTCCCAAAGACGCCCGTCCCATCCAGTTACAGTGATTACCGGCCAGTAGCACTGACCATAACAAAGTGCTTCGAGTGGCTGGTCATGCAGAACATCAAGTCCACCCACCCTCCCTCCCTCCCACGACCTAGCTCAGTTCGTATACAAGTCAAACAGATCCACAGAAGATGCCATCGCTGCTGCTCTCCATCCAGCCCTCACCAACCTGGACTCTAAGAACTCCTATGTGTGAATACTGTTCTTGGATTTCAGCTCAGCATTCAACACAATCATCCCCCATCACCCAATACAAAATCTCAGACACTTGGGACTCAAAACCTCTCTCTGTAACTGGGTGCTGGACTTTCTCACAGGGAAGTCACAGAACATGCGGATTGGCAGAAACACCTCCAAGACTATCACACCGAGCACAGGGGCCCCACAAGGGTGCGTGCTCAGCCTGCTGCTTTTCACCCTGCTGACTCATGACTGTACCAGCCTACAGCACCAACCACATCATCAAGTCTGCAGACAACTAACTAACTAACTAACTAACCTGCACTTATATAGCGCTTTTCTAGTCACAAAGACCACTCAAAGCGCTTTCATTAATACTAACCCTCTATTCTAAGGGCCTATAGGAAACATATCTAGGGACAATTTAGAACAGCCAATTAACCTAACATGCATGTTTTTGGCATGTGGGAGGAAACCGGAGAAATCCCGGAGTAAACCCACGCAACACGGGGAGAACATGCAAACTCCACACAGATCACTGTTGGTCGGGGGCTGGGATCGAACCCACGATCCCACGATCCCCACAATCCCCCGGCCAAGGGTAAACTGTGCTGCCGCAGTGCTAACCACTGCGCCACCGTGCAGCCCAACGGTGATGGGCCTCGTCACAAACAATAAAGAGGCCAATTACAGAAATGAGGTGAGCCAACTGGTCCAGTGGTGTAAAGACAATAACCTCTTCCTGAACGTGGGAAAAACTAAGGAGATTGTGGTTGACTTCAGGAGAGGACACACAGCATCCCCCTCTGATCAATGGAGCAGCTGTGGAGAGGGTGAGCAACACCAAGTTCTTGGGGGTGCACTTCTCTGAGGACCTCTCCTGGTCTAACAACACCACATCACTGGCCAAGAAGGCTCAAACTCGCCGCCATTTCCTCCACAAAATGAGAACACGAGTCCAACCCCCCCATCATGGGCTCATTCTACCGGGGTACCACTGACAGCATCCTCACCAGCTGCATCACAGTGTGGTACGGAAGCTGTACTGCCTCCTGTCGGAAGACTCTACAACACACAGTGAAAGCAGCCAGTAAGATCGGTGACCCTCTGCCCTCCCTCTTGAACAGCTACCACACCTGCCTGACCCACAGAGCCATCAACATTGCAGGTGACAGCTCCCGCCCCTCACACTCCCTCTTCAGCCCCCTGCCCTCGGGGAGAAGGTACCGGAGCCTCTGGGCCCGCTCCACAAGACTGCTAAACAGCTTTGTTCACCAGGCCATCAGGACCCTGAACTCCGTCCACTTCCTCCTCCCACCCCTGGACCATAACTCACCCACACAATAACTACCTCAGCTGTTTGCACAGAAAGACTTGGCACACCAACAGTAATTTATCTGCTGCTGTATGTCTCTACATCTTACTGCAACCATTTGCACAAATGCCATACCTGCATTCTTCTACCTTCTGCAGGGCTGCATGGTGGCGCAGTGGTTTAGCACTGTGGCAGCACAGTTTACCCTCGGCCGGGGGATCGCGGGAATCGTGAGATCGTGGGTTCGATCCCAGCCCCCGACCAACAGTGAGCTGTGTGGAGTTTGCATGTTCTCCCCGTGTTGTGCGGGTTTACTCCGGGATTTCTCCGGTTTCCTCCCGCATACCAAAAACGTGTAGGTTTAGGGCGCTCACGCACGCAGCGACCAGCAGCCGGTGGCTTGTTATCAGACTGCAAACCAAATCTACCTACGGGTACAAATAACAAAAAAAAAAAATAAATAAATAAAATACCTGGTGCTGTCCGTTATTGCAATACTGATCATGTGCAGTCCAATCTGTCACCGTCTGCACCTACACTACCGCACTGAACTTGCAACTACGAGTATTACTGCTCTACTTTTTTCCCCTGTACATAGGATTGCTGTGTTTTACCTTTATTTGCACTATGGGTAGCATTACTGTACATAGACTGCTGTTCTTGTTTTTCCATCCTTATTCATCCTCTTCTTATATATTGGACACACCACTAAGAGAGAAATGGCATTTCAATTCTCCTGTATCCTGTACGTATAGAAATAGACAAATCTTTGAATTGTGTATCTATGTTTTCATAGTTCTTTTAATGTACAGTATTTTTAACTTTCTGCATCTTTTACAATTTGTTGACAACTACACACATCAACTCCTTTATGCAGCTTGACCCTCAAATCCTCTTGTTCTTTTGTCCTCTTCATCCTTTGATCTTCTGGAGGACTTTGAGACTTCCTGTCCATATGTGGAGGTGCTACTTTGATTTCCTGGCCTCTGATAAACAGCCATCCCCTCTCTTGGCTCGGCTCCCACACAGAATATGAGACACCTTCAGTGTCTGGCTTCACTCACCACACACACACACACATCTCGTATCAGAGCAGAAACACTCTGAACAAACTGGGGCCGTTACATGTCTGACCTCCACAAGCTTTCATAGGGACAAAGCACATGGGTGCCAGAAGGCTGGGAGACTAAAACATGACTGCATAAATGGAGATATAGTAGTGACTTTTTTTTTTTTTTAATTCATAAGAAAAAAAAAATAAATAAATCTGTGGCTCCAAAGCCACATGCAGTTTTCTTCCGTGTAGCTAGTGATAATCTGTATATTTGGAGAAAGGGGGGGGGGAAAAAAAAAACAAAAAAAAAAAACAACCACACCAGATTCAACTCTAATATAGCAGATGACAGCCAAATTCTAAATTTGGATTCTGCTGATCTTCGTGTGCATTCAAGGTGTCCGATTCTTAAATTTACCATATGTCTCTTATATTTTTGCATATTTCAGATCAAACAAATTTTAATATCAGACAAAGTTAAACTGAGTGGTAAACCCAAAATTAAGTTTTTAAATGATTTCATTTATGAATTTGGGAGCGGGGGGGAAATCTATCCAAACCTACCTGGCCCTATGTGGAATAAGAGTACTGAGGCGAGTGCAATATCCCCTATCCTGTTTTCTCTGAACATCTCAATACTTACTGACAGAGCAGTTTAACTTTTCAATATACGGTGCATCCAGAAAGTCTTCACAGCGCTTCACTTTTTCCACATTTTGTTATGTTACAGCCTTATTCCAAAATGGATTAAATTCATTTTTCCTCAAAATTCTACACACAATACCCCATTAATGGCGACGTGAAAAAAAGTTTGAGATTTTTGCAAATTTATTAAAAAATAAAAAAAAAACCCTAAGAAATCAAATGTACATACGTATTCACAGCCTTTGCCATGAAGCTCAAAATTAAGCTCACGTGCATCCTGTTTCCACTGATCATCCTTGAAATGTTTCTACAGCTTAACTGGAGTCCACCTGTGGTAAATTCAGCTGATTGGACATGATTTGGAAAGGCACACACCTGTCTATATAAGGTGCCACAGTTAACAGTGCATGTCAGAGCACAAACCAAGCATGAAATCAAAGGAATTGTCTGTAGACCTCCAAAACAGGATTGTCTCGAGGCACAAACCTGGGGAAGGGTACAGAAAATTTCTGCTGCTTTGAAGGTCCCAATAGAGAACAGTGGCCTCCATCATCCGTAAATGGAAGAAGTTTGGAACCACCAGGACTCTTCCTAGAGCTGGCCGGCCGTCTAAACTGAGCGATCGGGGAGAAGGGCCTTAGTCAGGGAAGTGACCAAGAACCCAGTGGTCACTCTGTCAGAGCTCCAGCGTTCCTCTGTGGAGAGAGAAGAACCTTCCAGGAAAACAATCATCTCTGCAGCAATCCACCAATCAGGCCTGTATGGTAGAGTGGCTAGATGGAAGCCACTCCTTAGTAAAAGGCACATGGCAGCCCGTCTGGAGTTTGCCAAAAGGCACCTGAAGGACTCAAGCCATGAGAAACAAAATTCTCTGGTCTGATGAAACAAAGACTGAACTCTTTGCCGTGAATGCCAGGCGTCATGTTTGGAGGAAACCAGGCACCGCTCATCACCAGGCCAAACCATCCCTACTGTTAAGGATGACTGAAAGGACTGTATCAAGTTAGCTGGTCATCAAAACTGTGTCCACCATGGGGCATCAGTCAGTACGCATTAACCAGAAGCCAAGATGTTATTTGGAGATTTAATGAATAGTTCTTCGTGAAGTTTATGTTCAGTATACTGCATGTGTGTGGTTCTGCAAATACAAAGAAATAACCCAAAAGGAATTAAATAACCTACTTATGAATATACAATTATACAATATTCCATCAATTTTCTATCACTTATAATAACCAAATACATCAAACATCAGCAAACAAGCATAAAACAACCAAGGTCAACAATCAGGTCTGAACTCTCAAACATATCTAAAATACAGTAAAATACAAGCCAACTTATCAGTGTGAAATAAAGTAACGGTTATGTAACTTACGGCTATCTGGGAATACAATTACTGCACAACAACGGCAGAAAAATATTACATTAAATCTATTGAAATTACACTACAATATTAAAACAGAAACATACAGTATGTCAAGAAATATTAGCTGTGCTTACAAGTATCTGAACACGCACATTCTTGATTATACCAAAAATGAACACTGAACATCTAAACAAAAAAAACTCAACTTTCAGACCGTTATCTCCCCTCTAAACTGCAGCGCAGACTGAGTAGCAGTTGTATTCTTCCACCTGCAGAGGGCGCAGTTCAGTCTTACTCAGTTATTTGCAATGAAAAGTAGTCCATCACACCTACAGTGAAGCATGGTGGTTGCAGCATTATCCTATGGGGATGTTTTTCAGTGGCAGGAACTGGAAGGTTGTCAGAATAGAGGGAAAGATGAATGTAGCAATGTACAGAGACATCCTGGATGAAAACCTGCTCCAGAGGGCTCCTGACCTCAGACTGGGGCGACAGTTCATCTTTTAGTATGACAACAACCCTAAGAACACAACCAAGATATCAAAGGAGTGGCTTCAGGACAAATCTAGAATGTCCTTGAGTGGCCCAGCCAGAGCCCACACTTTAATCCAATTGAACATCTCTAGAGAGATCTGAAAATGGCTGTGCACCAACGCTTCCCATCCAACCTGATGGAGTTTGAGAGGTGCTGCAAAGAGGAATGGGTAAAAATGCCCCAAGATGGGTGTGCCAAGCTTGTGGCATCATATTCAAAAAGACTTGAGGCTGTAATTGCTGCCAAAGGTGCATCAACAAAGTACTGAGCAGAGGCTGTGAATACTTATGTACTGTACGTGTGATTTCTTAGGGTTTTTTTTTTTTTATTTTTTTTTTTATTTTTAATAAATTTGCAAAAATCTAAAAAGTTTTCAAATTGTCATTACGGGGTATTGTGTGTAGAATTTTGAGGAAAAATGAATTTAATCCATTTTGGAATAAGGCTGTAACATAACAAAATGTAGAAAAAGTGAAGCACTGAATACTTTCTGGATGCACTGTAATTACTGTGGCAGAACCAAATTATGATAAGCCCATCATGCATGAATATACAAAATGGTAAACTGTGTTCACCTAAATAGGGCTTTTTTCTCATCTCTAGATGACCAAATGCTTTACAGACCCTGCGATCCACCCATTCACACACATGACGGCGGAGCTGCTATGCACCGGTACTGGCCTGACCCACCAGGAGCAACCGGGGGTTCAGTGTTTTGTTCAAGGACACTTCGACATGCAGACTGCAGACAGAGTGGGAATCGAACCCCTGACCCTCCAATCAGTAGTCGGCCACACTACACCTGCACCACAGCTGCCCTACAACAAAGTATACAATCCATAGTTGTAGGTCAGGATCCCAAGGTGAACCTGTGCAGTAAGTATGGTAACCCGAGAGAGCTTTACACGTTCTATAGTAAGATCATAGGGAGCTGCTAACCTTGACCCTTCGACCCCAAACCTGTAGTCAGAGATTATGGCTTCAGACTGAACCTGTGTACGAGGTTTGGTGACCATAGCTTTCTTTGCTGTTGAGATATACAGTACTTTATAAGGCATTTTGATGTTGACCTTTGACCTTGCAATCCCAAAATCAGTCACACACTCAGGGTCACAGGGAGAACATGTGTACCAACTTTGGTGGCCCTAACTTTACTCGTTGTACAGTAATAAGGCATAGGGAATGTTAACCTTGACCTTTTGACCCC
Organism: Pholidichthys leucotaenia; assembly: GCA_020510985.1. Classification (NCBI taxonomy): domain Eukaryota; kingdom Metazoa; phylum Chordata; class Actinopteri; order Cichliformes; family Pholidichthyidae; genus Pholidichthys; species Pholidichthys leucotaenia. Next base: position 213,363,492 of record CM035846.1, on the reverse strand, counting down.
AAACCGATGGTCAGATCAGGATTCCAAGCTGAACCTGTGTACCAGGTTTGGTGGCCCTTGCTTTATGCATTGTACACTAATATGACATAAGAAATGTTGACCTTGACCTTTGACCCCAAACCCATAGTCAAAGGTCAGGATCCCAAGGTGAACCTGTATACCAGGTTTGGTGGCCCTAGCTTTACTCGTTTGAGAGTAACTAGTGCATGCCCGTAGAAAGGAAGTATTGTCTGAAAACAGGTAGCCCAATCAGGATTTACAGGCCCAAATGTAGGCTGTGTTTGAAAGTAGAATACAAAGAGGTGTATCCTATATGTAGGCACTCACACGTTAGACTTTGACAAATATAAAAGGGGCTGAATGGCACAAAGATTTATTTGATTGTGCGAATATTAATTATGGAATTATTGAAAATGAATAGGACATCCAATATTAGCAACTGTTTAAGAACCCTCGTTTATTTTTGTCAGATTACTTATTGGTCTGATCTTTTCACATATTCATAGGTGTTGCATCTTGCACTTTGGGGAATGGGAGTTGTTCAATCCTCATCATAATTGTTTTCATTTACATGTGTAGTTTCTAGTCTATCAAACTCATGCAGTACTATAACAGGACACATTTACAAATATTTGAGACCCATTCTAGTGCATCCTTTTATATTTTAGGAATATTATAAGTACAAAACACTGAACATTATTATACACAACAAAAAGATTTGTCAGTAAATATTTAAATTAAAATTATTTCTTTATTTGGGCATTTTTGTGTCCAGTTTGGTGACAGTCGGCATTTAGTCAAACTGTGCATGTGGCTGTATACGATATGCCATTGATGTGGGCATTCTGCTCCACAATCATGGTGGTATTATTAACTTTTAATTTTTAGATAGCTGTGCGAGCACACCGAGAGGAGTGCTATCGGCAACGGGGAGTTGGGAGTCCCTTTGCAGGACCACCATCTACTGCTGACCGGGTGGGCTGGACTTACTTCCCTGTGAAGGAGCGCATTCCGCCCGCTGCTTCTCCAACACCGGTGTTCTTTAGATGGTCCCTGCTGGCATTCCCAGAATTATCTTTTAGATGTACGCAATCATGGCAACATTATAGTATAATTTTTTAAGCATTAAATCTTCCCTATTCTCTTGTCAAATTTGTTGCTTTTTACTTCCTTTTCATGTTTCGAAGCGTGTGGTGACTGACTGGTCATGATGCCACATATTATCCTATTAGCAAGGCGTCAATCCGAAACTCTGCCCACACTTCCTGAAGCCAAGGCATGTGGTGACAGAGTGGTGGCTAAACTTTTATTGATAAAAACTGCATATTTTGACTGAGCAACTCCATACTCAGGGAGGCACACCCTCAACCTCAGCAAAGCACTTTTAAAATCTTAGGCCAGTCTGACTAATTGTTCAAGAGATACAGACGTGGACAAAACTGTTGGTACCCCTCTGTTAATGAAAGAAAAACCCACAATGGTCACAGAAATAACTTCAATCTGACAAGTGGTAAATAGAAATTCTATGAAAATTAACCAATGAAAATCAGACAATGCTTTTGAATTGTGGTTCAACAGAATTATTTTAAAAAAAACAAACTCATGAAACAGGCCTCGACAGAAATGATGGTACCCTTAACTTAATATTTTCTTGCACAACCTTTTGAGGCAATCACTGCAATCAAACGATTTCTGTAACTGTCAATGACACTTCTGCACCTTTCAGCAGGTATTTTGGCCCACTCCTCATGAGCAAACTGCTCCAGTTGTCTCAGGTTTGAAGGGTGCCTTCTCCAGACGGCATGTTTCAGCTCCTTCCACAGCTGTTCAATAGGATTTAGATCAGGGCTCATAGAAGGCCACTTTAGAATAGTCCAATGTTTCGCTCTTAGCCATTCTTGGGTGTTTAGCTGTGTGTTTTGGGTCATTATCCTGTTGCAAGACCCATGACCTGCAACTGAGACCAAGCTGTCTGACACTGGGCAGCACATGTCTCTCTAGAATACCTTGATAGTCTTGAGATTTCATTGTACCCTGCACAGATTCAAGACACCCTGTGCCAGATGCAGCAAAGCAGCCCCAGAACATAACAGAACCTCCTCCATGTTTCACAGTAGGGACCAGTGTTCTTTTCTTGGTACGTTTCATTTTTGCATCAGTGAACATACAGCTGATGTGCCTTGCCAAAAAGTTCCAGTTTTGTCTCGTCTGTCCATAGGACATTCTCCCAGAAGCTTTGTGGCTTGTCAACATGCAGTTTGGCAAATTCCAGTCTGGTTTTTTTATGATTTGTTTTCAACAGTGGTGTCCTCCTTGGTTGTCTCCCATGAAGCCCACTTTGGCTCAAACAACGACGGCTGGTGCGATCTGACACTGATGTACCTCGATCTTGGAGTTCACCTTGAATGTGTTTAGAGGTTGTTCTAGGCTCTTTTGTTACCAGTCGTATTATCCGTCCCTTCCATTTTTCATCAAGTTTCCTCCTGCGGCCACGTCCAGGGAAGTTGGCTACAGTCCCGTGGATCTTAAATTTCTGAATAATATGTGCAACTGTAGTCACAGGAACATCAAGCTGCTTGGAGATTGTCTTATAGCCTTTACCTTTAACATGCTTGTCTATAATTTTCTTTCTAATCTCCTGAGACAACTCTCTCCTTTGCTTCCTCTGGTCCATGTTTAGTGTGGTACACACCATATCACCAAAAAGCACAGTGACTACTTGTCACCCTTTAAATAGGCCAACTGATTACAAGTTTGTAGACACCTGTGATGTTAGGACACATCTTGGTTGAACATGTCCCTATGGTCACATTATTTTCAATCTTTTCTAAGGGTACCATCATTTTTGTCCAGGCCTGTTTCATGAGTTTATTTTTTAAAGTAATTCTGTTGAACCACAATTCAAAAGAATTGTCTGATTTTCATTGGTTAATTTCCATAGAATGTTTATTTATTACCACTTGTCAGATTCAAGTTATTCAAGGGCGCACGAGAGCGCCCTCATGCGCTCTAGGACGCACGAGGGCACTGCGTCCAAGCATGCACTGGGGCGGGGGGGGGGAATTCTTCCACTACAGACACAGCCGCGAACAGATCAGATATGATTGACCTCTTATTCGACTAATAAGAGCCTTGAATTGGGTTTCTGAAACCTTGAAGAACCAATGACTGAAAACCTAGCAAGAAGGACCCGCCTACCAACGCTGTGAATGCAGCGAGCCAATTGAAGCACAGAAGTTCGCAAGCTGTTTTGTGTAAGGCTGGGTGAAGAGAGACTGACTGCTGCAGCAGATGAAAAAAAGGACCCGCAGGAAGAACCTGCTACAGACTCAGTAGCACGGAGACCACCCACAAGTGTGACCTGCACTTATTCCAGCAGAATAGACGTTTAGGATTCTCTTCTATGATCATCATAGACCGACGGAGGCCGAGGACGAAGGTCGTAAATCATTTGCCAAAACCGCAATCATGGAAGCGCAAAACCGCAATAATGGAATTTTGTTTTGACTGGGAACCATGAGCGGACCAGCGTCGCGTTTGTCTGACAATGAGGAAGAGAAGTTTGCCAGGACACTGCTGCTGTGAAGAGGTAAGTGTTATAAGCTAAATTATTCTTTATCCCTGAAAATTGTAATCAAAAATGACTTTTGACCGATCGGTAAATTACAACTGTTGGGCGCACGAAGTTCGTGCGCCGCGGTACACGGTTCGTGCGCCGCATCCGGACCGTGCCGCGGTCGCCACATGAGTCTATTCCGTCATGTAGCAATGGCTGATGTCAGTCCTCTGTAGCGAGGGGGGGGGGAGACAACCCCCCCCCCCACACACACACAGCCCTGAGTGTCACCTTTCATTAGAGCCCAAGAAGAAGCTTCTATATTGAATCATTCAAAAGTTACAGACGTTTTTCCAAACTGTGCCATTTGGCACAGTTCAAAAACGCCTGGGAACTACCTGAGGAAAAAGCTGTAATGTATTCATTTTTTGTGGTATTGTTACAAAATTTGGACCTCAGCTGGATAACACTTGGGTCTACATTTCTGTTGCATTTTCCAGCCCGGATCTGAAGCTGTGTGTTATTTGCAAGCATTTGTATCAAAAAAAAAAAAAAAAAAAAAAAAAAAAAAAAAAAAAAACACCCAGGCCAAATTTATTTTCTTCAAGTTCAGTATCTTTAGATGATTGTAACTCAGTGGCCGGAGCACTTAGAGATTATGACTGTTTTGCCAAAAAATTCAAAGTGTTTTCTTTTAAATGAGACCAACCCCATGAAGATGCTGCAAAGGGTTGAAGAACAGCTTTCGATTTACTTTGGGCACGTTATTTTTTGGCGTTTTTAGGGAAATTGACCGGAGTGCAAGGGGTTAAGGGTAAAAAAATAAATAAATCCAAACCTACATGGTCCTGTGTGAAAAAGTGATTGCCTCCTAAACCTAATAACTAGTTAGGCCACCTTTGACAGCAACAACTGCAATCAAGTGTCTGCGATAACTGGCAATGAGCCTTTTACAGCACTGGAGAAATTTTGGCTCACTCAGAATTGTTGTAATTCAGCCACATTGGAGGGTTTGAGCATGAACCGCCTTTAAGGTCATGCGTGCCACAGCATCTCAATCGGATTCAGGTAAGGATTTTGACTAGGCCACTCCAAAGTCTTCATTTTGTTTCTTAAGCCATTCAGAGGTGGACTTGCTGGTGTGTTTTGGATCACTGTCCTGCTGCAGAACCTAAGTGTGCTTCAGCTTTGGTCACGAACGGATGGCCGGACATTCTCCTTCAGGATTTTTTTCGTAAACAGCAGAATTCATGGTTTCATTTATCACAGCAAGTCTTCCAGGTCCTGAAGCAGCAAAACAGCCCCAGACTATCACACTACCACCACTATATTTTACTGTTGGTATGATGTTCCTTTTCTAAAATGCTGCGTTACTTTTTCGCCGGATGTAATGGGACACACGCACCTTCCAAAAAGTTCAACTTTTATCTCGTCAGTCCACAGAGTATTTTTCCAAAAGTCTTGGGGATCACCAAGATGTTTTCTGGCAAAACTGAGATGAGCCTTTGTTCTTTCTGCTCAGCAGTGGTTTTCATCTTGGAACTCTGCCATGCAGGCCATTTTTGGCCAGTTTCTTTCTTATGGTGGAGTCATGAACAGTGACCTTAACTGAGGAAAGTGAGGCCTGCAGTTCTTTGGATGTTACTGTGGGGTCTTTTGTGATCTCTTGGATGAGTCGTTGCTGCACTCTTGGGTAATTTTGGTTGGTCGGCCACTCCTGGAAAGGTTCACCACTGTTCCATGTTTTCGCCATTTGTGGATAATAGCCCTCACTGTGGTTCACTGGAGTCCCAAAGCTTTAGAAATAGCTTTATAACCTTTTCCAGAATGATAGAGCTCAATTACTTAGTTTCTCATTTGTTCCTGAATTTCTTTGGATCGCAGCACAATTTCTTGCTTTTGAGGATCTTTTAGTCTACTTCACTTTGTCAGGCAGGTCCTGTTTTTTGTAACTTGGATTTTTATACATTTTTCATCATACATATTACATTCACATCACAGTCTATATTTAAAAAAAAAAAAGAAAAAAAAAGAGCTAGAGTAAGAAAGGGAAAAAAGGGGGGAGGGGACAAATGTTGGAGCATCAAGTTTTTAGTTTCCATCTCTTAATTCTTCTGGTTTTTCCAGTGTCTTTGGTTATTCTTTCAATTTCTGTCTCGTTGTTGCACTTTGTAGTGTGTCCATTTCCGCCATTTTTTTTTTTTTTCATATAGTCCTTCTTGCATTCTTTGTCGATATGTTAGTTTTTCCATCAAACGTATATCCTCAACAATGTCAGTCCATTGCTCTTGGTCAGGAAGAACTTCTGATCGCCATTTTCTGGTGATTGTTTTTTTACATGCAATCAAGATTTTAACTAGATATCCGTCCTCAGCCTGTATTACATTGTCTCTTTTACAGTTCATTGGTAAATTATATCCTAATATCCTCTGTATTGTCACATGTATAGATTTCCAGAATGATGAGATTTTGCAGCATTTCCAAAACATGTGAGTGGTCTGCATTTTGAGCCCCACAGCCCCTCCAGCATATAGATTGGGTATTTGCATATTTTCTTTGAATCTGTGGTGTAATGAAATAGCGAATCAGGTTTTTCCATCCAAATTCCCTCCATGTCCTTGAACTTGATGTGTATTGTGTTTTCCATATTTCTTGCCAGTTTTCTTCTGTTATGTTTAAATTTAGCTCTCCCATTTCTCCTTTATATAGTTACTTGAATGTTTGTTTGCCATAAGTTTCTGATATAGCTTTGAAATAATTCTTATTTTATTTCCTGCATATGAGCTTAAAATGAATTGTATAATCTCGCTCACATCTGTGTGGAGGTTATGCCTAATCTTCCTCATAATAATCTCTCATCTGCAGATATCTGAAGAATTCCGATTTTTCTAGTTTAAATTTTCTTCTGATGTTTACAAAGCTCCCAAAATCTCCTCCCCCCCCCCCCGATATTGCCCCATGCTGTGATTCCCTTGTTCACCAGATTTTTGTATCCCCTATCTTGCTTTGCCGGTTCAAACCGACTGTCAAATGCTACCCATTTCAATAGTTTTATGTCTTCCTTTATATTATACTTTTGTACCATTTTATACCACAGTTCCAAAGTAAATTTAGTGATTGGGTCTATTTGTTTGATTTGCTTATATGCATCCTTCTCCTATTATGCTTTGTACTGGGAGTCCCTCAATTTCCTTTTCCATTTCTTTCCATTTTGCCTCATGGGGTTGCCTCAATTGGGCTGCACGGTGGCGCAGTGGTTAGCACTGCGGCAGCACAGTTTACCCTTGGCCGGGGGATCGTGGGTTCGATCCCAGCCCCCGACCAACAGTGATCTGTGTGGAGTTTGCATGTTCTCCCCGTGTTTGCGTGGGTTTACTCCGGGATTTCTCCGGTTTCCTCCCACATGCCAAAAACATGCAGGTTAGGTTAATTGGAGACTCTAAAGTGGCCCTAGGTGTGAATGTGTGTGTGAATGGTTAAGGGATAGTGCCGTATCGTGGCTGCTTCATCCATCCAGGTGGTGGATGCCCTCAATTTCCCCTCTGGGGATCAATAAAGTATACTAAATATCCTCCGTCGCACCAACATATGATATATCTTATTTGTGCTGAGTAGTAATATTCCTTTAGACTCGGTAGACCCATGCCTCCTCTCTTTTGGTAAGTGGAGAGTTTTATATTTCACTCTTGGCTTTTTACCTCCCCAAACAAATCTTGATATCATCCTGTCCCACTTTGAGAACTGGGCACCAGGAATCTGTTGGTAGGGCCTGGAAGAGGTAAAGCAGTCTAGGTTGTATGCTGATTTTGACTGTCTCAATTTTTGAATTCAGATCCATATTTAAGATTGACCATCTATCAATTTTTTTTTTTTTTTTTTTTTAAATTTCTTGTTCCAACCCATCATAGTTTGCTTTATAGATTTTGCTTAGATCTTTAGGTATGCTCACTCCAAGGTATTTTATTTCTTTTTGTTTCCAGTTTAGTTTGATCTTAACAGTTATCTGGTTTAAAGGGTTATAGTGGAATGTCAGCATTTGTGTTTTTGTTATGTTTATCTTGTATCCTGATAATTTTCCAAAATTTTCTATCAAGTTCATCATTTCCATTATTGATTCATCTGGTTGTTCAAGGTAAACTATAATATTGTCTGCAAATAGCCCAATCTTGTGTTCCGCTCCCTTTATCGTTACACCTTTTAATTTCTTATTTTGTAGTATCGCTTGAGCCAGTGGCTCTATGAACAGAGCAAACAAGGCGGGCGATAGGCAGCATCACTGCCTGGTTGATCTTTGTATATTTACTTTGTCTGTTAACCCCTTGCACTCCGGGCAATTTTCCTAAAAATGCCAAAAAATAACATGCCCAAAGTAAATCGAAAGCTGTTCTTCAACCCTTTGCAGCATCTTCATGGGGTTGGTCTCATTTAAAAGAAAACACTTTAAATTTTTTGGCAAAAAAACAACAAAAAAAAAAAACAACAACACAATCTCTCTACGTGCTCCGGCCACTGAGTTACAGTCATCTAAACATACTGAACTTGAAGAAAATAAATTTGGCCACGGTGTTTTTTGGGATACAAATGCTTGCAAATAACACAGCTTCAGATCCGGCTGGAAAATGCAACAGAAATGTAGAACCAAGTGTTATCCAGCTGAGATCCAAATTTGGTAACAATACCACAAAAAATGAATATTTTACACAGCTTTGTTCTCAGGTAGTTCCCAGGCGTTTTGGAACTGTGCCAAATGGCACAGTTTGGAAAAACGTCTAACTTTTGAATAATTCAATGTAGAATCTTCATTTTGGGCTCTAATGAAAGGTCACATTCAGGTGTGTGTGTGTGTGTGTGGGGGGGGGGGGTGTTGTCCCCCCCCCCTCGCTACAAAGGACGGAGTTCGGCCCTCGCTACATGACGGATTACACTCGTTGCATGTTTCCACAGCAACGTTGTCACAGCGCCCCCCCCCCTCGCTACTGTGTGAGTGTGGGGGGGTTGTCCCCCCCCCCCCCTCGCTACAGAGGACAGCCATCGCTACATGACGGAATAGACTCATGCTTCCCCCCGCGGACCCGGGGGCGTTCGGACTGTGAACGCCCCCCCCACTCCTCTTCTGCAGCGGGGGGGGGGGGGGGCGTTCACGGTCCGAACACGGCAAATGAACCGTTTATCACGGCGCACGCACTTCATACTTCGTGCGCCGTACAGCTGTAATTTACCGATTGGTCAAAAGTCATTTTTTGATTACAATTTTCAGGGAGAAATAATTTAGCTTATAACACCTTACCTCTTCACAGCAGCAGAGTCCTGGCGAACTTCTCTTCCCCATTGTCAGACGAACGCGACGCTGGTGCGCTTGTGGATCCCGGTCAAAACATAATTCCATTATTGCCGTTTTGGCGACTGATTTACAACTTTTGTCGTCGGCCTCCGTCGGTCTATGATGACGGAAGAGAATCCTAAACGTCTATTCTGCTGGAATGAGTGCAGGTCCCACTTGTGGGTGTTCTCCATGCTGCTGGGTCTGTAGCAGGTTCGTCCAGCGTCCTTTTTTTCCCCTTCATCAGCTGCAACAGTAAATCTCTCTTCACCCAGCCCGAACTTCTGTGCTTCAATTGGCTCCTGCATTCACAGTAGGCGGGTCCTTCTTCCTAGGTTTTCATTCATTGGTTCTTCAAGGTTTCAGAAACCCAATTCAAGGCTCTTATTAGTCGAATGAGAGGTCAATCAGATGAACTAATCTGTTCGTGGCTGTGTCTGCAGCTTTTTTTTTTTTCCTCTTTCCAGTGGCACTTGGAGGCCACACCACCTACATCACCATCATCAGTATCTCTATCATGCGTCATGCGTCCGAGCGCGCACGAGTGCGCTCTCGTGCGCCCTAGGATGCAGAGACTTGCCCGCCCGCGGAACAACGGAGCGCAAGTGGTTAAGCTACCGTTTATCTTGATTCTTGCCACAGGTTTTTGATAGTGTCTTTATGCATTGTACTGATTTTTCGTTAAATCCAAAGCATTCCAGCACACTATATAGGAACTTCCAATTAACCCTATCAAATGCTTTTTCTGCGTCTAAACTCATTACTGCGCTTTTCTTTTCTTTATGCATTTGATTAATTATATGTATTGTTCTCCTGATATTATCATGTGTTTGGTGTCCCTCTATGAAACCAGTGTTATCTATCAATTCCATCAAGAATGTCTTTATTCGTTTACATATAATTGTTGTATATATTTTATAATCCACATTTAATAAAGAAATTGGCCTATAGTTTCTGCATCGTTCCCCCATCTTTCCCTGGCTTTAAAATAACTGAAATAATGGCTTTGTTCCATGATGGAGGTATTTTGTTGTTTAATGTCCAATTAAATGACTTTAGGAGCTGTGGCGTGAGTTCTTCTATAAACAGTTTATAAAACTCAAGACAGGTATCCATCACTACCTGGTGATTTACCGTTTTTAAGTGACTTAATCACATCTTTAATCTCTTGTGTTGTTATTTCTGCTGTTAGCTTTTCATTTTGTTGGTTTCCTATTGATGGCAAGTCCAATGTGCATAGAAATTTTTTAATATCCTTAGCATTTGTCTCTTCAGGTTGCGAGTATAGTTCTTGATAGAAATTATGGAATATTTCTTTGATGTTTTCTGGGTTAACTGTGGTTTTATTTGTGATGGGGTCCTTAATCTTATATACATTATTCACTGTGTTATTTTCTTAACCGTTTTGCCAGCAGTTTTGTGGCCTTTGGCCCCGTTTCATAATATTTTTGCTTTAAATATCTATTTTTCCTTTCAATTTCATCTATTTGTATTTCTTCTCTTTATTTTTTCTTCCTTAATTTCTTGGTATATTTTTGGGTCATTTGTGCTTTGATGTTTACGTTCTAATTCCCTCAGTCTCTCACATCTTTCATATGTTTCCAGTTTAGACTTATTTGCTTTCCTGTTTCAACAATTAATTTACCTCTTAACACGGCTTTTAGTGCATCCCATAGTATTGTTGGGTCCACTACTTCATTATTCTCTTCGATATACTCGTTTGTTTACTTTCTTTCATTTTCTCATCATTTAACAGTCCTACATTAAGTTTCCATGTTGTTTGTCGTTTTCTATTGTTTAAATATATTTCCATGTATATAGGATTATGATCTGATATTTCTGCCCCTCCAATCTGACAATTTCTCACCCTGTGTCTGTCACCTTCATTCATAAGGAAGTAATCTATTCTAGAGTGTACTTTATGGACTGCTGAATAATGTGTATAGTCTTTTTCGAGTGGGTGCAGGTCCCTCCATATGTCTACCATACCCATTTCTGCCAGTGAGGTTCTTATGAACTTTGTTACATGTTTTTTTTGTCTTCTTAACACTTGTGTCAACTTCATGATCCATGACGGCATTTAAGTCTCCTCCACAAATTAGGACTCCTTCACTGTGTGTTGCTATGAGATCAAACAGATGTTGGAAAAAAAAACAAAACCCTTGTCACTTTCTGGTGGGGCATAGATGTTCACTGATGTGATCTGTATACCATCTATTCTTCCCTTTATTATTACATACCTGCCTTCTTTATCCTGGATTTTTTGTTCACATTCAAATTGTATTTTATTTGAAATTAGTATCATAACCCCCTTTTAGTTCCTCCCTTAAATGAACTGTAGTAGGAGTTCTTATAGCCAAATCTCTTTAGTTTCTCATGTTCTGTCTTGCTCAAATATGTCTCTTGCATAAATATAATTTCAGCTTTTTCCTTCTTGAATTTTCTTATTATTCTTTCCCTTTTAACAGGCGAGTTCAGACCATTCACGTTTAATGTCATTATCTTAAGATTTTTACCCATATTCATGTTTTTCCATTTTTTTTTTAACTTGTGCTCCTAACCCCTTTAACAACAAAACTAACATATTTGTACAAAAACACATTAACAAATCTCGACCTCTGTACTTTGGGCCTTTCTTCTGCCCACTGGTCCCTGTTGGTGGGTGGAGGGAATGTCCTCACAGAGTGAAGGGCCCTCCCTAGACCTGTATTTACTATCCAAGTAATAGTCATTAGTCTAGAAATGTCCAACAAAAAAAAAAAATCACTTAAACCTCTCCTAGCTGTTTGTTTCTCTTTTACCTTGTCTTCTTGGCCTTCATTTCTTCTGTGTCCTTCTTAATCTTTGTTATACTCTAGCCTTTCTGTTGAAAGCCTTGCAGTTTTTCTTGGGCCCGGTGTGCCACGTCCGTCTCCCGCCTTCTGCCGTTCACTCGCCTCCACTCCGGCTGTCGTGATGCATTCAGTGCCGCCGCTGCTCCAGCCGCTTCCTCCGGTACGCTCACCACAAAGCCTCGCTCCGTCATGTCCCGCGCTGCCTCTCTGGCCGTGTTGTAGGTTTTTACGCCGTCCTCCCAATGAATTCTCATCTTCGTTAGTGGCGTTTGGAATCTAATTTTTTTCTCTTTCAGCATTTTTTTTTTTTTTTTTTTTTTTTTTAAATGTTGGCATATTTCTTTCGCTGCTGCACAATTTCTGTCGGGTAGTCATGGTCAAAGAATATCTGTTTGTCGCCGACTAGTATCTTTTTTTTCCACGCTTGTGTCAGGATTCTTTCCTTTGTCGTATTTCAGAAAGTTTACCACAACTGACCTGGGTGTAGAGTTTGGATTCGGGTTCTGTGCGCTCGTTGGATCTGCAGGTCCGTTTCATCGGGCAGTTCAAGCTCTTTTAAGAAATGATCCATGAATTTCGTCATCGAGTTGCCTTCAATGCCCTCCGAAATCCAGAAGATGCGTATATTGCTCCGCCTGGACCTGCTCTCCAGGTCGGTTATTTTTTCCTGCATCCTCTGTTTGTGCCGTCAGGGTCTGCAGCCGCTTGCTTGCCTCGGTCTTCCAACTCCGATATTCGAGCCTGTGCTTCTGTCATACCTGCCCGTTGAATGCGCAGCTCCTCCATGTTTTCAGCTAGCTTGTGCTCCATTTCTCTTCGGAGACCCATAATTTCCTCCATCTCTTTTTTCAGCTCTTCCTTAAGAACCGCTAAATCCTGTTGGAGTTGTCGCTTGAAGTCTTACCTATATTGGCGATGCCAGTGTTCATAGTATCGAGTTTGGAGTCCTCCATTTTCTCTGCTGTAGTCACCTCATTTTTTTTGGGCCTTGTGTTCAGCGATTTCTCCTGTGTTGTTGAAGAGGGATTCTTTGATTTTACCCTGCTTTTGTCTGTGTGCCCGGCTTCTTCGTGTTTTCATCCCTTGGTTTATTGATCCATTTGTGTCGAGTTGGCCATTTACCAATGATTTTTAATCCGACTAGGGAGAGCTCTCTGTTTAAGCGTTATGTCTCTCCGCCATCTTCCCGGAAGTCAGGCAGGTCCTATTTAAGTGACTTCTTGATTGAGAACAGGTGTGGGAGTAATCAGGCCTGGGTGATGCTAGAGAAATTGAACTCAACTTTCCAAAGATGTAGTAAACCAAAGTTAATTTATGTTTTAACCGGGGGGGGGGGGGGGTCACTTTTTCACACAAGGCCAAGTCAGTCTGGATTTTTATTTACCCTTAATAATAAATACCTTCACTTAAAAACTGCATTTTGTGTTTCCTTGTTATCTTTGTCTAATATTTAAATTTGTTTGATGATCTGAAACATTTAAGTGTGACAAACATACAAAAAAATGAGAAATCAGGATGGGGGCAAACACTTTCACACCACTGTATGTGCATCATCAGAGTATATCAAACCATGGTACCAAGTTTCAAAACAATAGGACCAAAACTGTAGGAGTTGATTTCACAAAAGTGGGACAGACAGCAGCACAGTGGCACAGTGGTTAGCACTGTGTTGGCACAGCAATAAGTTCACGGGATCGATTCCGCTGCAACCATTGTGGGTTTGATCTCATCCCCAGACCATCAATGACCATTCTGTGTGGAGTTTGCATGTTCTCCCCATGTCTGCATGGGTCTACCCCGGGTACTCCAGTTTTCTCCTACAGGCTAAAGACATGCAGGTTAGGTTAACTGGCATCAACTGGGGATTCTAAATTGTCCTTGGATATGAATATCAGAGTGAATGGTTGTCGGTCTCTGTGTTGGCCCTGCGATGGACTGGTGATCTGTCTAGGGCAGGGGTCTGCAACCTTTGCCAGCCGAAGAGCCGTTTTGCCCGTCTCTGACTAAAACAGACGTGGCTGACAGCCGCAACGGCAATTTGACCTTTAAAATAAAGATTATGCTGCTTATAAAGTTTTTTTATATACTGTACATAGCTCTGAATATTATGTGGCATTAATGAATTCCTACTACAGCAGTGGGAAAAAACTGCTTATAGCTTCATTCATGAAATAAATGTTAGATATACATTATAAATTGTTTTGTGCTGAAAAATAAATTTCTGAATATCTGACCATAATTTTTGCATAGTTTTAATTATCAGCACATTCATAAATTGTTTAAAACTGAAAAATATCACCCATCTACTTTCAACAGTGATCACACAGCTTTAGTTCCGGATATTTTCATAAATTAGAGATGAAAGTTTTATTTAGAAGAAGCTACTTTTCATCCTGTTTCCTCATAATGCTCCTTGTTCAAATGTATTAATATAATATAAATCTGTATCCTTCACTTGTTCTCCAGACTCAATTTGACAACTAGTGGATTGGTTGTGGGTGGCGCGGTGGAGAAGTGGTTAGCACTGCGGCAGCACAGCAACTCACCCTTGGCCGGGGGATCCTGGGTTCAATCCCAGCCCCCGACCAACAGTGATCTGTGTGGAGTCTGCATGTTCTCCCCGTGTCTGCGTGGGTTTACTCCGGGATTTCTCCAGTTTCCTCCCACATGCCAAAAATATGCAAGTTAGGTTAATTGGCATCAACTGGGGATTCTAAATTGTCCTTAGATATGACTGTGAGAGTGAATGGTTGTCTGTCTCTCTGTGTTGGCCCTGCGATGGACTGGCGATCTGTCCAGGCCCTTTTGACACTTAAAATGAAATAACACTGCATATAACTTTTTTTTTCCTTTATGCTATGTATAAACAAACTATAATGTGTTGCATTTATGAAATCAGGGAACTCCTGCAGAGAAAACAAAATTACATTTCTGCATGCAACAAAAACATTTTGAACTCTGGAAAAAAAAAAAAAAAAAAAAAAAGACATTGGGTTGAAAGGAGAGTGCTTTTTCTAGCACTGATGATTCCTGATCCTTTGATAAAAATCTCATAATTCCACTGAAAACAATACCGAAAGCTCAGAATTCCAACACGAACCAGCGATGTGATTTGGGGTTGGGGAAATTATCTGAAAATTCAGCAGGGGGTCTGGGGGACATAGTCCCCCAGCGGGGTCAAGGGTGGGATGGGGGGCAAAGCCCCCCAAAGCTCCTGGGTTTTTATGATTTTTAAGTACCAGAACTGTGCTTAAATGACAAAACAAACAGCTGAATGCCACTTATTACTGTATAATATTGACTTATGTTCTAAGAAGATAGCATTCCTAAAATATTCCAACAAGCATTATCCATCACATGTTTTAACACTTGATCAAATCAAAATCAGTTAATTTTATCTGTTCCATAATAGAAATAAAATTCCAACATACCATTACTTTTTTATAATGTCAGCATTCATTTCAGATCACCAGTTTCAATCTCCATTGAGACTTGAGCAGTTCATTTTGCACAATCACTGATGTAGCCAAGTCTTAGAAATATTCAAAAGTTATGCGTCAATATCCACTGTGCACTGTCAATTTCAAACTGTTTGGAATCATAAAAGGGGATGGTTAACTTTTATTACCGTTTAATCCCTCGCGCCAGCCCAGCTCATACAGCCGTTGTAGAGTTAATGACTCTCCACCTGGCCATATCGATTTCCGGTGGCCATACGCCACTTCCAGTCCTGCCTGAAAGGGCACAGCTTCACTATGTTCGTGGACCACAAGCCGCCAACGTACTTAACGTACTTTATCTTCCTGGAAGATAAAATAAAGCGGAATTTGGCGAATTAACAGAAAATCACATCCCTGAGAACATGCCGCCATGAATCTTTAAAAAAAAAAAAAAAAAAAAAAAAAAAAAAAAAAAGGCATACAACGAGCCATTTGCTTGGTCCAATCGTTTGCAACTATCCAATCGCAGGGCTGTCAAGCTACTTCAATACAGCAGTAGCTTGAACACAACACATCCGGGTTATCGCGGGAGACGACTTCCGACTTCGTGTTGATTTTTCGCTGACGGTGATTAAACTTTAACACGGTTTTTTTTTTTTTTTTTTTTAGATTTTACAAGATCACCATAATCTTCAAATTTAGAATTACATTTTAAAAACTAATGAACTAAAATAAAATACATTTTAATTAAATACTCATCATTTTCCAAAGCCACAGAGAGCCGCAGCAGAGGGATGAAAGAGCCGCATGCGGCTCCGGAGCCGCGGGTTGCCGACCCCTGGTCTAGGGTATACCCCGCCTCCCGCCCAAAGATGCTGGGATAGGCTCCAGCCCCCTGTGGTCCGAAAAGGATTAAGCGGTAGAAGATGGATGGATGGGACAGATAGACGGATGGACCGACCCATAACATAATCCCCCTTTGGGCTTCGACCGGAGGGGAATAAAGTAATTGCCCCCTAAAACTAATAACTGGCTGTGCCACCCTTGGAAGCAACAGCAATAAAGTGTTTAACTAGCTGATTCCAACCTGATGAAAGCACGTGAGAGTGCCCAAATCTCCTGACCTTTTCCACTGACCTTGATCACAACCTTGATACAGACCCACCTTGTGATTATCGGGGCAACTGCCTAGGAGGGGTAGCGGTCTTTTGTGAAATGTGGGGAGATGATTGACAGCGCCATCGCATTAAGTTTGGGGGGGGGGGGGGTGAGTCGAGACAGTTAATAACATTACCAACATTTGAATTTGAGTGGAGCGCCTTCATTAGCATTAGTTGCTAAAGTGGCTGCTGTGGAACAGTACTATGGGGCTGAATAATCGGGATCACTGCTGCTGTATTCCCTCAACATGGTTAAACACCACAATGGCAGGTAAAGACATGCAGTAGCAGCACTAGATGACCAAAGTCATAGACCAAAACTCAAGTCAGAATTATACTGTGTTGGGAGCCTTTATTGCCCTGATGTGTCAGTTTTCCGAATAAACACTGAACCAGTCACATGAATAATTGCAGTTGTTGGGCTAATCCTTCCGCGAGCACCCCACTGAGGTACTCTTACACTGGTTTGGAATCATTGCAACAACAACAACATAATGTTTGTTCAATCTGTAGGTTTAATCTCCTAAGCCCTGTACAAATGTGACAAGTCTGCATCCATCTTTGCGGACTTCAATATCCCTCACAGATGTTCAGCTCAGCGTTTGTCAACAGCCATTTGTTCCACAGAAGCTGTTCAGTGTTGAAATCCATTTGGACAAGAGCCTTGGCCAAACACCAGTGTTTTTTCCAAAGCCTAAAATAACGATGACTAACTTGCTGTCAGCCTTTACGATGTTTTCCAATAAAAAGGTGTCCCAGGCACTCACCCACACAGTCGCAGCACTCTTCCCAAAGGTTCCCCAGACACAGCATGCACTCTTTACAGCAGGAACAGTTCCCATCAGATGGATGACACTGGCACAGCTCCTGCAGGAAACACAGACAAACATGACATCAGCAACAAAAAGTTAAGAAAAACAAAACTCACAAGGACCAAGGAGCTCAGCTCTCTACATTTAATTCTGACCAAGTGTTGTGGTTTACATTCCATTGATGGCATCACTGGATCGTAATTTAATTTTGTGTTCATGTCTGCAACACGTGATAAGCTCAATTCCTGGTTTGGAAAAAAAAAAAAAAAAAGTGTGGGAAATGACAAGAGCAGGTAGGATGTAATGCAACTAAAATGTGTTTGGTGTATTAAAGAGTTCTTTTTCTGTCAGTTTGGACAGCAGCTGACGCCAGTGACATCACGTGCGAGTCAACACTGTTCCATAACAACGACCCATAAAACTAAGATCTTATTCAGGTGTTTCCAGACCAGTTTATCTGACAAACATCACCACTGGCTGTGTGGGTTTCCTCCCAGTACTCTGGTTTCCTCCCACAGGCCAAAGACATGCAGGTTAGGTTAACTGGCATCAACTGGGGATTCTAAATTGTCCTTAGATATGAGAAAGTGACTGGTTGTCTGTCTCCGTGTTGGCCCCGCAATGGACTGGTGATCTGTCCAGGGTGTGCCCTGCTTCTCGCCTAAAGATGCTGGGATAGGCTCCAGCCACCACCCCCTCCCAACCCAAGAAGGATTAAGCATTTGAAGGTGAATGAATGAATGAACTTTTATATGATTAGTCGCACTTTCGTTTTTTTTTTTTGTTCGTTTTTTTTTTGTTTCATTGTATTAGGTGTGGATCTCTGTTTGCTCCTGGTAGTTAGCCATAGCAAAACCTTCTCCAAACAGTAATTTACATTTAAAAACAGTGTAGTGACATGTTCACAGACAGGTGAGCAGTACTGTGCGTATGACTGACTAGAAGAGACATGTAAAATAGAAATGCTTAAAATAAGGACATTTTACACTACTGTATATGCAACCAACTTGACTTGAAGGCATTCTTGTCAAGGCTTGACTGACTTCATGGCATGAAGTCTGTGTTGGGCATGCCCCAGATCAGACTAGCTCCAAAGTAACTCAGCATAACCCATTCTCTTTAGCCAAAGTAAACACTACATCAGTATTTTTCAACCTTTTTTGAGCCGAGGAACCGTTTTTACATGGGGGGGGGGGGGGGAAGATATATATATAAAATCTTGTGTCACCCCACCAACCAAAAATGTTATGAAATGACTCACTGTAGCCCATTACACCATGATAGGCCACAATGAGTCATTTCATAACATTTTATGTCATTTCATAACATATGCTGTAATAATTACAGCATATGTTGTGACAATTTAGCTTTGCAATTTGTTTATACTTTGTGTGAAACTTTGGCCTGTTTAGAGTAACACAAAGCTGATATCGTGGCAGAAACTGAAGAAAAGCATAAACAAAGCTCTTCCTCCACAGCGCTAAATCTTTTGTTTTTATAGCGGGCTTGAGAAGTCCAGGTTTTTCCTCATTAAAGTTACCTCTTTTTTTTCCATGTGCTCATTGAGATGAACAAAATAGTCACTTTTCAGTGTGAAGTTGGAGGTCAAGTCAACAATTCACACTTCTTGTTGTGCTCCTCCAAATTCCCAAGATCTCAATCGAGCATCTGCGGGATATGCTGGACAAACAAGTCAGATCCACAGAGGCCCCACCTTGCAACTTGCAGGACTTAAAGGATCTGCTGCTAACATCTTGATGCCAGATACCACAGCACACCTTCAGGGCAGCAAAAGGGCGACCAACACAATATTCAGCAGGTGGTCATAAATTATATAATGTCAACTGATATGTTAATATCAGAAATTTTCCTCCAACAGTCCAAACAGGCCAAGAGGAAAACTGAAAGATTTTATTTTGTGTCAATTTACTTAGAAAATTGTTGACATAGTTCAACCTACTAACACTTAATAGACAGATGTTAGTGTGATTTTGATCTTTTAAGAACCAGAGAATAAATTTAAATTAATGGATTCCTTAAAGTGTGATTAAAAAAGAAAATCCACATCCTGCTTAAGTAGCTTGAGTGCTAAAAACACAGCAGAGAGTGTGTACTCACATCGTTTCCAACAGAAGCAGTACCATCCTATTAACAGAATAAATGGCACACTCAGTACAGTAACTACAGACAAACACTCACAATTACAATATAGAGTTACTGTACATGTGTGACGTCACCGATTGATAACGGGGGGGGGGGGGGCTAGAAAAATTCCCCAACAGAGCAGGTCTCAACAGGCCAAGTTCCACAACGTAAAATAATCTTCTTGAAAAGCTTTAAACGACAACTCTTCTACGCCCCACAACCTTTAGCCACTAGAACTCAATACATTATTTTGTGCCAGTAGAATCACAACATTTTTGCATGAATTTCAGAAAGAATTCACATTTTGGATAATTTTCTGGCCAAATTTAAATCTGTATGTTCAGCTGTAATACTCAGTTTTGTGTAACTCTAGCCATAATTTTAAAATTCAAATCACATCTTTAAGGACTTAAGGCTCTAGGCAGACGAGGCTGAGCCAAGTCCTTATATACTCACTTGAAGTGGACCCATGTCATTTAATAATAATAATTAAGTGCGCACCCCAGAGCTGTCCTTTTTACAGTAGCTTTTGCCTGAATAAGGCAGGTTGGAAATAGTTCAAGCTGGCATTAGCTGGTCGTTTACCTGCCATCTCCAATATACAGCTTCTGTTCAACTACACAGACATGACATTTACAGCGGGGAAAATAAGTACTGAACACATCAACATTCCCATTAAACATTTCTGATTGAGCCACTGACCTGAGATGTCCACCAGATATCACCAACAACCCAAGTAATCCATACATACAAAGAAATCAAGGCAACTGTGTTCAGAAAACAACTTATATTTAATAAAGTGGAATAACAGTAAGTATTGAACACATGAAGAACAAGAGCACTCTGAGGTGAGTGTAATATCCCCCGCCTCCGTTTTCTTTGAAGATCCCAATACTTCTGACGGAGAGCAGTTTTCAACTTTTCAATATAATTAGTGTGGCATAACTAAATTAGGATAAGCCCATCATCCACGAATATACAACAAAGTATACAGACTCCTAAGGTGAACCTGTGTACCAGGTTTGGTGGCTTTAGCTTTACTCATTGTACAGTAATAAAGCAAAAGAAATGCTAATCTTGACCTTTGACCTTTTAACCCCATCCCCATAGACAGAGGTCAGGATCCCAAGGTGAACCTGTGTAGCAAGTTTGATGACTAGCTTTCTTTGTTGAGATATAGTTCATAAGCCATTTTGATGTTGACCTTTGACCTTGTGATCCCAAAACCATAGTCACTTCAGGATCATAGGGTGAACCTGTGTACCAAGTTTGGCAACCCTAACTTTACTCGTTGTACACCAATAAGGCACAGAGAAAGTTAACCTTGACCTTTTGACCCCAAGCCCATAGTCAGGTCAGGATTTCAAGGTGAACCTGTATACCAGGTTTGGTGGCCCTAGCTTTACTTGTTTTATAGTAACAGTAAATGTAGCATTTACCATAGTGCAGCTGCAATGTTAACTTTGTACCTTTGACCCCTTGACCCCAAACCCATAGTTAGGCGAGGTTGTAAGATGTGTATTAGATACAGCTATTGTATCGATTTGAAAAGCCTACATCATTTCTTTCAGTAGTTACTATGTTGAGAAGATTTAGGGAAAAAAATCTGACCTGACCTTTGACCTCAAGGTCATCCGATGAGAGTGAAATTGCAATAGGCGCATCAGAGTACATCAAACCATGGTACCAAGTTTCAAAACAATTGAAGCAAAACTGTAGGAGGAGTTGATTTCACAAGACAGTTACTGTCTATGAAGTGAGGTGAAACAGTAGGTCATAGGTCAGGGGCTACAATTCCCGCAAAAATCATCCAATCAGAACCAAATTGCTATATGCGTATCCTCAGAGTATATCAAACCATGGAACTAAGTTCAAAACAATCGGACCAAAACTGTAGGAGAAGTTGATTTCACAAAAGTGGGACAGATGGACGGACAGACAGACCCATAACATAACCCTTCGGTCTTCGACCCATTTGGGCTTTGAACAGCAGGGGATAAAAAGAGGTGCACAAACGCAGAGAAAACCAAGAAACCAGTTGAAATCCATCAGAATTTAGGAAGCCATCCCATATCGGTGCAAACTGACTGATAGCCTTTAAAAAGGTCTGAATATCCAATTGTCACACCACAAAGAACTCATGATGGGTAGAAGTAAAGAGCTCTCTAGACCTTCACAACCTTATTGTTGCAAAACATAATGACTGCAATGAGCACTGTTGGACCCATCACTCGGAAGTGAAAAGATCATTTTACCATAAACCAACCACAACAAGAAGCTCCTCGCAAGATTTCTGACTCATGAGTCAAAAGAATTATCAGAAGAGTTATCCGAGAGTCAAAGACCACTCATGGAGAGCTTCAGAAAGATGTGGAGTTAGCAGGTACTGCTGTTTCAAAGAAAACAATAAGTAATGACATGGGCTCTATGCCCGCTCAAGAAAAGCCATGTTGAAGCTCGTTTAAAGTTTGCTGCACAACATTCGGGCAAGCCAGGAAAATACTGGGAGAATATATTCTGGTCAGATGAGACAAAAACTGAACTTTTTAGATGCCACAACACAGCATGTTTGGAGGAGAAGTGGCACTACTCAGCCACAAAACATAACGGTGAAGTTTGGAGGTGGGAGCATCATGGTGTGGGGGCGTTTTTCAGCACTTGGTACAGGCAGACTTCATATAATTGAAGGAAAGATGAATGGACAAGTGCACAGAGACAAATGACATGTAAATGTTTGCATCCTTATGTCAGATGAAAAATAACCATACAGGACAAATTATTTTGGTGCTGGTTTTAATAAACCTATATTATTTATGAATGGAAATCACTGAAATTTAAAGTGGTACAGAGATGCTGTGGCATGACCTTAAAAAGGTGGTTCATGCTCGAAAATCCTCCAATGTGGCTGAATTACAACAATTCTGCAAAGATGAATGGGCCAAAATTCCTCCACAGCACTGTAAAAGACTCATTGCCAGTTATCGCAAATGCTTGATTGCAGTTATTGCTGCTAAGGGTGGCCCAACCAGTTATTAGGTTTAGGGGGCAATCACTTTTTCCCCCCCACACAGGGCCATTCAGGTTTGGATTTTTTTTTTTCCCCCCCCTTAATAAACATCTTCATTTGAAAACTGCATTTTGTGTTTGTGTTATCTTTGTCTAATATTTAAATTTGTTTGATGATCTGAAACATTTAAGTGTGACAAACATGTAAAAAAAAAAAGAGAAATCAGGAAGGGGGCAAACACTTTTTCACACTACTGTAACACGAACCTTGTACATTATGGTTTTTACTTGGCAACTGACAAGTCATTAGCCTAAATGTGAGCAGTTTTTACTCATCTGGCTTTAAAATAAAATCACAGGTGGAAATCATCTTGACCCAGTTAACTAATGAATGATGCCATCTCTTCTATACACAATGGTCTATGATCCCAATGCTGTCTTGAGTGACCATTAGAAGGAGCAGGGGAACGGTCATAAAAATCTTAAATCTAACACAAAACAGAAAAGAATTCTTGCAAAATTAGATTCAGTTAATATATTTGGTTTGGTGCATTTGTTGGTGTACCACTTTAAATAGAAGTTTGCCAACACAGATGAACCCATTTTTCATGTTGCCTTTTTTAGAATAAAGGTAGTATTTTTACAAGTCTCTGCAAACATCCAAAAACATGAGCCATGTGCTGACGACTGAACTCCAAACACATCTCATTCTAAAGCTCCTTCCTCGACTGCAAAGGAGTCTAAACTTAAAGCACAGTTGGTGGGCTTGACAAATGGGTGAGCTCCTCTTCCTCCCCTCCGTTCCCTCCCGACACAGAACAGAGACCACATTCCTCTACGTCAAGGTCACTGCAACCGGGGGAGGAACAGAGGGACAGCAGAAAACACCTGGAGAACACAACATGGCTGCTCTATCCTCAATGGCCTACTTTCTTCCATCTCCCATTTAGTCTCCCTTTCCCTTCCCCTGCTCTCTCCCTTTCTCCTCTCCACTTCTTTATACATTCGTGGAAACCACCTTCTCCGTGTAAACAGCCTCAGTTATGATAAAAGACTCTCCAATGAGTCACCAGTGAGGGAGTGCTGAAAACCACACACAGCTCCCTTAATCACCAGCCTCTCAATCTTCAAACCTCTGATCAGGTTCAGATCCCATGAGTAATTATGACTCCCAGAGGTCAAATTATACAAGACTAAACAGCTGCTCCTGGGACAGGAAAAAGACAAGGAGCTCAAGTTTCACAAATAAAAATACTTGAAAATCTGAAGAAAAAGAATAGTGAAGCTTACTGTAAAAGGAGAAAAATCAACAGTAAGAGAAGGACATGTGGTGCGAAACTCTACAAACATTTTCTCTTTTACAGGAAGTATTCAGTGTTTCTAGAGATTTATATAAGAACACCGACCATTCGTTTCTGTCCATCAAGTATGAGGCTTTAAACCCTTACAAAGTAATGGCTAATTTGACATTAAAACCTATTTAGATTTGTTTGTTTGTACAGTTAAACAGAAAAGAAGAAATACAGTAAATAAAATGCATACAAATGTGAAAAAATTAGGACATCCCATTAAATATTCAGTTCTTTATTAAGAAATGTTCACATATTGATGTTTAATCTTGTTTTTGTCCGTCTCCGGAAAAGAAGGTGATTTAATTGCCGATAAATAAAAATAACTGTTTTACTCATTGAACAAAAGATAACAAAAATGTGTATTCCGAGGAAAAAGTTAGGACACCCTGCTGCCTAATGGCAAATGTTTCCCCCTTTGGCTGAAATAACTTAAATGAGACGCTTCTTGTAGCCATCTACCAGTCTGATATCTGTCGGAGGAAAGTTTACCCCACTCCTCAATGCAGAATTCTTTCAGCTGAGATGTTTGAGGGGTTTCTTGCATGTACAGCCCGTTTCAAGTCCCCCCACAGCATCTCAATGGGATAAGATCTGGGGTTTGACTGCCATTCCGGGACTCATTTCTTAAATAAAAAAAAAAATCTAAGTTTTTGTAAAGGGTATACAGGTCATTACAGCATTGCATTGTTTACATTTTCATCACATGTTCCCTTATTTTTTGCTATTTGACAACATTGGTAGGATAGTTATTACAACACCCCCCCCCCTTTTTTTTTTAAAGTGAAAGAAAAAGTGAAATTAAGGAGAATAAAAAAACAACAACGAATAAACAAACAAACAGAACAGCAAAAAAACAAACAGAAAATTAAGTAATTAAAAGTAAAAGAGCAACTGAGTAGCATTGGAACAAAGAGCGGGACCATTATTGAAATGGTATTTGTCAAAGATTAGATCTAATGGAAGACACATATGCGATCCAGGGTTGCCAAAAGTTCATGAACCCATCCATGTCCTGTCTCAGTGTGAATGTCAACTTTTCCATCGAGTAAATGTCTTGAATCACGTTAATCCAATCTTCAGGTGTAGGACAGTCCTTCAGCATCCATTTTTTAGTTAGGGCTTTTTTACTTGCCAATATTAAAACATTGAATAAGTATTTATCTCCTCGTCTTTCCAGTGAGTCCGGTAATAAACCCAAATACAAAGTTACAAAAGAAAAGGGAACTGTTATTTTGAATATTTTCCCCAATATTGTCTGTACGTTGGTCCAATATTGGTGGATAACTGGGCATGACCAAAACACATGAAAATGATTTGCAGTCTTTTCACCACACAAGCGCCAACAGTTCAACCCCTTATGGGTAAATTTGTTTTGTGCAGGTGTTCTGAAAAATCTTAAAGTTTTTCCATCCAAATTCTCTCCACTGCAGGGATGAGGTACTTTTCCATTGCCGTTTATTTAGCTTTTCCCATATTTCCAATTGTAAAGTGAAATTCCCCTCTTTTTCCCATCTCTCTTTTATATATGATGTGTTGTCTCCTTTAAAGTCTTGAAGACCTTGGTATATTTTAGAAATGTATCTGATCCCTGGGATCCCTTTATATGCCATTAAGAAGACCTTTAGAACACCTGACTGGGCCCTTTCCAAATCCTCCTTTTTAAGTATATTGTTTATGTGGTGTCTAAGCTGAAAGAACCTGTAAAGATCTTGATTTATTAGACCTTGTTTTTTCAAATCTTCAAAACTTCTTAAAGTTTGCCCCTTAAAAAAAATCGTAATATTTTATCAGCCCTTTCTCTTTCCACTCTTTAAATCTAGTGTCCGTTTTATTGGGGGTAAAGTCTTGATCATAGGCAATCCATTGCAGAAGTCGATAGGGCTCTTTAGCTTGATTCTCTCTCTGACTATCTTAAACCAAATTTTTAGCGGGGTCTCTATCCACGGGTTAGTGTTATTCAAGAGTTTAGTTAAGGCATTGTTCCCTATTATCGCCTGTAGGGGGATGTCACTTGTTATTTGGCATTCCATCTCCTTCCATTGTGCAGTGTAGACTGGGTTACATATCTCTACTAAAGTTTTAATTTGTGCAGCTATAAAATAGTCCCTGATATTTGGCAGCGCGAGCCCACCTTTGTCTTTGTTTAGCTGTAGGGTTCTATATCTGATTCTAGGTCTCTTGCCCTGCCATATGAATCTTGAGATCCTTCTGTCCAGCTCCTGCCATGTTTTTTTGGGAGGTTCTACCGGTATTGTTTGGAAAAGGTATAGAAGACGTGGAAGTATATTCATTTTGACTGCTTCAATTCTTTGTGCAGTACCTAAGAATGGTATCATATTCCATCTTGCTAGGTCAGATTTTATTTTTGTCACCAGTGGATCATAGTTTAGCGTTATAATTTTGTCGAGTTGTTTCGGGATATTGACCCCCAGATATTTCATAGATTCCAACTCCCAGTTAGTTTTGAGTTCATTTAGTGAAAAATGATTTGGGTCATAGTTGAATGTTAAAACTTGGTTTTTATGCATGTTTAATTTGTACCCCGATAAATCTCCATAGTCTGAAAAAACAGATTAGTTCTGGTAGAGAAGTGTCTGGCTGCCCTAGGTATATTAAAATGTCATCAGCAAAGAGTGCTATTTTATGTTCCTTCTGACCAAGTGTAATACCTTGAATTTCTTGATTTTGTCTTATCCATTGGCTCAGAGGTTCTATGAAGATTGCAAAGAGCAGTGGAGACAGGGGGCAGCCTTGACAACATCCTCTTTCCAGCTCAAAAGATGATGATAAATTACCGTTAATCCTTATTTTAGCTGTTGGTTTTTTATATAATGCCTGTATAGTTCTAATGAAGTTATGAAAATTGAAACTGGATAAGATTCTAAATAGGAATGACCAGTCAACCGAATGCTTTTTCAGCATCTAATCCCAATATGACTGCATTTAAGTTATATTTTTTTTATATGATAATTATGTGTAAAGTGCGTCGAATGTTGTCTTGTGTCTGTCTTTGTCTTATAAAACCTGTTTGGTCTAAGTGAATTAAGTCTGTCAGTATGTTTTCTAACCTTTTGGCAAGGACAGTGGTAAAAAGCTTATAGTCCTGATTTAATACACTGATTGCTCCAACTACAGACCATTCTAGTTTATCCTTTTCAGGTTTAGGTATAACTGCAATGACCCCTTCTCTCCAGGAGGGGGGGGATTTCCCCTGTGTGGAGGACGTAGTTAAATGTTTTCAGGAGGAGAGGAGATAGTTGCTGTTTAAAGGTTTTGTACCATTCTGCTGTATAGCCATCTGCTCCTGGGGATTTGTTAGCTTTAAGTTTCATAATTGCTTTTTCCAATTCTTTAGGTTGTATTTCTGACAGTAGGGTTTTATTTTGTGATTCTGTAAGTTGGGGAAGGTTTAATGTGTTTAGGAATGTCTCGGATGCGTTTTTATGTTTTTTGTGGGAGTACAAGTTCTTGTAGTAATTCTCGAAGCTTTTAAGAATATCCTGAATTCTGAATTTTATTTCCTTTGATACTGGGTCTCTGATTTTGTAGATTGCTCTTTCCGTTTGTTGTTTCCTCGATTTATAGGCTAGTAATTTTGCCGATTTACTGCCTGCTTCATAGTGTTTTTGTTTCAGAAATGTAAGTTTCTTCTGGATTTCTATTGTGTAGATCTCATTTATTTGATTTTTAATTTCTTTAATCTTGAGCGAGCCATTAGAATGTGTTGTCTGTGTTCTTTTTCTAGGTTCTTGAGCTCTGACTCTAGTGTGATTAGTTTCTTGTCTCAGTTTCTTTTGGGTTGCCAGTTTTGCAATAATTTTTCCCCTTATTACAGCTTTGCACGCATCCCACAGTATTAAAGGGGATACTTCTCCATTATCGTTTTCTTCCAAATATCTGAGAATATCTGATTCCAATTCATCTTTCAGGACACTTGAATTCAACCTCCAGGAAAATGTATTATTTGTGTATTTTTGGATGTTTAAATCCATATAGATCGGACTGTGGTCGGAGAGATCCATCAGTCCTATTTTACATGTTTTTACTCTTCCAATGTCTATTAAACATGAAAAAGTAATCAATCCTTGAGTAAGATGAATGTGGCGTTGAATAAAAAGTATAATCTTTTACATTGGGGTTGAATTCCCTCCATACGTCACAGATTCCCATTTCTTTTAGTAGCATCCGAGTATTCCTATTTTGGGTGTTATTTTGATGTGAAGAATTACCTGTTGCATCCCAGTATGGATTCAGTCTTAGATTGAAGTCTCCACCACATATCACTAAACCTTGGGCTTTAGTTATCATTAGGTCAAATACATTTTTATAAAATTTCCATTTAGCCCCTGGTGGTGCATATACATTCAGCAGGGTGATATCTTCTCCCTCTAGCCGCCCAGTTACCAAACTGTACCTCCCTTCTTTATCTTTGTGTTCTGATTTTTTTTCAAATGTAATTTTGGTTGATATCAATGTCGCTACTCCCCTCCTCCTCCCTGATTTATATGAAGAGATCATTTTAAACCCTTGTCTATTGAGTTTAGTGTGTTCCACGTCTGTTAGGTGGGTTTCTTGTAAAAATATTATTACTGCTTTGTCTTTTTTCATTTTGCGTAGAATCTTGGATCTTTTAACTGGATTCAGGATCCCTTTTACATTATATGAGACTATTTTGGTTACACCCTGTTTCTCCATTGTATTTTCTTATTTAGTATAACAGTGTGGTGGCCCTCTTTTTTGCTACTCAAACTGAAAGAACATTAAGAACATAAAAAACATTAAGAACATAGTGTACGAAACTTTAAAACAAAAAACTCAAAAAAACTTCCTGAGCTGGGGTCTCTTTAAAGACCCTGTAAGAGCCCTGATGGAGTGTAGGCTCTGAGGGAAATTCCTCAAACTCTGTTACGTGTTGAGGGCCCTCTTACCCCTGTAAGTTGTCCCATGTTTTTAACGCGAATTTCAGATCCCAATCCGAATTTGTAATGATTTTTTTTTTTTTTTTTTTTTAATGCCTATACCCTATGAGATTGTGTGCACCCTCCCACCCCCATCACAGCAAACATTCACTCTAATACAGTACTTGTTAGTGTGGAGAGAACATGTGGGTCATTGTTACATTTCTATTTTAACATGATTTTTTTTTTCCCTTTAAATTAAGAAGACATTTGTTTCTAATGCTATAGCTGCTCCATGAAAGGTTTTACCACATGCTGATTCTGCATCTCCTTTAATGTTTGTTACCTTGTAGGGGGGGGGGGGGGGTGGAAGTGCAGAGTGACTGGAAAAAAAAAAAAAAAAAAAGGTCGCTATTCCTTCCTGGAACTGGAAAGCTTATCTTTGTAGCTCTGGGGCTGGATTTCCCGCTGCTGGCCCGTGGATTTTGAAGGTCTCTGTGTGGACCACGTTTGAGCTCTGATTTTCTCGCTCAGATCCGCTGCGGGTTTAAACACCGTTACCGGGAGTCCTCTTGCCATGTCAATTGTTGCTTCTTCCGCTGAATTATAGAGACATAACTCTTCCCCGTAAAAGACCCTTAGCTTCGCCGGAAATGGAGTCTGAAACTGTAGATTCTGTTCCCGTAGAACTTTTTTGGCGTCGTTATATTCCCGTCGCTTTTTAAGAACCTCAGGGGCGTAATCATGCTCCACGAAGACTTTTCTCTCATGATGCATAAATCCTTTTTTCTGCCAAGCCCGTCTTACAACCTCTTGTTTTATTTTGAAATTGGCGAATCTTACCACCACAGAACGTGGGGGCGCTTCCGGGGCTGGCTTTGCGGCTAATGTACGATGGGCTTTTTCCTATCTTCAAATCGGTGGTTTGTGGAATATCCAACTTCTCTCTCAATAAGGATTCCACGCATTCCGCCGCTGCGTTGAAACCATCTTCAGCTCCTTCTTTCAGACCGTGAATTCTGATGTTATTTCGTCTCTGTCTTCCTTCTTGGTCGGTTAGCTTAGCCTCCAGCCTGGACTGTTTTCTGTGTAAATCCAGCACAGAATCTTCAAGCACTTTTACTCTCTTCAGCTTCCAAGATTCGGTTTTCGGCCTGGTCCATTCTGCTATTCGTCCTTTTTAGATCCTCTCTGAATTCAAGAAATTCGGCCCGAAATCGTAATTCGTCAAATAGCGATTTCAAGCTAATCCTTTTGTTAGCTAGGCCCAGGTCCTCGTCTTCTGAACGGAGATCCTCCGGTTCAGATTCCGCGGCCGCTGTGCGTCCTGACCTGGGGAATGTCAGTTTCTTCTGCTTGTGGTTAGGCATGGTGTTATTGTCTTTTGATTTTTAATCTTCCAAAAATCCGTTAGGTCCGATTTTGAGGATGTTTTCCTTGGATTGAGTCTGGGAGTTTCAGCGTTAGGTTGCTATCACCATGGCGTCCAGACCGGAAGTCATTTCTTAGATTTTAACCAGTCCTTTGTGGATTTACTGGTATGTTCTGGGTCATTGTCATGTTGCAGGGTCCAGCTCCGCTTCAGCTTTTTTTTTTTTTTCCTCTTTTTTTTTTTTTTAACACAGATGGTCTCACGTGGTCCTCAAGCACCCTCTGATATATGGTAAAATTCATGGTAGATTGTATGATGGTGAGCTGGCCAGGTTCTGCTGCAGCAAAGCATCCCCAAACCATGACAATTCCACCTCCATACTTCACAGTTGGTATGAGGTTCTTTTCCTGGAATGCTGCATTTGGTCTGCACACTAGGGGCCATGCGATATGACGGCATAAAAACATCTATCGTTTCACAGAATACTCTATTGTTTATATCGTTCATTTAAAATGCACATACTGTCATTTCTTGAGCAAAACTCCTCACACTACTTGTCAGTGCCCCACCTCTCCCCCATAGTGCATGCTGCATGTGTAGTGTGTGGCTACTAGACACTCCGTTAGTTGCCAACTTTCAACTCCCAGTTTGGTCAAACAACCGCTACTCCTGTTTGTCAGGGATGTGGGACTGTTTTCCATTGTGCTGCGTCAGAGAGGATAGTCCGCTAATCTAATTTTAATGAGACATAAGTGACATTAATACTATGTCCAATTATAAAACGGCAAATGCTAAATGACGGTGCAAACGTGCAAATGGGCTGCACGGTGGCGCAGTGGTTTAGCACTGCGGCAGCACAGTTTACCCTCGGCCGGGGGATCGTGGGGATCATGAGTTCGATCCCAGCCCCCGACCAACAGTGAGCTGTGTGGAGTTTGCATGTTCTCCCCGTGTTGCGTGGGTTTACTCCGGGATTTCTCCGGTTTCCTCCCGCATACCAAAAACATGTAGGTTTAGGGCGCTCGCGCACGCAGCGACCGGCAGCCGGTGGCTTGTCACCAGACTGCAAACCAAATCTACCTACGGATAACCCACAAATAAGTTAAAAAAAAAAAAAAAAAAGTTGTGCTAACTGGAAACTTGATAGTGTATCAGACCATCGTTTCTATGATTTAAATTACTGCTCAGTTTCTTAGTTTTGTCTAAAAAAAACTTTATTAAAGCTGCAAAAGTGCATGATGGTGGCACATATGCAAAATAAATTAAAATGGGTTGGAGGAGCAAGTTGGCTCTTAATGTAGTTTGATTTCTAATAATTTTAATTAGCCAAGTAGTGATAATGAATAAAGTTAGTCATCACAAGTATTTTATTACATTACCTTTTGTGTCTTTGATTTTCAGATCATGACCAATCTGACATATTTTTATTAAGAAGCAAACAGGTTAAATCAGGCCAGAATAGCAATCAGGCTGTGGATCTACACTTAAATTTTCGTTGATTTAAACTAACAGCTAATTTATATCTGTAGATGGCAGCCATGGGTAATTTTCTCATTTTCAGATATTTTCTTAAGGTTTTCTGTTAGGGGTGGGGAAACGAATGGTAAATGGCACTCACTTATATAGCGCTTTTATTCTCATCTCTTGATGACCAACGCGCTTTACAGATCCTGCTATCCACCCATTCACACACACATTCACACACTGATTGTGGCATGCTGCCTAACATGGCGCTTCCAGACCCACCAGGAGCAATTGGGGTGAAGTGTCTTGCCCAGGGACACAACGGCAGGATATCTGGGGAGAGCGGGATTCGAACCGCCAACCATGTAGTTATTGGACGACCTGCTCTACCTCCTGAGCCACTGCCGTACCACAAGGTCGATTCAGTGATGATTGCGATACTTGGCACCGGCAATGCATCGATGCATATACGCACAGATCGATCTTTTATTAAAACAAAATGCGCACACATACTTTTGGGTTATCAGTTAATCAATGGCATTTTTAGTCCACTAGATGGCACAAAGCAAACACTCAGTCAAGTGAAGTCAGAGCTCGTCTCCATGATTTGCAGCCAACTTTGAAAGTTAGGAAGCAGCTGGCTCAAATGTCGGGGCTTTTTTGGATTTTATAACAAAGATGGGCAGAGCGGTGGCAGAGTGGTTAGCACTGCGGCAGCACAGCAACTCACCCTTGGCTGGGGGATCCTGGGTTCGATCCCAGCCCCTGACCAACAGTGATCCGTGTGCGTGGGTTTACTCCAGGATTTCTCTGGTTTCCTCCCACATGCCAAAAACATGCAAGTTAAGTTAATTGGCATCAAAACTGGGGATTCTAAATTGTCCATAGGTATGACTGAGAGTGAATGGTTGTCTGTCTCTGTGTTGGCCCTGCGATGGACTGGCGATCTGTCCAGGGTGTACCCTGCCTCTCGCCCAAAGATGCTGGGATAGGCTCCAGCCCCCCCGCGACCCAAAAAGGATGAAGTGGAAGAAGATGGATGGATATAACAAAGATGGAAGGAAAGACCTTGACATGACACACAACCCGCAAGAAGCACTGCATAAAAAAAAAAAAAAAAAAAAAAAAAAAAAACTCAGAATATGGCGGGCCAGCACACATCTCAGCGCAGTGTTAGCAATGGCTAAGCTAAAGAGACACCGGCATGGACCTTTTTCTCCAAGTAAGTTAAGTTTATTTATGAAGCACTTTCAGAAAACATTCACAATGTGCTGCACAATAAAATGTGTTTTAACTTGTTTTTATATTTTTAAAATGACTTTCCTAACAACTTCCTTTAAATCCAAGATTAAAATAATTTAAAATTAGACTTACCATTAAAAAGCAGATGAAACTCAACTGAATCCTCGTTAAAAGTTTCCAGCTGCTTTTTAAAAGAGTCCACAGAGTTAGCTAGATGTACTGTATCTGGAGTGGGAGTCGATTCCAAACACCATCCACCACCCTCCCTGTGTGCAAAGATGCGTCTCTGTGGAAACTGAAGCCCCAAGAATATTATATGAAAGATGTCAACAATTTTACTTTGGGATATGATTTGAGGTTGAATAAGGTGAAAAAAATTTGAAATATATGGGATCGTGATACTCGATTATCATGATATCGTGATTATCGTTGAATTGTGATAGAATCAAATTGTGACCCAAAAATCACGATCTGAATCGAATCGTGAGGTCCCTCGAGATTCCCACCCCATCATCTGTTGGGGTTTTTTTTTTTTTTTTGGGCCATTCTCCTTTTGCTCAGGAAATATTTAAATTATTGACATTTACTTTTTATTCATGGACAGTCAATCACATTACATCAGGGCTCCGTCAGAGGTAGGTTGGCCGCTGAAGGCTCCAGCGTGGATGAAAAATGGGCGGCTCAGTTCATCCAGGGCTACGTTTCTGAAGCTCTCACCTTCTGCTCCCCGAAGAGTCCTGCAGAAACTGGAGGCAGCGGTCGGGATAGTGGAGGCGCATCCTGGGCTGATAGAGTACCCTGAATTCACAGAGTTGTTGACAACCGTCTCCACCCTCCAGATGACATTTTGCAGGCTGGTGATAGGCTCACCCCCTGCTGTGCCTGAGCCGATGAGGAAACATCTCCTGGTCCAGACACCTTCAGCCTCTCGCCAGTTTTGGGATGTCGTCCTCCAGCGCCTCCCTCCGTCCCACACCATCCACTGTCTGTTCCTGAGCCAACGAGAGCAAGTCCCCTGGAACAGACGCGTCCAGCCTCTCGCCGCCACTCAGCTGCAGCCTGTCGGAGGAATACAGCAGCAGCCTCCTTGTTTCTTCAGAGGTTCAAGTCCTCTTTGTTTTCACATCGTCTGTTTTAGAGAGGTCTTGTTTACCTCTTGGTGGAGAGAGCCAGTTGCAGCTGCTAACCGCTTCTGAGCTTTCCTCGCCAGGCTCTACTGCTGCTAGTGACTGTGACCCGGTATTTGTCTCGGTCCTTTTGTCCGAGCCATCGCCCGAGGTCGCTGTGGGTCCTCCGTCGCCGCCCGAGGTCATCAGTCGCCGCCAAAGATCGCTGCTGATCAGCCCTCATTGCCGCCTGGTTTCCTCGCTGGAAAGTAATACTCAGAGTTTCCACTACTCAGCCCCTGTAGTCTGCAAAAGGCACAGATTCCAGCTACGGCCTCCAGGAGGGGGTGCATCGTGCCCCACGGCCCGTTGGCTCTGGAATTCAGGGAGGCCACCCGATGAACTACTCCGTCAGTTTAGGTGGCTCTAGAATTCTGGGAGGCCACCTGACCTATTCCACCATGGGATCAGATGGCTCTGGGACTGTGAGAACACCTGAACTGCTTCATTTTTTCATTCAGTATCCCTGGAGATCTTTTCACCTAATCTGTTCAGTGTTGTGGGTCATGAGCATTGTTTTTGTTTCAGTCCCTCCTAGCCTGGTTTGCCCTGCCACCTGCCAGGGGGTTGATTATTGGTTCCATTGCTGTTGGGAAGAGGGGTTTTGGTCCATTTCTTTTTTGATTTTACCATGGGGTGTCTGGAATCCACCCCTTGAGGAAGGGGCTCTAATGATGTGGAGCACGGTTGGGGAACCATGCTCACACATCATTTATTCTGGTTGGTTTTGGATGCCTTATGTATTTGAGCTTACTGGTTTCTGCTTATGAAAGTTTCTGTTCTCAGTTCTTTGTCTATCATCTTGTTGTTTCTCATGCACTTATTAACCATCCAGTTTTCTATTATTTTTATTCTCCTGTTAGACATAGCCTTCCCTCACCTTACTTTTAGTCCTTTTTGAATTTTGATTCCAGTTCGGTGCATTTATTTTGTCCCTGCCTTATGGGTCATTCCTCCCGTTATATTTTCTTGTCCGTTTTATTTTGTACCTCCCCTTATGCATAGTCGGCTGCACACCGACAGCGCCTGTGTTACTTCCACGTTGAGCTCAGGTTCATGGGATGTCACAGCTGTCCGTGTTTGCTCCAATTATTCCTCACTCATGCCACCCACACCTGTAATCAGTTCATTTTCCCTGTGCCTTATTTAGAGGGTGTTGCAATGCTTCTTGTTGCAGCACCCTTTGTGATGTGTACACATGAGTCCCGTCTCATTTTCCCTTTACTGCTGAGTGTACTGATGGGTGTGCTCTGTCCGGCTCTTATTCTTTCCCCATCTGCACTGGTGTTTCTATACATCTCCCTCCGTGTAAGTGTTAGGTTTTTGCGTAATTTTATCTTTTGTCATTAAATGTCTTGGGGGGGGGGGCTCTGGGGTGTCAGGGAGAGGTAGTACCTTTGGCAAGGGGTCACGCCATGTCCTTTCTAGGGCAGCTCGCCTGCCACTGGTCCTCACCTGACACTCAACTTTCACCCGTGGCTCCTCGAAGCTGTCGCATGCAACAGTGGCCACCCCCTGGACAACGGCTTTGGCGAGCCGGCTGAACCAGGTGAAGGTAGCTGACGGGTCTATAACCCTCAGTGAGTTAGGCTTGGGCTGTGTCAGCCCTATTGCATGCGAAGACTGACTCCCGGTGGAATGAGCGGAAGAGATCACCTGAGATCCAACGGTTGTGAAGGCGGTGGCAGCAAGTGTCGTGGAGCGCCTAGAGCCGGACATGGCACCGATAGAAGTCCTGGTCATCCACTGCAGCCTGGCAGCCTCCCGTCATAACGGTTCCCCGTGCCACTGGATCAAGACTCCCCAGGCCAAGAGAGTGGGATTGCCCCTGTGCAACGGTCTTCTCACTACAAAGCCTTCACGCACAGGTCCTTTTTGCAACTCATTACTGATTTGTCAACTCACACCCCTCAAGTCCTGAGGCGATGGGCGGGTGGCGAAGCAACAGGTGGAGATGATCACTGGCGGCTGTAGTCACAAACCTGCACGCAGGCGGTCCATGGGCAAGTGGTCGCTCTGCTCCTGAATCCAAGGGCAACAGGACAGTTTGGCAGCACCTGTGGGCGACTGGGCAGCCTCTTTAGGACAGCACTGCCCACCCTCACATGAGGGAGGGGGCTAGAAAAGGTGCCCCAGACAAATTCTTGCCCTTTTAGCGTCTGGTCAGCTTACCACGGCTGACACTCATCTTTACAGCGGTCAAACAATGGAAAAGAAGGAAAAACTCAAGAGGTTCATTTTGGGAGCCTGGAATGTCCGAACACTTCTGGATAGAGCCGGTACATTGAGACCAGAGAGAAGAACTGCGCTCGTTGCAAAAGAGCTCCAGCGATATCGGATAGACCTTGCCGCACTCAGCGAAACCTGCCTTGCTGATGAAGGGTCCCTGAGAGAAGAGGGAGGTGGGTACACCTTCTTCTGGAAAGGAAAGCCGCAAGCTGAGCACAGGATACATGGTGTTGGATTTGCCATTAGAACAGCACTGCTGAAGAACATACCAGCCCTGCCAGTTGGAATCAGCAAGCATCTCATAAAATTGCTCATTCCTCTCAGCAAGTCCAGATACCTCAGTCATCAGTGCATACGCTCCTATGCTCACCTGCCCGGACAAAGACAAAGAGCAGTTCTATCAACACTTTGACCAGGTCATCAGGTCAACCTCTCAGAGTGACAAACTTCTTGTGCTCGGCGGTTTCAATGCTAGAATAGGAAAAGACCCCAGCAACTGGGAAGGCGTACTGGGCAGACATGGAGTAGGCAAGATCAACAACAACGGCCTGCTCCTCCTCAGTAAGTGTGCAGAACACAGTCTTTGCATCACTAACACCTTGTTCAGGATGGTAGACAAGTACAAGACCACCTGGATGCACCCGAGGTCAAAACACTGGCACATGATCGATTTTGTCATTGTACGCCAACGTGACATCAGGGACATCCGAGTGACCCGTGCCATGAGGTGCTGAATGCTGGACTGATCACAGGCTGGTCAGGGCTGTAATGACACTGCACATTGCTCCGCCTCACAGAAATTGACCCAAGACTGTCAGGGCCTCCTACAATGTCACTAGACTGAAGAATCCAATCTGTCCAACAGAGTTTCAAGAAACACTTGACGAAAAACTCCAAGATGGTGTGCCCTCCGAAAGCAGCTCCGAGAAATGGTCCTCCTTCAAAGATACAGTCGCTGAGACTGCAAAGGAATTGCTCGGAGCCAAAACTAGAACCCATGAAGACTGGTTTGACGGAAACAATGACAAGATCAGAGAAGTCCTCCATACTAAGAACAAGGCTTACATCGAGTGGCAGAATGACCCGTCCTCCGTCTCCAAGCGTGAAAAATTCAAAACTCTGCAGGCAGAAGTCCAGTCCGACCTTCGACTGATGCAGGACCAGTGGTGGCAGGATAAAGCGGCTGAAGTCCAGCACTATGCAGATACCCACAATTCCAAGAAATTCTTCAGTGCTCTGAAGACAGTCTTTGGCCCCTCCGCATCAGGTTGCTCCTCGTTGCCGTCCTCAGACAGTTCGACCCTGATTAAAGACCAAGAGGGTTGATCAAGCGCTGGAAAGAGCACTTCAGTAATCTGCTTAACCGACCCTCATCAGTTGACACAGACGCACTGAACCAGATCCCCCAGCAGCTAATGCAAGACTCTCTCGCAGAACCCCTGTCCATAGACGAAATTAAGAAGGCAATCCTTCAGACGAACTCGGGCAGAGTGTCGAGAAAGGATGGCATTCCTGCCGAGATCTACAAGGCGGCAGGCCCCAACGCCCTTGAAGCCTTTCATGATGTCCTGCAGAGTATCTGGGAAAAGGAGGAGATGCCTGATGACTTCCGTGATGCCTTGATTGTCTCCATCTACAAGAACAAGGGAAGCAAATCCGACTGTGGCAACTACAGGGGCATCTCCCTCCTCTCTATTGCAGGGAAGATCTTTGCCAGAGTCATACTCAGACTTATTACAGTATCAGAGCAGAATCTCCTAGAGGCACAGTGCAGCTTCAGGCCTGGCAGAAATACTGTTGATTTTTGCCATGAGAAAACTCCAAGAGAAGTGCATTGAACAAAACATGCCCCTATTCTGTCTTCATTGATCTAACCAAGGCTTTTGACACGGTCAATAGAGAGGCCCTCTGGACAGTCTTGGAGCGTATCGGATGCCCCCCCAAAGTTTATATCGATGATCAGGCTTTTCCACAACGGTATGACTGGCCAGGTCATCTCCAGCGGGAATGCGTCGGAAGCCTTTGCAATCAGCAATGGTGTGAAGCAGGGCTGTGTCCTAGCTCCAGTCCTATTTAACGTGTTCTTCACCTGCATGCTGTCCCATGCCGTCCGAGATCTGGTGAAAGGGGTCTACATTTGCTACCGTTTGGATGGCTCCCTCTTTGACCTGCGTCGTCTCACTGCCAAGACAAAGAGCCTGCAAACCCTCCTCCAAGAAGTTCTTTGCTGATGACTGCGCCCTTGTGGCCCATGCAGAATCCGACCTGCAGATGATGTTAGACCGCCTCTGAGGCTTCAAAGCTCTTTGGCCTGACAGTCAGCCTCGGCAAGACGGAGGTGCTTCACCAACCTGCACCAAACAGTCATCCACCTGCACCCAACATAGTTATCGACGACACACCACTTGCCAATGTTGAACATTTCAAGTACCTGGGAAGCACCATTTCCTGTGATGGCTCCCTGGACAAAGAAATCGCCTCTAGAATCGGCAAGGCTAGCCAGGCACTGGACAGACTCCGCACTCGAGTGCTCAACCAACACAGTATCTGGTTATCAACGAAAATGAAAGTTTACAATGCTGTGGTACTCCCCTCCCTCCTCTATGGTTGTGAAACATGGATGCTGTATCGCAGACACGTCCAAAAGCTGGAGTACTTCCACATGCAAGCTCTCCGCTCCATACTTGGAATCAGCTGGCAAGACCACATCACCAACTTGGAGGTCCTGGAGCGTGCCAACTCCACCAGCATTGAGGCCATGCTTATTAAAGCGTACCTGTGGTGGTCGTGAAGACGCATTTAACTTGAAAACATTAGGAAAAGGTATTTGTTATTTGGGTAAATAATTGTTGCCAGCCATATACCACCTGAGATATATTGAAATAGGACCGCGGGCATGGCCAGCCAATGAAAACTATGGGCGCCGCCATGACATATGCGGAAGTGACGTCATACCGTTGCTACTGAAAAGACAATACTCCGTTTCACCGCGACTACGGTGCTGTTGTCAGTTGTTTTTTGTTCTATTATGGCTGAATTTTCTGACTGAGGAAGAATTCGT
The DNA here is from genome assembly GCA_020510985.1 of Pholidichthys leucotaenia. Taxonomy (NCBI): domain Eukaryota; kingdom Metazoa; phylum Chordata; class Actinopteri; order Cichliformes; family Pholidichthyidae; genus Pholidichthys; species Pholidichthys leucotaenia. Next base: position 213,324,435 of record CM035846.1, on the reverse strand, counting down.
CCAACATGGCTACAGGTTTGAGCCAGAAAGGTCTTCTGAGGGTTAAAGTGACGAAGTGGTCCTCACACACACACTCTCTCACACACACACACACACACACACACACACACACACACACACACACACAAACGCAATTTCGTCTGAAAGGATTCGTCTGTGCCCTGTTCCTGTCACTTTAACGCTATGATCTTCTGACAAGGTGAGCTGGGTTTGGGTACACAAAAGAAGTCTGTTTTTTTGCTTATTATTGAGACATCCAAAGGCTTTACATTCCGCCATGTTGCGATATCCATATCGCATTGTGTTTTTGTTTTTACAAGAGCGCTGAGTGTCTGCTGCTCTGTATATAGTTTTAGAATCATCTTCCGTGTTGCGACAGTTACGAGCTCAGATCAGACGAGACAAGCCGCTGAATTTAAGCATTTATTTATTTTCTACTAGTTTTAGTTCTGCATTTAATATGAACCCTGAGTTTGAAATAAATGTTTGAATTTGAATTTCCCGAAAGCCGCTGCACATCCGGGTACTCCAGGCTCAGCCAATATTGATCCAGAGCGCATAGTTTTAGAATCGTCGGCCGTTACGAGCTCAGATCAGACAACACAGCCCACTGAATTTAAGCATTTATTTTCTACTCGTTTTAGTTCTGCATTTAATATGAACCCTGAGTTGAAATAAACGTTTGAATTTTGGTCCTCACACACAACGCGCCGAGTGTCTGCCGCTCTGTATATAGTTTTAGAATCATCTTCCGTGTTGCGGCAGTTACGAGCTCAGATCAGATGAGACAAGCCGCTGAATTTAAGCATTTATTTATTCATTTTCTACTAGTTTTAGTTCTGCATTTAATATGAACCCCGAGTTTGAAATAAATGTTTGAATTTGAATATCCCGAAAGCCACTGCTCATCCGGGCACTCCAGGCTCAGCCAATACTGATCCAGATCACGGTGCCCACTTTATTACGTCACAGGAAGCGTCCTGGAAGGCCATGTAGCCGCTAGTATGGCTGCACCAATGTTTTGCTGACATAGCTGAACCAGCACATCAGCAATGGATTTATATCAAATTGCTTTGAACATGAATTTCAACTTTAACGTGAGACAGGGGCTCAATATAATATCTTTTTTTTTTTTCACGACCACCACAGGTACCCTTTAAGACCCAACTTCGATGGGTGGGGCGTGTCATCTGAATGGAGGAGTTTAGGATGCCAAGACGCCTGATGTATGGTGAGCTCCAGCTCGGCAAGAGAAACAGAGGCCGCCCAAAGCTGCGATACAAAGATACTGTGAAAGCAAACATCCAGTGGTGTCACATCAAGCTGAAGGAACGTGCTATGGACAGACCAGAATGGAGAGCCTTATTCCACAAAGCTCCTGCCAACTACGAAGAAGCACGAAGTCAGAAACTCACTGATGCCAGAGAAAAGCGACACAGAGCTGCATTAGCAGTGATTACAACAACGGAATTCCAATACCCCCACTGTTCAAGACTCTGCACAACCAGGCTAGGACTGCAGAGCCACCTTCGCGTGCATCGATGAGCTGCAGAATGCAAATGTCATCATCGGCTCTGATGGACAACCATACTATTAAATGTCTGCAACTCACAGCTCCAATGTTTGGGTCTTCAGTAAGCCCTTGCCAGGGCAATTTATGACAGCAATTACTTCAGTCCATATAATGATGACTAATCTGGGACAGTAGTGGGGCTCTCACATTAACAGCACTTTCACATGCAGTTTAAGACTCTCCAAACAAGTCCCTTTAAAAACTTTTAGGAGAAACAATTTTACAATTCAAAAGTTTTTTTTTTTTTTTAACTTTCATTTAAATCTTGGATGGCAGCAATTTAACAATTTTTGTTTTGTTCTCAAAATGAAAAGCAGTAGGGAGACAACATTGATGAAATGTTTAAATCAACTAAAATCGGCTAACGTGAAGAATGTTCATGATGTAGCTGACTGCTTCCCAGTTACCTGGGCTAGAATTACCCAGAAAATGTTTCTAGTATGGCGCATATATGGCATTCATATTCACCCACATATACCTAGTAGGCATGACTGTGCATATTCTGGAAGCTTCACGTCTCAATGGCCAAAGAGGACCTGACCCTGCAGAGACCTATGGGAGATGTGAAGTTGGTCTTTTAGGAGACGGGAAGTTGGAGAGAATGTCCCAGCAGGAGCCCCAGAGGCTAGAAGGATGAGAGAGACAATGGAGATGCCAAGGAGCCTCGGGGGCTGTATGTTGACTCAAGGACTGTGGGTTGGGGGGGTGTTATTTGATGTTGAGGGTTTTGTGCCTTTGGAGAGTATAAGAACTGTGAAGGATGATTGTTCTGCCTCTTTTCTGAGATTCTGTTCTTGTTGGAGGATGTGACCTCAATAAACCAACCCTGAGAAATAAACTCAGTCTCGTTTGTGAAAGGCATCCTCTACACTAGCCCTTTTAACTGTTCTTTACATTTGTACAGGTAAATGTATTCAGAGGAATAATTTAAAGCCAACAGCATGTATCAATCCCATTTTATAAGTGCATGACAACAAAAGCAGCTTTCAGAATGGATGTTTATAAACATTACTGTAATCCACATACAGTGTGGAAAGTAAGTATTGAGCACGTCAACATTTTTCTCAAACATATTTCTGATGGAGCCACTGACCTGAGATTTTCACCAGATATGAACCCAAGTAATCCATACATACAAAGAAATCAAAGCAACTATCACAAAACAAGTTATTTAATAAAGTAGAATGACACAGGGAATAAGTATTGCACACACTTGGTGAAATTCATTTAATATTTAGTAGAAAAGCCTTTTTTTTTTAACTTCTGACGAAGGCTGTAGTGAACAGTTGAAACATGTAAAGAGGGTAAAAACATCTTTCCATTTTTGTCTTTAATAAAAACAAAAGTTACATAATTAAAAGAAGACTAAATGAACCTACTTGAGCTAGAAAAGCCTTTGTTTTTAATAACAGCTTCCAGATGCCTCCTTTATGGAGAAACTAGGCACAGGCATTGCTCAGGAGTGATTTTAGCCCATTCTTCCACACAAACTGTCTTCAAATCTTGAAGGTTCTGTGGGTGTCGTTTATGAACTCTGACCTTCAGTTCATTCCATAGATTTTCAATTGGCTTAAGGTCAGGTGACTGGGCCATTCTCGCAGCTTTATTTTCCTTCTCTGGAGCCAGTTGAGAGTTTCCTTGGCTGTGTTTTTGGGATCATTGTCTTACTGAAATTTCCACCCTCATTTCATCTTCAGCATCTTGGCAGATGGCAACAAATTCTTATCAAGCATGTCTCTGTACCTTTGTCCATTCATCTTTCCTTCAATTATATGAAGTCTGTACCATGTGTTGAAAAACACCCACACCATGATGCTCCCACCTCCAAACTTCACTGCTGGTATGGTGTTTTGGGGCTGATGCACAGTCCAATTTCTTCTCCAAACATGCTGTGTGTTGTGACATCCAATAAGTTCAATTTTGGTCTCATCTGACCAGACTATATTCTCCTAGTAGTAGTGAGTGGGCATGGAGCCCATGTCAGTTGAGTGCATTACTTATTGTTTTCTTTGAAACAGCAGTACCTGCTAACTCCAGGTCTTTCTGGAGCTCTCCACGAGTGGTCTTTGGCTCTTGGATAACTCTTCTGATAATTCTCTTGACTTCTGTCAGAAATTTTGCGAGAAGCTTCTGGTTGTGGCCATTTTATGGTTTAACACCCCCCCCCCCCCCCACACACACACACACACACACTTTGAATGATGGCTTAAACAGTGTTCACTGGAAGACTCAGCAGTTTAGAAATGCATCTGTAACCAATGCCATCATGTTTTGCAACAACAAGGTTGTGAAGGTCTAGAGAGAGCTCTTTGCTTCTATCCATCATAAGTTCTTTGTGGTGGGACAATCCGATATTCAGACCTTTTTAAAAAGGCTTTCAGTCAGGACTTAACCAGGTGAAATTAATTTACACTGATGGGGGATGGGACAGCTTCTTAAATTTTGATGGATTTCAGCTGGTTTCTTGGCTTTCTATGCCTTTTTGCACCCTTTTGTCTTCATGCGTTCAATACTTTTTCCCTGTGTCATTCCACTTTAAATATAACTTGTTTTGTGAACACAGCTGCCTTGATTTCTTTGCATGTATGGATCACTTGCGCTGTTACTGATATCTGGTGAAAATCTCAGGTCAATGGCTCTATGAGAAATATGTTTAATGAGAAAAAAGTTGACATGTTCAATACTTGGTGTGAAAAAGTGTTTGCCCCTTCCTGGTTTCTCATTTTGTGTGTGTGCGCGCGTGTGTCTCACACACACTTAAATGTTTAAGATCAAATAAATTTAAATATTAGACAAAGAACCAAAGAAAACACAAAATATAGTTTTTAAATAAAGGTGTTTATTATTAAGGGGAAAAAAAATCCAAACCTACATGTCCCTGTGTGAAAAAGTGATTGCCCCTAAACCTAATAACTGGCTGGGCCACCCTTAGCAGCAACAGCTGCAATCAAGCATTTGTGATAACTGGCAATGAGTCTTTTACAGCGCTGTGGATTATTTTTGGCCCACTCATCTTTGCAGAATTGTTGTAATTCAGCCACATTGGAGGGTTTTTGAGCATGGACTGCCTTTTTAAGGTCATGCCACAGCATCTCAATCGGATTCAGGTCAGGATTTTGACTAGGCCACTCCAAAGTTTTCATTTTGTTTCTCTTAAGCCATTCAGAGGTGGACTTGTTGGTGTGTTTTGGATCACTGTCCTGCTGCAGAACCCAAGTGCGCTTCAGCTTGAGGTCACCACTAGATGGCCGGACATTCTCCTTCAGGATTTTTCCCATAGACAGCAGAACCCATGGTTCCGTTTACATCAACAAGTCTTCAAGGTCCTGAAGCAGCAAAACAGCCCCAGACTATCACACTACCACCACCACCATCATATTTTACTGTTGGTATGATGTTCCTTTTCTGAAATGCTGTGTTACTTTTACACCTGATGTAATTGGACACACACACCTTCCAAAAAGTTCAACTTTTGTCTCATCAGTCCATAGAGTATTTTCCCAAAAGTCTTGGGGATCCTAAAGATGTTTTCTGACAAAACCAAGATGAGCCTTTGTTCTTTTCGCTCAGCAGTGGTTTTCATCTTGGAACTCTGCTATGCAGGCCATTTCCCCCCCCCCCCCCCCCCCAGTCTTCCTTATGGTGGAGTCATGAACACTGACCTTAACTGAGGCAAGTGAGGCCTGCAGTTCTTTGGATGTGGGATCTTTTGTGACCTCTTGGATGAGTCGTCGCTGCGCTGTTGGGGCAATTTTGGTCGGCCGGCCACTCCTGGGAAGATTCACCGTTTGTGGATAATGGCTCTCACCGTGGTTCGCTGGAGTCCCAAAGCTTCAGAAATGGCTTGCTAACCTTTTTCAGACTGATACATCTCAATTACTTTCTCATTCGTTTCTGAATTTCTCTGGATCGCAGCATGATGTTGAGATTTTGTGTTTACTTGCATTATTGTTTAATATTTAAATTTGTTTGATGTTCTGAAACATTTAAGTGTGACAAACCTTTTAAAAAAAAAAAAGGAAAAATCAGGCAGGGGCAAACACTTTCACATCACTGTATACAGTGATCTAGTGGTAAAGCATCCGCCCCACAGCTGGAAGGTTGAGGGTTCAAGCCCCAGCCAGGTCACACACACTGTTCCATTTTTCCTGTGAGAACTGATTCCACACAAGACAGCCTGATTTTCTTTCAACAGCTGTGCAAGCATGTCCTTGCTTATGTCAACAAAAGAAGAGGATACTCGTTTGAGAAGCACCGTTTGCCAAAATGGAGGAAGCAGGAGCTACTGTGGTGATCATAGTGAAAGAAAACCTATAGTGCATCCGGAAAGTATTCACAGCACTCAGTCTATGCAAGTTCATTTCTTATTCACAGCACTTTACTTTTTCCACATTTTGTTAGGTTACAGCCTTATTCCAAAAGGGATAAAATTCATTTTTTCCCCTCAAAATTCTACACACAGTACCCCATAATGACAACATGAAAAAAGTTTGAGATTTTTGCAAGTTTACTAAAAATAAATTCAGAAATCACATGTACATAGGTATTCACAGCCATTGCTTAATGCTTTGTTGATGCACCTTTGGCAGCAATTACAGCCTCAAGTTTTTTTGAATATGATGCCACAAGCTTGGCACATCTATCTTTGGGCAGTTTCACCCATTCATGAGGCGCCTGTCGGCTGCTGCGTCATTGGGGAGCGCTTAACATGAGCGCACCTTAATGTCAAGTAAAATTCCTTGTATGTGTAAAAGCATGCTTGGCAATAAAGTTCATTCTGATTCAAGCTTGGCATACCCATCTTTGGGCAGTTTTGCCCATTCCTCTTTGCAGCACCTCTCAAGCGCCATCAGGTTGGATGGGAAGCGCTGGTGCACAGCCATTTTCAGATATCTCCAAAGATATTCAATTGGATTCAAGTCTGGGCTGTGGCTGGGCCACTCAAGGACATTCACAGAGTTGTCCTGAAGCCACTCCTTCAATATCTTGGTTGTGTGCTTAGGGTTGTTGTCCTGCTGAAAGAGGAACCGTTACCCCAGTATGACATCAAGAGCACTCTGGAGCAGGTTTTCATCCAGGATGCCTCTATACATTACTGCATTCATCTTTCCCTCTACCCCGAGTAGTCCCCCAGTTCCTGCCGCTGAAAAACATCCCCACAGCATAATGCTGCCACCACCATAGGCATGGTTTTGAGTGGTGCCTGGTTTCCTCCAAACATGACGCCTGGCATTCACGGCAAAGAGTTCAATCTTTGTCTCATCAGAACAGAGAATTTTGTTTCTCATGGGCTGAGTCCTTCAGGTGCCTTTTAAAAAAAAAAAAAACTCCAGGTGGGCTGCCATGTGCCTTTTACTGAGGAGTGGCTTCCATCCGACCACTCTACCATACATAGGGGTGTGTTCAAAAGATCAATATATCGATATATGTTTGACTGAGCCGATAACAATCCACAAAATCCGCGGATCGATCTTTTAATATAATATTTTTACGTTTGTGAACGTCTGCTGAGTATAATCGGGTCGAAACCGGGTCAGTGAGCCAGGAACAACGGCCGAGAACCATAAACAACCGACGTGCTAACAGAGCTAGCAAGCTAACGGATATGCTAGTTCTTCTTCTGTGGTGTTAAAACGGTTCTCATCCGGCAAGAGTTTCCTGCCGCGCGTGCTCTTTCGTGTTTACACGAGCGGAGATAATAACGTGCGTCTCTTAATTTAGCAACAAAAGTCACCGTAAAGACTGTCCTCAACAGCTTCTGAATATTTTTCATAAATAAAACTGTGTTCCCTGCGGCGCGGGCACACGTCTTGTGTTTACATGACGCAGAGTTAATAACATGCGTCTCTTAATTTAGCAGCAAAAGTCACCGTAAAGACTGTCCTCAACAGCTTAATATTTTTCATAAAGCGGGGATAAACGGACTTTTACTCCATGCAGCGCTGTGTTGGAACATAAAGTTGACGACTGATAAAGGGAAAATGCGCGGAGACTAAAACCCGTGAAGCAGAGACTTTGAGCTGCTGAGACTGTAAGTATAATATTTGTTTCTTTTAACGTTTGTGTCGTCAATTAATAATTTCTGGCATGATGGTGGTTTCTTTTAAACTATGGACACAGAGAGAACTGTTTGTTAAGCGCTGTGAATAAATGCAGAATTAAGGTATATTTTATGAAATTATGGACTTCTGCCACTTCAGTGATGTGAAGAGAATAAATCACAATAAAATAAATAAAGGCTGCAGTACAACAAGCTATTTTTACTCAGTAGAACTAAATTGAAATGAACAAGCCTTCTCAGGAAATTAACTGAAACCCTTTTCCAACATTGAAAGTTAATTTGTAGTTAAAATATAAAACCCCCTAAATTATTAAACCCTACTGTGGTGTGGTGATCTAAAAATATGAATGTTAATTTTACTGTGAAATCTCTTCTTTTTATCTGCCTTCAGATGTGTGAAGACTGGAAGCTCCATCCTCACTGAGACCTTCTGAAGGTCAGAGGTCATCAGTGGAGGACCATCCCTGCTTCACGTGGATTTCAGCACAGAAGACCTTCAAATTCAAGGAGGTGCTGCCATCACTTTCTCCACACTAACATGCATTCAATGCAATGACAAATTCTTATTTCTTTTTTTAAATTTCTCAGCAAGAACACAATATTGGTCTTTTTTTTTTTTTACAATTTTACTGAGCATTTAATTCTAAATAAATCACTGTTTAACAAGAAATTTTTGGCAATCCTGTACTTTTCTTGTGGTGTTACATAGAATAGCATCACTAAACTATGGAAAAAGGAGCTGCTTTAAAATTTGTACTTCCTCACAACTTTGAGTGCAAAAAAAACTCTAAAAGTGCCATAACTTTTTGGAAAAGCTCCCACAAATCCAGGCTTTTTGGGCCACAACAATCACAAAAACAGCTGACAAAATCCTGGAGGGACTGAAATACAATGAGATTATGAATGCATGGTTCATGCATTGAATTTGTTTACTTACTCTGGGTGGTGAACTTGACACGACACATCCTTTGCACTAAAGAAAGCACCTGTGAGCATTTTATGAAATGATAAGTTAAATAATAAAAAGTGCATTATTGTAACTGATTTTGGGTCAGTTCTATATGTGACAATTTATGTATTAACAAAGTTAGAAGATTCTTGGTACAATTTGCAGCATTAGGTCTCGAAGATTTTTGGTTTCATGGGAAGTAAAATGGCAATTCCCCAGATCGAATCGATTTGATTCTGGAAATTAGGGATCGTTCCCAGCCCTAACCATACAGGCCTGATCGGTGGATTGCTGCAGCGATGGTCGTCCTTCTGGAAAGTTCTCCTCTCTTCACAGAGGAACACTGGAGCTCTGAGAGTGACCATCGGGTTCTTGGTCACCCCCCACCCCACCCCCCCGACTAAGGCCCTTCTCTCCAGATTGCTCAGTTTAGATGGCCGGCCAGCTCTAGGAAGAGTCCTGGTGGTTCCGAACCTTCCATTTACGGATGATGGAGGCCACTGTGCTCACTGGGACCTTCAAAGCAGCAGAAGTTTTTCCTGTACCCTTCCTCAGATTTGTGCCTCAAAACAATACTGTCTGAGGTCTACAGACAGTTCCTTTTGCTATACGCTTGGTTTGTGCCCTGACATGCATTGTCAACTGTGGGACCTTATATAGACAGGTGTGTGCCTTTACAAATCATGTCCAATCAACTGAATTTACCACAGGTGGACTCCAATTAAGCTGTAGAAACATCAAGGATGATCAGTGGAAACAGGATGCACCTGAGCTCAATTCTGAACTTCATGGCAAAGGCTGTGAATACTTATGTACATGCAATTTCTTTTTTTTTTAATAAATTTGAAAAAAAAAATATTCATTGTCATTATGGGGTATTGTGTGTTATGCCTTTTTTGCTTTACAGCTATAAACAGCGCCCAAGTTTGTGTATTTACACCAACTTGTAGACTAGGCCCAACTAAAACCAGCGTAAATACAAATAACTAGCCTTTACGCTCTCGGCTTATTCTGTAGGACTACTTTAATCAAGATTAGGTTGCAAGTGAAAATGCTGCAGGGTAGCTTTAAACCTGTAGGGTGTATAGCTGTAAACCTTCCTTAAAATGAGCAAACAATTGGGTATATTTCAAAAAGCCAGAATTTATTTACCCACTGGTCAGCAGAAGGAACCAGGGCAATGTTAATGTGTTTAAACATGCACAAAAAAAAAAAAGCCAACCAAAAAAAAAAATAAACCAAATGTTCCAAAGTGAGAAAAAAAGGAAATAAATCACAAAATGGTGGATCCACAAAAACAGAACTCTTAATAAATCTAAGCTGGCATACTTTATTTGTAGGTCTATATAGGTCCATATTCTGTACCGAGCGATAACAAAGAGGTCTCTGACGTTGCAGGCCTGTTTTAATATTAAACTGCCCCTACAACGGCTAATTCAAAATGGTGGCCGCCATTAACAACCTCGTGAGGTGAAGCGGGGTACTCACCCATACCAGAGTTACCGTATGAAATGGCGGAGAGCAGCCTCAGGGGAAGAAGAAAATGGTGTGAAAATGACAAGGTGACCCAGAGACAAATCCAGCGATGTCCTCAATGACAGGAGAAGAAAAAAAAACAAAAAAAAAACAACCCACCACCACACACACAACAAACATCCACTGATGTCCTAGGCAGGTCGAGTAGTCAGGGAAAATCCAGTGCCATCTTCAACGTTGTCGGAGACCCTCCATTGCGGGGTAGTTCGGCCAGACCCCGGCAGCACCTCCAGTGGGACGTTGGCTTGGTGGAAACATGGCACCCACTTAACAGTTCACAAAAGCAGAGGTCACAGAAGAGCAGCGCTCCTTAACAAGGTGCTCTAAATGGCAGTACAATCCCAAAGGTCTCTGCGGTAAGCAAAAGCTCCGGGAAAACAGCGTTAGCTAGTTTAGCAGGTCCAACGGTTGGCAAGAGACACAGCTGACTCCGGGAGCGGCCACCAGCCAACTGAAGAGAAACAGTTAGCTCTCAGAAACCACTACACAATTCCCGTCCAACAGCAAAAGCCAATCACAACAATAAAACACTAATATCGTCCTTGACTGACAAGTAGGCAGCAAATAGGAGGTAGTTAGAGAATGACCCATTTATGTGCACTAGTAAATGAGTTTCTGTAGAAAATTCGAGAAAGAGACTAACACTATATGTAAAGCCTATATTAGAAGAAAAAACAAAGAATGTTACACTATTTGTGAACATGAAAAAATACTAATGTAGCAATACATCTGTAGATATGTGAAAAATATTACAATGCATTGTACTGTATTTAATATTATGCAAGGGTTATTTAGAAGTTATCTGTGCACTTTTAACAATAACCCAGGGGGTTACATGTGTGTAGAATTTTGAGGGAAAATGCAAATTTAATCCCTTTCGGAATAAGGCTGTAACAGAACAAAATGTGGAAAAAGTGAAGCGCTGTGAATACTTTCCGGATGCACCGTAATTTATACCTCACCGATGAGTCCCAAGGATAGGAGTTACTCAGTGTTGCCAACAGTCCAGTTTCAGTAACCCATTAAACACTGGGGGTGCTGGTCTGGGAAAAGCTGACTGTAGTCCCTTTAACATGAGTTTATGCATTTTGTCCTGTTCACACAGCACTACCATTACTTAGGTCCGTCTAGAAATGTGCAACCGGTGATCAAGTAAAGGACTGCAGAGGTCAGCTGTGACTTAAATCCAGTTAAGTTTTCCCCAATATGTGCGTGCTGTGATAAAATAAATCTGGTGTGTATCCATAATTGTAATTGTTTAGTTTCTTATGAATTCTGCCTCTTCGTCAGGTAGCATGGGCAATTACAAAACTGTTAAGTCATCAGAAGTTAAAAATGATGAATGACGGATAACATGCAACAATATTCCATTCTAAAGCTAGTGGAGAGAATGAGGGCACCAAGTAATTTTAAGGTTATTTCAGAAACTGATTACCGCAGACGACTTATAAGAACAGGCCATGTCGTACACAGTCTCCTGGTTGTTATCATAACCCCCACTGAGAGTCATCTCCTTCTGACATTTTAGGAAAAAAAACAAAACATGTGCTAGCAAACAAACTGTAGTTCAAACAAAACAATTTTCCCCACTGAGGTGAGAGAGGTCATCTTGATTTCTCATAAGGCCTCTGAACACCCCCACAATCAGTTAAACCTCAGCTGCTCTGGAAAAAGTTAATGTCCACCACTACATCCAGCAGAGCGACCGCTGCCTTGCGTGCACTTTGAAATATCTGGCTACAACCCTGCTTTAAACAGCCCAAGAGTTGGCTCACAAGGCTGCGCACAACTATAGCTCTCCCCTTCATCAACATTCCCCTCCCAGATGTAAACACCTCCTCCTGACCTTCGCCTCTTCACCCCCTCCTGTTCTACCACCGTCTGGCATTTTAGGGAATTCAGACAAATGATTTGAGGTGACGGACAAGAAAGCCCACTAATCACAAGTAACAGAGGGGCTGGAGGTAAAAGCAAGCTCACCATCACTCTCACTTCTGACGGCTAGTGTTGGTGGGTCATAGATGCTACATGGGGGGGGGTGGGGGAGCCACCTAGCAGTAAAACAGAAAAATGTCCAGAGGAAACAGAAGTAGCTCAGGAGCTGCAGCCAAATACATGGACTACCAAAAAAAAAAACAAAAAAAAAAAAACCACAAACCCAAGACAGACTATACATTTTTAGAAAGCCAAGGAAAAACAACTGTTACCTAGTAGTCAGACTGTAGAAGACCAAAAACCTCCTTGTTTACCACATTTTTTGTCTGTCATCATTTTAGTACATTAGAGAACAAAATTTGTCAATATTTGCTGGTAAATGTTCAAACATGAAAGTGTCAGATTTTCTTGATTCTACATAAGACTAAACATTTTCTACCAATGTAATGAACTGTTATGACATCATTAAGCTTCATGCAGTCGTAACACCAAACAATTTTTTAGACACTGAGCTGGCAGCCTTGTCCAGGCAGATGCATTATTTGGCCCCATAGGGACACCGGTACACAGTTTTGCTTGACTGAACATTCTGTAGTTCTATAATAAACCCTGGTAATCTACAGATTGAGCTACACTGCATTTATGCAGCATTCTGGTTTTAATCTAGTCTGTCGCTGATCCTATCAGATGTTAATGTTAAAAAAAAAAAAAGGCATCCCAGAAACCAAAATGGATTCACCACAAAAGCTGCGCAACTCCTGCAGAATACAGAGTCAATCTGATAAATGTTTCTGCAAAAAGAAGAAATAAAGTGCTGAAGGTTTTCCATGTGTATACATTTACCGGTACAACCTTGGTATTATGGATTCAGACTTTAGGATTTGGGGTTTGCCTGACCTTAGCTGCAAAAAAACCCCCCAAAACATAATGGCTGAAAGTACTTACTGGACATGTTCCACATCATTGCATCAACGTATAGGAATGCAACAAAGCCCTTGATTGGATACTAAATTCCATCCATCCATCTTCTACCGCTTTTCCGGAGGTCCGGGTCACGGAGGCAGCAGATCAAGCAGAGAAGCCCAGACTTCCCTCTCCCCAGCCACCTGCTCCAGCTCTTCAGAGAGGATACCAAGGCGTTCCCAGACCAGCTGGGAGACAGTCTCTCCATCGAGTCCTGGGTCTGCCCCGGGGTCTCCTCCCAGTGGGACATGCCTAAAACACCTCAAGTGGGAGGCATCCTAATCAGATGCCCATACCACCTCAACTGACTTTCAATGTGGAGGAGCAGCGGTTCTACTCTGAGCCTCTCCCGGATGACTGAGCTCCTCACCCTGAGGGTGAGTCCAGCAATTCTATGGAGAAAGCTCATTTCAGCTGCTTGTATCCGCGATCTTGTTCTTTCGATCATTACCCAAAGCTCGTGACCATAGGTGAGAGCAGGAACATAGATTGACTGGTAAATCGACAGCTTTGCCTTAGAACTAAGCTCCCTCTTCACCACAACAGACTGGTACAATGTCTGCATCACTGCAGATGCTGCTCCAATCCGTTTGACAATCTCTCGCTCCATTTTCCCCCTCACTTGTGAATAAGACCCCAAGATACTTAAACTCCTCCACTTGGGGCAGGAGCCTGTCCAACCCAGAGAGGACAATCCACCTTTTTCCGGCTGAGGACCATGGACTCAGAGGTGCTGATTCTCATCCCAGCCGCTTCACACTCAGTGGCAAACTGTCCCAGCAAGAGCTGTAGGTCATTGCTGGATGAAGCCAACAGGACAACATCATCTACAAACAACAGATGAGATCCTGTGGTCACCAAGCATGACACCCTCCATTCCCTGGCTGCACCTAGAAATCCTGTCCATAAAAATTAAGAACAGGATCGGTGACAAAGGGCAGCCCTGGCGGAGTCCAACTCTCACGGGAATGGCTCCGACCGAGTGTTGGCATTACGAACCAAACTCTCACAACGGTCGTACAGAGACTGAATAGCTCATAACAACAAGCCCGATAACCCATACTCCAGAAGCACCCCCTTACAAAAAACCACGAGAGACGCGGTCAAATGCCTTCTCCAAGTCCACAAAACACATGTAAACTGGTTGGGCAAACTCCCACGAACCCTCAAGGATTCTCGAGAGGGTAAAGAGCTGGTCTGATGTGCCACGGCCAGGACGAAAACCACATTGCTCCTCCTGAATCCGAGGTTCGACCAACAGCCGGACTCTCCTCTCCAGTACCTTGGCATAGACCTTCCTAAGGAGGCTGAGGAGTGTGATCCCTCTAAAGTTGGAGCACACCCTCCGGTCCCCTTTTATGAAGAGCGGAACCACCACCCCAGTTTGCCATGCCAAAGGCACTGCCCCCGACCTCCACGCAATGTTGCAGAGGTGTGTCAACCATGACAGCCCAACAACATCCAGGGCCTTGAGGTACTCGAGGCGAATCTCGTACACCCCCGGGGCCCGGCCACCAAGGAGATTTTTAACCACCTTGGCGACCTCAGCCCCTGTGATAGGCGAATCATCCCCCTCGTCCCCAAACCCTGCTTCCTCTGTGGAAGGCGTATCAGTGGGATTGAGGAGATCCTCAAAGTATTCCTTCCACCGCCCAATGATATCCCCAGTTGAATTCAGCAGTGTCCCATCCGCACCATACACAGTGTGGACAGGGAACTGCTTTCCCCTCCAGAGCCGCTGGACAGTTTGACCGAATCTCTTTGAGGCTGACCGAAAGTCTTGCTCCATGGCCTCAAACTCCTCCCATACCCGAGTTTTTGCTTCAGCAACCACCTGAGCTGCACTCCGCTTGGCCTGCCGGTACACCTCAGCTGCTTCGGGAGTCCCACAAGCCAAACAAGCTTGATAGGACTACTTCAGCTTAATGGCCCCCCTCACCACTGGTGTCCACCACTTGGTTCGGGGGTTGCCACCACGAGATGCACCGACCACCTTGCGGCCGCAGCTCTGGGCCACCGCTTCAACAATAGAGGTGGAGAACATGACCCATTCAGACTCCATGTCCCCAGACTCCCTCGGAATGTGGTTGAAGTTCTTCCGGAGGTGGGAGTTGAAGACCTCCCAGACAGGGGCCTCAGCCAGACGTTCCCAGCACACCCTCACTACACATTTGGGTCTGCCAGGGCTGAATGGCTTCCTCCCCTGCCATCAGATCCAACTCACCACCAGGTGGTGATCAGTTGACAGCTCTGCACCTCTCTTTACCCGGGTGTCCAAGACATACGGTCGCAGGTCTGATGACACGATAACAAAATTAGGATTATGTGGATTAGGTGGCGGTCAAAGGCAGAGACCTTGGCGGAATGATCCCAAGCTTTCTAATCTGGCTTTTGGTACGTGGAATGTCACCTCTCTGGTGGGGAAGGAGCCTGAGCTGGTGTATGAGGTTGAGTGATACCGGCTAGATATAGTCGGCTTCACCTCAACACACAGCTCCGGTTCCGGAACCAGTCTCCTGGAGAGGGGCTGGAGCTTGGCCTTTTCTGGAGTTTCCCCAGGCGAGAGGCGATGAGCAGGGGTGGGTATTCTTGCATCCCCCCCACCTTGCTGCCTCTATATTGGAGTTTTCCCCGGTGGACAAAAGGGTTGCTTCCCTGCGCCTTCGGGTTGGGAAACGGGTCCTGATCATTTGTGCCTATGCACCAAATGATGTTTCAGAGTACCCACCCTTTTTGGAGTCTGTGACTGGGGTGCTGGAGGGTACTCCTCTTGGAGACTCCATTATCCTACTGGAGGACTTCAATGCGCATGTGGGCAACGACAGTGAAACCTGGAGGGGGGTGATTGGGAGGAACGGCCTGCCCGATCTGAACCCGAGTGGTGTTCAGTTATTGGACTTCTGTGCTAACCACAGTTTGTCCATAACGAACACCATGTTCAAGCAGAAGGGTGTCCATATGTGCACCTGGCACCATGACACCCTAGGTCGCAGGTCGATTGATACTAAATTCACCTTTTGGAAAAAAAAAAAAAAAAAAAAAAAGTAAAAACTGCAAAATTATCACTTATCTGGTTTTACCATTTATAATACATCAAATTTATACAGTGCTTTTCATAGACACTCAAAGACGCTTTACAATGGATTCATTATTCTTTCACTCCACAGAGTGATAGTGGTAAGTTACTGCTGTAGCTACAGCTGCTCTGGGGCAGACTGACCGAAACATGGATGCCAATGCGCACCAACGGCCTCTCCCGAACATTTATACACTTTCATGCCCAGTGTCATGGACACTGAAGACAAGGTGGGTAAAGTGTCTTGCCCAGGGACACAACGGCAGGAAAGAGTGGGATTCGAAATGCCAACCCTCTGGTTATTAGACAACCCGCTCTACTTCCTGAGCCACTGCCGCCCACATTTCCCTCCTCCATTCCATTTTTGCTGAGCACCAAGCTGGACGGCAGGAAGTTCCATTTTTATATGGTCTTTGGCATGACCCAGCTGGGACTTGAACCCCCGACCTCCTGGTTATGGGGCAGTTGCTCTACCTCTAGGCCACCACTCTGGTATATTATAAGTTTGTGTTTGAGTAAAATGAACAATTTGTTTTATTCTAACCTACTGAAAACAACTCACCTAAATTTAAAGTCAAAATATCAGAATTTATTTACAGAAAATAACTGGCCAAAACAACAAATAAGACATTGCCTGTCAATGTGCTTTTAGATCAAATAATGCAAAGAAAACAAGTTCATGTTCATTCTTAAACACTACAATACTTAAGTTTTAACTTGGGAAGAACTCAGAATTCTGTATTTGTGGACTAACTGATTTTTATTCACAGCTCTCATACATCTTACCATGCTTAGATGATCACCTAATCAGTACCTCCTTAAGTAGACTGACCTGTCCTTGTGTTGGTATTCAACAGATACTCAAAATGAATGGCTGACATACATGTAGAGATGCTAATTTAGGAAAGAGTTTGCAGTGGTCTCATGTTTTTCCAGAGCTGTATACTCAAACTGTTAAAACTCATTTACAGATTCACTCTCACAGTCTGAGGTCAAACGAGTGAAACCGCCACAGAGGTTAAAGACAGTAATTGAAGAGATAAATGAGGGAGGCTGGGACACTGCAGCAGCTAAAAGTCCTATTGGACAGGTGGTGGAAGACAGCTCAACACTTCTCTTATTTGTTTTTTTTCTCCAAAAATAAACGCCAGAAAGAATCTGTGTTAACTCATGAATAGCACCCTTCATCATTACACCCACTAGGGGTGGGAATCTAGCCACTTCACCATTCAAATGCTATAATAAAATGAATATCAATCCATCCTCTCCCCCCCCCCCCCCCCCCCCCATTTAGCATTTTTTCCCCTTCACTGTGACTATTTGGTACTTTTAAAACAAAGTATTTGTAATGACCTGTAATTTACTTCCAATATTGTATTAATAATTTTAAAAAGATGTGACAAGTCAATTGGAATGTTACATCTAACCAGCATGTATCCCATAACAGGTTCTACAATACCTGATTACTTCCTCTTAAGCTCTGGGACAGGGGGACATTATTACTCATTTTCCAGACACCCCAAACACTCACTGGGTAACATGAAGGAAGTGGTGCTAAAAAGTCAAAAGGAGCCAGAAAATGGAGGCTGAGCCAAAAAAAAAAAAAAAAAAAAAAGAAAAATTATCACATGACTCACAGCAGACAGACCAGCATAAAATAAGTCCAACTATACAGGTGCAGTAGTCACGTGAGAACTCTGGGAAAACAAATGTTCCTCCTGCTTTCTCCTGGATTATCACAGGAATGCATCTGCATTCTTCAGTGTAGATTCCATCTTTGTTCTCGGGTCCAAATTTTTATCTTGCCCCGGCACATCTTAAACTCAACTTTGGCTACGGACAGTTATTCGTTTCTACAGGAACAACTTCTACAAAAACTAAATGTGTTCCCCCAGTGAAATCATGCTCCAGTTACAGATATGCTACTGAACTCACCGTCTTAAGGTCCTGATTTATATTTGCGTGGGAAGAATTAACGCCTGTTTACACTGAACAGCTTAATGGTGCAGGATAAAAGCATGACCTTGTTTGTACTTCCCTGCTTTAATCTACAAAGAATTCAATGCTTCAAACCTGGAATAATGAGCCTGAAACCACAGACCAACCCAAGTAACGAGTAGAGTTCAAACTAGGGCTGCAACTAAAGATTGTTTTAGTAGTCGACTAATCTAACAACTAGGGATGTGATTTGGGGTTGGGGAAATTATCTGAAAATTTAGCAGGGGGTCTGGGGGACACAGTCCACCAGTGGGGTCTGGGGCAGAGCCCCGTTTGGGGGGGGCAAGGGGGGCGAAGCCCCCCGAAGCTCCTGGGTTTGTGATTTTTAAGTACCAGAACTGTGCTTAAATGACATAAAAACAGCTGAATGTCACTTATTACTGTATAATATTGACTTATGTTCCAAGAAGATAGCATTCCTAAAATATTCCAACAAGCATTATCCATCACATGTGTGGCGTTAAAAATATTTTTTTTTTTTAACTAAAGTCCAAAACATCTTCAGCAGGCAAGATGAAGAAAAGTGAACTCCTGTGGCAGATATAAGGCATTTGATCGTGTTAATCACAGGATATTGTTTAGGAAAATGATTGACGGGGGGTTCCCAAGTACTTAGTACGTATCCTGATTTACTGGTACGCACATCAGAAGATGCTGGTGAAATGGGGGGAAGAGTCATTCATCCCCATTTGGTGTGAGCAGTGGTGTCAGACAGGGCAGTATATTGTCCCCTATTCTATTTAATCTTTATATGGATGAGTTGTCAAAACAACTGAATGCCTGTAAAACTGGGTGTTTAATAGGGAATAAGTTAGTGAATCATTTTATGTATGCTGATGATCTAGTTATTCTCAGTCCAAGTAGTGCTGGTCTTCAGGAGTTATTAAGAGTGTGTACTGCTTATGGAGGGGAAAATGACATAAAATATAATACAAATAAGAGTTGCGTGCTGATTTGCCGCACTAAAGAAGATTTGTTAATGAAATTCCCTGTCTTTGAATTGGCAGGCAGGGAATTAATTGTCAGAGATAAAATTAAATATCTGGGACATTTTATTTACAGATCTAGCTATCCACCCATTCACACACACATTCAAACACTGATGGTGGCATGCTGCCTGACAGCTGAAGAGCTCCCAGTCCTGTCTCCAGGTGAGTGAGTTTCATTTCAAACTAGTTTACTCTGCAATGGTAATACTTTTACTCCAATAACGGCAGAATCTCAAAGCTAGCAGCTAGCTAGCTAGCCTAAGGCACGGACGCACAATTTCGTGTGTACTCGCCTCTTTCCATCCACTTTGTATGGATTTGCACCGTCCGTATGCGTTTGGTGTGAACGCACCTTAAAATGTTCCCAAACAGAAAGTTTGGGTCTGCTTTTGTTTTGTTTTTTAATCCATTTAGACATTCGCCATACTCAGAGCTCCTGTTCCTCTTCGCTGGAAATTGTTCACGCATGCCAGACAGAGGCACTACTGCCCTCAGCAGTTCCGGTCATGCATTGCACTTCCGGTTGTGCATTTTAGTTACAGCTGAAGTACATTACCGCGGCATGCATATAAACTTTATAATTAAATGATTTGTCCACAATAAAAATTTGTCAATTTTTTTTTTTTTTATTTTTTAAATTGTCGACATCAACCAATCCTTTCAGCCCTTGTTCAAACCACATTATGCCGTTTAACCACCACCAGACCCCAACACCAGCTATAATATAGAACAGAATTTGTCATTTGCTAAATCTAAACCAACAGTGCAGCCTTCAGACTCAAAAATCTCAGATGTGCATGTCAGAGGATGGCACATGTCAGCCTACACACCTGCTATTAGACCTTCTGTTTGGCAGAGACAGCAAATCAGAAGAGCTTTGCTTTAAGACAAGATGGCCTAAAAAAGGAGGGGAACCACCCTCTTCAGACTGTGGAGAAGATCTCATAGCTGCATCAAAGTCTGGAAAATGACCAAGCTGACAAAAAGGAAGAAATTTCTTATATAACCAGAAAGACTCCATATCTCAGTCCCATCTCATTGTCTTACACAGTTTATTTTAAAATCAAAACATCTGAAATACAGGGCAGCTCGGTGAAGCAGTGGTTAGCACTGTGGCAGCACAACAAGAAGGTCATGGGTTCGATTGCACTCCCACAGGCCAAAAACATGAAGGTTAGGTTAACTGGCATCAACTGGGGATTCTAAATTGTCCTTGGGTATGAATGAAAGAATGAATGGTTGTCTGTCTGTGTTGGCCATGCAATGGACTGGCGATCTGTCCAGGGTGTACCCTGCCTCTCACCCAAAGATGGTGGGATAGGCTCCTGTCCTCCCATAACCCAAAAAGGATTAAGTGGTAGAAGATGGATGAATGGATCTGAAATACACCAAGAGCATCTGAGCCTTTTTTTTTTTTCCCACTCTCTTTATTGAACCTTTTTTTTTTTTTTTTTTTTTAACAAACATGATACAAACAATCAAACACTAACACTAAGGTACTACAAAAAAAAAAAAAATGCACTAAAAACACCAACAACCACCAACAAAATCAAGTCTTCAACAATGCTCCTCTGTTTAGTCTAGACAATCCAATACATAAGTATACATATTATGTTCACCAGTTTGGAATTTACAAGGTCCACACACATCATTCACCTTCTTCTTCAAGAGTTATGTTTAAATTTTTTACATAATCAATAAAAGGTCTCCATATATTCTCAAACACAATTTCCTTTGATTTTAGTATATATGTTATTCTTTCTAATGGAAGGTTTGTTAACATCTGTCTTAACCACTGAGTCACATCTGGTCTATGAGTCTTTTTCCATAATAGTGCAATACATTTTTTGGCATTAAGCAAACTGAGGTCTATGAATGTTCTTTCACTTTTATTAAAATTATGCTTTTCTGGGTACAGACCCAACAAAAACAGTTTAGGATTCAATATGATTTGTTTTGAGATTATTTTTTCAATTGTTACCCTCACCTCTTCCCAAAACATTCTTATTAATCTACATTCCCATAAACAATGAAATAGGGTTCCTTTACTTTCCATGCATTTTGTGCATGTATCTGGTATATTTTTGTTATATCTATTTAACTCCTCCGGTGTAACATACATCCGCATTAACCATTTGAAATGTATCAATTTAAGGCGTGCATTTATTGATTTGGTTTGAGCTTCTGTACAAGCCAATTCCCATTGTTCCTCTGAAATTTCAATTTGCAGATCTTCTTTCCAGTAGTTTAATCTTTTCAGTGAATTTTCACTTGAAGATAGTGTCAATGAGTTATAAAACTCTGAAATAATACCCTTTTTACTATCTTTCATCATCATTTTTTCCAAGGATGAATAAATAGGTCGAGTGAGAGCTTTATTTTGATTTGATCGAATAAAGTTTCTAAGTTGAAGATATTTAAAAAAATGTGTTCTATTGAGATTAAATTTGATCCTCAGCTCTTCAAAAGACATTATGTTGTCTGCACCTGGCAAATATAAATCCTGAATCTTTTGTATCCCTTTTAAATTCCATACTTTAAATACAGCGTCCGCTCTCCCTGGTTTAAAATATTGATTACCCCATATTGGACTAAATTGTGACAATAACTGTGGTTCTTTTAAATAGTTTTTAGCTTCACACCATATTTTGATCATATGCTTTACAAATGGATTTTTAACTTGTTTTTGTAATTTTTTTGCCGAATCTGAGTATATGAATATGGGAAGAGGTAAAGGTAAATTGTATGATTCCATTTCAGTCCAGTGAGGGAGATCATTTGATGAAAAATAATATGTCATAGACCTCAGTTGTGCCGACCAATAATACAACATAAAATTTGGACATTTCAGACCTCCACGATCAAATGGTAAATATAATAAAGACAAACGTAATCTAGCCCTCCTGTTGTTCCATATAAATTCCACTAACTTTTTTTTTATTCTTGAGAATAGATCTAAAGGTGGTGATAAGGGAATGTATTGAAATAAATAAAGTATTTTAGGTAAAATATTACTTTTAAGTATATTGATTCTCCCGATCATCGACATTGGTAGTGACATCCATCTCTGAGTTAACTCACTGATATCTGACATTAAGGCTTCATAGTTGACACTGGCGACTGATTCTAGCTTAGGCATAATTTGGATTCCTAAATATTTAAACTGATTTACAACATTGAATTGATTTACCTCAGGGGCTGAGTAATTTCTCTGGGTCTCATTTAGCATTAATATTGAAGATTTAGTTTTATTTATTTTATATCCTGATATTTCCCCAAAATTCTTTATTAAATTCAACAAGGTTGGAATTGATTTTTTTAGATTCGACATAAACAAAATTATATCATCGGCGTACAGGGAGATTTTATGTTCTGTTGGTCCAACTTTAATTCCATATATTTGTGAATGTAAACGTATCGCTATCGCTAAAGGTTCAATTGCCATAGTAAACAGTAAAGGTGAAAGTGGACAGCCTTGTCGACATCCTCTATTGATTTTTATTGGTTTTGAAATATTGTTATTTGTTAGGATTTCTGCTGTAGCATTATTGTATATTATTTGAACCCATTTTATGAAATTATTTCCAAGTCCAAACCTTTGTAGGACTTCAAAAAGAAAGGGCCATTCAACTCTATCAAAGGCCTTTTCGGCGTCCAATGATAGGAGAGCTGTATCCGGTGCTTCTTTATTAAAATAAATAATATTAAATAGTCTTCTTACATTATGGAAGCCTTGTCTACCCTTTATAAAGCCATTCTGATCTCGATTAATAATATTTGGTAAAATTTCTTGTATTCGTCTTGCTAAAATTTTACAAATTATCTTAAGGTCGGCGTTTAATAGGCTTATTGGTCTCATATTTTCACATTTATTAGAGGGCTTACCTGGTTTTGGCAGCAGTATAATTAAGGCATTATTTATGTATGATGGTAAATTATTATTTTGAAATGCTTCTAAAACCATTTCCAAAAAAGGTTTTATTAATTTATTCTTAAATTTTTTATAAAGGTCAACTGGAAGACCATCTGGTCCTGCACTTTTTCCTGATTTCATATTATCAATGGCTAGCCCAACTTCTTCTTGACTAATTTTAGACTCCAATATCTCCCTGTTTTCATTTGGAATACACGGTATAGATAGTTCGTTCAAAAACCCATTTAGTTTTGTTAAATCAGGTTCATTTTTGGTATCATATAATTTTTCATAGTAATCTCTAAAGGCTCTATTAATTTCTAAAGGATCTATAACTACCTGTCCATTACTTATAATACTGGTAATTGGTGTTTTAATTTCCAATTGTTTAATCTGCCATGCTAATAATTTTCCTGATTTTTCACCTTGTTCATAAAAAGATTGTTTCAATCTTAGAAGACTCGAGGCAGCTCTATTCGCTGATTTTTTGTCGTATTCAGCTCTCAAAATCAGTAATTCATTCTCCAACCTTGGGTCACTTCCTGCATACACTTTTTCCTGAAGATTTTTTATTTTATGTTCCAATTTAGCTCTCTCCTCTCGAGTCTTCTTAGATTTTGATCCTGTATAACTAATAATATGTCCCCTAATAAAAGCTTTGAAAGCCTCCCACTTTACACATGCTGATGTTTGTGTAGTATTGATGTCAAAGAACTCGTCTATCTGTTTTTCTATATACTTGACAAATTCCTCATCCTGAAGCCATTTATGCAGAAATTGCCATCTACCTGATTCCTTTGTCAATTTTTTATCTACATATATTAGACAACAGGGTGCATGATCAGAGATCACGATGTTATCATAAAAGCAGTTTTGAATCTTGGACCTTAATTCTGTGGAAATCAAAAAATAATCAATACGTGAGAATGTCTTGTAGGTACTGGAATAACAAGAATAGGCTTTAACTTGTGGTTTCATTTCTCTCCATATATCTAACAATCTCAATTCTTTCATAAAATGATTAATAGTCATCCTACATCCAATGTGCGTACAATCCAGTCCTGTTGATCTATCCACACCTGGATTCAATGTACAATTAAAATCCCCTGCTATTATATGTTGCCCTGTAAGTGATGATAAGATGAGAAATAAATTAGCAAAGAACTTCTGATCATCTATATTGGGACCATATAAGTTCACAAGATTTATATTTTCTAATAGCAAAGAACCTTGAATGATTACATATCTTCCAAATTTGTCTCCAATTACATTTTTCACTTGAAAAGGAACTGATTTATGTATGAGAGTCATAACTCCCCTGGCTCGGGATGAAAATGAAGAGGTGAATACACTTCCCTGCCATCTACTCCTAATTCTTTTAACATCCTCCTCTATCAGATGAGTTTCTTGTAAAAACACAATTCTTGAACCCATGTCCTTTATTTTATTCATAACTTGTTTAAGTTTTTTTAAATTTTGTAGACCTCTGCAATTCCATGAAGTTAAATTAAGATTAACACTTTGGTCCATGATCAATAGAGAGTTTGGGATTACCTTGCAGTGTAAACATGCTCATACAGAGAAGCAAAAACATGAGTGGTTGAACATTCATCCTACAAACTACACACAAACAAATTCCCCCTTCCCACACTTGTGGCAAACCCCCCAAAATCAAAAGAAAAATTCTGTCTCCCGATATAGCCATCGACCGTTCCACACCCACGGGGAACAGCCTAAGCCACTCCTTCTTCATCCTCCCAATCACCCTAACTCTACTGCTTTTAATGACGTAACATTAACTCTCCTCTGTAGTTTTCCAACTTAACTCCAAAATTTTTAACAACTTTGTACATCATAGTTTTTTTTTTTGTTTGTTTGTTTTGTTTTTGTTTTGTTTTTTTAATATATAATACAATCTATATTTTGTAAACTTACTATTTACTTCAAGTCAGTCAGATGCCTGTGCAAATGCTTAATTATTCTACCTTATATTTTGTTCATGCTTAGCTCCCACCAGTCTCTTCTTCTTCTTTGATCTTCTTGATGAACTCCTGCGCCTCCTCTGGGGTCTTGAAGATGTGGGTTCTGCCCTCATACGTGGTCAGCAGTCTCGCAGGATAGATTACACCATGACGAATCCCAAGGTTGCGCAGCTCCTTACGTACGGGATCAAACTGCTTCCTCAATTGTTGGATTCCTGTGGCCAAATCTGGGTAGAACCGCACCTGCTGGTCCTGGTGTTTAATCTCTCCTTTAGCACGTGCAGCGTTGAAGATCTTCATCCTGTCTCTGTTGCTAAGAAACTTCATAATTAAGGTCCTCGGCGGTCCCTTATCTCTCCGTGGGCCAATACGATGTGCTTTTTCCAGAACCACTGCTGATTGCAACTCCTCGCTGCCCAGCACCTCCGGAATCCACTTTTCCAGAAAGGAACATACGTCCCGACCTTCTGATTCCTCTGGAAGACCCACCAGTCTCAAATTATTCTGTCTCGACCGAGATTCCAAATCCAAAATATTATCTTCCAGAGATTTATTTTTTTTTTCCAAAGTGCGCACCTTTAATTGAAGACGGGTGACGTCATCTTCAGCACTAGCGAGACGGAGCTCCATCTGCGCCGTTCGTTCTACACAGTCACCCAATTCCTTTCTTATTCCTTCCAACGCTGTCATAATCCCATCAAATCTAGAGGAAAAGTCCGCTCTCATTGAACTCATGGCAGCCATCAGCGCATCTGCGCCATTCCCCGCAGAAATCGCACCGCCGCCAGCCTCCTCCGCCATATATGGAGCCTTGTTTGCTGCGTCACAGACCTGAAAGTCCGTTAATTTGGACTGTTTCGGCGGCTCGCTTTTTCCTTTTCCTGGTTTTCCAGCCTTAGGCTTCGCCGACATATCCTCGCTCAAATGCTGGGATACGTTCTGTCCCAAATGAGAGAGTTATTTGCCGATTTTTTTCTCCAGGAGCAGAGCAGAGCGAGACACGTCCGTCCTACGTGGCAGCCATAACCGGAAGTCGCATCTGAGCCTTTTAGTAGAAAACTCAAAATTCAGATGAAATCCAGCCAATAAGCTACTTCGCACAATCCTGATCAGCCTTACTAAGTCAAGGTCAGTGGCCCAGGAGGAGTAATGTTTTTCAGGAAATCATAAATGCCCAGATCTGACCTTTGACAATGACCTTGACCTCAACCTAGATGGAGACATACCTGGGGGGGGGGGTCACTGTGAGTGAGCTTTGTGAGAATTGAGGCAATTGCCTCGGAGGAGGAGTGGTTTTTCTAAAATCATGCAAGTGCCCAGATCTCCTAATTTTTGACCTTGAGCACAATGTGGATGCAGATCCAACTGAGAGGATCACTGTGAGCGAGTGGTGAGCATCGGGGCAAATGCCTAGGAGTAGCGATTCTCGTGAAATGTGGACAGACTGACGGACGATGGATGCCACGTCACTGCATTAGCTCCTTTTGTCTTTATCGTAATGAACAAAAAAAAAAAGGGGGAAAAATGTTTAAATTTATGCAAAAAAAGTTGCAAATTTACTAAACACCTCAAATTTATACAGAAAAGTAGCAAATTTACAATAAAGTCACAAATTAAACTGAATTTCATTTTACACTTAAACTTGCCTTTTTTTTAAAAAAATCTTCACTTTAGGATTCAAATACAGTACGTGGCTTCATGCAGATTTTTATTTTTTGGACCAAAATTAGCTTAAAATGGCTTTTTCCAGAGTTTCCAATCCCTGAATAAAAAACTAAACGGCTCCATCTTTCTGTGTGATCTAGCGAACTGGTTCATTTTTGTTTCTGGCACAGAGGTGAAACTTTGTGACTGTTCTGGTACATGGATGCAGTACAACTAGTAACTTTATTTCTGTGTTTTAATCTCGTCACAATCATGGTCTCATGTTGATTATTGTCGTGACAAGTTTGGTGGCTCTTACCCTTCCTGCATGAAACTGTAAAAATTGACATTTTCCTCAATTGCATCGCTTTCTGTGATTTTGTTTGGTCATCTTTTATAAATGTAGTTGTGCAAAAAACAATGCATGTACTACAGTGCATCCGGAAAGTATTCACAGTGCTTCACTTTTTCCACATTTTGTTACAGCCTATTCCAAAATGGAATGAATTCATTTTTTCCTCAATTCTATACAATACCCCATACTGACAATGTGAAAAAAGTTTGAGATTTTTTCAAATTTGTTAAAAATAAAAAACTAAGAAATGACATGTACATAAGTATTCACAGCCTTTGCTCAATACTGTACTTTGTTGATGTGCCTTTGGCAGCAATTACAGCCTCAAGTCTTTTTGAACATGATGCCACAAGCTTGGCACACCTATCTTTAGGCAGTTTCACCCATTCCTCTTTGCAGCACCTCTCAAGCTCCATCAGGTCGGATGGGAAGCGTCGGTGCACAGCCATTTTCAGATCTCTCCAGAGATGTTCAGTTGGATTCAAGTCTGGGCTCTGGCTGGGCCACTCAAGGACATTCACAGAGTTGTACTGAAGCCACTCCTTTGATATCTTGGCTGTGTGCTTAGGGTTGTTGTCCTGCTGAAAGATGAATCATCACCCCAGTCTGATGTCAAGAGCAGTCTGGAGCAGGTTTTCATCCAGGATGTCTCTGTAAATTGCTGCATTCATCTTTCCCTCTATCCTGACTAGTCTCCCAGTTCCTGCGTCTGAAAAACATCCCCACAGCATGATGCTGCCACCACCATTGGTGTGGTTATAAGTGGTGCCTGGTTTCCTCCAAATATGATGCCTGGCATTCACACCGAAGAGTTCAATCTTTGTCTCAGACCAGAGAATTTTGTTTCTCATGGTCTGAGAGTCCTTCAGTTGCCTTTTGGCAAACTCCAGATGGGCTGCCATGTGCCTTTTACTAAGGAGTGGCTTCCGTCTGGCCGCTGTACCATACAGGCCTGATCGGTGGATTGCTGCAGAGATGGCTGTCTTTCTGGAAGGTTCTCCTCTCTCCACAGAGGAACACTGGAACTCTGACAGAGTGAGCATTGGGTTCTTGGCCACCTCCCTGACTGAGGCCCTTCTCCCCTGATTGCTCAGTTTAGACGGCCCGCCAGCTCTAGGAAGAGCCCTGGTGGTTCCAAATTTCTTCCATTTACGGATGATGGAGGCCACTGTGCTCATTAGAACCTTCAAAGCAGCAAATTTTTTTTCTGTACCCTTTCCCAGATTTGTGCCTCAAGACAATCCTGTCTCGGAGGTCTACAGACAATTCCTTTGACTTCATGCTTAGTTTGTGCTCTGACATGCACTGTCAACTGTGGGACCTTAGACAGGTGTGTGCCTTTCCAAATCATGTCCAATCAATTGAATTTACCACAGGTGGACTCAAATTAAGCTGTAGAAACATCTCAAGGATGATCAGTGGAAACAGGAGGCACCTGAGCTCAGTTCTGAGCTTCATGTCAAATGCTGTGAATACTGATGTACTTGTGATTTTTTTTTTTTTTTTTTTAATACATCTACAAAAATCTCCAAAAAACGTTTCATGTTGTCATTATGGGGTATTGTGTGTAGAATTTTGATGAAAAAAATGATTTTAATCCATTTTGGAATAAGGCTGCAACATAAAATGTGGAAAAAGTGAAGCGCTGTGAATACTTTCCAGATGCACAGTATGTGATCACTTTTGTTTCTCCTTCAGCAAAAAATTATCAAGGCAAGTGAATTCCATTTTCATCTAAATAAAATGTACAACATACAATCAGATGAAACTCTGATAAATGTGGACTATCTGAATAAGTTAATGGAAACAACATTCAGTTTTAAATGATAGACCTCTGCTTGCAGATCTAAGGCTTCACACAGGCCTGAATGAAGGTTGAATAGTTACCGGAAGAACACAAATGGTAAGAAAGTGTTCTTAAAATTACCACAAACTAATCTGCATTAATGTTTTTGTCTCAGACTGTATATCATGTGAAGCGGCTATAGCACAATCGGAGCACAAACACGTGGAGATGAAAATGTGTCATACAAGTCCACTAAAAGGTATGAAAGCTAAAATATACCAACTTTACAGACCAAAGTGATATATGATAATATTACTGTAGATCCACATGCAGTGTAAAACCCCACAATAACCAAAGGAACATGAAAAAATAAAATACATAGCACTTGTGGCAAAATAAAATACAAGTGATCAGTTAAACGCATGACAATAATGGGCCATGATCAGACATGGCCACTTTAATAGGTGCACCTGTTCAAGTGCATATTAATGCAAATATCTGGACAATTACATGGCAGCAACTCAATGCAATTAGGCAAGAAGACATGGTCAAGACAAGCTACTTAAGTTCAAACTGAGCATCAGCAGGAAGAAGAAAGGCGATTTAAGCGACCTTGAACTGGGGCTGGTTTGAGTATTTCAGAAACTGATCTACTGGTATTTTCACACACACACACACACACCCATCTCTAGGGTTTACAGAGAACTGTCTGAAAAAGAGAAAACATCCAGTGAGCAGCAGCTCTCCGGGCCCAAATGCCTTGTTGATGCCAGAGATCAGAGGAAAATGGTCAGACTGGCTCAAGTTGGCAAAGGCAACAGCAACTCAAATAATCACTCATTACAAGAGAGGTATAAAGAAGAGCAACTGTGCAGTAGGGGTGTGCCATATTGTATCGTTCATGACAATACCAGTATAAATTTTGATACCGGTGTAAAAATGAATATTGCGATATTTGGGGTCTGCTGTGTGACATCGTCACACCGCATAGAAACGGCAAAACAAACATAGCAGCAGGAAACTGCAGCTCCGAAGTCAGACCGTCATTGTCTACTACTGATACCCCAACTACATTTCGTGACAACTGGTCTGATTTTCTGGTTACCCCGTCTCCTGTCCAGCTCCGAGTCGGTGAAGCAGCACACCAACGTGTTCCACCTTCACCCGGAGTCTTCAGATGAGTGGAAATATTTAAGTTTCACTTTCTGTTTCAGACTGCTGTCATGTTTAAAAAAAAAATAAATAAATTAAAAAAAAAAAAAAAAAAGTGCAGCAGTTCTGCCTGCATTTTTTCCTGCACGTCAATACCGCTGCAGTGGTATCAACATTGGACAATGTGCCACTCAAAGTGGCTGCATTTTACTTCCATTTTACTAAACCATCTGAAGAGAGATGGAGAAACAAACAAAAAAAAAAAAAAAACAACCCACACACATCCATTCAGTGCAAGGAGAGCCAAAAGCCCCAGGACAGGTCCATGCAATGGGAGCAGGTAAAGTGATTCAGCATAAAACCAGACATTTGTGTGCAGTTAGGATGTCACGGTTTATATTATATTCTTGTAATAAACTAAAAAAAAAATTAAAATAATTCTGAGTTGCTGTTTATAAAATGGAGAAATAAGAGTTTTTGTTTAGTTTTTCCTGAATATGTTGAAGGGAAATAATGCTGTCCTGCGAAACTGTTCTTTTTTGCATAAATTTAAAAGAAAAAAAAAATGCATTCTGCAATATTGTGAAAAATATCATCGTGAAAATTCACAGAAGTATTGTGATATCATTTTTAGGCCATATTGCCCAGCCCTACTGTGAAGCTACAACACACCGACTGTGGAAGCAGATTGGTTACAGTGGCAGAACTGGGGCCACTTCTGATAGCTACGAAACTGAGGCTACAATTTACACAGCCGCACCAAAATTGGACAAAAGAAGACTGGACTCATTTGACTTAATTTTTGCTGCAACATTTGGATGGTCAGGTCAGAATGTACATGCATGGAACGTCATGGATGCGCAGCCAACAAATCTGCAGCCA
Organism: Pholidichthys leucotaenia; assembly: GCA_020510985.1. Taxonomy (NCBI): domain Eukaryota; kingdom Metazoa; phylum Chordata; class Actinopteri; order Cichliformes; family Pholidichthyidae; genus Pholidichthys; species Pholidichthys leucotaenia. The sequence goes on along the minus strand of CM035846.1, from coordinate 213,293,641 downwards.
TTGTGTGAACTAGCTTATCAATATAGACCAATATCTCTGAGAAAGTTTCCAGGATCTTGTTAAATATAAGCCATGAAGAATTAAGACAACTCTGAAGGCTACAGGTATCCAACTCGGTAATAGTAAGGTGTTGGCCGGTGAGTGCATGTTCATCCATTGTTTCTGCAGCCTTCTGATTTACTTGCCTTTATTAAATCTGCTCTTTGTCACAATTGTTGTCAGGATGAGGGCGGTTACACTTTCTACTGAGCTTCGACATGATAAAGGCTTTACCTGGAGGAGACACTTGCTGACATCGCTTGCACAGAGAGCTTTGTTGCATCCAGAGGTGAGAGATAGTCTTGACAGGAGGAAGAGGAGCGCTGTGGCTGCAGGGAGGATCAGCTGACCAGGCCTCATCCTTAAGGATCTCCAGCGGGGTTCTACAAACACCTACATCAGCAGGAGAGACAAGGAAATCTGAGGTCAATTAGTAAGGATGGAGGCAAGAGAAAAATCAAACACTAGAGGGAAGGAAGCAAAGAGATGCAACTTTAAGGCAAATAAAAAGTGATTAATAAATATCAGCTGCTAGTGAACATCAGTTTTTATTTGATCTGACGGATAAAATCTAGGGTCAGCTCAGTGGTGCAGTGGTTAGCACTGTGGTAGCACAGCAAGAAGGTCACAGGTTCGATCCCATCCCCTGGCCATCGGTGACCCTTCTGTATGGAGTTTGCATGTTCTGTCTGCGAGGGTTTTCTCCAGGTACTCCAGTTTCCTCCCACAGGCCAAAGACATGCAAGTTTGGTTAACTGGGGATTCTAAATTGTCCTTGGGTAGGAATGTGAGGTCATCTGTCTCTGTGGTGGCCCTGTCACGGACTGGCGACCTGCCCAGGATGTACCCTGCCTCTCACCCAAAGACACTGGGATAGGCTCCAGCCCCCCTCCCCCCGGAAAGGGTTAAGCAGTTGAAGATGGATGGATAAAATCTAACTTCTGACGCAGGGACAGCTAAAAAGTATAATAAAATAGCGCAGAAACTACGGCGCAGCCACAACACTACCTCACTAAAATCTGTGCGCCGCTCTTCATTCAAAGCCAACTTTCCCAAACACAAACATCTGATAGCATCAGCTCCCTCTTGAACCACGTTTCCGCTCTCGAGCCTTATTTGCGCATTACCTCACTGCTCCGTGCCGTTTCGCTGCCCAACTTTCCCTGCAAGCCGTTTCACCTCACAGGACGTCGGTGAGAGAGAGAGAGAGGAAAACAAGTGAGGAAACATTTAGCTCCTTTTCTTCTTCTTCTTCTTCACCACCACCACCACCACCACCACCGCATTCCTCCCCCCCGCCCCGCTCCAAGCTTTGTCCCGCTCACACGCAGCCACAACAGCACAAAAACAACACGGCGAAGAAAGCAGAGATACCGACCGGTCGAAAAACTCACCACAACGTAGTTAAAGCGTTTGAGGTTCCTTCCTCTTTTCCCGAGAGCTGCGCCGAGCTGAGGGTGTCTTCTCTTTGAACTTGTCCGGGATGGAGCCGCTCCAGTGCCCGCACCGCGTCCACAGGGCGTCCGCGCGCAGCAGCAGCAGCACAAAGCGACAGGCGGTCTGCGGGCGCCTTAAAGGCACACGCTCTATTTTCCAGCTACAGTGGAGGAGAACGCGGCAGGCTGTAGAAACCACCCCGGGACCAGGAGCTCACGCCGGTGTCTGCTGGAGCGAGGACTCAAAGACCAGGCAGACGGAGAGAAGAAGAGTGGAGCGTGCCGTAAAATCTGCTCCAGCCAGGCATGCTTTATTTATACCAAGAATGTCCTTCTCCAGGGACAAGAGTTGCAAATTAGCTAATAGCTATACACTCTATGTGCAACACATCAGATTGATTGTCTTTGATTAATTGTCTATGTTTATTGCACTGTCCCTGTCAAATAAACTAATCTACTACTACTACTTACTTCCTGACCCGCCCCCGCCTCCAATTAAAAGCAAAAGGCCCAGGTGCAGGAGCGTGCTGATTGGCCTCATTTTTTGTCAGACGCCACGTTAACTCATAAAACCCCTGCTGCTGTTTTCGGGAGCTCCAGCATTTCTGTTTACAGTGATGGGAATAAAGGTGTCTGACTGGCCATGTGACTCCTCACTATAATGTTGCTCCCTCTGCACCGCTTGCTGGATTAATCTCTCTCCCTTCCTTGGCTGGACTGGAGCAGACGAGAACAGCTGACTGTGTTTCACCCTTACATGTGCTATTAAAGCGTGTTGTGTGTTCATCTTTCCACTCATCCTCTAACCAGCTGAGGAAAATGACTCCTTCACTTGGCCCGGTTCTGTTCAGGTTCCTTCCTGTTAAAACTGGAGGTCTTTCTTCCACCGTCACCATGTTCTTGTTCATGGGCGATAACTGTAGGAGGTCTGCTTTTTAATATTGCACGGAACGTACCAGAGGTGGGTAGTGTCCAAAGATTGTAAAAGAATAGTCATTAAATACTTGAGTTGAAAAGTGTCAGCTAAAAGTTGCTTAACCGAGTACTGACTTTACTCTTGTCAATATCTGAGGCTTTTCTATTGAATTTGCAAAATCTGCAGTGTATTTATTCTTAAATATTTATCTGCAGTCAATTTAATTTCTTGTATGTTTACTTTTTTGGGTAAATTTGCAACATGACCTGTTAAAGTTGTTGAGGCTTTTCTCTTAAACGTATTAGCATAAAGAAAATAAAATACAAACTATCCACATGGTCCAGCTAATAAAGCTCATATATATGAGGACTGCTCATTAAAAGATTTCTCCTGACTCATTTCCCATGGACTGAGAGGAGCCAAACTTGGCACAGTTATTAGTCTTTCTCTACAGAGGTGCCACCAAGGTCACACACTTCTCCCATTGCCGCTTTATGCAGCTGTGGAGACCTCACCTGTAGAAGTTTGCAGGTCGTGTCAGAAGCTCCAACTTGACCTCAGAAATCAGTGTTTCATCATCTTAAAGTACTTGCCTTCAAAAAAAAAAAAAAAAGAGTACATGGTTGGAAAGAGGTAGAAGTCAGATGGTGGGAGAGAGTGTGTGTGTGTGTTGGGGGGTAGGATTTCATAGCTGCAGGACCATCCTCTGGGCAACATGTGAGTTGTGAGCAAGGACGCCTTCTGGCAGAAGATGGACATCTTTGGTCAGCATGCCACGCCTCTTGGTTTTGATGACGTGTTATTTCTGCAGCAGTGGAGGAAGTCCCAGCAATTGTGGTACCCTTTGCCAGAAGCTCCATCATCAATATTCCATACTGATCCTAAAAAAATTGTGAGCCTGACCTTGCTCACCAAGGGCTGGACATGTGGCTTCTTCAGAGGTGGTGGGTCATAATGCTTCCATTGCTTTGACTGGGCTTTAGTCTGGGTCATAGTGATGGATCCATGTTTCATCCTGCGTGATTAGTCTGTTGAAGAAGTCCTCCTTGGCAGGACATGGGCTGGGTCTCATGCTCTCATCCTAATTTATATTACCTTGTTTTCAGGGCGTGGGCCTCAGTCCTCGCTTTGAGTTCATTTTTGGGATTTTCTGTATTTCTCCTTGAGTATTATGATCCTGGGTTGCTATTATTGTTATTTTTATTGTCTTGTATATTACTTTCTCCAATGGTCATCCTCTTAGTTTAAAGTTATCAGTATTATTTATGATTATCATTGTTTCATGGTCTTGTCTCCCCTGGTTCCTCTGCCCGTGTTTGATGTATCCTGTGTGTGACTGTCTGTTCACGCCCGCCCGTCCTGTTCTCTGTAACCATGCCCTGCTGTGTCCGTTTACACCTGATTGTGCCCATCTACTCTGTATTGTGTTTGATGACTTGTGCGCCTATTTCTGTCAGCCCCAAACTGTTTCGTTACATCTGTCGTCTCGTCATGCAGCATGAACAACACACTTCTGTTTCTGACCTGTTGATTAATGATGGCCAGATGAGGCTTTCTGGAGGATTTGAGACCTTTCATCAAAACAGCTAATATAGACGAGGCCTCATGTGAAACTTCATTTTCTCTACTAGCCCATCTAGTGGACAAAACATATACAACATGCAGATTTTTACAAGGGTGTTCTTGGTTTGTGTATTTTTTCATTTCAACAAATGCACTGTCTTTTAAGAAATATCAATGATCATAAGGGAAAAAAGAAATAAAACTGGGGTGACTACAGTGAATGTGCCTGTGCTACTTGGTGTGTTTGTACTACTTGTCCATTTTTACTAAGAAATAATTTTCAACAGTCTTATACTGTCTTTACCAGTATATTCAACTCTGTCCTTATTCTCATGCAGGGCACAATACCAATAGTGTCTCAGCATGATGATGCGTAATAATGGTCCAAGCTCTTTGAAACACTTCACCTTGCAAATAAAATTACAAGAATGATCTAGCTGGGATTTGTACCCCAGCTTTTCACTTGCTTTACCTCCAAGTCATTACTTCAGGTACAATAAAATGCACTCAAAATGTTCCCAAATGGGAGAAGTCCGCGTTTTTGGTGCTGGCTGTGACAAATCCCTTACACAGTCAAGCATGAAAACACAAAACGTGAGGGACGGAGATTTCCATTGTGTATCACTGCTCACTTTATTTCATGTTGCATGCAAAATCATGAATGGCTTCCTGACCCAGTCACATGGTACGACATCAACACATACGTCAGCAATACACGCCTCCAAATATTTCCTGGATAAGCTCGGCGCACCCTCGAAGCTCCGAAGCCTGCAGTCCCATCACTGCTGTTGGTCTTGACCTGATCCTGCCTGGTTTTGTTACAGCCCCTGAGCTGTCTGTTATTTTTGTGTGTTTTGAGCTGCGCCCATTTGGCCAGCTCATTAATAAATCACTGCCAAAACTTCAAATTACTAAACTGCAACCATGGTTAGTGATGTAGGATGATGGAAGTTGTCTGCTAGTCATTTAAACAAAAAATAAATATTACCGTTATATGACAGCCAACAACTTTAATTACGTGGAAAATTATTTTTTAAATTGACAAACATCAAATGTGTAACTCGTGGCAAAAGCTGATTGGGATCAAAAGATAATTTTGCTCTTGCCATTCATTTAAATGGAGAATTTTTTCAATTTAAGGCAATAAACAAAATTAAACATGATCCATTTTATTTCACTTCAGTATCAAAAATGTCTACATATAGTGTAAAATCATCACCATGGAGTTGTGCAATACCCTCTTTACACATCCCGGAGATCACTGGGAAACCACTGAGAGCTTAAAAATTGGCCTGATCTCTCAGCAATCTCCATCTGTGTAAATGTTTGGGAGATCATTCTAAGATTTTCACGGTAATCTATAGAGATTTTTGAAAGATCACTGAGAAACTGGGAGAGGTCACAGAGATCAGGACAGACTACTGAGGGATCATTGAGAGACTGTTTGGCAGTCAGAGGTTTGTAGTCCTCTTCTGCTCCATTTACACAGGGGTGGAGATCATTGATAGATGAAAAAAAAGACCACATCTCTCAACACTCTTTCAATGATGTCTCAGCGATCATCAAGATCTCAATGATCTTCCAGTGATCTCCACAGTTGAGCGATTGTTTTGGACAGGGTCAAAACAATCTCTCAATTGTAAAGACCATGGAGATCACTGGAAGACTGAGAGATTGTGTCAATTTTTGAGCTCTCAATGGTCTCCCAACAATCTCTGTGCTGTGTAAAGGGGCCCTAACCGGACATAGAGCTAAATGGAGTGCTGTGCTTTGTACTGACATCTACTGGTTGAAACTCTGCACCACTACACAGATTTAAGAGAGAAACTCATTTAACATGAATAACAATAACAAGTGTAATTTCACAACAAATAAAATTTATTCAATTATATATTACAAATATGTACAAGTCATGTAACAAGTAAATATTAAAATAGACATTTTTAGAACTATCGTTCAAAAGGCATTATGTTGAAAAAATAGGATTTGTTGTAATCTCACATTGAAACTGTAAAAGTACATTTTTCCCCCCTCGGAAGCCACAACAGACTTTTAATGTGCACAAGACACAATGGACAACACATGAGGAGTGAGGCCACAAAAGGGACATAACACAAGTGGTGCAGAAAAAAGCGTTGAAAAAGAAAAAGCTGGAACACTTCAGTAAACCTCACAATTAAGTCCACAGTACAGCTCTTCAGGAAAAAAGTACAAACAATGCAATGCATGCACAGCATTTAATTGCCAAGTTAAAAAACACCAGCTGTGGCGTGGATCTGCAGATGAGGAAGGAAAGAACGAAACATAACGAGAAGCCAACACATGCTTAAAGAGTTTAAGCCAACAACAACCAGAACGTCACGAACAAAGAGGACACTCAATATAAAAAGCAACTTTGGTCCATTGAAACATCAGACGGAACAAGTTTACAATCAAAATATCTATTATTTTTTAATTTTTTTACAAGTTTAAAATAATAATTACATGACTATGTACAAATGCACAATTCATGTATAAAATAAGTTAAAAAAAATTGAGAACACAGTCTGTACACAAAATATCAACAGTTTGAAAACAATTGAAATCTTTCAGTTGTGTGACCCTCTTGGAGGACGTGTTCATACGGTGCTTCTCTCCTCCCCTCCGGCCCGATGTCTGCTCTCGTGGCCTTCCCTTTTTCCGGCCAGTCCTCGTGGATCGGGCAGCCCGTTTTAGACTTAAGAGCTCTGGAGTAGAACGGGCTTTTTTAAGTGCTTGCTTCTGTTACTGCTTTTTTTAAGTGCTTCACATTTGACTTATCTCTCTCATTCTTCCAGAATTCGCAGGGAGCCTCTCCGCTGTCTTTGGGGCAAACTACATGTGTCCTACAGCTCATATTGGGGTGAGATCAAAGTCATCGTTGACCTCCACGAGTGGGATGTAGAACTCTGGGATCTCAAAGATGCTGGTGGACTTGTAGGTGGCCGGATCCAGCTCTTGCAGCTTCAGCTGCCACTCCAGACGCTGCACGGCATTCAGAGCTGCTGCTTCATGCTGCTGCCTCATTAGAAGACACGTCTGTGGAGGGAAAAGCCGCTGAGGAGTTTAGTGACCAACACATTAACAGTGGACACGCCTGGGAATCTAGTTGAAAAGAATCATTAGAAAGGCCTTACCTTTAGTTTATCAAACTTGTCATCCACATCTTGTAACCAGGACATAAACTGTCTGGCGTTAAATCGGTCTCTTACAGACGTCTTGCTATCGTCACTCTGTAAACCAAACAATAACCAATCAAAAGCAAGGAATTTCATCACTTTGGAATAACTTTATAACAACTGTTATGAACAAGAAATCGCAGAAAGATTTGCCTCATATCTTAATGCCTGAGCTATCATTTTTATTTCATAGATAATAAACATTTCCCAAGCCGTTTATAAATGCAAATATTCATCCTATATTCTTATATCGATGAGTGAATGTCAAAGCTTATATATAGACACACAAAGTTGAAATGACACACACTCTTATCTCTTATGCAGACCCATTTGTGGATTATTGTGCGTGAGGCTTTGATGGGCATCTGGGAATTTGCCACAGAGAAGTATCAATTCTTGAAAAATACAGCTTGAGGGACAGATGACGAATGCAGCACTATGACACTGGTTCACTACCCGTCTGCCAGAATGAGCTAACATACAATTCTTCTAGTTTGTCAGTTCCAGTAATCCTACACAAAGTGGCTGCCCATAACTTGGATGGTAACAGCAGTGTTTTATCAATGTCTAATGAGTCCAGGTTCCAAATAAGAGCTTTGGTGGCCCTGGTTTATTTCAATGTATCACAACCACATCAAAGTATTGTGAACAGTTTTTTTTTTTTTTTAATCTAATTCTGGAGGAATTCCAGAAAGAAGGATCAACAAGCTAATTCTGAACTCCAAGCGGACATACTCTGAGATCAGAAACTGTGAATATCCAGTTCCAGAACTGTTGATAACAATTAATTCAATCAACTCCAATTCATCTTGAGTTTATCACATCAACGATCACAAGAACAAGAGCACTTTGAGGCGAGTGCAAAATCGCCTGCCCCAGTTTTCTTTGAAGATCCCAATATACAGTGCTATGACAAAGTATTTGCCACCTTACTGATTTCTTATATTTTTGCATATTTGTTAACACCTAAATGTTTCAGATCATCAAACAAATTTTAATATTAGACAAAGATAACCTGAGTAAATACAAAATACAGTTTTTAGATGATGATTTCACTTATTAACGGAAAAAAACTATCCAAACCTACCTGGCCCTATTTGAAAAAAGTAACTGCCCCCTAACCCTAATAAGTGGTTGTGCCACCATTGGTGCACAACTGGCAATGAGTCTTTTACATCGCTGTTGAGGAATTTTGACCCACTTTTCTGTGCGGAATTGGTAAAATGGCTTTTTTCTCATCTCTGGATGACCAAAGCGCTTTATAGATCCTGCTATCCACCCATTCACACACTGATGGCGGCAGAACTGACTGACTGACTGACACACACACACACACACACACACACACACACACACACACACACACACACACACACACACACACACAGGTGCTAGCCTGGCTACCAGGAGCAACTGGGGGTTCAGTGTCTTGCTCAAGGACACTTCGACATGCAGAATGCAGACAGAGCGGGAATCAAACCCATGACCCTCCGATCAGTAGTCGGTCACACTACACCTGCGCCACAGCTGCAACTGTTTAAATTCAATCACACTGGAGGGCTTCATGAACTGATGGCTGGACATTCTCCTTCAGGATTTTTTGATAGAGAGCAGAATTCATGGTTCTGTCAATTAGGGCAAGTTGTCCAGGTCCTGAAGCAGTAAAGCAGCCCCAGACCATGACACTACCACCACTATGTTTGACTGTTGATACAATGTTCTATTTATGAAATTCTATGTTAGTTTTATGCCAAATAAAACACGACAGGTGTCTTCCAAAAAGTTCAACTTTTGTCTCGTCAGTCCCCAGAATATTTTCCTAAAAGTCTTGAGGATCATCTAGATGTTTTCTGGCAAATGTGAGACGAGTTTGTGTTCTTTTAGTCCAGCAGCGCTTTTTGTCTTGGAACTTTCCCATGGATGCCATTTTTGCCCAGTCTCTTTCTTATTGTTCAATCATGGATCAGTGTCCAAACTGAGGCAAGTGAGGCCTGCAGTTCTTTAGATGTTGTTCTGGGTTTTTGTTTCTTATCCGTTTTTGAATTTCTTTAAGATCACAGTGGGATGTGTTGCTTTTTGAGATCTTTTAGCCTACTTCAGGTTGTCAGACAGGTCCTATTTAAGTGATTTCTTGATTCAACAAGTCTGGTAGTAGTTAGGCTTGGGTGTAGCTACTGAAATTGAACTCAACCTTCCAAAAAAATATGGTTAATCACAGTTAATTCATGATGTAACACGGGGGGGGGCAATTATTTTTTCCCACATAGGGCCAGGTAGGTTTGGATAGTTTTTTTTCCTTTAGTAAATAAAATCATCATTTAAAAACTGCATCTTGTGTTTATTCAGGTTATCTTTGTCTGATATTAAAATTTGTTTGATGATCTGAAACATTTAAGTGTGACACATACGCAAAAATAGGGAGCAAATACTTTTTCACAGCACTGTACCCTATGAAGGACAGCAGTTTTAAACTTTTTCCATGTAATTATTTAGGCAGAACCAAATTATGATAAGCCTATCAAAGACCCCTTTGGGCAAACACTGAAGCCATCATTAATAGAGCCATGTTACCTTGATTCACTGGCAAGAAATTTTATTGACTGAATGTTTGTTGAGGTGGGTCCACTGCCACAGGTGAAACGTTAATTGTTGCAACAATATTAGACAGCCTAACTGCTGCATTTGTACTTGCAGGAACTATAAAGGACAAAATCAAATGTGCTTTTTCCCCTCATTGTGTACCAATTCTGCTTTGATATCAGATTATGAAGATAACAACAACTCATGTCTGACAGGTTGGAGGAGACAAGTAGAAACCCGGCGTTTCTTATAGAAAAGCTGCCAGTGAGCAGGTTATGTTAAAAGAGCCAGCTACCATGGTGACTGAGTCTGTCTTACCTCTCTCTCTGGAAAGGGTAACACTGAGGCTGTGTTTGGAATGTTCACTCCCTCCCTCCCTACTCGCTATATAGTGAATTTAGATATAGTGGACTATATCGTAAACTCAATATAACAATAAAATTAACAGCTATTGGACACTACTGGACTTGTTTTCGTGGCGCGGTTAATGACATCATCATGGCGAGACAGTAAAATGTAGCAGACTAACGGTGGTAAAAAATGAATACCTGCATGTAATTTGTAGTAAATATGTATTAAATCAAATTGTTTTTGCTGAATTAATAAATATAAATACCTTAAGTTGTGATGTGAAGCTCTCCTCTCACTATTCTTTTGGCTGCACATTGCACTATGGGATATATTGGCTAATGTAGTGCTCATCCGTTGTATACTACTTTTCAAAATGCATTGTGGCATATTTTGAGTGTACTGTATAGTGAATGAAATTTTCAGTTAAGATTTCGAACAGCACTATAAAATGGCTGATTCACTATATTGTCATGAGCCAAGCGCTGAAGATTTCCAGACTCGGTCTCATGGCATTTTCTACTTGTTTACTTATCTGTTGCACTTATGTCTTTTTTGTATTATTGTTCCACTTGCCATTTTTCTGTTTGTGTTTATGTTATAATTTTATTTTCTATACTTATTTATAACATACCCTGACTTGTTATTTTTTTTATTCTTTATATCCCAGTTAAGTCATTTTTACTGTTGACAGCTGTCAGGGACGTGAACTAACTAACTAACTAACTAACCTGCACTTATATAGCGCTTTTCAAGTCACAAAGACCACTCAAAGCGCTTTCATTAATACTAACCCTCTATTCTAAAGGCCTATAGGAAACAAATATCTAGGGACAATTTAGAACAGCCAATTAACCTAACATGCATGTTTTTTTGGCATGTGGGAGGAAACCGGAGAAATCCCGGAGTAAACCCACGCAACACGGGGAGAACATGCAAACTCCACACAGATCACTGTTGGTCGGGGGCTGGGATCGAACCCACGATCCCACGATCCCCACAATCCCCCGGCCAAGGGTAAACTGTGCTGCCGCAGTGCTAACCACTGCGCCACCGTGCAGCCCGTGAAGCTTGCATGGGCGTGCCCTGTCAATTCTTCTCACTTCAGCCACACGTAAGTCATTTGTTTTTGTGCTACGTGTTACTAATTGTCTCCAGGTTAGTCGGCGATGCTCTCGCCTTAGCCTCAGTTATCTTTGCTGACCTGTGTTTCTTTTCCACCACAAATTTTTGTTACTCAGTTCAGTCAATAAATTTGCAAACTCACAGCTGGCATTTGGTGCCTTTTTCTCTGCCTTGGAGGGTGATTATGACATATATAGTACATTATATGGGGAAGGAGTGAACATTTCGAACACAGCACGAGTTTTCTTCATCTCCGAGTTAACATGCTCAGAGGTTTCCCATAACCCATTTGTGAAATACTCCCCAGAGCTGTCACACCCAATAATGAACACAACAGACTGTAAAATATATCCACGACAACTATGGTGGAGGTGTCAGTGTTACATACCTGCACATCTTGTGGCATGTTGTACACTTCAGCATCCAATAAAACTGTGCAGGCACTGAAAGGTAGAGTCTGATTGGCTAGTGTTCTGGCTGCCCGGTAATGGACTCGTAAGACTTCCTGTTCATTTGAAACAATCAGCTTTTCCTGTAAAGAGAAGTCCAACAAATACTGTGAATCTAACCTGAGAGAGAATTAGGCCATGTCAGTGAGAGAGGAAAAAAACCTCCTACAGCTCCTGCAGAGAGCATTTATACTAAGAGCTTAACCCACATTTAAAACTGCAAAGAGCCAAGAGAAGAACTACATACCCTTTCAATGCTGTGTTGCAATCGTAGTTTCATTCGGACCACCTCCTGCTGCTTGAACATCTCTTTCAGCTGCTCAGGTAACGATGGAGGTGGAGTTATCTGTTTAAACAGAAGAGAGGAAGAAAGATGTCTGATTAATGCAGGTCATAAGTCCCGGTTTAGTTCACGATTCACATATTTACTGGATCTAATGTCCAGCTACATTGAGTCTACACTGAACGCGTAGTTTGACAGCACTTATCCCTGTTTTAAATTAATATCTTTGAATATTTGCTGTGTTCTCATACAAGCCAAGTTAAAGCTGAGAGTGCACAGTGACCCAAGTGTCAGTTTATATTGGATTTTAAAATACGTGGATTTAATTAAAACTTTATGATAAAAATCAAAAAAGCTGACTCACTGTTGGTATACATAGTTTGCTGAGTGGATTCCCATCAAGGAGATAAGATCCATTAAAAGTGACGTATTCGTCATAATACTGTGGTGGTTGGGGAATAACACTGCACAACACTTTGCGCTTCTCCTCGATCTTCTTACGGATGTGTAGAAACTCATAGTATGGGTTTGCCCTCTCTGTCTGGTATGGCTCAATCTCTTCCAGCTTTATGGAGTCCACGATAGCTGCTAGAGACTGCTGCCCCCTCTCCTTCTCTTGCTGAGTAATAAAGCACGGCAGGGAGGTTGATACCTTGGGCATCTTCCTCTTGCGTGGGTGGGGCACGTGGATGTCAACTTCCTCATCTGCAGAGCGATCCTTGAGCTTTGCCCCCGAGGAATCAGACTCTCGGTCTCCAGACTGTGGAGAAGAACTCCCTGAAGTGTTGCTGCTGTCCGTCTGAGCTGCCAACTGGACCACACTTTGACTCTCTTCTTCTACAGCTGACAGTAGCTCTGCTTTCTCTTCAGAAGAAGCAACATCCATGTCATCAGCGAGGGCATCCTCTTTAAAGTCGGATGAACCTTCCTTACTTTGGCTGCCCTCGACAGACAAATCCTCAGCTACAGAGAAAACCACAGCGGCACTACTGCCCTCTGAGGTCTGTGGAGTGTCTGTCATCTCCTCAGCCTTGTGATCAGGGCTTGCACAGGACATGTCCTCCATCTCGAGATCAGGAGAAGGACCTGCAGTGTCACTGGAAGGTTTTGCATCTTCTTGAGAACTTTTGGACTCTCTTTTAGTTTTGCAAAAACCAGGCAAGCAATCCACAGCCGTGGAGTTGTGACCATGGGAGCTGTTGGACGGTACAGTATTCTCCACCTGTTCTGTTTTCATGTTTTCTGAACCCATTTCAAGTTCTAGTCTTTCAACATTCTGCAACAGTTTGTTTTTATGCTCCAAAACCTGTGTGGTTCCTGACTCCGTCTGCAGTTGGATTTCAACTCTGGAAAATGAGAGATGATCTCTCTGTTGGAAGGTTTTTGCGTCTGTGAGTGCCGCCATCTCAGCAGCTGGAGAGGCTGTATGAGCCGATGGCGGAGCACATTCACCCTGTAGATTCTCAATGAGAGACCCGACATCTTTTGTAATAGAGGCATCAGAGGAAGGAGGTGCTTTGTGGTCTGCCGTTTGAGAGCTGCTGCACTGCGAGAGGCTGGAAGATTTACTTGGAAGATCTTTGTTTAATGGTTGCCCTGTTGAGACATCTGTGGTGGTGCTTCCTTCCTGTTCACTGACAGAATCCACATCTGTATTTGAACACTGCTGACTACTGAGGTTCTCATCAGAATCAGTGGTCTCCCTTATTCTCAGCTCCTCTCCTGTAATAGTCGGGCTGGATTTTGGTAGATTTTCAGCAGCTTTACCTTCAGTCAATGAGTTTGTGTCCTCATCTAGAATAGCCCTGAGGTATGGTGATTCATGTCTCCCTGACAGAGGCGTCCGATTACATTGTGCAACATCTGGAAGGTTGTTACAGTCTTTATCATGACTGGACGGTGACCTGGTGGCTTGGATAACAAGGGAAGACTGGAGGAATGCAAGTTGGGAGTCTGAAGCTTCCATGTTCATGTCCGAGTCATCTTCAGCACTTCTCGATGTTAATGTTGTGGCCTGACATGAATCCTCTGAGCTAGCAACAGAGACTAAAGAAACAGACCTGGACATGAGGCCACAGCGGTCACTTTCTGACCGGGGTGATCTCGTCAGACAGTTTTCCACAACCGATATGACTTTTGCACTGATGGAGGGCAGACTCTTTCCATCAAGGGACATTGTTCTGGGGCTGGTGCCATCTTTCAGGGCTTTATCTCTGTTGTGGATATCAGAGATGTCGGAACTTTTTGAACGCATTAGCTCCTTACTCAAACAGCTTTCAGGTTTTGTTCTGTCTTTTAATTTTGACTTCCCAGCATCTACCAGAGGTCGCTGCTTGAGCCGTTCCCGCTCCTTCTGTTTGATTTTTTCCAAGTGTTTCCGATGCCACTGCTCAATCTCTTGGTCCTTCAGGCTGAGCATGCGCTCAAAGCTGGTCTGCATCAGGTCGTCATTCACAAGCCTCTTTTCTTTTGGCTTAGCATCTCTCGTTGCAGCAGGAATTTTTGATTTGGCCTTGTCTGCATCCATCTCACTGGGTTTATTCTTGCTGATTTTGGCCTGCTGGGATCGATCTTTATGCCGGTCTTTATCTTTGTCCTTGTGTCTTTCTGAGTCTCGGTCTCGCCTATCCCGATCCTTCTCTGGTGTTTTTACAATCTCCTCCTTTGATTTTGCAGATAAACACCTGCTGCTGTCGGACAGATAACTTTTCTTCTCTTCTAATAGTATTTTTAAATTGGAGCTTGAGGAGAATGCTCCATCTTTTATTTTTTCTCTTTTTTTCCTGTCACAATCCTTTTCTTTGGAGCGATCTGATTTGTTGTGATCTGTGGTTTTCTCTGGAGGTTTTCCTTTTCTATCAGAGTTTGTGCGATCCTTTTCTCTGTGATCCCCTGCACCATACTCCCTGTCCTGCTTCTCTCTATCAGACCGCTTTTCAAACTTATCCTTATTTTTCCTGCTGTCGTCATGCTTTTTTATTGCCGTTAAAGATTTCAGTCTTTCATTTTCTTTGCAGCTTTTATCTCCCGGTGAACTGGCAATGGCTCCAGTTCTCTCTTTTTCCTTCCAACGATCCACTGTATTCTGCAGTTCAGCTTTGTCAGAGTGTTCCGTTTTGACCTTTTTTTCCTTGTCAAAATGCTTCTTTTCCATTTTATCTGAATCCTTTTCCTTTCCGTTGAGCCTTTTGTCAGTTTTCTCACGTGAGCCTCTTTCTGAAGGCTCCAGCTGTTCTTGATCAGCTGTGATCCCACTTATGGGTTTATCCTCCGTCTCCTCTTTCACACTGTTACTCTGCAATGACTCTTCGGGAAGCCGCCCTGAGCCATGGAAGTCCACTTTCTCGTCACGCTCACTCAGCTTCAACTCCTTCACCTTCTCCTCCTTCCGCTCTTTTTTCACAGCCTTGTCTTTTTCTCGCTCCTCTCGTGGCTTCTTCTCCTTACTGCTGGTGTGTTTCTCCTTTTCTTTGACCGGTGAGGATTCGATGGCTTTCTGAAGTAAGCTGTTGTCTTCACTTTCCTTTTTTACTGGCAGGAGTTCATCTGTCTCGTCACTTTTGAAAAAATTCTCTTTCCAGAACTCTCTGTCAAATTCCAAATTCCTGTGGCCATCTTTCCTGGACTCCTTTTGCTTGTGGCGGCTCCGGTCTGCTTCATATTCCCTCCGGTGTTTGTCTCTCTCTTTGTGTTTAAGTTTATGCTTCTTAACTACTTTGCCATCTAAATCAGTCTTTCGTAAGGCACCTTCACCGTCTACACTGTTTCCTATACTGCCGTCTTTGTAGGGGCTCAAGCGCCCATCATCTCTGTCTACGCTGGAGTCTTTCTGTTGATGTTTGCTCTTTTCCTTGTGCTTACACCCCTTTGTGCTGGAGCCTTCAGTGCAGTAGTCAGTGTCTGTGTAGTGGTTGTACTTAACAGCGTCCATTGGAGATGAAGCATCACTGATGGAAACACACATCTTAGTATTTTCCTGTTTAAGTGGCGTTTGCTTATCTGTCAGGCTGTGGTTCAGTTTAGGGGATTTGATGGATGACAAGTGGAAGAGGTGGACGGAAGAATCATCTTTAGGGCTGAAAGACATCTTAAAGGAGTCTTCCTCGCTTCCCTTTTCCATGCTTTCTGACACAGATGCAAGAGAGAGGACTAAGGTTTTGCTGTTCTCTTTTCCATCCTCTTGGTTTTCCTTATTTTTATTCTGGCTTTTGCTTTTCCTCTTAACTTTGCCCTTCTCTTTTTGCTCAGCATTGTCTTTTTTTGACCTTGTATCTTGTTTATGGCTCTCTGTCATCTGCGAGCAGGTTGGGGAGGTCTTTTTCTCTGACAGGCTCTCTATTTCATCGCTAGATGTATCAGAGCTACAGTGGATCCGCGTTGTCTTCTGCTTTTTGGACTTTGAGGAGGAATCCGTCTTGCTGCTCTCTTTACCGGTCATGTGGTTTCTTTCCTTGTCCTCCTTCTCACGTTGTCGTAGCTCCCGCCGTAGGATGTGTCTGTCATTCAGAGCTTTACTAAGATCTTCTTCCTCCTCTTCATCTTTAAACTCGTACTCGTCCAGCCCCGGTAAGGATGATGTTACTTTAGTGCCCAATTTGCCTTCAGAGTCCTTTTCAGTGTCAGAGTCGTCCATGTTTTCATCCACACTGGATGGATTGACAGAAGGAGGGTCTTCAGATTCTGTGGAGCAAAGAGGGCCAGTTATTAAAGTCAAAAATATACTTGACATTTTCATACAAACACACAGTATTTTATATATTTTAGGATAAATTCAAAAATTCTATTTCTTGCACATTACTTGTTTAATTGTATCACTGATTTCATTTTTTCTTTTATACAGTGAAACAGGGCTTGATATTAACATCCGCCAGGCCAGTTTGAAGAAATGCTGTGGTGGGTGACGGCTTCTCCTGCACCGAGCCCAGAGCGGAGTCCGATTCCGTCCACTGTGAGTTCATTTTGTGGCCAATCAAATTATGGGGGCAAATGCCCCTGATTCCCCATTGTCCCAGCAGTGAGTAGCTAATCCCTGTGCCCCCCCCCCCAAAAAAAAACCAAACAAAAAAACCCATCAACTCTTACCTTGGTGGGTGAACGTAGATTACTTTTAGAGCAAGAAGCTCCCGTTTACTGTCCACAGTTGTGCAAATTTAAGTTTTCTTATGATGGAGAGAAAAACTGACTGCACTTTGATATGTTGCTGTAAAGAACAAATGATCTGAAGTAAACTTTCATTTATCTATGATTTCTATTTTATTTGATCTTATTCATTTACATGCCGTTGTGATATGCAGCTATTTCATGGAAGTAAACCCTCTAAATATTTATTTTTAATGGGCTGGTCCAGGGGTATCAAACATATGGCCCACGGACCAAAAATGGCCCGCCAGGGGGTCCAAATTTTCCTCTGTGAATTTACCCTTTTCTTTCTAGTAAATTTCTGACGTTTTCTACAGATTAGAGTTGTTCATGTAAATCTGAGACATTTTTTCTCCTTAAGATAAGACTTTTTTCACATCAGTTTTCTTTTTTCTTTCTCTTCTTTTTTCTGGAGAAAACAAGTATCATCCATTTAGGTTAACTCCATCTGCAACTACTATGACACTGTGCAGCCCTGAAGGGGTGTCCCAGTTCACTGGTTAATTTTCACAGGCACAAATGAGAATTAGGATGGACCCCAAATCTACCTGTACTTCACTCTCACATTGCAAATATTTTTTCTCAACTGTACAACAGTATTTACTGCTGTTAATAAATAAACAGTGTTTCTCTTGCCATTTTTAAGTATGTATGTATAAGGCTCATTTACATTTAAAAAGGTTGTAAATTTAGTTCCAGGTAAAATTTAGTATGCCATAGTCAAATTTGATCATAATAAACAATTTCCCAACCACAAAAGTGTGGCTAGTGAAAAGGCTGAGTGGCTAGTAACTTTGGAAAATCACTAGCCACAGTGGCTGGTGAGCAAAAAAGTTAATGTCAAGCTCTGCAGTGAAAGTATGTTTTCTCTCTTTTTTTAGTTAATGTTAATAAATCAAATTTCTTGAATAGTCAATTAATAATTGTGTTTTAAGCCCCATCTAGTTTATCTACAAGTAATGGCATTCACTTATATAGCGCTTTTATTCTCATCTCTTGATGACCAAAGCGCTTTACAGATCCTGCTATCCACCCATTCACACACATATTCACACACTGATGGCAGCACGCTACCCAACATGGCGCTTCCAGACCCACCAGGAGCAATTGGGGTGAAGTGTCTTGCCCAGGGGACACAACGGCAAGATACCTGGGGAGAGCGAGATTCGAACCGCCAACCATGTGGTTATTGGATGACCTGCTCTACCTCCTGAGCCACTGCCGCCCCGTATAATACTAAAATTCTAATGTAAACTACATGGTACAATAGAGTAATAACCTAACCAGACTGTCAATGATGAGTAGCTCATTACATCCTAATAGATGTGACAGTCTGGAAGTAGACCTATCTGTGGATCATAGAAAAAGAAGCCATTTCTCTTGTCATTCACTCCATACAGCCAGTCATGTACAGTAGAACAAAATTACGTTTCTCCTATCTACAAAGTTAACCACATGTAGAATCAGAGGGGTCATTGCCATGCAAGACGCCGCCACAAACAACTTCTCACATCATGTGTAAGAAGATAAAGGCAACTGCCTAGGGGTAGTGAATGTTGTAAAATCACATCAAGTGTCCATATCCTCTTGTCTTTTGACCTTGAGCACAACTCGGATGCAAACCCACCCAGGGATCATGTGTGTGAGTTTAGCAATTATCTGGGCAAACTGCTAAGTAGTAGTAGAGATTCTTGCAAATTGTGGACAGACAGACAACAGATGCAATGCCATAGTAGAAGCTAATTTCTGAAAATCATAATATTCAGTCTGTGCTTTAAGATATGACACATTACAGGAGATCTGGTCACCTGATGAGGTGTCATCTCGGTCTGAGAATGGCACCTCTCCCTTTAAAAGCTGTCCCAGCTCCTGAGAATCTGCCACGTCCACCGGACGCTCCCCACGCTTGTTGGCCTGGAAGGCATTACCACCATGGCGAAGCAGAAGTTTCACAATCTGCAAACACATTCCAACTGTTAATGCAATCACTCAGAATCAGAAATGTTTCTTGCAGCTAAAATTTTAGTATATTAAACATGGGAAAAAAAAAAAGAAATTCAACTAGTCTTAACAGTGTGGGTGAGGTATGTTTTGTTAATTGGTGACTGAAAACTGACCATGGGTGTCCGTAAGGGGTGGGAGAAAATCTTTTTTCTGATGCATCTCGATGCAGATGTGAACTATTCTGAATCGATGTACAAATGTCAAGATTCTTCTTATTAAGTATTATTAATAACGTTTTTTTATAATGTAATTTGGCCGCAATGAAAAAGTCGGCGGCCGGACCTGCCCTGACTCTTTATGGCGTGACACAAAAGAAACAAAATAGTGGAGCGGCGTATATGATCGGCGGTCTCTTCATTAAAAGCAAACATATAGCAGTACTTTTGCTTTTATGAAGTCGAACGGAAAAAAGACTTGGACAAGACCCACACCATATGTAAGCTTTGTCAGGCTAAACAAAAATATTTTGGAAGCACGACAAACATGAAAAACCATATTACAGATCTCCACCCGATGGCCAGAGAGGAAAAAAAAAACAACAAAAAAAAAAACAGTTGTGGCTGCCACTGTCCAGAGGACCACTGAGTAAGCAATGTCAAAACTTTCATACAACTCGGAAAGGGCAAAGCGAATTACAAAATCTTTTGCCACTCTTATTGCCAAGGATTTACACCCGTATTCGGTCGTCAAAAACCAGGGCTTCTGCGCTATGTTGCACACTGTAGAGCTGAGGTACAACACTGTAATATTTTATGTAAAGCTGTTGGAAAGACTTTTCCCGGTCACCAGCAAGTGTAAAAAATATATATACAGTATATGTAAGATGACAACTAAGCTGACACGAAGAAGGTTTTAGCTAAGTTTCTGCTTTCAAAAGACTTCTTTTCCACTGCTGCTGCTCGTCACCGCTGGCTGCCCCCAGATGAAAATCCACAGAATAGGTATGTGGGACTATAATGTTCTGAATGCGGCTTGAGAAAATTATGAATCAGTGTGTAAATCACTGGATTGAAAATGTACATGTACAGATTGGATCCCGGGGTCCACTTGGGGTGCTGACTTAGTCAGGGGTCCACTTGACCTGTTCCCAACACAGCCATCCCCACTCTCTACAACAAGGCCAAAGCCAAAGTCATGCAATCTCCGAAGACAGCAGGTGGGATTGCTATCACATGTGGTGCATGGACATCCATTGCTACTGAATCATTTGTAACAGTAACTGCACATTATTGTATAAAGGGTAAATGTGATTTTGATGCAGCAAAATGTTCTGGGTTTTTGGACTGAAGGACTCAGTTATTTAGTGCACATAACAGAACTTTCATTACAAGTTTTGAACATTTCTGTCAGAAATGGAGTATTTTTGACTTAAGGATCAGTTATCTGTTGCACATAACAGAATGTTTGTTGTAAGTCTTATTTGTTAAAATTCAGGATACTCTGAAGTTTATATTATAGCAGCAGATGTGCTGCTACAGTTGCACTTTGCATGTTGGTTTTTTGAAACATTAAAAGATACTGGAAGTAAATTCATGGACCATTGCAAATGCTTTAAAAGCAAAAAGTTGTCACACAGTGGGAGGAAAAAAATCCTGAATATAAAAAAAGATGCATTGAGTAATTGGCTTAAATTGCTGGGTGCCTAACGATTTCCACCCCTAGTGTCCGTCACATTTGAGTTGCATGAATGTGGCTTGTACTTAAAAAAGCTTTGAGTCGTCAGCAAGACAAAAAAAAAATGCACCTTAAAAATACAAACCATTAATTCATTCAACAACTCTAAATCCAACCACCTTGACTGCAGATTAAAGAATAACCTCATTCTAATTTAATTAGACAGACACTATAAAATGACTTCTAGAAAAGGCTATGGGCAAATTATAGTTGGAGTAGTAAAATACTATATAATACATACACACACTGCAAGAAAATATAATCTTTCTAAAATTTCTGACAGTGGAAAACTTCCATCAATTCATCCATCTTCTTCCACTTAATCCTTTTCGGGTTGCCGGAGGGGGGGGGGGGGGTGCTGGAGCCTATCCCAGCATCTTTGGGCGAGAGGCAGGGTACACCCTGGACCAGGGGTGTCAAACTCATTCCATGGAGGGCCAAGACCCTGCAGGTTTTACTTCCACCCAGTCTCTTCAGCAGGTGTTTTCACTGATCAGCAATCAGTGGGAAGAAATTCAGAGAAAACACCTGTTGAAGCCACTGGGTGGAGGTAAAACCTGCAGGGTCTTGGCCCTCCATGGAATGAGTCTGACACCTGTGCCCTGGACAGATCGCCAGGCCATCACAGGGCCAGCACAGAGAGACAGAAAACCATTTACTCTCAGTCATACCTAAGGACAATTTAGAATCCCCAGTTTGAGGCCAATTAACCTAACTTAATGCGGTTAAAGTTTAAATAGGATTCAAGATGGTACTACAGCAGTTTGACTAAATGATTGGTAGTGATAGACCAAACTGATTACACAAGTTATTTTTTGACCCATGTACAGTGCATCCAGAAAGTATTCACAGCACTTCACCTTTTCCACATTTTGTTATGTTACAGCCTTATTCCAAAATGGATTAAATTCATTTTTTTCCTCAAAATTCTACACACAATACCCCATAATGACAATGTGAAAAATGTTTCTGTGAGATTTTTGCAAATTTATTAAAAATAAAAAACTAATAAATCACATGTACATAAGTATTCACAGCCTTTGCCATGAAGGTCAGAACTGAGCTCAGGTGCATCCTGTTTCCACTGATCATCCTTGAGATGTTTCTACAGCTTAACTGGAGTCCACCTGTGGTACATTCAGTTGATTGGACATGATTTAGAATGGCACACACCCGTCTATACAAGGTCCCACAGTTAACAGTGCATGTCAGAGCACAAACCAAGCATGAAGTCAAAGGAATTGTCTGTAGACCTCTGAGACAAGATTGTCTCGAGGCACAAATCTGGGAAATGGTATGGAAAAATTTCTGCTGCTTTGAAGGTCTCAGTGAGTACAGTGGCCTCCATCATTCATAAATGGAAGAAGTTTGGAACTACCAGGACTCTTCCTAGAGCTGGCGGGCCATCTAAACTGAGTGATCGAGAGAGAAGGGCCTTAGTCAGGGAGGTGGCCAAGAACCCGATGGTCACTCTGTCAGAGCTCCAGCATTCCGCTGGGAGAGAACCTTCCAGAAGGACAACCATCTCTGCAGTAATCCACCAATCAAGCCTGGATGGTAGCGTGGCCAGATGGAAGCCACTCCTTAGTAAACGGCACATGGCAGCCCGCCTGAAGTTTGCCAAAAGGCACCTAAAGGACTCTCAGACCATGAGAAACAAAATTCTCTGGTCTGATGAGACAAAGATTGAACTCTTTGGCATGAATGCCAGGCATCATGCTTGAAGGAAACCAGGCACCGCTCATCACCAGGCCAATACCATCCCTACAGTGAAGCATGGTGGTGGCAGCATCATGCTGTGGGGATGTTTTTCAGTAGCACGAACTGGGAGACTAGTCAGGATAGAGGGAAAGATGAATGTGGCAATGTACAGAGACATTCTGGATGAAAACCTGCTCCAGAGTGCTCCTGACCTCAGATTGAGGCGACGGGTCATCTTTCAGCAGGACAACAACTAAGCACATAGCCAAGATATCAAAGGAGTGGCTTCAGGACAACTTTGTGAATGTCCTTGAGTGGCCCAGCCAGAGCCCAGACTTGAATCCAATTGAACATCTCTGGAGAGATCTGAAATGGCAGTTACACCAACGCTTCCCAGCTAACCTGATGGAGCTTGAGAGATGCTGCAAAGAGGAATGGGTGAAACTGCCCAAACAAAAAACTACTTCATCTTCTTTCAACCGCTTCCTTTAGGGGTCGCCACAGTGGATCATCTGCCTTCATCTCACTCCATCACTTGCATCTTCCTTTGTAACACCAACCCTTTCCATGTCCTCCTTTACTACATCCATTGAATCTTCTCTGTGGTCTTCCTCTTTTCCTCCTGCCTGGCAGCTCCATCTTCAACATCCTTTGTCCAGTATAACCACTAACCCTCTTCTGCACATGTCCAAACCATCTCAGCCTTACCCCTCTTATTTTGTCTCCAACCTACTCAACCCGAGCTGTCCCTCTGATATACTCATTTCTAATCCTGTCCCTCCTAGTCACTCCCAATGAGACGCTTAGCATCTTAAACTCTGTAACCTCAAACTCTGCCTCCTGTCTTTTTGTCAGTGCCACTGTCTCCAAACCATACGTTATAGCAGGTCTCACTATGGTTTTGTAAACCTTCTCTTTTAGTCTAGCTGCTATCCTCCTGTCACAAATCACCTCGGCATTCGTCTCCACCCACTCCACCCTGCCTGCACTCTCTTCTACACCTCTTGTGCATTTTCCATTGCTTTGGATGGTTGACCCCAGATATTTAAACTCATCTACCATCATTACCTCTACTCCTTGCATCTTCACTGCTACATCTGCCTCCCTCTCATTCACACACATGTATTCTGTCTTGCTTCTACCGACTATCATTCTTCTTCTCTCCAGTACATACCTCCACTTTTCCAGGTTCTCTTCTACATGCTCCCTTTTCTCTCTACAGATAATGTCATCTGCAAACATCGTAGTCCACGGAGACTCCTGCCTGACCTCACCTGTTAGCTTGTCTATCACCATGGAAAACACAAAGGGGCTCAAGGCCGATTCTTGATGTAATCCCACCCCCACCTTGAACCCATCTGTCACTCCTACAGTACACCTCACCACCATCTCACTGTCCCCATACATGTCCTGCACCACCCTCACATAGTTCTCTGCCATTCCTGTCTCATACAGTACCACAATACTGCAGAAAAAACCTAACTCTCCAAATGCAGTTCAGTTCAGATCTGTTTCTGGAGCAAAGTTTCAGTTCACTTTATTTTTTAATGAATAAGAATGAATCAGAACAACAGGCATGATCACTCAAACATAATTACCTCATGAATGAAATTCTGGTTCATTTTCAGTTTACTCTTCATTTGAATGATCTTTAAAGCATTAAAGCTTTTACACAATAATCCCTTTGACCAGTCATTAACAGGTCTAAATGACTAATCAGGCCAAGTAAAAACATAATACACATTACCCGACTACTTCTCACTTGGAATTACTTCAAATAGTGTTTTCTCAAGTTTTGTCCGTATTTACATTTACACATCGAGTTGCTCTGTCTATAATGAAATGTCATGGGCAACAGCTTGAATGGGTAGTTAGTATCAAAATATGGGAGGGTGAAACCATGCTCTTGCTTCTCTGTGAATCACCATCTTATCGTGGTGGAGGGGTATGAGTGCCCAAATGATCCTAGGAGCTATGTTGTCGGGGGCAACTTGCTCCTGGTAAGGTCTCCCAAGGCAAGCTGGTCCTGGATGAAGTGCCAGACTAAGAGCGGTCAGGTAAATCCTCCACGAAAAACATTACATCAAGGACCCAGTGTACCCAAAGAAAACACATGGGTCCACCCTCCAGTGGGCTCACCACCTGCAGGAAGGATCATGGTGCTATGTGAACTTGGCGGAGGTCTGGGCTACTCTGCCTGGACTAATGCCCCCGCAACCCGGTTCCCTAGATAAGCAGTGGAAGATGGGATAGATGGAAGGAATTATGCTTGTATAGCATTTACTGTTTCAGAATCATTTTGATTTGACAACGTTTTAATTTCCATACAGTAAAAACTTAAAATGCAGAAGAGGGCACTACAGCTTCTTATGGAGAAACTTAATCACTTACATCTTTGTGACCACTGCTGGAAGCATCATGAAGAGGCGTGTCATCGTCCAGACCCTGCGTATTCACCTCTGCACCTGCTGCTATTAATACCTTGGCCACGTCGTAGTAACCAAGATTACAGGCTTCATGAAGCGGAGTCCAACCTAGTGAGGACACAAGCAATATCAGAAATAAAAACACAAATTTCTGAATTAAACAACTGCAAAGCATAACAGGAGGTAACAAAGAGTTATCTCATCTTGAAACTGCCTTTGAAACAGCTATTATTTAAGCAATATTACACGAAAGGGAATGGGGTATTAATAAATACATCACCACAGTGATTCAGTCATAAGCCCAACTTGCAGCAGAGACATCACTGTGGTGATATACTCATGATAAAGCACTATTGCTTTTATACAATAGTTCCACAAACACAATTCATTGACTGACAGCAGTAAGGACAAAAAATATATTTTTTTGTTTGTTTAATCAGTTGTTTGTGCCCAGTTTAATCCCACTAAGAACCATAGTGAGCATAATATAGAATGGACTTACCGTCATTTCACACACGTACATCAAAAATGGATATTGTGTGTGCAGAAGCCATTGTTTATAAACGGACCCGGTCCACCTCTTGAGCTGACTGTGTGGCTCACATGACTTTCATAGTCTAACTGGCCACTAGTTGGCTTGATTGCTGCACCACAGGTGATAATATAATCATGGCACATGGAAAACCCTGACAAGCTGATGTGACTAGGAGTTAGCGGCTAACTGCAATTTAGCGCAAGTTTCAGCACACTTCACCTGCTTCTTGGCATCCTGAGATGAAATAAAGAGTCTATTGCCACATAAGTATAATCTTTGGCCAATCAGTATGATAAATCCCTATCAGCTTGTTTGTTTAGGGCTGCACGGTGGCGCAGTGGTTTGCACTGCGGCAGCACAGTTTACCCTTGGCCGGGGGATTGTGGGGATCGTGGGATCGATCCCAGCCCCCGACCAACAGTGATCTGTGTGGAGTTTGCATGTTCTCCCCGTGTTGCGTGGGTTTACTCCGGGATTTCTCCGGTTTCCTCCCACATGCCAAAAACATGCATGTTAGGTTAACTGGCTGTTCTAAATTGTCCTTAGATATCTGTTTCCTATAGGCCCTTAGAATAGAGGGTTAGTATTAATGAAAGCGCTTTGAGTGGTCTTTGTGACTAGAAAAGCGCTATATAAGTGCAGGTTAGTTAGTTAGTTTCGATGGGAACAGATGTGATCTGGATGTTTACAAAGTGCGGGGCAATGCCATGGAGGTCTGGATTTTGAGGGCTGTCTCTTCTCAAAGAGCACTTCATTTTGGAAATTATTACAATACAGCATTACAGTTTTCAAGTATTATGAGAAGCCACCGACGCTTACTGCAATTTAAAGATTATTAGAACTCAGCTGAAAGGGAGTGACACATATCCAGTGAAATGTTCCAGTAAGGTTACAGTGAACACAGTAACTCCTGGAATCCCTATTAAACTGGTCAACACCAAATCTACTGTCTAAGGTTTTTTTTAGCTGATTTAAGACAATTTTGATGTGCTGAATCCAAAAATCACATTGGTTTTGCTCAATCAAGTCAACTTTTTGAACAATGGCCACATGTTTTTTTACGTTTTTGTTTACATGTACGGGTATTTTCGCTTTATATGATGCAAAATTCTTTTTTATTTCTTGAAATTCTCTGAATTTTGAACAATGACGATGTAACATTCAATTTACATGTACTTACCTTTATCAATGTCTACTATTCAATTTACAGTACAACTGTACAACTGCTTACAACTTAGCATAAAAATCTGACCTGATCGAGAGAAACGGATGTCATTTTCAGATTCAGCGGTGTAAAATTGTCTTAAATCAGTTGAAAAAACCCAGACAACTTACACAAAAATTATTTTTGTCACGTTGTGTTATCAAAACAAATTGCTCTGTTGGAACTAACTGTTGTAAAATCAGTCTTTTGTCATTATGACAACCACAGAGACACGATGAAAAGCTGTTATATTTATCTCCCGAGGCAGTTACCTGCAAAGTCTTTGACATTGACATCAGCCCCAAGGCTAATGAGCTCTTTGACTTGCTTGGCATCTCCCCGAATGGCCGCCATGTGAAGGGGAGTCTCCCCTCGCTCATTCCTCTTGTTGACCTTGTCTTTTTGTCGGGACGAGGCGCTGCTGGGCGTTTTCTTCTGCACAGGGGTTGTTGGTGAGGGGTGACTGGGTGTAGAGTCTGGAAACAGCCAAAGAAAAAAGGAAATAATTGCTGCTTGAAGCAACAGTCTCAAACTGAGGTAACTACTTATCATAGATTTATAGATTAAACAGAGTTAAAAAATTGTTGTGGATTTTTTAAATTTCACTACTAAAAGTCCCTTGTGAATCTGGTGGAAAAACTTTCACAAAATCCTTTTTGATATATGAATTTCCTGATTTTCATTTTGTTTAAGAAACTGTATTCTAACATTCATATGTGATTTTTAGTCAAAAGTATTTGATTACTATTCAATACGTTTTCTGCTGTTATGTGGCATCTGGACAGGTAATGTAGAAGGCAGGGAGACTACATTAGAACATCAGGTATCAACACGGAGAGCCCACACAACTCAAAATCCACCTCTCTGACCACCGCTCCACTCCTCTCTGCCCACCTCTTCACCGCTCGGGAATCTCGCAAGCTGATTGGCCGAGACGTTTTACCTCGCAAGCTGATTGGCCGAGACGTTTTACCCAGCGAAGGAAGACCGCATTCATTGTTCTTTATCGCTCGTGTTGCTTAGTGGCACTTTTCGCTGTTCTCTTGTGCCTTTTTGTGCAAAATAGTGCTTGTGACGCCCTTGGGGGGGGGGGGGGGTTACGCTACTTCGCGGTTTTTCACTTTTCGCGGTCGGTTCTGATCCCCATTAAACGCGGTAAGTGAGGGATCACTGTATATCTAGAAACGCATCGCTTCCCGGTCGCTTTTCCTCCCCCTTTCTTTTCTTTCGTCGCCATGACAGCTTTCCTTGGCCACTGAACAGATCTTCCCAGGTGTTGGAAGTGTTTTGTAGTCGACTATCACGACAAAATGCACCAAAAACAACCAGTGTCGACGTGCTCGCAATGGTAAACATGAGGACTGGGTCACACTCGTGACGTCACGCGGAACTCCGGCTGCACTTCAGGTTAATCGGCGGATTCATCTGATTTTTCAGGGCGGGAAATTCAAAATCGCGATTTTCTCCAAGATTCCGGGATTTGTGGAGGGGGTGCCAATGATAAATTATCTTTATAATTGTATGTACTATCACCCAGTGCCATTCAATGCCGTTCAGTTCAGTTCACCTTTAAAAAACAAACAAACTAGAGGCCAAATGATACAGGATTTTTAAGACTGATATCAATATAGATAGTTGGTGTGGCGGTTTGGGAAAACCCCCACAACACACAGGGACAGACAGCTCGCTACTCCTGGGTTTTTTCCGCTGCATGCTGTGATCTAATCTGCCATTTATGCATTTCACTGCTGTGAGGTTAATGTGCCATCCATGCATTGTGTTCATGCATCCTGTCTGTGCCTCTCATATGCAAATGCTCATATCGACCCATGTGAATGCTTTGATGTATTGTTGTAGCTGAGTATATAAGCTGTCTGAATTTCATGTTCAATCTCTCATCCTCTCACTTCAACCTCTGCTGCAGGACACAGACTTTGTGTCCTCCTCTCCTTCTCTGAGAGCCGTGGCTCGCTCCCGGCGCGCACGCACGGCACCGGGAGAGGAGCTCGTGACGGCGGTATGATATAATAAACTTCCTTAAAACCACAGCATCGCTGCCTTATTTTATTATCCGCCGCAGTTGGCGCTTTAAAAAAAAATCTGATATGCCAATACATCGATTGTGAGCAAAAGTACAACAAACTGTAAACTACACTTCAAAAATAAATTTGTTCCCTCTACTATATCAAAATTTTATTTATCGGCTGATACTAACCCTGCCTATAAATTGGTTGTGCTTTATTAAAAAAAACCCCAAAAAACATGTCCTTGTAGTAGACGTGAAGTTCTCAGTACCCCTTGGCTCCATTTTTTGGGCTTACAGTAAAAGTGAAAGAAGACAAGTCAAAGTCAAGCTGTTCAGACTCCAAATAAGGTCACAGAACTTCTTCATTGTAAGAAGAAGAAGCAGCCAACTTTATTGTCATTCAGTCCATACAGACAATCATGTACAGTACAACAAAATTATGTTTCTCGTATCTACAATGTTAATCACACCTAGAATCAGAGGGGCTGCTGCCATGCAAGGCGCCGCCACAAACAGCTAGCGCCATTGAATTTGAACATGTCAAATCAAAAGACTGGAACACATCATGAGTGCTAAATGACCTTGACCTTCAAGATGGGTAGGGACTGAGGTTCCAATGTAATACTCTTTTAAAGAGAATTTGGCTTGAAAAATCATTCAGACCTGTAATTTAAGCAGCCCTGTCAAACCTGGAATCAGCGCAGATAAACGGCATGTTCTTATGATATGCATCAGACTGCCAGGCCATGAAACACCCCAGATTTTTTATTATAATGTAAATAAAATGCAAAAAATTTAAAAAGAAATGTCACATGTTGCTATTAGGGATGCAAGTTATCGATTAATTCATTAATCATTAGGTGATTTACCTTATCAATCGATCAATTAACAATTAATTGATAAGCGGCAATTTTACTGAGAGTGAATTTCCCTTGGTACAATACAATCTTTCTATCTTTAACATATACAAAGTTAATTACTGTTTTTGAAATATTGAATAAAACATGAACATCCTATTCCTCAATGATTTATTGTACCATTTGCATTTTTTTTTTTTTTTTTTTACTACAGACAATGGCATTTTTTGTAATTTAACAAATTTTGTACTGTATAGTGTGTACTACGTGCTGGTACAGATCAGTAAATTACAAATGTCATGATTTTTAAATTTATTTTAAAAACTATTATCAATATAATAAAATTTATATTTTTTAGTTATATTACAAAAAAAAAAAACCTTTCATGTTCTAATTTACTGAGATGCACTGGTAGACTGTTTTAACAGGAAAATAAATTGTGAGCTGCTTCATCTGTTGCATGTTAAACATTACCACAGTACCCGGAAACCCAGGCAAACCCAGTACGATCTGGGTTCCCTCTGTTGCCCATTACTTCAGTGGTAACTTGAGTCTGGTCTGCTTTCCCGTCTAGCGGCGGGTTGAAGGTAGCAGGGATGGGTTTTTGCGCTCACGTAGTTTCTTCCTTGTTCTAGTCCATTTCTCTGCCTTGCTGATTTGAAGCAGGCAGGTGGGTCTTCAAGTCTGTGTGCCACTGGAACTTCTTGTGGCTCTCTGACGGTAACCCGGAAAGGTGAGTTGAGCATGCACTCTGGAGGGCTTGGCATCTTCTTCTGCTTTTTCTTTAGTTTCAGTTGAAAGGTGGCAGTGGGTGACCATGTATGGCCCCTCTTGGATGGTGATGCCACTACATTTCATAGAAGAAGCTTCCATTGAAAAGGACTGCTGAGTTATCAATTAATTGACAACTAATTTAATTTAGTTGACTAAATACTTAGACAATTAATTAAAAGTCAATTAATCATTAACATCCCAAGTAGCTATGGTAACAGCTATAGTCCCATCACTGAGATCATCGTACTTAACCCTTTGAGCATGTAGAATTTTTGTCAGGAAAACACAGAGTTTGACCTCAAATTTTCAAATGACAATCGCTTCAGAACGGTAACAGTTAGAGGCAAAGTCCCAATTACAAAAATGTTGCAGAGAAACCCAAGTGTCTGCCAAGTGAACTTGCATCCACGCATAGTGCATAATTGGACCTAATTTGCATATTGCAACAATCCAAATTTTATTATAACACTATAGCGTCAGAATTACAGTTAGATGCAAAGTCCCAATTATAAAAATGTTGCAGAGGAGCCCAAGTGTCTGCCAGGTCAACTTGAATCCATACATTGTGCATAATTGGACCTAATTACTGCTCCGGAAAAGCGGTAGAAGATGGATGGATGGACAATTTTTATTTCACACACTGTCACCACATTTGTCCCATCATTGACAAAATTACTAAAAATCATTCAAAACAAAAACAATTTTGGTGTCACACTGTCACCACATGGCCTTTTGTCCCTTCATCCTCTACCGCTCCGGAAAAGCGGTAGAAGATGGATGGATGGACAGTTTTTGTTTCACACACTGTCACCACATAGCCTTTTGTCCCATCACTGACAAAATTACTAAAAATCATTAAAAAAAACCCTCACAAATCTCATGGCACATTTGTTTCACACTAAACTAAAATGAAGCAAATGAAACACAGTTTATGCAACAAATATGTACCTGTTTGTTTCGTCGGTCACAAGCATCCAGAATTACGGAGTCCAAAAAAGCGACACAAAATCAGTGGCGGGCGCAGATGACAGGTCCTTCTCTCCACGATATCCAACTGTCTGTTCAAATGCTTTCAGCCATGGCTGATAAACTTCTTCATCTCTAAGAAGCTCCCAGCCGTCAATGTCCAAACCTTCCGCCGCATCGCCACTACGATTTTCCTGCCACCGTGCACACGTGGCGCATGTCGATGCGCACTGGCAGTGTGCTCTTGCCCAGCCAAACGTCGCCCACGGGCTGCTCTGGACCTTTTTGCTCTGCGACCACGGGTTGGCAAAGCAGAACAATCTGCAGATGAGGCTCCTGTGCCATTTTGGGCACGGCTGGACACAGAAAACGCAGCTGCAGCGTCACGCGCAAGCTGTCCGTCTCCACTTTCACAAGAACTGCTTGCACCATTGTCCGAAGGCACATAATCAGAGCTGGACTCTAACGCAGATGATGAACTAGGGCTAAGCTCTTCCTCTGACCCAGGAGCGGTGAATACCAGTGCCAATACCTCTTCCGCTGAGAGCGTTTTCCTCGCCATCCTGTCTCCTCCGTGTCAAACAGCAGAATGAAAGGGGACGTGCTTCAAACGCTGATTTGACCTACTTATTGCATTGAACCATTTCCAGTTCTCACGGTAAATGAAAAGCCACACCTCTCGGCCACCAAGTGGTGTTAAAAGGTTTGTACATTTCACACTCTATTCAGCTGTACAGGCTTTGTTTGGACTGATAGCTGACAGGCGCAGAAGTGCGCCATACACACTCAAAGGGTTAAGAATAGCTTTGGAAGTCTGCGTGGTGCAACCAATATACAGTCCATTCTAAAGACTGGTCTTAAATAAAAGTAGCTTCACATTTAAGACCAGTATTCATTAAGACCAGTTAGTGTAACAGACCAAAGGGCCACGATTCTAGTATTTCCACACACTATAACCAGGATATAATTTAATTAGCATTATTTGAGCCTTCTGACTCATCATCAGCTTTATGAGAAGTTTGTTCAAGATGATGCACAGAAGAGGAAACTTCCCAAAGCAGAAGCTGGTTGTTGGTCTATTGTGAAAAGGTATTATATTATTTTATACTGAATTTAGGAAAAGAAAATTAAGGAAGCATTAGCATATCCATTTCAGTCAATTTTATTTGTGCATGAACACACATGCATGCACAAGAAAGCTCAGCTCCTTTCAGTGCCACAAATACAGTCTCATTCTGTGGGAACCACTGATGACTCATCCAGCAGTAAATATAACCAGAGACATCTTGCGGATGTGGATAAGGTGAAAAGGCAGGTACACAAACCTGGACTGTTGGCAGTCATCTGCATCAGCAAAGCCATCTGTTTTCGCTCTGACAGCGGATACCCAAACAAAAGGTTAGACGCCTGGAACTTCTTGCCCCCAGCCTCCTTTTTCACCTTCTTTTTCTCTGGTCCATCTCTATCTGCAACAAAACCAGCAAACATTTTTTTCAGAAAAGTTCAACAAGTCTGACATGTTGAATAAACAAAAATATTGTCACAGTAACACTTTTCTTCCTCCCCTTGTATCTGTTGACGTAGAGAAACAGATGACAAGCATGAGGTTTGAAAATGGGGACCCAAAGAGGGGAGGGGGGGAAAGACAGCATTCTCTCAAGCCAGCCAAGTGCAGACGGCACTCCTCAGCCCCCTTTGTCTCCATCGGGTGGTTGTTACTAAACACAGACATGCGTTAGCTGTAACGGAGAGATGCAAGGCAAAAACACACACACGTGCATGTGTGTATGTGTGTTTACAGCAGAGTAGCAGCGCAGAGTGGATGACGTGACTTGAAGAGGACACGGGGGCTGAGGATCGGGCTGCAGCGATTACCTGCGTATATCCTGCAGGGAGGCACTAATCTTTCTCCCCAGGTCTCACTCGACTGGCCTGGGTCTGAGTCATCTACAGTGTAAAGCAGAGAGGTTGGGGAGGGGGGAGAGAGGAGGTAAGGGAGAGCAAGGAAGGGGTGGAAGGGTGGAAAAGCACTGCATTAACGCTCACGCTCTCTCTCGCTCTCCACATTTCACATGTACTCAAATACAGGCACGCGCACTCCATGCACAGATTATGAGTCATGGTAACACAGGGAGGGGGGATCCAATCTGAAGGAGTCAGTGGAGTTGGTTTTTCCATTTATCCTACAGCTGCTCAAAAAAGGACCTGAGCAATGCTGGAGGACAACTGCTAAAGGGCAAAGCCCTTCTCCAAGCCAGTTAAGCTTTATAACCTAAATTATACTCTCAAAATTGAGGGTTCTTATCTGCTATAATGACACAGGACCACACACTGAAAATCATTATGTTCATCTTTGCTCTACAGAGGAGATCAAGACAAACCTGCAGGACTTAATTCAATATATAAACATGCGCTTTATTTATTGTAATTACAGCAGTACAGTACTCCAGCTTACTTTCTGGTCTGATCTGATATAAACATACATTTAAACTTCCTCTGAAGTGTTAGGGATGGAAAAGTGTTTACATAAGTTGGGGAGTAAAATATCTTCAACCTTAGGCAGAGTGCTAGACTGAACGCTTTTTCTTCAACACAGTGACCATCTGCATTCTGGCACTAAACGTTAGAAAAATGTAATGAAATAGCATATTCAGAAAAACCTGGACCACATTAAAAAGACAGTTCACCCTGAATTTAATTCAACATTTGTGTCTATCTGCAGTGCCACTTCTCAAGTTTCATCTATCTATAAATGCAAGAAATCTCTGTCTGCTTGTGTGTGTCTGTGTGTGTATTCCTCAGATATCTCCCAAACTGTTTGTCAGACTGGCCTCAGGTTTTGCTCAGCGCTTTGCTGAGGTTACAAGGGTGTGCATCCCCGAGTATGGAGTTGCTTAGTGAAAATATGTAATTTTTATCAATAAAAGTTCAGCCATTGCTCCACTTCTTCATGTTCTGGCTTCTATAAGTGTGGGTGGGGTTTCGGATTGACTTCGTACTGATTGGATAATACATGGCATCACGACCAGTCTCCAGAGCACTCCGCAAACAAACCAAGGAAGTGAAAAGTGACAAATTTGACCAGAAAAAGAGAATACCAATGACTTTATGCTTTAAAAAAAAAAAAATTGTACTATAATGTTGCCATGATTGCGTAGCTCTAAAGGATAATTTGGCATATCGATGGCTGAAATGCAAAACCTATCTGCAGGATTTTCTGATTTGCGGATTTCACTTTGGATGATGAGAACAAGGAAGGCTGCTCATATCTGTCTGCAAGACTGTCCCGCTCTTTATTGTGACAGAAAATTATTCTGATGAAAAAAATAGCATAGCATTCTGCAAGAAAAAGTTTTGTTTTTTTTTCTCAAAAAAGTGCATTTTTCAGATAGGGCGTTTTGGCTATCCATACGTGAAGAACGCAAGGTGGACGGGTGTGCGGGGGGGGGGGGGGGGGCAGCCGCTGGACCAGCTTATCGCAGTCCTTCCCAGGGAGCCAAGCCCAGTCTGCCCGACTAACGGGACGGAGTCTCGGCTGCTGCTTCATCCGTGTGCCACCACTGTCCTTTGTGGCACCACAGGTTCAACATGGCACTCCTCCCGGTGCACGGCTATCTAAAAATTAAAAGTTAGTAATAATACCACCATGATTGTGGAGTGGAACGGCCAGATCAATTGCATATCATATGCGGACACATATGCACACTTTGACTAAATGACAACCGTGACAAAAAACACCCAAATAATGAAATAAATATTTTTTTATTTACTGACAAATGGGCAACACTGATGTAAAAGTTGCAGGCAAACGGGTCATTCTGCTGTGTATACAGTAAATGTTTGGGGTTTTGTACTTATAACACTGGTCAACATCAAATTTATTGTCTAAGTTTTTTTTAGCTGATTTAGGACAATTTTGATGTGCTAAATCCAAAAATCACATTGGTTTTGCTCAATCAGGTCTTTTTGAACTATGGCCACATGTTTTTTTTACGTTTTTGTTGTACAGGTGTTTTTGTACACCTGTACAACTGTTATACAACTGTTTATAACTTAACGTAACAGCCTGACCTGATCGAGAGAAACGGATGTCATTTTTTAATTCAGCGGTGCAAAATTGTCTTAATTCAGTTGAAAATCACAGACAACTTACGAAAAAATTATTTTTGTTATGTTGTGTAATAGTGCTAAAATATAAAAGGATGCCCTACAATGGGTCTCAAATATTTGTAAACGTGTCCTATTATAGTACTGCATGAGTTTATTGACAATACACTACAAAACTACACCACATATAAACAAACAATTATAATGATGACTGAACAACTCCCATTTCCCAAAGTGCATGATACAACACTTATGAATATGAAAAATATGAAAGTCTGACAAACAAATAAACAAGGGTTCTTAAACAGTTGCTAATATTAGATGTCCCATTCATTTTCAGTTATTCTGTAATTAATATTCACACAATCAAATAAATCTTAGTGTTCACTCCCTTTTATATTGTCAAAGGCTAACGTGTAACTGCCTAAATATAGGCTATACCTCTTTGTATTCCACTTTCAAACACAGCCTACATTTGGGCCTGTAAAGCCTAATTGGGCTACCTGTTTTCACACAAAAATACTTGCTTTCTACAGGCATGCACTAGTCTCTATAAATGCAAGGAATCTCTGTCTGTCTGTCTGTCTGTCTGCATGTGCATTCCTCACATATCTCTCAAACCGTTCGTCAGACTGACCTCAGAGTTTGTAAGTGCTTTGCTGAGGTTACGAGGGTGTGCATCCCCAACTATGGAGTTGTTCAATCAATATATGTAATTTTGACTTCCGGTTATGGCGGCCACGTAGGAAGACGTGTTTTACTCTGCTCTGCTCCTAATAATAAAAAATAGGCTAAAACTCTCTCAATTGGAGCAAAAACCTATCCTAGCGTTTAGGCGTGGATATGGTAAAAACCAAGGCTGTGAAATCAGGCAGAGGAAAAACTGATTCGTCGAGACAATCCAAATTAACAGACTTCCACACTCGTGACGAAGCAGTAAAATCTCCAGAGACCATGGCTGAGGACGGAGCTACCGGCTAGTGGTGACTGCCGAAGGAACGAATGCGGTCCTTGCTGCTATCAGCGCTATGAGAGCAGACTTTTCGTCTAAGTTTGATGGGATTATAGCAGCGATAGAAGCCATGAGAAAAGAAATAAGCGACTGTATGGAACGAGTTTCGCAGGCGGAGCTCCGAATCTCCAACGCTGAAGATGACGTCACCAGCCTACAACTAAAGGTCCAAACATTGGAATTAAAAAATAAACGTCTGGAAGATAATGTCCTGGACTTAGAATCCCGGTCGAGACAGAATAATTTAAGGCTGGTGGACCTCCCGGAGAGTACGGAGGGACAGGATGCATGTTCCTTTTTGGAAAAGTGGATTCCAGAAGCGCTGAACAACGCAGATCTACAGTTATCGGTCGTCTTGGAGAGCGCACACCGAATCGGCCCACCGAGAGATAATAAGACACCACCAAGGACGCTGATTATGAAGTTCCTCAGCTACAGAGACAAGATGACGGTCTCCAACGCAGCGCATACTAAAGGAGAAATCAAATACCAGGATCATCAGGTGCGATTCTACCCAGATTTGGCCACAGGAATCCAACAATTAAGGAAACAGTTTGACCCCGCCCGTAAAGAGCTGCGCAGCCTCGGGATTCGTCACGGAGTGATTCATCCAGCAAGACTGCTGGTCACATATAAAGGGAGAACCCATGTCTTCAAGACCCCTGAGGAGGCGCAGGAGCTCATTAAACAGATCCAAGGAGAGACTGGTGGGAGCTAAGCATGAAGCAAGAACAAGATATAAAGGTAGAATATTTAAGCATGTGTACAAGTATCTGACTGATCTGAAACATAGCATGTCTATAAAATATAGATTGTATTATATAAAAAAAAAGCTATGATGTACAAAGTTGCTATAAAATTTTGGAGTTAAGTTGAAAAAACTACAGAAGAGAGTTATTGTCATGTCATTAAAAGTAGCAGAGTCAGGGTGATTGAGAGGAGAAAGAGAGAGTGGTTTGACTGAACCTCGCGGGTGAGGAGCAGACACTGGCTATAACGGGAGACGGAATTTTTTTTTTTATTTTGGGGGGATTACCATGAATGTGGGAAGGGGGAATTTGTTTTTGTGTAGTTTGTGGGATGAATGTTCAACCATCCATGTTTTTGCTTCTCTGTATGAGCATGCTTATTTTGCAAGGTAATCTCAAACTCTTTATTGATCATAGACCAAAGCGTTAATCTTAATTTAACATCATGGAATTGCAGAGGTCTACAAAATCTAAAAAAACTTAAACAAGTATTGAATAAAATAAAAGATATAGTGTGGTGGTTTGATTTAACCCCCACAACAGGCTAAAGACAATCACCTCACATTCTGGTTGTTTCTGCTACAATCTGCCGGTTATGCATGTCACTGCTTTGAGTTAATGTATCATCCATGTGTTATCCATGCATTGTGCTCATGCATCCTGTCTGTTCCTTTGATATGCAAATGCCAGACTGACTGCTGTGAAGGTCCTTTGATCTATTGTTTGAGTTGGGTATAAATGCTGTGCCAAGTTGTGATTCTGTCTCTCATTCTCTCACTTCAACTGCTACTGCCGGACACACACACCGTGTGTCTCCTCTTCTCTGAGAGCCGCTTGGGCTCGCTCCCGGCGAGCATGCACGGCGCTGGGAGCGGAGCTAATGACGGCGGTATGATTCAATAAAACCAACTTAAAACCTCAGCATCGCTGCATTTATTTTATCATCCGCTTCAATAGGTTCAAAAATTGTGTTTTTACAAGAAACTCATCTAATAGAGGAGGATGTAAAAAGAATAAGGAGAAGGTGGCAGGGAAGTGTGTTCACCTCATCATTTTCATCCCGAGCCAGGGGAGTTATGACTCTCATACATAAAACAGTTCCATTTCAAGTGAAAAATGTAACTGGAGATAAATTGGGAAGATATCTAATCATCCAAGGATCTTTGTTGTTAGAAAATATAAATCTGATGAACTTATATGGTCCCAATATAGATGATCAAAACTTCTTCGTTAATTTATTTCTTACTTTAGCATCACTCACAGGGCAACATATAATAGCAGGGGATTTTAATTGTACATTGAATCCCAGTATAGATAGATCAACAGGACAGGACTGTACGCACAATGGATGTAGGATGACCATTAATCATTTTATGAAAGAATTGAGATTGCTACATATATGGAGAGAAATGAAACCCCAAGTCAAAGCCTATTCTTGCTATTCTAATACCTACAAGACATTTTCACGTATTGACTATTTTTTGATCTCCACAGAATTAAGGTCCAAGATTCAAAATTGTTTCTATGATAACATCGTGATATCTGATCACGCACCCTGCTGTGCGTGGTCTAATATATGTAGATAAGAAATTGACAAAGGTTCCAGGTAGGTGGCAATTTCAGCATAAATGGCTTCAGGATGAAGAATTTGTTAAGTACATAGAAAAACAGATAGATGAGTTCTTTGATATCAATACCACACAAACATCAGCATGTATAAAGTGGGAGGCTTTCAAAGCTTTTATTAGGGGGCATATTATTAGTTATACAGGTTCAAAATCTAGGAAGACTCGAGAGGAGAGAGTCCAATTGGAACGTAAAATAAAAATTCTTCAAGAAAAAGTGTATGCAGGAAGTAATCCAAAATTAGAGAACGAATTACTGATTCTGAGAGCTGAATATGACAAAAAAGCAGCGAATAGAGCTGCCTCGAGTCTTCTAAGATTGAAGCAAACCTTTTATGAACAAGGTGAAAAATCAGGAAAATTATTGGCATGGCAGATTAAACAATTAGAATTTAAAACACCAATTACCGACTTCCGGTCTGGACGCCATGGTGATAGCAGCTTAACGCTGAAGCTCCCAGACCTAATCCAGGAAAACATCTTCAAAATCGGACTTAACGGATTTTTGGAAGAATAAAAATCAAAAGACAAAAACATCATGCCTAACCAAAAACAGAAGAAACTGACATTTTCCAGGCCAGGACGCGCAGCGGCCGTAGAATCGGAACCGGAGGACCTCCGTTCAGAAGACGAGGAGCTGGACGTAGCTAACAAGAAGGTTAGCTTGAAAACGTTATTTGAAGAATTACGACGATTTTGCCGAGAGGTTTGGGCCGAATTCCGTGAATTCAGAGATGAATTAAAAAGGACGAAAAGACAAAAAATCAGCGAATAGAGCTGCCTCGAGTCTTCTAAGATTGAAACAATCTTTTTATGAACAAGGTGAAAAATCAGGAAAATTATTAGCATGGCAGATTAAACAATTGGAAATTAAAACACCAATTACCAGTATTATAAGTAACGGACAGGTAGTTATAGATCCTTTAGAAATTAATAGAGCCTTTAGAGATTACTATGAAAAATTATATGATACCAAAAATGAACCTGATTTAACAAAACTAAATGGGTTTTTGAACGAACTATCTATACCGTGTATTCCAAATGAAAACAGGGAGATATTGGAGTCTAAAATTAGTCAAGAAGAAGTTGGGCTAGCCATTGATAATATGAAATCAGGAAAAAGTGCAGGACCAGATGGTCTTCCAGTTGACCTTTATAAAAAATTTAAGAATAAATTAATAAAACCTTTTTTGGAAATGGTTTTAGAAGCATTTCAAAATAATAATTTACCATCATACATAAATAATGCCTTAATTATACTGCTGCCAAAACCAGGTAAGCCCTCTAATAAATGTGAAAATATGAGACCAATAAGCCTATTAAACGCCGACCTTAAGATAATCTGTAAAATTTTAGCAAGACGAATACAAGAAATTTTACCAAATATTATTAATCGAGATCAGAATGGCTTTATAAAGGGTAGACAAGGCTTCCATAATGTAAGAAGACTATTTAATATTATTTATTTTAATAAAGAAGCACCGGATACAGCTCTCCTATCATTGGACGCCGAAAAGGCCTTTGATAGAGTTGAATGGCCCTTTCTTTTTGAAGTCCTACAAAGGTTTGGACTTGGAAATAATTTCATAAAATGGGTTCAAATAATATACAATAATGCTACAGCAGAAATCCTAACAAATAACAATATTTCAAAACCAATAAAAATCAATAGAGGATGTCGACAAGGCTGTCCACTTTCACCTTTACTGTTTACTATGGCAATTGAACCTTTAGCGATAGCGATACGTTTACATTCACAAATATATGGAATTAAAGTTGGACCAACAGAACATAAAATCTCCCTGTACGCCGATGATATAATTTTGTTTATGTCGAATCTAAAAAAATCAATTCCAACCTTGTTGAATTTAATAAAGAATTTTGGGGAAATAACAGGATATAAAATAAATAAAACTAAATCTTCAATATTAATGCTAAATGAGACCCAGAGAAATTACCCAGCCCCTGAGGTAAATCAATTCAATGTTGTAAATCAGTTTAAATATTTAGGAATCCAAATTATGCCTAAGCTAGAATCAGTCGCCAGCGTCAACTATGAAGCCTTAATGTCAGATATTAATGAGTTAACTCAGAGATGGATGTCACTACCAATGTCGATGATCGGGAGAATCAATATACTTAAAAGTAATATTTTACCTAAAATACTTTATTTATTTCAATACATTCCCTTATCACCACCTTTAGATCTATTCTCAAGAATAAAAAAAAAAGTTAGTGGAATTTATATGGAACAACAGGAGGGCTAGATTACGTTTGTCTTTATTATA
This sequence comes from Pholidichthys leucotaenia, assembly GCA_020510985.1. Classification (NCBI taxonomy): domain Eukaryota; kingdom Metazoa; phylum Chordata; class Actinopteri; order Cichliformes; family Pholidichthyidae; genus Pholidichthys; species Pholidichthys leucotaenia. The sequence continues at coordinate 213,252,618 of CM035846.1, read as the reverse complement.
TTTACCATTTGATCGTGGAGGTCTGAAATGTCCAAATTTTATGTTGTATTATTGGTCGGCACAACTGAGGTCTATGACATATTATTTTTCATCAAATGATCTCCCTCACTGGACTGAAATGGAATCATACAATTTACCTTTACCTCTTCCCATATTCATATACTCAGATTCGGCAAAAAAATTACAAAAACAAGTTAAAAATCCATTTGTAAAGCATATGATCAAAATATGGTGTGAAGCTAAAAACTATTTAAAAGAACCACAGTTATTGTCACAATTTAGTCCAATATGGGGTAATCAATATTTTAAACCAGGGAGAGCGGACGCTGTATTTAAAGTATGGAATTTAAAAGGGATACAAAAGATTCAGGATTTATATTTGCCATGTGCAGACAACATAATGTCTTTTGAAGAGCTGAGGATCAAATTTAATCTCAATAGAACACATTTTTTTAAATATCTTCAACTTAGAAACTTTATTCGATCAAATCAAAATAAAGCTCTTACTCGACCTATTTATTCATCCTTGGAAAAAATGATGATGAAAGATAGTAAAAGAAAGGGTATTATTTCAGAGTTTTATAACTCATTGACACTATCTTCAAGTGAAAATTCACTGAAAAGATTAAACTACTGGAAAGAAGATCTGCAAATTGAAATTTCAGAGGAACAATGGGAATTGGCTTGTACAGAAGCTCAAACCAAATCAATAAATGCACGCCTTAAATTGATACATTTCAAATGGTTAATGCGGATGTATGTTACACCGGAGGAGTTAAATAGATATAACAAAAATATACCAGATACATGCACAAAATGCATGGAAAGTAAAGGAACCCTATTTCATTGTTTATGGGAATGTAGATTAATAAGAATGTTTTGGGAAGAGGTGAGGGTAACAATTGAAAAAATAATCTCAAAACAAATCATACTGAATCCTAAACTGTTTTTGTTGGGTCTGTACCCAGAAAAGCATAATTTTAATAAAAGTGAAAGAACATTCATAGACCTCAGTTTGCTTAATGCCAAAAAATGTATTGCACTATTATGGAAAAAGACTCATAGACCAGATGTGACTCAGTGGTTAAGACAGATGTTAACAAACCTTCCATTAGAAAGAATAACATATATACTGAAATCAAAGGAAATTGTGTTTGAGAATATATGGAGACCTTTTATTGATTATGTAAAAAATTTAAACATAACTCTTGAAGAAGAAGGTGAATGATGTGTGTGGACCTTGTAAATTCCAAACTGGTGAACATAATATGTATACTTATGTATTGGATTGTCTAGACTAAACAGAGGAGCATTGTTGAAGACTTGATTTTGTTGGTGGTTGTTGGTGTTTTTAGTGCATTTTTTTTTTTTTGTAGTACTTTAGTGTTAGTGTTTGATTGTTTGTATTATGTTTGTTAAAAAAAAAAAAGGTTCAATAAAGATATTGTGGAAAAAAAAAAGGACGAACAGCAGAGTGGACCAGGCCGAGAACCGAATCTTGGAAGCTGAAGAAAGAATAAAAGTGCTTGAAGATTCTGTGCTGGATTTACACAAAAAACAGTCAAGACTGGAGGCTAAGCTAACCGACCAAGAAGGAAGACAGAGAAGAGACAACATTAGAATTCACGGTCTGAAAGAAGGAGCTGAAGATGGTTTCAACACAATGGCGGAATGCGTGGAATCCTTACTGAGAGAGAAGTTGGATATTCCACAAACCACTGATTTGAAGATAGAAAAGGCCCATCGTACATTAGCCGCAAAGCCAGCGGCGGAAGCGCCCCCACGTTCGGTGGTGGTAAGATTCGCCAATTTCAAAATAAAACAAGAGGTTGTAAGACGGGCTTGGCAGAAAAAAGGATTTATGCACCAAGAGAGAAAAGTCTTTGTGGAACACGATTACGCCCCGGAGGTTCTTAAAAAGCGCCGGGAGTACAACGACGCCAAAAAGGTGCTACGGGAACAGAAACTGCGCTTTCAGATGCCATTTCCTGCAAAGTTAAGGGTCTTTTACGGTGAAGAGTCATGTCTCTATAATTCGGCGGAAGAAGCAACAATTGACATGGCGAGAAGAGGGCTCCCGGTAACGGTGTTTAAACCCGCAGCAGACCCGAGTGATAGGATCAAGGCTCAAACGTGGTCCACACAGAGACCTTCAAAATCCACGGGCCAGCAAAGGGAAACCCAGCCCCAGAGCTACAAGGATAAGCTTTCCAGTTTCAGGAAGGAATAGCGACCTTTTTTTTTTTTTTTTTTCCCCCGATTCTGCACTTCCAACCCCCCTCCTACAAGTTAACAAACATTAAAGGAGATGCAGAATCAGCATGTGGTAAAACATTTCATGGAGCAGTCATAGCATTAGAAACAAATGTCTTCTAAATTAAAAAAAAAAACAAAAACTTGTTAAAATAGAAATGTGACAATGACCCACATGTTCTCCCCACACTAACAAATACTGTATTAGAGTGAATGTTTGCTGTGATGGGGGTGGGAGGGTGCACACAATTTCATAGGGTATAGGCATAAAAAAAAAAAAAAAAAAAAAATCATTACAAGTTTGGATTGGGATCTGAAATTCACGTTAAAAACATGGGACAGCTTACAGGGGTAAGAGAGGGCCCTGAACACGTAACAGAGTTTGAGGAATTTCCCTCAGAGCCAACACTCCATCAGGGCTCTTACAGGGTCTTTAAAAAGACCTCAGCTCAGGAAGTTTTTTTGACAGTTTTTTGTTTTAAAGTTTCGTACACTATGTTCTTAATGTTTTTTATGTTCTTAATGTTCTTTCAGTTTCTGAGTAGCATAAAAGAGGGCCACCACACTGTTATACTAAATAAGAAAATACAATGGAGAAACAGGGTGTAACCAAAATAGTCTCATATAATGTAAAAGGGATCCTGAATCCAGTTAAAAGATCCAAGATTCTACGCAAAATGAAAAAAGACAAAGCAGAAATAATATTTTTACAAGAAACACACCTAACAGACGTGGAGCACACTAAACTCAATAGACAAGGGTTTAAAATGATCTCTTCATCTTCATATAAGTCAGGGAGGAGGAGGGGAGTAGCGACATTGATATCAACCAAAATTACATTTGGAAAAAAAATCAGAACACAAAGATAAAGAAGGGAGGTACAGCTTGGTAATTGGGCGGCTAGAGGGAGAAGATATCACCCTGCTGAATGTATATGCACCACCAGGGGCTAAATGGAAATTTTATAAAAATGTATTTGACCTAATGATAACTAAAGCCCAAGGTTTAGTGATATGTGGTGGAGACTTCAATCTAAGACTGAATCTATACTGGGATGCAACAGGTAATTCTTCACATCAAAATAACACTCAAAGTAGGAAAACTCGGATCCTACTAAAAGAAATGGGAATCTGTGACGTGTGGAGGGAATTCAACCCTAATGTAAAAGATTATACATTTTATTCAACGCCACATTCATCTTACTCAAGGATTGATTACTTTTTTATGTTTAATAGAGACATTGGAAGAGTAAAAACATGTAAAATAGGACTGATGGATCTCTCTGACCACAGTCCGATCTATATGGACTTAAACATCCAAAAATACACAAATAATACATTTTCTTGGAGGTTGAATTCAAATGTCCTGAAAGGACCACTGAAAGATGAACTGGAATCAGATATTCTCAGATATTTGGAAGAAAACGATAATGGAGAAGTATCCCCTTTAATACTGTGGGATGCGTGCAAAGCTGTAATAAGGGGAAAAATTATTGCAAAACTGGCAACCCAAAAGAAACTGAGACAAGAAAAACTAATCACATTAGAGTCAGAACTCAAGAACCTAGAAAAAGAACACAAAGGCAACACTCATTCTAATGACTCGCTCAAGATTAAAGAAATTAAAACTCAAATAAATGAGATCTACACAATAGAAACCCAGAAGAAACTTACATTTCTGAAACAAAAACACTATGAAACAGGTAGTAAATCGGCAAAATTACTAGCTTATAAACTGAGGAAACAACAAACAGAAAGAGCAATTTACAAAATCAGAGACCCAGTATCAAAGGAAATAAAATTCAGAATTCAGGATATTCTTAAAAGCTTCGAGAATTACTGTAAGAACTTATACTCCCACAAAAAACATAAAAACACATCGGAGGCATTCCTAAACACATTAAACCTTCCCCAACTTACGGAGTCACAAAATAAAACACTACTGTCAGAAATACAACCTAAAGAATTGGAAAAAGCAATTATGAAACTTAAAGCTAACAAATCCCCAGGAGCAGATGGCTATACAGCAGAGTGGTACAAAACCTTTAAACAGCAACCATCTCCTCTCCTCCTGAAAACATTTGACTATGTCCTCCACACAGGGGAAATCCCCCCCCCCTCCTGGAGAGAAGGGGTCATTGCAGTTATACCTAAACCTGAAAAGGATAAACTAGAATGCTCCAACTACAGACCAATCAGTGTATTAAATCAGGACTATAAGCTTTTTACCATTATCCTTGCCAAAAGGTTAGAAAATATACTGACAGACTTAATTCACTTAGACCAAACAGGTTTTATAAGACAAAGACAGACACAAGACAACATTAGACGCACTTTACACATAATTCATCATATAAAAAAATATAACTTAAATGCAGTCATATTGGGATTAGATGCTGAAAAAGCATTCGATTCGGTTGACTGGTCATTCCTATATAGAATCTTATCCAGTTTCAATTTTCCTAACAACTTCATTAGAACTATACAGGCATTATATAAAAAACCAACAGCTAAAATAAGGATTAACGGTAATTTATCATCATCTTTTGAGCTGGAAAGAGGATGTCGTCAGGGCTGCCCCCTGTCTCCACTGCTCTTTGCAATCTTCATAGAACCTCTGAGCCAATGGATAAGACAAAACCAAAAAATTCAAGGTATTACACTTGGTCAGAACGAACATAAAATAGCACTCTTTGCTGATGACATTTTAATATACCTAGGGCAGCCGGACACTTCTTTACTAGAACTAATCTCAGTTTTTTCAGACTATGGAGATTTATCGGGGTACAAATTAAACATGCATAAAACCCAAATTTTAACATTCAACTATGACCCAAATCATTATTCACTAAGTGAACTCAAAACTAACTGGGAGATGGAATCTATGAAATATCTGGGGGTCAATATCCCGAAACAACTCAACAAAATTATAACACTAAACTATGACCCACTGGTGACAAAAATAAAATCTGACCTAGCAAGATGGAATATAATACCATTCTTGGGTACTGCACAAAGAACTGAAGCAGTCAAAATGAATATACTTCCACGTATTCTATACCTTTTCCAAACAATACCGGTAGAACCTCCCAAAAAAACATGGCAGGAGCTGGACAGAAGGATCTCAAGATTCATATGGCAGGGCAAGAGACCTAGAATCAGATATAGAACCTTACAGCTAAACAAAGACAAAGGTGGGCTTGCGCTGCCAAATATCAGGGACTATTTTAAAGCCGCACAAATTAAAACTTTAATAGAGATATGTAACCCAGTCTACACTGCACAATGGAAGGAGATCGAATGCCAAATAACAAGTGACATCCCCCTACAGGCGATAATAGGGAACAATGCCTTACCTAAACTTTTGAATAACACTAACCCGTGGATAGAGACCCCGCTAAAAATTTGGTTTAAGATAGTCAGAGAGAATCAAACTAAAGAGCCCTATCGACTTCTGCAATGGATTGCCTATGATCAAGACTTTACTCCTAATAAAACAGACACTAGATTTAAAGAGTGGAAAGAGAAAGGGCTGATAAAATATTACGATTTTTTTAAGGGGCAAACTTTAATAAGTTTTGAAGATTTGAAAAAAGAAGGTCTAATAAATCAAGATCTTTACAGGTTCTTTCAGCTTAGACACCACATAAACAATATACTTAAAAAGGAGCATTTGGAAAGGGCCCAGTCAGGTGTTCTGAAGGTCTTCTTAATGGCATACAAAGGGATCCCAGGGATCAGATACATTTCTAAAATATACCAAGGTCTTCAAGACTTAAAAGGAGACAACACATCATATATAAAAGAGAGATGGGAAAAAGAGGGGAATTTCACTTTACAACTGGAAATATGGGAAAAGCTAAATAAACAGCAATGGAAAACTACATCATCCCTGCAGTGGAGAGAATTTGGATGGAAAAATTTGGTAAGATTTTTCAGAACACCTGCACAAAACAAATTTACCCATAAGGGGTTGAACTGTTGGCGCTTGTGTGGTGAAAAGACTGCAAATCATTTTCATGTATTTTGGTCTTGCACAGTTATCCACCAATACTGGACCAATGTACAGACAATATTGGGGAAAATATTCAAAATAACAGTTCCCTTTTCTTTTGTAACTTTGTATTTGGGTTTACTACCGGACTCACTGGAAAGACGAGGAGAAAAATACTTATTCAATGTTTTATTATTGGCAAGTAAAAAAGCCCTAACTAAAAAATGGATGTTGAAGGACTGTCCTACACCTGAAGATTGGTCTAACGTGATCCAAGACATTTACTCGATGGAAAAGTTGACATTCGCACTGAGACAGGACATGGATGGGTTCATGAACTTTTGGCAACCCTGGATCGCATATGTGTCTTCCATTAGATCTAATCTTTGACAAATACCATTTCAATAATGGTTCCACTCTTTGTTCCAATGCTACTCAGATGCTCTTTTACTTTTAATTACTTATTTTTCTGTTTGTTTGTTTTTTGCTGTTCTGTTTGTTTGTTTTTTTTATTTTATTCTCTTTAATTTCACTTTTTCTTTCACTTTAAAAAAAAAAGGGGTGTTGTAATAATTATTCTTCCAATGTTGTCAAATAGCAAAAAATAAGGGAACATGTGATGAAAATGTAAACAATGCAATGCTGTAATGACCTGTATACCCTTTACAAAAACTTAAATAAAAAAAAAACAACAACACCAATTACCAGTATTATAAGTAACGGACAGGCAGTTGTAGAGCCTTTAGAAATTAATAGTGCCTTTAGAGATTATTATGAAAAATTATATGATACAAAAAATGAAACTGACTTAACAAAACTAAATGGGTTTTTGGACGGATTATCTATACCATGTATTCCAAATGAAAATAGGGAGATACTGGAGCCAAAAATTAGTCAAGAAGAAGTTGGGCTAGCCATTGATAATATGAAACCAGGAAAAAGTGCGGGACCGGATGGTCTTCCAGTTGACCTTTATAAAAAATTTAAGAATAAATTAAGAAAACCATTTTTGGAAATGGTTTTAGAAGCATTTCAAAATAGTAATTTACCACCATGCCTCGCCGTCACAGGCCCGTGGCTCTGAGAGAGATCCGTCGCTACCAGAAATCCACGGAGCTGCTCATCCGTAAGCTGCCCGTCCAGCGCCTGGTGAAGGAGATCGCTCAGGACTTCAAGACCGTCCTGCGTTTCCTGAGCTTCGCCGTCATGGCTCTGCAGGAGACCAGCGAGGCCCACCTGGTGGGTCTCTTCTTCGCTAAGGGGGTCACCATCATGCCCAAAGACTTCCAGCTGGCCCGCTGCATCCGCGGAGAGAGAGCTTAGACTTTCTGCTGCACATTCACCAGCCATAATGCTCTGCACTGTGTGTCTATATATATACATTTATAGTAATATGGACATATGTTTACTAGATGTTGTTTTTTCTTGCCTTCTGATTGTTGCTCTGAGTGTTGCTATCCCTATGCTGTTGCAATCCTGGAATTTCCCCATTGTGGGACTAATAAAGGCTTATCTTATCTTATCTTATCTTACATGAATAAGGCCTTAATTATACTGTTGCCAAAACCAGGTAAACCCTCTAATAAATGTGAAAACATGAGACCAATAAGCCTATTAAATGCTGACCTTAAGATAATCTGTAAAATTTTAGCAAGACGACTACAAGAAATATTACCAAATATTATTAACCGAGATCAGAATGGCTTTATAATGGGAAGACAAGGCTTCCATAATGTAAGAAGACTATTTAATATTATTTATTCTAATAAAGAAGCACCGGATACAGCGCTCCTATCATTGGATGCCGAAAAGGCCTTTGATAGGGTCGAATGGCCCTTTCTTTTTTAAGTCCTACAAAGGTTTGGACTTGGAAATAATTTCATAAAATGGGTTCAGATAATATACAATAATGCTAAAGCAGAAATCCTAACAAATAGCAATATCTCAAAATCAATAAAGGATGTCGACAAGGTTGTCCACTTTCACCTTTACTGTTCACTATGGCAATTGAACCTTTAGCGATGGCAGTACGTTTACATCCACAAATATATGGAATTAAAGTAGGACTAACAGAACATAAAATCTCCCTGTATGCTGATGACATAATTTTGTTTATGTCGAATCTTAAAAAAATCAATTCCGACCTTGTTAAATTTAATAAAGAACTTTGGGGAAATATCAGGATATAAAATAAATAAAACTAAATCTTCAATATTAAATGAGACCCAGAAAAATCACCCAGCGCCTGAGGTAAATCAATTCAATGTTGTAAATCAGTTTAAATATTTAGGAATTCAAATTGTGCCTAAGTTAGAATCAGTCGCCAGTGCCAACTATGAAGCCTTAATGACAGATATTAATGAGTTGCTTCAGAGATGGATGTCACTACCAATGTAGTTGATCGGGAGAATTAATATACTTAAAAGTAATATTTTACCCAAAATACTATATTTATTTCAATACATTTCTTTACCACCACCTTCAGATCTATTCTTAAGAATTAAAAAAAAGTTAGTGGAATTTATATGGAACAATAGGAAGGCTAGATTACGTCTGTCCTTACTATATTTACCATTTGATCGTGGAGGTCTGAAATGTCCAAACTTTATGTTGTATTACTGGTCAGCACAACTGAGGTCTATGACATTATTTTTCATCAAATGATCTCCCTCACTGGATTGAAATGGAATCATACAATTTACCTTTACCTCTTCCCTTATTCATATACTCAGACTCGGCTAAAAAATTACAGAAACAAGTTAAAAATCCTATTGTAAAGCATATGATCAAAATATGGTGTGAAATCAAAAAATATTTAAAAGAACCACACTTATTGTCACAATTTAGCCCAATATGGGGTAATCAATATTTTACACCAGGGAGAGCGGATGCTGTATTTAAAGTATGGAATTTAAAAGGGATTCAAAAGATTCAAGACTTATATTTGTCACGTTCAGATAACATAATGTCTTTTGAAGAACTGAGGGTCAAATTTAATCTTAATAGAACACATTTTTTAAAATATCTTCAGCTTAGGAATTTTATTCGATCAAATCAAAATAATGTTCTCACGCGACCTACTTATTCATCCTTGGAAAAAATTTTGACGAAAGATAGTAAGAGAAAGGGTATTATTTCAGAGTTTTATAACTCATTGACAGTATCCTCAAGTAAAAACTCACAGAAAAGAATGAATTATTGGAAAGAAGACCTGCAAATTGAAATTTCAGAGGAACAATGGGAACTGGCTTGCACAGAAGCTCAAACCAAATCAATAAATGTACGTCTTAAATTGATACATTTTAAATGGTTAATGCGGTTGTATGTTACACCGGTGGAGTTAAATAGATATAACAAAAACATACCAGATACGTGCACAAAATGTATGGAAAGTAAAGGAACCCTATTTCATTGTTTATGAGAATGTAGAAAAATTAGAATGTTTTGGGAAGAGGTGAGGGTAACAATTGAAAAAATAATTTCAAAACAATTCATATTGAACCCTAAACTGTTTTTGTTGGGTCTGTATCCAGAAAAGCATAATTTTAATAAGAGTGAAAGAACATTCATAGACCTCAGTTTGCTTAATGCCAAAAAATGTATTGCACTATTGTGGAAAAAGACTCATAGACCAGATGTGACTCAGTGGCTAAGACAGATGTTAACAAACCTTCCACTAGAAAGAATAACATACATACTGAAATCAAAGGAAAATGTGTTTGAGAATATATGGAGACCTTTCATTGATTATGTAAAGAAATTAAACATAACTTCTGAAGAAGAAGGTGAATGATGTGTGCGGACCTTGTAAATTCCAAATTGGTGAATGTATAATATGTATACCTATGTAATGGATTACCTAGACTAAACAGAGGAGCATTGTTTGACTTGCTTTTGTTAATGGTTGTTGGTGTTTTTAGTATATATATATATATATACATACAGTATATATATATATATATATATATATATTTTATTTTTTTTAATTTTATTTTTAAATTACTTTAGTGTTGGTGTTTGATTGTCCGTGTCACGTTTGTTAAAAAAGGTTCAATAAAAATATTGTGGAAAAAAAATATATATGTAATTTTTATCAATAAAAGTTCAGTCAGCACTCTCTCCTCATGCCCTGGCTTCTATAAGTGTGGGTGGGGTTTAGAATTGACTCCATACTGATTGGATAATACACAGCATCACGACCAGTCCCCACAGTGCTCCGTGAGTAAAACAAGGAAGTGAAAAGTGACAAATTTGACTAAATGCTTAAAAAAATTATACCATAATGTTGCCGTGATTGCATAGGTCTAAAGGATGATTCAGCATATGTGGAGAACACGATACGCGTGAGTACACTGGGAGGAGCGCCAGCAGGGACTTGTGGGTCTGGCAAAGAACACCGTTGGATCCCATAGGACAGAAGCAGTGGCCGGAATGGTGTTCGGACCACGGTCCTTTGCAGGAAGGCAAGTTCAACCTGCCAGGTCAGCGGTAGACTGGCGTCCCGGCTGCTGCTTTGTGTACTACCACTGTGCTTTGCAGGACCACGAGTCCCCGATGGCGCTCCTCCCGGAGTGCTCACATGAGTATCTAAAAATTAAAACTTAATAATAATACCGCCATGATTGTGGAGTGGAATGGCCAGATCAATTGCCTATCATATGTGGCCACATATGCATGTTTTGACTAAAGGATGACTGTCACCAAACAGGACACAGAATCCCCCAGACAGTGAAATAAATAATTTTTAATTAAATAAATGGGCAACAGTGATGCAATGATTGCAGTAAAACAGGTTCTTCTGCTGTGTATGTTGGGTGTTTGGTACTTAATTTGACTTAGTTTTTTTTTCAATTATATTTTTATTGGTGATCTTGGACAAATTGTTTACATTGAGAGCAGTACTTTATTACAAGGGAATAAACATTAGTAAAAGCTTAGAATTTGCCATCATTCAAATAGGATAAGAGACGTTAATAAGAGGTAACACACAAGAAAATGCCCTCGATTAATCTTCCCATAAGTTTTTTTTTTTGTAGAATAAAGATAACATGTAGACAAACAGTTTGTCAGTTTGAAACTGAACAGTGGACAAGTGGTATTAAATTCTTGCAGTTCTGCTCTTTTCTTCCCTTCAATGGGATAATTTACTTAAAGTCTCTCCTTTGATTTCCTGTATATTGGGTCCATTTAAGCCAGTATTTATCAAATTTATCTCTTTGTAGTCGTAAAGACATGGTAATACTTTCCATCACAAATATCTGGTATACCGTATCATGTAAATCCTGAATTCTTGGTATGTCTGCTTGGAGCCATTTTCTCGTAATTCGACTTACAGTTTTAAAACCTTTTAACAACCAAATATTGCTACAATATAAAAGGATGCACTAGAATGGGTTTCAAATATTTGTAAACATGTCCTGTTATAGTACTGCATGAGTTTATTGACAATACACACAAAAAATTCAAAATTACACTTAACTTCATCACTGAACAGTGACATAAACTAAAACAGTTATAATGGTGCAAGATACAACACTATTATGAATATAAGTCATAAAAGGTCAGACAAATAAGTGATCTGACAAACAAATACACAAGAGTTCCTAAACAGTCGCCAATACTGGATGTCCTATTCATTTTCAATAATTACGTAATCTGTAATTAATATTCACACTATGGCGCATATTTAGAGTGCATATATGGCATTCATATTCAGCCACATATACCTAGTAGGCATGATGGTGCATATTCTGGAAGCTTCACGTCTCAATGGCCAAAGAAGACTTGACCCTGCAGAGACCTACAGGAGGTGTGAAGTTGGTTGCTTAGGAGACGAGAAGTGGGAGAGAATGTCCCAGCAGGAGCCCCGGAGGCTAGAAGGATGAGAGAGACAATGGAGACGCCAAGGAGCCTCGGGGGCTGTATGTTTGCTCAAGGACTGTGGGTTGGGGGTGTGTTATTTGATGTTGGGGGTTTTGTGTCTTTGGAGGGTATAAGAACTGTGAAGGATGATTGTTCCCCCTCTTTTGTTGAGATACTTGCTCGATAGAGGATGTAGACTCTCAATAAACCTTTCCTGAGAAATAAACTCAGACTCGTTTGTGAAGGCATCCTCTACACTGGTGACCTACGACAAACCATGGCCGGTGACGGTGAGCTTTCCGCACTGGACTCTTCAGGAGCCAACCGGGTTAACGCAGCTACCGCACTACAGCTGCCCAATTTCTGGCAACATAACCCGCGCTCCTGGTTTACCACTGTGGAGGCGCAGTTCCACCTTCGGGGAATCTCAGCGGACGCAATGAGGTTCTACCATGTCGTCGCGAAGCTGGACAGCCTCACAGTGCAGCGGGTGGAGAGCCTGACCAACCACCCGCCCCAAGACGACAAGTATGGCGCACTGAAAGCCGCCCTCATTCGAGCCTTCACTCCCTCGCTGGGAGAGCGAGCAGAGAAGCTCCTGGCGCCGACAGAAGGGGAAGCAGACAGGCCGGCAGAACTGATGGCGAAGATGACGAGCCTGAGAGGCGAGGATGACGACAGCTTTATCTTCGCCCACCTCTTTCTCAGAACGCTACCGCCAGCGGTGAGAGTCACCCTGGCCAGCTCACAGCCACTCAACAACCGTGACTACCATGAGCTGGGCCAGGAGGCGCAGCGGCTCGTCGACGCCCATAGACGGCACGCAGCCACAACGGCAGCAGCAGAGCTGAACGCACCCCCGCGAGACGAGGGGAGACCAGAGGCTGCAGCACCGGACCCACTGACGTCGGCAGCGGCAGAGGCCAGGAGAAGCGGGGCTGACAACACCCTCTGTTTCTACCATCGACGCTTCGCCGAGAGAGCGTGCAGATGCACCCCACCGTGCCGATACCAGCGCCAGGGAAAACGCCAGGACCGAGAGCCGGTAGCAGCTGCGACTCTCGGCACGACGAACAAGCTGCTTTTCGTGACAGACGCAAATTCGGGGAAAGAATTCCTGGTGGACACAGGCTCCCAGCTGAGTTTTGTCAAACCTGCCTACGCGGACATGCTGATGCCTGCCAGCGGACCCCTGGTGTTAGCGGCGAACGGCTCCACAATCAAAACCTATGGGGAGAAGACGCTCCTCCTATCTCTCCACGGCCGCACCTTCGAGTGGACCTTCGTCGTGGCCGCAGTTAGCAACAACATGCTAGGTGCTGACTTTTTATGCTCAAACAGTTTATTGGTTGATCTTGCTAATAGACGTATTGTAAATGCACTGTCTTTTTACTCTATCTCCTGCACAGCTCGGGTGGCCCTGCCTTCTGCACATCCCAATGTCACAGCTGCGGGTGGTAAGTTTCATGCACTACTCAATCAGTTCCCAACACTCACGGTCCTAACATTTTCAGCGTCAGTTGTCAAACACGGGGTCGAGCATTTCATAACTACCTCTGGCCCCCCTGTTTTTGCAAAAGCTCGCCGCTTGGACCCAGCTAAACTGGCCATCGCGCGCGAGGAATTTGCCAACTTGGAAAAATTGGGCATTGTTAGACGCTCTAACAGCCCTTGGTCGTCACCCCTGCACATGGTACCCAAGGCTGACGGCTCGTGGCGCCCTTGCGGTGATTTCCGCAGATTAAATAATGCTTCAGCACACGACCGCTACCCGATTCCGCACATCCAGGACTTTTCGGCACATTTGGCGGGGGCACGCATCTTTTCCAAAATAGATTTGGTGCGCGGTTATCACCAAGTCCCAGTCCGCGCGCAAGACATACCCCAAACGGCAGTTATAACCCCTTTCGGGCTCTTCGACTTTTTGCGCATGCCTTTCGGCCTCAAAGGCGCCGCACAGACGTTCCAACGCATGATGGATGCAGTGCTGCGCGGCCTCCCTTTCGTGTTCGCTTATTTGGATGATATTTTGGTAGCCAGTACATCTGAAGCCGAACACGAACGCCACCTCACAGCCGTTTTTCAGAGGCTGACAGAACACGGGCTGATAATTAACCCAGCGAAATGCCAGTTCGGGGTAGCGCATATCGATTTTTTGGGGCACCGCGTGTCTCCAGAGGGTGCGGTCCTGCTGCCTGATAAAGTGCGCGCGATAACGGATTTCCCTCAACCGCAGACAGTTAAGGCACTGCAAGAATTTTTGGGGATGGTCAATTTTTATAACCGCTTCCTCCCCAACGCGGCACGGCTCATGCACCCATTGTACGCGGCACTAAAGAAGCAAAAACCTGCATCTAGGGTCGAGCGGTCCCCGGACCGGGAGCGCGCTTTCTCACAAGTCAAATCGGCCCTCGCAAACGCTGCGTTATTGGCACACCCGGTGCCAGCAGCTCGCATGGCGCTAACCATGGACGCTTCCGATGTGGCAGTGGGGGCGGTTGTCGAGCAACTGGTAGCAGGGAGCTGGCAACCACTTGCGTTTTTCAGCAAAACATCACGCGATAACGAGCGTAAATACAGCGCATTTGATAGGGAGCTTTTAGCCCTGCATTTGGCCATCCGCCACTTCCAGTTCTGGTTGGAGGGGCGCCGTTTCACCGCCTTTGTAGACCACAAACCATTAACATTTGCAATGGCCAAAATTTCAGCGCCTTGGTCGGGCCGACAACAGAGGCAGCTGGCTGCGATTTCGGAGTTTACCACCGACATTCAACACGTGGCGGGCAAACACAATGTCGTGGCAGATTGCCTCTCGCGCGCAGTTGCGCTGCCAGGCCCCCAGGGGGCAGACTCGGCGGCTGTAGACTTGGGCCAGGCTTGCGGCGCGGAAGCGCTCACAGCCCCGGTCTGCGTTGGGTTAGATTATGCAGCCATGGCCGCCGAGCAGGTTAATGATGAGGATGTGCGCGCGCTCCAGTCTGGGCCAACAGGGCTAAGGCTGGAGCACAGGGTGCATCAGACAGGTATGCCTCCTCTAATCTGCGATATCTCCACGGGGCGGGGGCGCCCCGTGGTCCCAGCTGCGTGGCACCGCCGCGTTTTTGATTTAACCACTTGCACTCCAGGCAATTTTCCTAAAAATGCCCAAAAATAACGTGCCCAAAGTAAATCGAAAGCTGTTATTCAACCCTTTGCAGCATCTTCATGGGGTTGGTCTCATTTAAAAGAAAACACTTTGAATTTTTTGGCAAAAAAAACATAATCTCTCTACGTGCTCCGGCCACTGAGTTACAGTCATCTAGCATTTGGATACAAATGCTTGTAAATAACACACAGCTGTCCGATCCGGCTGGAAAATGCAACAGAAATGTAGAACCAAGTGTTATCCAGCTGAGATCCAAATTTGGTAACAATACCACCAAAAATGAATATTTTACACAGCTTTGTTCTCAGGCTGTTCCCAGGCGTTATGGAACTGTGCCAAATTGTGCCAAATGGCACAGTTTGGAAAAACGTCTGTAACTTTTGAATAATTCAATGTAGAATCTTCATTTTAGGCTCTAATGAAAGGTCACACTCAGGGCTGTGTCTGTGTGTGTGTGTGTGGGCGGGGGGTCGTTCCCTCCCCCCGCTACCAAGGACCAAATTCGGCCCTCGCTACATGACGGAATACACTCTTTTTTTTTTCCTTGCATGTTTTCACAGCGGCTCCCCCCCCCCCTCGCTACTGTGTGTGTGTGTGTGTGGGGGGGGAACCGTGAACGAACCTTGAACGCCCCCCCCCCCCCGCTACAGAAGAGGACCATCGCTACATGATGGAATAGACTGATATGCTTCCCCCCCGCGGACCGGGGAGCATTCGGACCGTGCCCCCCCCCCGCTCCTCTTCTGCAGCGGGGGGGGGGGGGGGGGGGCGTTCACGGTCCGAACACGGCAAATGAACCGTTTATCGCGGCGCACGCACTTCGTATTTCGTGCGCAGTACAGTTGTAATTTACCGATCGGTCAAAAGTCATTTTTGGATTACAGTTTTCAGGGATAAATAATAATTTAGCTTATAACACCTTACCTCTTCAAAGCAGCAGAGTCGTGGCGAACAGCTCTTCCCACACGTCAGACGAACGCGACGCTGCTCCGCTCGTGGATCCCGATCAACAGAATTCCATTATTGCCGTTTTGGCGAATGATTTACGACTTTTGTCGTCGGCCTCCGTCTATTCTGCTGGAATGAGTGCAGGTCCCACTTGTGGGTGTTCTCCATGCTGCTGGGTGAGCCTGGGTCTGTAGGAGATTCGTACAGAGTCCTTCTGCAGCAGTAAATATCGCTTCACCCAGCCAGAATTTCTGTGCTTCAATTGGCTCCTGCATTCACAGTAGGCGGGTCCTCCTTCCTAGATTTTCATTCATTGGTTCTTCAAGGTTTCAGAAACCCAATTCAAGGCTCTTATTAGTCGAATGAGAGGTCAATCAGATGAACTAATCTGTTCGCGGCTGTCTCTGCAGTTTTTTTTTGAGTGGCGCTTGGACGCTACTACATCACCATCACCACCATCATGCGTCATGCGCACGAGGGCGCACGAGCGCGCTCTCGCGCGCCCTCGTGCGTCATAGGACGCAGAGACTTGCCCGCCCGCGGAACAACGGAGCGCAAGTGGTTAATCCATTCACTGGCACATCCGGGAGTTCGCACATCGATCAAAATGGTGGGAGAAAAATTTGTTTGGCCGGGGCTGCGTAAACAGGTCAAAGAGTGGGCCGCAGCTTGCGCAGCGTGTCAAAGAGCAAAGATACACAAGCACACGCGGGCCCCCTTAGAACCTTTTCACATCCCGGCCAAACGCTTCGACCACGTGCATATCGACTTGGTGGGACCCCTCCCGCTGTCACAGGGTTTCACACACCTTCTAACCATGGTGGACCGCACAACGCGCTAGCCAGAAGCGGTCCCCCTGGTGTCAACTACAGCAGCAGACGTGGCGCGCGCGTTTTCAACGGCTTGGGTCGCGCGTTTTGGAGTCCCGTCAGACATAACGTCTGACAGGGGTCCCCAATTCGTTTCCGAGCTCTGGTCATCCATGGCCCTCAGTCTGGGGGTGAAAATTCACCGCACTACAGCTTATAACCCTCAGGCCAACGGTTTATGCGAACGCTTTCACCAGTCATTGAAAGCAGCCCTCAGAGCGGCTCGCACGGACACAAATTGGGTTGATAAACTTCCATGGGTTTTATTAGGGTTGCGTTCAGCACCTAAGGAAGATTTACAAGCCTCTCCGGCTGAGCTAGTTTTTGCCCAACCCCTCCGGTTACCGGGCGAATTCCTTCCAGAGAACCCCGCACCAAATTGCCCACCCGCTCAGCTGCTGCAGAGCAACACGGGATCAAACACCCTCCCCGGCCCAGTTCATCACAGTTTCCCACGCGTTTTTGTGCCTAAAGCCTTAAAGAACGCAGAATTCGTCTTTGTCAGACATGACGCTCAGAGGCCAGGTTTAAGACCGCCTTATGATGGACCGTTCAGAGTGTTAGAAACTGGGGAAAAACATTTTTTGCTCGATTTGGGTGACAGGAGAGAATTAGTCTGCATTAACAGACTCAAACCCACTTTTGTGTTGGCTGATGAACAAGTGCAATTAGCCAGGGCCCCCCGCCGCGGCAGGCCGCTGGGGAGACACTCTTCTAAGCTTTCACAAGAATGTGCTAATGACTCTGATCCACAGATGCAAGAAACAGCTACAGGCAGATCGAAGCCTGCTTACAGCAGTTATGGCAGGAGGTTGAAGCCCAAGCAGTTGGAAGTGTGAAATGTTGTGCCATTTTGCTGTTCTGTGTGATATGCTATGTTTCTATGCATTTTGGGTTGTACTTTGTCCTTATTTAGACGTTTGGGGGGGGGAGTTATATGGCGCATATTTAGAGCGCATATATGGCATTCATATTCACCCACATATACCTAGTAGGCATGATGGTGCATATTCTGGAAGCTTCACGTCTCAATGGCCAAAGAAGACCTGACCCTGCAGAGACCTACAGGAGGTGTGAAGTTGGTTGCTTAGGAGACGAGAAGTGGGAGAGAATGTCCCAGCAGGAGCCCCGGAGGCTAGAAAGATGAGAGAGACAATGGAGACGCCAAGGAGCCTCGGGGGCTGTATGTTTGCTCAAGGACTGTGGGTTGGGGGGGTGTTATTTGATGTTGGGGGTTTTGTGTCTTTGGAGGGTATAAGAACTGTGAAGGATGATTGTTCCCCCTCTTTTGTTGAGATACTTGCTTGATAGAGGATGTAGACTCTCAATAAACCTTTCCTGAGAAATAAACTCAGTCTCGTTTGTGAAGGCATCCTCTTCAACACAATCAAATAAATCTTAGTGCCATTCAGTCTCTTTCATATTTGTCAAAGGCTAACATGTAATTGCCTACATACAGTGGGGAAAATAGGTACTGAACACGTCAACATTCTTCTCCATCCATCCATCCATCCATCCATTTTCTACAGCTTTTCCAGAGGTCCGGGTCGCGGAGGCAGTAGCTTAAGCAGAAAAGCCCAGACTTCCCTCGTCCTGGGCACCTGCTCCAGCTCTTCAGAGAGGATAACAAGACAATCTTAGGCCAGCTGGGAGCCGTAGTCTCTCCAGCATGTCCTGGATCTGCCCTGGGGTCTCCTCCCAGTTGGACATGCCCAAAACACCTCAAGTGACAGGCGTCCTGGAGGCATCCTGATCACATGCCCAAACCACCTCAACTGGATCCTTTCGATATGGAGGAACAGCGGTTCTACTCTGAGCCTCTCCTCGATGACAAAGCTCCTCACCCCATCTCTAAGGGTGAGTCCAGAAATCCTATGGAGAAAGCTCATTTCAGCCACTTGAATCCGCAATCTCATTCTTTTGGTCATTACCCAAAGTTCATGATCCTAGGTGAGGGTAGGAACGTAGACTGACCGGTAAATCAATAGCTTTGCTTTAGAGCTCAGCTCCCTCTTCACCACAACAGACCAGTACAACGTCCACATCACTGCAGAGACTGCTCTGATCTGTTTGTCAATCTTTTGCTCCATTCGCCCCTCAACATTTTTTCTCATGAAACATATTTCTAATGGAGCCACTGACCTGAAATTTTCATCAGATATCAGTAAAACTCCAAGTAATACATACATACATAATGCAACTGTGTTCACACAACAAGTTATACTTAATAAAGTGGAATGACACAAGGAATAAGTATTGAACACATGAACAAAAAGAGGTGCAAAAAGGCAAAGAAAGCCAAGAAACCAGCTGAAATCCATCAGGATGTAGGAAGCCATCCCATCCTCCATAGCGCAAATTAATTTCAGCTGGTTAATTCCTGACTGACGGCCTTTAAAAAGGTCCATGATTGTCACACCCCAAAGAACTCATGATGGGTAGAAGCAAAGAGCTCTAGACCTTCGCAACCTTACTGTTGCAAAACATAATGATGGCACTGGTTACAGGTGCATTTCTAAACTGCTGAATGTTCCAGTAAGCACTGTTGGACCCATCATTCGGAAGTAGAAAGAACATCATTTTACCATAAACTGGCCATGACAAGGAGCTCCTCACAAGATTTCTGACTGAGGAGTCAAAAGAATTATCAGAAGAGTTATCCAAGAGCCAAAGCCCATCCGTGGAGAACCCCAGAAAGACCTGGAGTTAGCAGGTACTTTTGTTTCAAAGAAAACGATAAGTAATGCACTTAACTGACATGGGCTCTATGCCCGTTCACCTCTCAAGCTCCTCCAAGTGGGCAAGAAGGCGCCCACCGTTGGCAAACGTCTTTGCTTGTTCCGCTCCCGAATGCAGACTTTTCTACTTTTCTGCACAGTTGTTGTTCTTTCTACAGTGCATGGAGGTCATGCACTGCTAAGATGCGACCGACAAACACTACTGGATATCGCCAAGTCAAGCAGCCACACGGAGTTTACTGGCTTTATACCACACAACCTGCAATGCATTGTCCGCCCCCGCAGTGACCATCAGCACCCCCAGGAAGGCCCCGAAGCACCAAGCCTGCGTGAGCATGCTGACCCCAAGAGAACGCATCGGAGGCAGGGTCGAAGGTGCCAAAGGCGAGACAAGAGAGGAGGGCTACATGCTAGGCTAAAGGCTCACTCCAGCCGGCCACCGCTACCCAGTCTCTTAATTGCAAACGTTCGGTCTTTGGAAAATAAACTAAACGAACTAAAAACAAGGATTGAAGACCAGCAGGAGACAAGAGAGTGTTGTGTCCTAATATTCTGTGAAACTTGGCTTTCAGACAGAGTCCCAGAGAGCGCTATTCAGCTCCAGACACACTCAACACACCGGGCAGACAGAACAGGAGACTCTGGTAAGACGAGGGGAGGATGTGTGTGTGTATTTATAAACCACTCGTGATGTGGGAATGTACAAGCCGTTTACAAGCACTGCTCGCCCGACGTGGAGTTTTTACTGCTGAAATGCCGTCCCCATTATTTACAGACGGGATTTACCACTGTGTTTTTGGCTGCTGTATACATCTGTCCCCAGAGCAACTACACAGTAGCTCTAAACAAACTCCACAACGTCATCAGCGCAGTAGAGAAGAAACATCCTGATGCTGTTTTTATTGCTGCTGGCAACTTTAATCAGGGCAATTTACGGACCATTCTCCCCAAATATTACCAGCATGTGGACATTCCCACCCACGGTAAAAGCACATTGGATCATGTTTATTCCAACATAAGTGGCGCCTACAGAGCGGCACACCGCCCCCACTTCGGACAGTCAGATCACATCTCTCTGTTTATGTACCCAGCCTACAGACAAAAGCCAAAACAAACAAACAAACAAACCCAGTTATTAAAGCAGACGGACAGACGAAAATTCAATATCGCTAATTCATATCTCAAATTGTTGTCTGAGACGAGCTAAGTCGAACCGCACATGTTTTGGTGTCAACAAATGTCGCATAAGGTGACAATGCGCTCTTGAAGTACGCTGTTGTGGAGAGCTGTCTGACCCAGCCAAGCGATCAGCGGCTAAGATGGCCACTGACTGTGTGACGTCAGCTCAACCAAACACACGCACAAGGTCGGCGGCCAGTGCTGTGTTTTGCTTCATGCAACACTTGTTTACGTCTTAAAATCGGCGATTACGGATATTTCTCGGAATACTTGTGGATTACAAATAGATTATTTATGAAGATTAGGATTTCAGGAATCGAATTAATATGGTTTGGCGTTGTGTTGTCTATGGGTGCGATGGTCCTGCTGTGTTTTGCTTCATGCAACACTTGATGTTTACGTTTTAAAATCGGCGATTACGGATATTTCTCGGAATTACCAAATATTTTCATGATCATAAGAACGGTTAGGGGGAAAAAACATGCTGAAGAAAGACAGTTTAACTCACCGGTTACTTATATTGAAAGTCCATCCTCCTGTGTTTTTTAGAAGCAAAGTTCTCAATTACAGAGACATACAGTGTTCCCTATTGCTTCAGCTTCTGTATTAAAACAGACTGCAGTGAAATAGTACCCAGGTTTGTCAGTCTTTCTGGTCCACATATATTTTGCAGGTGTCACGGCTCGCCGCTCTCAGGCATCTGCCTCAGCTGCACGCACACCTGCACCTCGTTAGCGCCCTGCATGTGCAGTAGACATTTCGTTGACAGCGATTTAGAGAACAAGATGCAATTTGCAAAAAGATTGGTGATAAAGAAAACGGCTATTCCAACTATATATCCCGCGATTCCCCAGTCTGACTCTGAGACAAGTGTCAGTGACAGTGGCGTGAAAAGCCACGGTGATCTACCAATGCGATCAGCTGTCAGAAAACGAGAAGTAAAGAGGGTAAGTTTTGTATTTTTAATATTCACTGCAAATGTTTACTAAACATTTTAAATGAATTCCAAGCAATGGATGATTTTCAAAATCAAATTATTTCTGGGAAATAATGCGGCGGCGGACAGGTGCCCATGTCAGGTTTTGCAGTGTCGCGCAAACAGAGGCGCGCTGGCGGGCCCAGCCCACCAGTGTTTTGCGCGTGCTTTTGTGCCTAAAACGTTGAAGAACGCAGAGTTGACAAACAGACAAACAAACCCCGGCAAAAACATAACCTCCTCCTGGCCTTTTCGGCCTGGCGGAGGTAATTACCAATGACAGTTCAGCTTTCAATTTTTAGGGAAGCAACATATTTGCTAAGAAAAATAAATATAAGCCTAAGATTGTAAGAGAAATGTGCTTTTAAAAATGGAACCCCAATTTTCTACCATAAAATGGTGCCCATTATAACTGTGAAATGTTATTTATTGGAATATAATAATTGCTATATCTGGAAACTAGTTATTTTCTTAATCTGTAGTGATACTCCATTGATTTTTGTATTTCTTTGTATATTTCTGCTGTGTTTTCAAACATTCATACAAAGGTGGTATAGTATGTAATATTTCTTTTCAAATTGAGAATTTAGTGTGTTCAAATTATTCAAATGTATATGACATGCGACTTTGATGAATGCTGAACTATGAGAATTATAACATTGACATGAACATTAATAAACTCAATATATGATTTTACAAAACTTTATTTACATATCATTGTTCACAAATCTAATCTTGGTAGGCAAAATCCCTTGTAGTGATCAGATGGGAATGTTTCTCTGATGAGGCTCACTGCACAGGCAGGCAACATAACCCTCACTTCTTTCCCACAAATAAGGCTGAATACCCCCTCAGCACCACCCAAAACTACTTCATCATCCGATTCTTCATTTTCAATGTCATCATTTATATTGAGGTCGTCAAACTTGAGAAAATAATCGCTGTCTGAATCACTTTGCTCTCGTTCTGCCATTTACTATGTATTGCTGTTGTGACGTCACCAATGCCCGCACCTATCGAGAGATGGCGGTACTGCAGCCTCACTAACTGAAGGCTGAGCTATGAGCAAATAAGGTCATTTATGGAAGCTGGTGACACATATTAAATCGCGGGAATAGACAGAATAGAATATTTTCATACAAACTGTTGATTGGTTCAATAAAAAAATGTCACTGTCCGTCTGCTTTAAGTAAATTAAGCGGTGGACTCCAAAGACTGAGAGCACCCTGCAAGACTGTTTTGCCTGCACAGACTGGGATGTGTTTAAAGCTGCAGCCACCCAAGAGGACTCTTCTGTTAACATACAGGACTACGCTGAATATGTGACTGGGTACATCAGTACGTGTGCTGATACCATTGTAAGTTCCCCAACCAGAAGCCCTGCATCAACAGTCAGGTATGTCAGATGCTGCGTTCT
Organism: Pholidichthys leucotaenia; assembly: GCA_020510985.1. NCBI lineage: Eukaryota > Metazoa > Chordata > Actinopteri > Cichliformes > Pholidichthyidae > Pholidichthys > Pholidichthys leucotaenia. The sequence continues at coordinate 213,229,238 of CM035846.1, read as the reverse complement.
CGAGTACCAAGCTGCAAAGTATGGACTGAGGAAGGCTATAACAACAGCCAAGAGGCAGTACAGAGAAAAGCTGGACAGCCTCTACTCCACTCCTGACCCGGGGCGCATGTGGTAAGGCTTGCAACACATCACACACTACAAGAGGACCAACAGCAGCACCACTAGCTCTACAGACAGCCTGCCGGACGATTTCAACATCTTCTACACCCGCTTCGAGACCATCAGCCACAGCACAGAGAAGAGACACACACTCACACCCCCACCCACTAAAGGCGCTTTTCCACTAGGGTCAGTATAGTACGGTTTGGTTCGGCATGGTTTGTCCGCTTTTCCACTAGGGACCTGCAGTCCCTACAGTTCTGTTTTTTGGGAACTGTTCCTATTTTTTCGGACCGCTGAAGAGCAGGTCTGAAGCATACCGGTCCAGTTACGTCAAGCCACTGCTGGCCATTGATTGGTCTGGGCATAGCATCATCAGAGTGGGCGTTACGCTGACGTTCCTGAATCACTCGCGGGCCGCCATTTGCAATTATTCGTCCGTGAGCCAGTCAACAAGTGATATTATAAACAACAATGATAGAATGGCTTAACAGAAATCAGCAGAAATCAACACCGCAGTCCAGCAGAGTTTTTGGTGCGTTTCGGCTGATGAGAGAATGCAGAGGGAAGCAGACTGAGCTTGCAGTGTGAAGCACAAGCAGACGCACTGGAAAATAGATGGTGACGCACCGGGAATTAGACCCAGCCACCCAAATTGAATTGAATGTACGGCCGCGACAGCACTCAACTTCAGCAGTTGAAGCCGTGATATTGTGATATAGAGATGGTGAGTGATACGATGACCTAGCTCAATGCTACGTCCGTCCTTGTATTTTGCTTTTTTGTGTTAACAATATCTGATGAAATAAGCTAGTTGTAATCCTGGTTAAAAAGGTGTTTTTTTTTTTTTTTTTTTTTTTTTTTTTTTTTTAACATGTTGCACTTTCGTGCTGTGTATGTACTTAATTTGTGTGTATTTCATTGTAGAGTCCAAACAGGATCTGCTCGGAATGGCGACATTTTGACACCAATGTATTGTGACAGGTAAACAACACATCATATTTATAGTCAAATCTTTTGCTTTTTAAGTTAAAATATAGGTAAAGTGCCAAATTTAAAGTAGCACAATTTCCACAGTAGCACAATTTCCCCAGGGAACGGTTTTGGCTCCCTTCCTGTTCACCCTTTATACTGCAGACTTCTCACCCAACACAACACACTGCCATCTACAGAAGTTCTCTGACAACTCTGCGATTGTTGGCCTCATCTCCAACGGAGATGAAGCTGAGTACAGAGGGCTTATCCAGGACTTTGTGGGCTGGTGCCATCGGAACTGCCTCCAGATCAACGTGAGGAAAACTAAGGAGCTGGTGGTGGACTGCCGAAGGCAAGGACAACCCCTCGCAGCACCAGTAAATATACAGGGAACAGACATCGAGATGGTGACATCCTACAAGTACCTGGGTGTTCATCTGAACAATAAACTAGACTGGTCACACAATACCGACGCACTCTACAAGAAGGGACAGTGCAGGCTGTTCCTACTGAGGAAGCTCAGGTCTTTTGGTGTACAAGGGGCGCTGCTGAAGTCATTCTATGACACGGTGGTGGCATCAGCCATCACTTTTGGAGTGGTCTGCTGGGGCAGTGGCATTACAGCAGCCGATAGGAAGAGACTGAACAAACTGATCAAGAAAGCTAGCTCTGGCCTGGGGCAGTACCTTGACCCCAGTGCCTTGACCCAGTGGAGGAGATGGGAGAGAGAAGGATGGTGGCTAAACTGTCATCTCTGCTGGAGTCTGAGTTCTACCCTATGCAGGACATACTGAATGCACTGAGGAGCTCATTTAGCAGCAGACTACATCATCCTAGGTGCACAACCGAGAGATTTCGCAGGTCCTTCCTACCTACGGCTGTCAGACTGTACAACCTAAGCAGGGCTGCTCGCAGAGATAGCAAGAAAAACATGACAACCTAATAGTATTGAATGCAAAAGACGCAATAGACTTACTCAATGGTCCTCTCCGGTATACAACTAGGAAAATACCGGTCGCTATGGAGGGTGAGAATATGTATGGGTACATAATCATACCATGTAGGATAACTAAGTAGATTGTTGTGCCGTTTCATTCCATCTAGCTACAATGCTCCGCACTGTGTGTGTTTATATATTTATATACTTATTCCATCTAGCAACAATGCTCCACGCTGTGTGTGTTTATATATTTACATATTTATTCCATCTAGCTACAATGCTCCACACTGTGTGTGTTTATATATTTACATATTTATTCCATCTAGCAACAATGCTCCACGCTGTGTGTGTTTATATATTTACATATTTATTCCATCTAGCTACAATGCTCCACACTGTGTGTGTTTATATATTTACATATTTATTCCATCTAGCTACAATGCTCCGCACTGTGTGTTTATATATTTACATATTTATTCCATCTAGCTACAATGCTCCGCACTGTGTGTTTATATATTTATATATTTATTCCATCTAGCAACAATGCTCCACACTGTGTGTGTTTATATATTTACGTATTTATTCCATCTAGCTACAATGCTCCGCACTGTGTGTTTATATATCTACATATTTATTCCATCTAGCTACAATGCTCCGCACTGTGTTTATATATTTATTCCATCTAGCTACAATGATCCGCACTGTTTATATAGTTATATATTTATTCCATCTAGCTACAATGCTCCGCACTGTGTCTATATATATATATATATATATATATATATATATATATATATTTATATGTACATATGCTCTTGTTTTTCCCTTGCCTTCTGATTGTTGCTTTGAGTGTTGCTATCCCTGTGCTGTTGCAATCCTGGAATTTTCCCATTGTGGGACTAATAAAGGCTCATCTTATCTCATCTTACTTAACTTGAAAGGGACTGAACTGAGATTTATTTGATTGTGTGAATATTAATTACAGAGTAACTGAAAATGAATGGCGCATCCAATAATAGCCACCGTAAACCGCTTGTTTATTTTTTATCAGATCATTTCTGTGATCCTTTGAGTTGTAGTCATAATAGTGTATCTTGCACTTTGGGGAATGGGAGTTGTTCAGTCACCATTAGAATTTAGTTTATATGTGTAGTCTGTAGTATTTCATCTTTAAACTCATCCAATAAAAGAACATATTACAAATATTTAAGACCCATTGTAGTGCTTCCTTTTATATTATAGCAATACAAGCACAAAACACCACCCACATTTGAAACCAGGGCAACACAGCGGTGGCTGAACTTTTATTGATAACGTTATTTCACACCATCACAACAACTCAGTATCTAAACTCAGTGTAAATGGTGTAGAGATTGAAAGGGTATCCAAAATTAAAATCCTTGGTGTAATAATTGATAATAAACTGTGTTGGAAGTCACAAATTAATTACTATATTAAAGGTAAAATATGCAAATCAATCGCAATACTACACAGAGTGAAATATTTGCTGAATCAACCCACACGATAGAGTTTGTATCATTCATTAATACTCCCATACATGACATATTGTACTGAAGTATGGGGAAACACATATAAAGCAAACATATCCAGTCTTTACGCTTCAGAGGAGAGCTATTAGAATAATAAACAAAGCTGCTTACAGGGAACCAACAAACCCACTTTTTCTTAAATTAAAAGCTCTCAAGTTGAAAGATCTGGTTGACTTTAAAACTGCAGTAATAATGTTGAAAGCAAAGAATCTATCACTGTCCGCAAATATCCAAAAGTTGTTCCAAATAAGGGAGAAACAATATCATTTCAGAGGAACATGTATATTTCAAAAACCTTCAGTGAGAACTACCACCAAGCAACACTGTCTCAGTGCAGGGAGTCAGACTGTGGAACGCTTTTGGACCTGAATTAAAATCATGTACAACGCTTGGCCAGTTTAAACAAAAACTAAAGGAAGAAATACTCCAAACATATATACAAAACGACATGTAAAATCACAAAAGGATTATCATATCCAGTCTGTGTTGTGTTGTTGCTTAGTTTTTGTCACGTTTTGTCTTGGCTTTGTTCTGATTTGTAATCACTCTTCTTTTCTTTTCTTTTTGAATTCTTAGATGGAACATGGGTGGCCAATATAAGCTGCGGCTTCAGCCATCACCCATTTCACATAACTTATGTTGAATTGTATAATCCGAGGAGTTGCTGTTTAATTTGACCTTGTTGGTTTTTTCTCCCTTTGTTATATTATTCTGTTCCTTTCTTTTAATCTAATCTATCCAAAATAAAGATTCATTCATTCATTCATTCATTTCTCAAATATGTTTTAAACTTGCTTTAATTATCCACCACCCATTTCTGTCTTTCATCTAGGCAAGGGGAAAATGATCCACCCAAACCAGACCTTGCCTCACTATTTACAGAGACGCAGGCTGAAGATCTGCTGAACCAGTACCAGTACAAGGAGCCGACCAGTTGCTTCTCAGTGAGGCAGCGTGGCTGGCGTGTGTGACCCATTCCAGTTTTTGTTTTTTTGTTTTTTTACAGTTTGAATTTTGCACATTCTAAATAATCTGTAATTTGCTGCTGATTGTAATAAACAATTTAGTGATTTTATGTGTTTGCATCATGATTTTCTATTTTGTCTGTTAAGATTCCGGTGGGAAAAGAGTCAACAGTATGAACCATTTATCAGTGACTTTGAAAATAATGGCTCATTTTTAAGAAAAGTAACCAAAACAATTATTTGCTGAAGACTGTAAACCAAAATAGAGACATCTGCAAAAGTACAAAGGTTTATTGTCAAAATTCCCAGGGCAATACTACATGAATACATGTATAGTTCACTTTTGATGCAGAGAATATACTGCTCAAAAAAATAAAAGCAACACTTTTTAATCTGAGTAAGTTTTGGAGTGTTTTGAATTCAGCCCTCTGTAGGTTGTAGGTTGATAATTTTCATTTCCATCAAAAGATGTGGCATCTTTTCATTCTTAACACATTATCCAGTCCATATCAGTGTAGATATCCAGCTTATTTTTTCCCCATTAAAATTTGATGTGTTTTCAAAGTGTTCCTTTTATTTTTTTGAACAGTATATATGTAGTCAGCAATACTCAATACGATATATTTCCAGTTAATCCACGTATTTCTCCATGTAACCTTATGACTGGATTATTTTAATTACTTTTAATCCTAGATCCATTTGTTTTGGCTTAAAATGCATCATAATTGTTAAATATATCTTATGCCTAACTCAGTACTGTTTACCTGTTGAAATATATATTTAATGGTTGATACACTACAATATGGCACCTGATCCATGTTTTGTCACGACACCACTGGCTGGAGCAGGTAAATCCCATGACGTCTCAACAGTCTCTCCATGATTTTGACACAGATCAGAGCAATTGGTTGCACAGGAAGCTAAACACTTCTACAGACATTATAGCCACTTCGCGTTCGTGAAGTTGGGGTCACATCACTGTGTTGAACGTTAACGCCGACCGTTTGAAGCGATATTTTTGCCACAAGAGAGCCATCTGAAACACACACACACACACAGAATACATATTTTAGTACCTAATATCGATAACTTGCCGACATTACAATGTTGTACGGCGGACTTAAACGCAAAGTAGCATTAGCAGTCATTAGCTTACCTTAATATGTGATGTACTTTGTATCCTCATGTCTTCTCCTTTATACTGCTCTATGGTTTCCTAAATGCTCCAGTACTTTTCCAAAGTGTGTAGTATTGCCGCCTCTGCTTTCTGTTCTCCTTTTTTGCATTTATTCAGACAAAAAAAAAAAAGAGAAGGCAGACGCCTTGTAACCTGCCAGCTTGTGTTTTGTGTAACGCTACGCTTGTTTTACGCCAGTTACGCTGATTTTACATAACGGGAGGGAGAGGGTTGCGCCGCCTCCCTGTAACTATATTCCCACCCACTTCAAATGGGACCTAGTGCAGTGGAAACACAAAGCGGGCCGAACAGTACCGTCCCGTACCGAACCATACCGTACTGACCCTAGTGGAAAAGCGCTTTAAGAGGCTCACCAGGCCAGGTAAACAAAGCACTGAGGAATATCAACCCCCGCAAGGCAGCAGGACCAGACAACATACCTGGGCGGGCCCTCAGAGCATGTGGTGCAGAGCTGACTGACACCCTCACAGAAATCTTCAACCTCTCCCTCAACCAGAACAGTCCCCTCCTGCTTCAAAACGACAACCACCATTCCCGTCCCCAAAAGGAGCCCACCGACCTGTCTGAATGATTACAGACCAGTAGCACTCACTCCAATCATTATGAAGTGCTTTGACAGAGTGGTGCTGCCCCTGGATCCCTTGCAGTACGCCTACCAGCCCAACAGGTTCACCTCAGATGCCATCGCCGCAGCACTCCACTATTCTCTCTCCCACCTGGAAGATAAAGGCGCCTACATTAGGATGCTCTTTGTTGACTACAGCACCGCCTTCAACACAGTCATCCCCCACAAACTCACCGACAAACTGTCTTCACTTGGCCTGCACCCCACCCTCTGTGACTAGCTACTGGACTTTCTAACTGGCAGGCCCCAGTCTGTCAGGATGGGTAACAGGACCTCAGCCAGCATCATCACAAACACAGATGTCCCTCAGTGTTGTGTTCTCAGCACCATCCTCTATAGCCTCTTCACCCATGACTGTGTTGCCTCCCACAAAGACAATATCATCCTAAAGTTTGCGGATGACACAGCAGTGACAGGACGCATCACTGGTGATGACGAAGCATCCTACAGGAGGGAGGTGGCCAACCTGGTGTCATGGTGTGAGGACAACAACCTCACCCTCAACACGGACAAGACAAAGGAGATGATAGTGGACATGAGGAAAGGGAGTAGGAGACCCCATCGGCCACTGTTCATCCGGAAGCTTGAGGTGGAGAGGGTGAGCAGCTTTAAATACCTGGGCATCCACATCAGCGAGGACCTTAAGTGGACACACAACACCACAGAGCTGGTTAAGAGAGCTCAACAGCGACTGTACTTTCTGAGGAGGCTGAAGAAGTTTGGCATGTTTTCCAGGATCCTCAACAACTTCTACAGCTGCATCATCGAGACCATCATGACCAACTGTATCACTGCGTGGTACGGCAGCACCACTGCCCTGGAGCGCAAACACCTGCAGAGAGTGGTGAAGACAGCGGAGAAGATCATCAGGACTCCACTCCCCTCTCTGCAGAGCATCTACCACCGCAAATTCCAAAAGAGAGCTGACGCCATCCTCCGGGACCCCACCCACCCCCAACACAGACTGTTCACACTTCTACCCTCAGGCTGGAGGTACAGAAGTGTGAAATCCAACCAGACTGAAAAACTCCTTCTTTCCTACTGCCATCAGACTCATGAACAGATAACTCCCAAAACTCTGTAACACAGCTTCGTATATAGGAACTCACACACCGGCTGCTATGCACACTGCTCACCTGAACAGTAGCTATAGTATCACCTGTCTGATGTCCACATCATCTCTGCTGCTACTTATCAATAATTTGTAATTATACACTGCTTGTTGCACAATGCTCATTTGCACACTGTACATAAGTCTATGCCAGGGGTGTCCAACCATGTGCCATGGAGAGCCAAGACCCTGCAGGTTTTACCTCCAACCAGTGTCTTCAACAGCAGATTTCTGTGAACTTCTTCCCACTGATTGCTGATAAGTGAAAACACCTGCTGAAGAGACTGGGTAGAAGAGAAAACCTGCAGGGTCTTGGCTCTCCATGGCACCTGGTTGGACACCCCTGGTCTATGCCATCTCAGGTTCACATCAGGTTGCACAATGCTCATTTGCACACTGTACACAGGTTCATGCCATCTCAGGTTCACATCATCTCTGATATCAATATACCACTATCACTTTAGTCATCCAGTGAATTTTCAATTTCATTCCTCTACTGCCTAACTGGGTGTTGGTGTGTGTGTCTTAGCATCCATTAGTATTAGGATTGAGTTACTGTGTTAGTGTGTCATGACCTATCAGAATTGTTGTTTCTGTACCTTTAACTTGGCATTCGTTTGGAGAGCAAAGTAAGAATTTCATTGCTCAGGAAAAGTAGCATTTTTTAACTGTGCACATGATAATAAAGCCTTTGAATCTTGAATCTCAAGACTCCATTGCTGAAGAAAAAGCATGTTGAAGCTTGTTTAAAGTTTGCTGCACAACATTTGGGCTAGCTGGTAAAATACTGGGAGAATATAGTCTGGTCAGATGAAACCAAAATTGAACTTTTTGGATACCACATCACACAGCATGATTGGAGGAGAAATGGCACTACACATCAGGCTGGAAACACCATACTAACAGTGATGTTTGGAGGTGGGAGCATCATGGTGTGGGGGTGCTTTTCAGCACATGGTACAGGCAGACTTCATATAATTGAAAAAAAAGATGAATGTACAAATACAGTATACAGAGACCTAGTGGTAGAGCATCTGCCCCACAGCTGAAAGGTCGTGGGTTCAAGCCCCGGTCAGGTCATACCAAAGACCATATAAAGATGATACTTCCTACCTTCTAGCTTGGTGCTCAGCAAAATGGAATGTGATTAACATTGTAGATAGGAGAAACGTAATTTTGTTCTACTGCATATGACTGGTTGTATGGATTGAATGACAAAGTTGGCTTCTTCTTCTTGACAAGAACATGTTGCCATCTGCCAAGATGATGAAGATGAAACGAGGGTGGACATTTCATCAAGACAATGATCCCAAACACACAGCCAGTGAAACTCTCAATTGGCTCCAGAGAAGGAAAACAAAACTGCTAGGATGACCCAGTCAGTCACCTGACCTGAATCCAATTGAAAATCTATGGAACAAACTGAAGATAGGATAGGATAGGCTTTATTATCATTGTCATTTAATTATCACAATAACTCACCTGTCTTTGCACTCCTCACTTTCATGAATATTGACCCATCCGTGAAACCACTATTATGTATATTTTCCATAATCTTGGGACATTTTACTCAACTGTGTGTTCAATTGTGTGTCTGCACTCTGCACTCTTATGTACATACATTGGTGTGAAAAAGTGTTTGCCCCTTCCTGATTTCTCCTTTCTTTTTGTATTCGTCACACTTAAATGTTTCAGATCATCAAACAAATTGAAATATTAGACAAAGATAACACAAGTAACCACAAAATGCAGTTTTTAAATGAAGGTGTTGTGTGAAAAAGTGATTGTGCCCCCCCCCCATTAAAACATAAATTAACAGTGGTTTATCACATCTTTGGAAAGCGAAGTTCAACTTCTCTAACCACACCCAGGCCTGATTACTGCCACACCTGTTCTCAATCAAGAAATCACTTAAATAGGACCTGCCTGACAAAGTCAAGTAGACCAAAAGATACTCAAAAGCAAGACATCATGCTGCAATCTAAAGAAATTCAGGAACAAATGACAAACAAAATAATTGAGATCCATCAGTCTGGAAAAGGCTATAAAGCCATTTCTAAAGCTTTGGGACTCCAGCGAACCACAGTGAGAGCCATTATCCACAAATGGCGAAAACATGGAACAGTGGTGAACCTTCACAGAAGTGGCCGGCCAACCAAAATTACCGCAAGAGCGTAGCAATGACTCATCCAAGAGGTCAAAAAAGACCCCACAACAGCATCCAAAGAACTGCAGGCCTCACTTGCCTCAGTTAAGATCAGCGTTCATGACTCCACCATAAGAAAGAGACTGGGCAAAAATGCCCTGCATCGCAGAGTTCCAAGACAAAAACCACTGCTGAGCAAAAAGAACATAAAGGCTTGTCTCAGTTTTGCCAGAAAACATACTGACAATCCCCAAGACGTTTTGGGGAAATACTCTGTGGACTGATGAGACAAAAGTTGAACTTTTTGGAAGGTGTGTGTGTCCCATTACATCCGGCGTAAAAGTAACACAGCATTTCAGAAAAGGAATATCATACCAACAGTAAAATATGGTGGTGGTAGTGTGATGGTCTGGGGCTGTTTTGCTGCTTCAGGACCTGGAAGACTTGCTCTGGTAAATGGAACCATGAATTATGTCTACCAAAAAATCCTGAAGGAGACTGTCTGGCCATCTATTCGTGACCTCAAACTGAAACGCACTTGGGTTCTGCAGTAGGACAATGATCCAAAACACACCAGGAAGTTCACCTCTGAATGGCTTAAGAAAAATAAAATGAAGAATTTGGAGTGGCCTCATCAAAGTCCTGACCCGAATCCGATTTGAGATGCTGTGGCATGACCTTAAAAAGGCGGTTCATGCTCGAAAACCCTCCAATGTGGCTGAATTACAACAATTCTGCAAAGATGAGTGGGCCAAAATTCCTCCACAGCACTGTAAAAGACTCATTCCCAGTTATTGCAAATGCTTGATTGCAGTTGTTGCTGCTAAGGGTGGCCCAACCAGTTATTAGGTTTAGGGGCAATCACTTTTTCACACAGGGCTGTGTAGGTTTGGATTTTTTTTCCCTTAATAATAAACACCTTCATTAAAAACTGCATTTTGTGTTTCCTTGTGTTATCTTTGTCTAATATTTAAATTTGTTTGATGATCTGAAACATTTTGTGTGACAAAAATACAAAAAAAGAGAAATCAGGAAGGGGACAAACACTTTTTCACACCACTGTATATATTATAATCCTCAGCTGTAGGTCAGAGTCAAATCAACAATGATGCGCACCACCAGTCTCCCCCATAACATATTCATTTTGCATTTCAAGTGAGTTTCGAGGTTAACAGACTATACCATATAATAATTTTTCACTTTTCTCATAATATAGTCAAGTTCTACAATAGAAAAGTTTCTTTTTTTGCTATCTCATGTTCCCCTGTGTTGTAAATTCTAGGGCAAGACATGGGCGTGAAATTCAAATTATGCCTGGATCCATCCATCAGATTTATCAGTGAGTGAACAATCGTACGATGTGACTGACCAGATTCACACGGTTTCATAAATACCATGAAGACCTTTTCGTACCATTATATTTACACCCAAATGTGCACCGATTTCTATGCACTTTTGATAAATGAGGGCCAATGTCTCCAAAACTCGGGGTTGTACTGCAAAGGAAATTCAACACGAACTGTAACTCTCCGGGCCCTATTACAAAAATCTAGTCAACAGACTATTGTCCAAGGTGCAGACTGCATTTATGGGTGTGTCCAAGTCCATTTTACCATTACAGAAGCACAGAAAACTAATTTTGCACTGGACAGAAAACACAAAGCGACTGTCCTAATGCTCTTAATTATTCAGAGGTGTGTTCTGGGCATAACATGCAATAAACCAATCAGACAGTCCCATCTCCTCCTCTTTAATAAACAGGGGTGCACGATCAAAGGTGTAATACTAATATGACGGAGTTTCAAGGGGAGGACAATTCTGTTTTGCACTGAGGAGACTGTGAGCGCTTTCACAAAATAAAAGTGTGATTAAAGACGGTCCATACCCCTGATATTATTTACTACAATCATTTTGTGTTTTCTTGGTGGCCGTTTTATCACTCTTCAAAAAAACTGAATATTACATAAAATTAATTTTTATGAAATTGATTTTCAATAGAAATGTTGGCCTACTGAAAAGTATGTCCATGTACACACTCAATGTACATGAACACACTGATGCCACGCCGCATCCATGGAGGCAATCAGCCTGTGGCACTGCTGAGGTGTTATGAACGCCAAGGTTGCTTTGATAGTGGCCTTCAGCTCATCTGCATTGTTGGGTCTGGTGTCTCATCTTCCTCTTGACAATATGTCATAGATTCTCTATGGGGTTTAGGTCAGGAGAATATGCTGGCCAGTCAAGCACAGTGATACCATGGTCATTAAATCAGGTATAGAGAATGTGCACCAACATCACCAGTGCAACGAATTGTGGGCTAGATCCTCCATGTTGGGAGAGTACTGCAGTACCTGCAGTATGTAGAAGAATAGACGGAGAAGTAGCTACTGAAGTGGGGTTTTTTTCCCTTTTTTTATCGGCAGTTGTGCTCTTCCCCAAATCAGAAAGGATTCGGTATTGTTGTGTAGTGGTTGCAGTAGAAGATCCAGTGCACAAAAAAGAAATTACCAAAGGAATGTCATTCTACCGTTTCTGTGCTTGGAAGCAAAGAGAGGGAGAACAGATGAGTGAGCTATCAAGGAGACATCAGACGGCCTGGGTGTCTGCAGTAAGATGCAAAAAAAAAATTATCTTGACAACATCTTAGAGTCAATAAGAGTGTGCCCTCTACATTTCCACTCAGGTCTGTACTCATTCATATCACTTTATAGTATATGTACGTACATCTGCTCTGGATAGTCAACGAGCTAACTAGCTGACTGTTACTGTCTGTGTTGCATGTATAGGTGTGATTATTACATCAATGCTCCTTGTGCATCAGACCCTTTGTGTTAAGACTTTTACAGCTGATAAAATAAGCAAAATATTATCAACAGTTGATGTGTCTACAATACTGAACTGTTCACAATATTCAAATTTTTTGAGAAATTAAATTTGGAGTTTTCATGAGCTGTAAGCCATGACCATCAAAATTAAAAAAAAATAAATAAAACACTTGAAATATATCACTGTGTGTAATGAATCTATATGAGTTTCATTATTTGAATTGAATTACTGAAATAAATCAACTTTTCAATGACTTTCTAATTAATTGAGATGGACCTGTCCGTTGCTCCAAAACCTGTATGCACGGCTCAGCATTTATGGTGCCTTCACAGATGTGCAAGCTACCCATGCCATGGGCACTAAGACATCCCCATACCATCACAGATGCTGGCTTTTGAACTTAATGCTGATAACAATCTGGATAGTCGTTTTCCTCTTTAGCCCGGAGGACACGACATCCATGATTTCCAAAAACAATCTGAAACGTGAACTCATCAGACCACAGCACACTTTTTCCACTTTGCATCAGTCTATCTCAGATGAGCTTGGGCGCGAGCAACTGGCAGTGTTTCTGGGTGTTGTTGATATACGGCTTTTGCTTTGCATGGTACAGTTTTAACTGCCACTTGTAGATGTAGCAACAAACTGTGTAAACTGACAATGGTTCTCCCAAAGTGTTCCTGAGCCCACATGGTAATATCCTTTTACAGAATGAGCAGTGCTGCCTGATGGATTGAAGGTTGCGGGCATTCAATGTTAGTTTTCGGCCTTGCCGCTTAAATGCAAAAATTTCTCCAGATTGTCTGAATCTTTTGAGGATATTATGGATATTAGGGACTGTAGATGATGGACTGTAGGTGATGTAATTCCTAAATTCTTTGAAATCGCACTTTTGAGAAAAGCTGTTCTTAAACGGTTGGACAATTTGTCCACACATTTGTTCACAAAGTGGCGAACCTTGCCCTATCCTTGCTTGTGAACAACTGAGCGCACTGAAAAGCTGGTAACGGAAACACACACACACACACACACACACACACACACACACACACTGAGTGATTACCGTATGCCCCTGTTGCACCGAGGCATAATAATTGGGCTTAAACTCAAGTAGGGCTGTCCGATATGAACAAAATTTCATATCCTGATACAAGTAATCTTACATCCCGAGAACGATGTACATTCATCCATCCATCGTCTTCTGCTTAATCCTTTTCGGGTCGCGGGGGGGTGGGGGTGGGGCTGGAGCCTATCCCAGCATCTTTGGGCGAGAGGCAGGGGCAGGGTACACCCTGGACAGATCGCCAGTCCATCACAGGGCCAACACAAAGAGACAGACAACCATTCACTCTCACAGTGAGAATGATGTACATTTTCTGCAAATTCAATTGCTTAGATATAAACAAATAAAAAGGACACTCTTTATTTAAATTACATACTGAACAAAAATCAATTGTACAAATTTATCTGGCATTAATTTTCTCCTTTCATTTAAAGATGTAATAATATCCAATTAATATTCCTCTAATGTTTCTCCCTCTCTCATCCTAATGTTGGGGTGGAAAATATTAAATATCATAACGAGGTTTACTTTGACTATACACCAGCATTTCACTACTTGACTACATCCTAATATTATTAAAAATTAAGTGTTACATTAAGAGGTTCTGGTACCTGTTGCTGCTATTCGTGGTTGTGCCATAGACTGTAATGGAGGATCCTCACAACCAAGGAAAGCTAAATCTGTGGCTTCAACAGCATTGTGTAGATCATGCACTGAAAACTAAAAAGGACTGTTTGTGCAATCAGTGGTACAGACACAGGACAGACACAAGAGCACCAGGTATGTTTTCATTTGTATGAATGTCACAGATCTGATATTTGTATGTCATATGTCACCAAGTGCAAGGCTGCAAGAAGTAAGATAAATGAATAAAAATAGTTAATTATCACAAAATATAGATCCATAAAATTTTCAATTGTCAGAAAAGGCTTGTACGTGTTAATTTAACTAACATTCATGGCATGACGACAGCATGGATATTTTAATGTCAGAATAAAATGGACAGCTACCATCACATTAAAACACCCAATCACAGTGTTGTGATTCTTTGTGGCTCTAACTAGGTTCTAGGTCTGCTGTAAGGTAAATTAGATTATGTCCAACATCTTTTAACAGAATATGACCGATTTAATTGTGGTTGACATATTGATATACCTCAGCGCTTTTATTGGTTTACAGCATTACCCTCTTAGCAACGGAGCTAACCAATGGAGCTACTGTATGCAAGGCCACATTTTAAGGTCATCTTCCCATCCCCCCGATAGTTGTGGGAAGTGCTATGATTATATTACTATTTCTGAGGTGTAAATGATCATGTTCCCACATTTCTGATGCCAAAGTAATTGTTTTTTAACAAGGAAAACCGTCTCGTCTCCATGATAACTCCATGTTCTAAAACACTACCAGAAGTTGTGCACATAATTCATGCAAGGCGCCATGGGGGCTAGGAATAAGGTGGATTAGCAACAATTTTACATTGTCATTTAGCATCTGCTGTTTCACAATGATAAGAGTGAGATGGTGTTAACGTTACTCCCCTCTAATTAAAACAAGGTGAGAGGACTATCCTCTCTGATGCAGCATGGTGGAAAACAGTCTTAAATCCTGGCAAAGAGAAGCAGCGGCTATTTGACCAAACCATTAGTTTAGAGTTAAACCGCCGGAGTGAAGTCTGGCGACCCACACACCTGTTGCACAGTGCACGTTGTGGGGGAGGGGAGGGCACTGACAAGTGTGTGAGGAGCTTTGTTGAAGAATGTATGTGTATTTTGCGACATCCTGATATAAACGAGAGAGTTTTATATGAAACAATACATGTTCTTATCTCGTTGTCCGATATATATCGTCATATCGCACAGTTCTAAAGTCAAGGGGTGTGAACTATGCTTTAGGTGCCAATACTATCTACCTTGAGCTCCACCTCATTGAATAATGCCACTTTTTCTGGCGAAATCTTATTGGTCAGCATGTGGTGATTTTGCCTGCAATGACCTTTAGTCCTGAAAATAATAATTTCACAGCAAGTTAGCACTACAGATAGCAAATGGGCACATGACATCACCCAACAGAAACACTGCAAGGAACTGTGGCAAAAGTTGTCTGCCTGTCCCAGTTTAGTAGTCAGAAAAGAACGTGGTTAAGCTGAAGTTTTGAGAGGGTTGCTTCAGTGTGTCATTATTCCTCCGAATACCACGCAACGTTAGAATGGGGAAGTTTTGCTGCATTATCAAATGCAACAACTGCTCTCACAACTGGCGTACAAAAAGACTGATAACGGCATATGCTTTTTTTTAACTTCCTGACTTGGAAGAAAAGTGGACAGAATTGGGTCTCCGAGCTAACAAAGAGGTGTTGGATGGAATGAATTGCAACGTCAGAAGGAAAGACATCAGTTTTAACAATATTCCTGCACACATGGTCGTGTGTTCACAGCATTTTCATGAAGGTAAGTTGTGATTTAAAAAATAATAAAGATGATACGCACATCACACAGTCCACCTGGTCGGGTGCTGAATCCCCCCAAAAATATATCAGAAAAATCAAAGATGATTGCCACACTGAAAAGCTCCCATTAAGCATTTACTATTAATCAGTAAAGTTTTGGACCACCAGCCCTTCCTCAGAAGTCTGATTTGACTCTGATCTACAGCTGAGGATTATAATATATATCTAAGATAAGATAAGCCTTTATTAGTCCCACAATGGGGAAATTCTAGGATTGCAGCTGCAAAGGGATAGCAGCACTCAGGGTAATAGTAAATAAGATATTAAGATAAGAACTGGTTAGCCAAAGCAGTAAATAAATATACATATGTGCACAGTTATACACACAGTGCAGGAGCATTGCAGCTAGATAGTACCAACAGCATTACAGTTTGTTAAATTACCCGGCAGAATATAAGTATGGACCCAGGCATTATATTTTGAATTTGATTCAACAGTGTTGTTGCCACCCTCAATAATAATTATAATTGTCTTAGTTGTGTATTGGAGGGGACGATCTCTATTGTGTAAAGTTGTTATGTTTAGTACATTTAATACGACCTCTACGAACAGCACCGGTTAGGTTATAGAGGCTGTAACCTATTGTTTGACTTAGATGACTGTTTGACTAAATGTCCATTTTGTCATTTTAAACCATACTTGTCAAATGTAAGAATTTATTACTTACTATTTAGAAGTGCAGAAAGATGGCCTCTCTCCAGAGCGTGCCATACACTTTGGCTGCACCTCAGCCACTATCATCTCTCAATAATGTGTAAAAATACACAGGGCAAAATCAAATAATTTCCCCACATCATCTCTGCTATTCTAGATTTCTCTTACTAATCCAGAGCAGTTTTTTTTTTCTTTTAAATGGGAGCTTTTCGTTGTGTGGTTTGATTTTTTTGAAGTTGTGATTACTTGTTGCCTTCATTGCACATAGATTTAAAATCAGCTGGGGACTGAAGTCCATAGAATGTTTAGTATTCTTTGATTCAGCAGCTCCTCCTCTTTCAGGTGACTATAAAAAAGTCACTGTCCTTATTTGGTATGTTTTTATAGTGGCTAATTATACTGGTAATTTTTTTGGGTGCGCTGGCGCAAGCGTCGGGCTTATCACATTGCTTGATTAGCATTTCGTGTCCAGTTGTGTAATAATGTGTATATACTTATCAAGCATCATATGATAAATCTGAACATAAACCCAACATTACACCGCTGGAACTTATAAATACCCGTAGTTGCTAATGCAGAAAACTGTGTAGAAACAATGACTGCTTACCTTTGTGTAAACAACAGTTTTCTGATCATTCACTAAGAAGATTTGAGGCGGCTGTACCCATCCATTGGTGAACTGAATATGAGTATAGTTTTTAAATTGCTTATGGGTGTATGCGCTCAACCCACAAACCAGGTAGGCAAACTCATCTGACAGCGTGACTTGAGGCAGTTGGTTGAAATCCATGGTCCATTTTTTGTGCTCATATCAATCAATCCCATTTATTTCTTTAATTTTTTGGAGGCAGTGCTCCTTTGCTTCCTTATTCAGCTTTTCTGAATAAGGAATTTTAATTTTCTGTTTGCTGCCTTCCATTGTGCGTATGTCTGTCCCCGTTGGCAGTTGCCATAGACTACAAGTAAACAAAGAAGCCAGACCACGAAAATAACGACAACGGCCCAGAATGCAGCGCGGCATGACGTCAATGCAAATTCTCTATAGGGCTGCATGATTTGAGAAAAATGTGCAATTGCAATTACTGCCAAAAAATAATACTATTTGCAATTTCATTCACTTTTCAGTCATTCACCTTCTTAACCGCTTAATCCTTTGTGGGTGATTTTTGGGGTGGGAGTGGGGTGGGGGGTGGAGCCTATCCCAGCATCCTTGGGTGAGAGGCAGGGTACACCCTTGACAGCTCGCCAGTCCATCACAGGGCCAATATTTGCAGTTTGACCATTTATATTTTATTAAAAAAAATTTAACAGATGGTTTCATGATTATCTCTGTTGTCAAGGAAAATGCTGAGTAAATTGATTATTCTGAAATGATTATTTCTCAATTTAAATATTAGTCTAAGTAATAAGTTGCATACAAAAATACAAAAACTAAATTTGTACAGTACTGTCAATGAAATAACATTAATTAAATCAAAACTGTAGCATTTTGTGTGATTTTTAATTGCAAAAAGTGATATCACAATTAATTAACCGGAGTGGTGGCCTAGTTGGTAGGGCATCTGCTCCACACCCAGGAGGCCGGGGTTCAAATCCCGGCCGGGTCATGTGAAAGACCATATAAAAGTGGAACTTCCTGACATCCAGCTTGGTGCTCAGCAATAATGAAACGAAGGAGGGAAATGTGGCGGCACCCTGCATGACAGAAACCCCTCTGATTCTATATATGTGATTAACATTGTAGATAGGAGAAACGTAATTTCGTTCTACTGTACATGATTGGCTGTACGGACTGAATGACAGTTGATTTAATTGCAGTTAAGTAAATGTTACTGTGACATACAAAGTGTACCACCTCTTAAAACTGAAAGTCCAAGACTGTACCTGCAGTGACCTCCATATGTCCCAAATACTGCTTTATAAAACAAAAGTCTGGACAGTTCACAAACAAAACAATCTAAATGGATCAAACTATGGAGGTATGATATACAGTGGGGTAAAAAAGTATTCAGTCAGGTTCAGGTTGCTTTATTCAGCCACCAATTGTGCAAGTTCTTCCACTTAAAAGATGAGAGCGGTCTCCAATTTTCATCATAGGTATACCTCAACTATGAGAGACAAAATGAGAAAAAAAAAATCCAGAAAATCACATTGTCTGATTTTTAAAGAATTTATTTGCAAATTATGGTGGAAAATAAGTATTTGGTCAATAACAAAAGTTCATCTCAATACTTTGTTATATACCCTTTGTTGGCAATGACAGAGGTCAAACGTTTTCCGTAAGTCTTCACAAGGTTTTCACACACTGTTGCTGGTATTTTGGCCCATTCCTCCTTGCAGAGCTCCTCTAGAGCAGTGATGTTTTGGGGCTGTCGCTGGGCAACACGGACTTTCAACTCCCTCCAAAGATTTTCTATGGGGTTGAGATCTGGAGACTGGCCAGGCCACTCCAGGACCTTGAAATGCTTCTTACAAAGCCACTCCTTCGTTGCCCGGGCGGTGTGTTTGGGATCATTGTCATGCTGAAAGACCCAGCCACGTTTCATCTTCAATGCCCTTGCTGACGGAAGGAGGTTTTCACTCAAAATCTCACAATACATGGCCCCATTCATTCTTTCCTTTACACGGATCAGTCGTCCTGGTCCCTTTGCAGAAAAAACAGCCCCAAAGCACGATGTTGCCACCCCCATGCTTCACAGTAGGTATGGTGTTCTTTGGATGCAACTCAGCATTCTTTCTCCTCCAAACACAAGTTGAGTTTTTACCAAAAAGTTCTATTTTGGTTTCATCTGACCATATGACATTCTCCCAATCCTCTTCTGGATCATTCAAATGCTCTCTAGCAAACTTCAGACGGGCCTGGGCATGTACTGGCTTAAGCAGGGGGACACGTCTGGCACTGCAGGATTTGAGTCCCTGGCAGCGTAGTCAGGGATGAGAATGGGGTTTGGAGAAAAAAGAGGAAACTAAGCCGGGGGGCTTGGGGGACGCAAGCTAATGAAATCTGGTGTTTTAGAATGCTCAAATGTGGTCTTATATTTAAAGTTACAAGTAAGTACAAATGCATTTATAGTTTACCTTTTTAATCTGCTGCTGCATCACATGTGTAAATTTATGATATCTGAATGTATGTTGATGTAATAATACTAAATTATATTTTACTACTATTTAATATGTTTAGAACTGACACAGAATTACATTTACATAGTTCTAGAACAGACAAAATAATTCAACCAAGTAAAATAAATTATAAATATTAACAAAATTCCATCACCAAGTCCATCACCCATTTATTAAAACATACTGACATTCTGCAAACATTTTGATTTATTAATGTGTGCATTTGTTAGTGTTACTAGGAATATAACCACTAAACGTATAAACCACTGACGTATATCTGTAACCTGTCTCTCCAAACAGGTATATTTCCTAATGCAATGAAAATAGCTAAAGTAATTCCGATATACAAGACGGGTGACAGAGGGGAATTCTCAAACTATAGACCAATTTCACTATTGCTGCAATTTTCTAAGATACTTGAAAAAATATTCTATGAGAGAATTGACAACTTCATACTGAAGAATAATTTATTGTGTGAGCAGCAATATGGGTTCAGACACAAGAGGACAACTGCATTTGCTCTAATGGAATTTAGAGAAAAAATATCAACTGCCATTGAAAATAAAGAGTATTCAGTTGGGGTATTCCTGGATCTTAAAAAAGCATTTGATACAGTGGACCATAATTTATTATTAAAGAAACTACAAAATTGTGGTATTAGAGGAGTAGCACTGTCCTGGTTAAGTAGTTACTTAAAGAATAGATATCAGTATGTATGTGTTGGTAGCGAAAACTCACAGTTACTGAAGGTCATTTGTGGAGTCCCACAGGGTTCAGTTTTGGGGCCATTATTCAATATGTATATAAATGATATACGTAAAGTTTCAGAAAAAATGGACTTAATATTGTTTGCTGATGACACTAATATATTATGCAGTGGAAACAATCTGGAACAACTTCTGGATACACTCGGAAAGGAATTAGAAAAGCTTAAACTGGTTTGATTCAAACAAATTAACGCTCAATTTAAGTAAGACAAAATTTATAGTCTTTAACAACCATCACAACAACTCAGTATCTAAACTCAGTGTAAATGGTGCTGAGATTGAAAGGGTATCCGGAACTAAATTTCTTGGAGTAATAATTGATAATAAACTGTGTTGGAAGTCACATATTAATTATATTAAAGGTAAAATATCCAAATCAATTGCAATATTACACAGAGTGAAATATTTGCTGAATCAACCCACACTATATACCTTGTATCATTCATTAATACTCCCATACATGACATATTGTAATGAAGTATGGGGAAATACATATAAAACAAACATATACCCACTCTTTATGCTTCAGAAGAGAGCTATTAGAATAATAAACAAAGCAGCTTACAGGGAACCAACAAACCCACTTTTTCTTAAATTAAAAGCTCTCAAGTTGAAAGATCTGGTTGACTTTAAAACTGCAATAATAATGTTCAAAGTGAAGAATCTATCACTGCCCGCAAATATCCAAAAGTTGTTCCAAATAAGGGAGAATCAATACCATTTTAGAGGAACATGTATATTTCAAAAACCTGCAGTGAGAACTACCACCAAGCAACACTGTGTTTCAGTGCAAGGAGTCAAATTATGGAACGATTTTGGACCTGAATTAAAATCATGTACAACGCTTGGACAATTTAAACAAAAACTAAAGGAAGAAATACTCCAAACATATATACAAGATGACATGTAAAACACATAAGGATTGTCATATCCAGCCTGTGTTGTGTTGTAGCTTAGTCTTTTTTTTTTTCTTTTCTGTCACATTTTGTCTTAGCTTAGTTTTTGAATTGTAATCGCTCTTGTCTTGTTTCTTTTTCTCTTCTCCTTTTTCTCATTTGAATTCTTGGATGGAATATGGGTGGGCAATATAAGCTGCGGCTTCAGCCATCACCCATTTCGGATAACTTGCGTTGAATTGTATAATCAGAGGAGTTATTGTCTAATTTGACCTTGTTGGATTTTCTTTCCCCCTTTGTTATATTATTCAGTTTCTTTTAACCTGTACTATCCGAAATAAAGATTCATTCATTCATTCATTCATATAAAACAAGTTGCATATTAGTATATTTTAATATTTGAAAGATAATCTAAGAAAGTAAGTAAAACCTAAAAGATGTTTAATATTTTTATGCAATGACCATAAAGAAATTACGTTTACTAATAAAAGCAAAGATATCTTAGGAAAGGCAACCCATCACCACCCATGACAAAAAAAACTTACACATGCATTATGTAACTCCTCCTAGTGAAACAAAAAATGATAAATTATATTTAAAATTCTTAGATTGCATTTCAAATTGTGAGAAAATATGTAATAACATTTATCTATTAACAATCGATAATCAGCATTCAAATGCAATTAGTGTTTCAAAACAGGCATGACGTCACAACTTACACATGCTATTTCATAACAAATTCATTACGCGAAAATTCTCAAGTACATTACTTATAACAAGAAAAAAATCTTACCTCGGAATGTGTCTTCCGATCACTAATTGCTGTAATTGGGGCCGATTGTGATGAACTTTGATTGACTGGCATCTGAATTTTACCATGTCATCGATCGTTTTGAATGCAGTACGAGCGAGTAGTTCGATCTCCTTGTAGCCACAATTTTGATATGTTTCTGTTTTGAACAGTGTTCAACTAAGGCAACACAACCACGAGATCCATAACTCAAGAAATCGTTACAATAAACACACTGGGCTTTCCCTGGTACTTCGCATTTCGCTATGAAGTCGGCCATTTTTTCAACCACAACTTCGGTATTTTTACCGATCTTTACAGTCATTGACACAGTTTTTTCAAGCCATTCCCAACAAAACTTGTTCCTTATCCCTTTGTCGATTTCTAAAATTCTTGCTTTGTTGTCTTTCGTGAGTTTTAGGTTCACCATTTTCACGAAATCGGGAAAACTCAGTTGACTGAACTGTCCGCCATTTGCATTTCGCTCCGTGTGTTGGATATGACAAAGGAAATCTAACAAAATCGTCAATTGGTTGCTTCAGTATGTATCAGCCAATCAGTGGCCTTGTTACATTACATTACTGATCTCGCTGAGTAGCGCGTTCTGCGTGGTGGATTTGAGCAGCCGATCGAAAATACGACTCGCCGCTCATAACATACCTCTCCCCCCCAAAAAAAATTTTCTCCTCGAATTTAGACGATTCACGAGAATGACCCTAGACATGATCAAAGCCGAGGAATTCCGCGGATCCGCGGAGGATTCTCATCCCTGCGTAGTGTGTTACTGATGGTAGCCTTTGTCACTTTGGTCTCAGCTCTCTGCAGGTCATTCACTAGGTCCCCGTGTGTGGTTCTGGGATTTTTGCTCACCGTTCTCGTGATCATTTTGACCCCACGGGGTGAGATCTTGCATGGAACCCCAGATCGAGGGAGATTATCAGTGGTCTTGTATGTCTTCTATTTTCTAATAATTGCTCCCACAGTTGATTTCTTCACACCAAGCTGCTTACCTATTGCAGATTCAGTCTTCCCAGCCTGGTGCAGGTCTACAATTTTGGTTCTGGTGTCCTTTGACAGCTCTTTGGTCTTGGCCATAGTGGAGTTTGGAGTCTGACTGTTTGAGGTTGTGGACAGGTGTCTTTTATACTGATAACGAGTTCAAACAGGTGCCATTAATACAGGTAACGAGTGAAGGACAGAGGAGCCTCTTAGAGAAGTTACAGGTCTGAGAGCCAGAAATCTTGCTTGTTTGTAGGTGACCAAATACTTATTTTCCACCATAATTTGCAAATAAACTCTTTAAAAATCAGACAATGTGATTTTCTAGATTTTTTTTTCTCATTTTGTCTCTCATAGTTGAAGTATACCTATGATGAAAATTGAAGACCTCTCTCATCTTTTAAGTGGGAGAACTTGCACAATTGGTGACTGACTAAATACTTTTTTGCCCCACTGTATACAGTAGATGCTTTTTATCATCATTACATTTGAGAATAAGTACACATTGAATAACTGTTACCTAATAATTTCTTATACTGTCTCATGTACACACACTGAAGTACAATATACAGTCAATTAGGTCATATTAGGGTATTGCATCCAAACAAGCTTAAGCTAATTTCAGGCTGAAAAACAGAGAGAGAAAAAAAAAAAAGTGACAGCAAGCCACCAGAGGGCAGTGTGAGGACATGGCAGTGAGCCAGCAGCGTGGCAGTTGGGGGAAGAGCACCACTCCTTACCTGTATCCGAGTCCCGCTCATCTGTCTGGGGTGGACTAGTAGTGAAGGACAGCTTGCGCTTCATGGAAGACTTGCCCTTCCCTTCCTTCCCCAGTAATTCACTCCGGTCCAGCTTTGGAGTTTTGGTGAAAGGGGACAACTTGTCTTTGCTCTGAAACAGAAAACATTAAAATAAATAAACAGAAAAAAATCTGGCTTATCAAATCCAGAAAAGGTGCACGACTTAATCTGAGAGCTCCCTAGAGATGTAAACATCACTGCTGTGGTTACAAATTCACTCCACCTGTTGCATTCAAAAATTTCCACCAACTAGTTTGACAAAAAAAAATGAGATCAGTATGTAGGTGGAAGTTTGAGTGGCACATGGTTGTAATACAGGTTGTGTTTTCTGTGCAACATATTGTTGGGACCATGTAAGCTGCAGGTGTGCCTGCATGAACCACAAAAATCTTATCAAAGCAACATCTCTCCCAAGTGAAGAGTAAAGATCGGGAGCTTTACTCTCCTCTCCAGTAACTGATAACCATAAGGAAGCGATAAGAGTCCAATCTTACTGTACTTAAATTATAAAAATTAATACATTTGCAAGCTGGATTCCTGGCAGATAATCATTTAGTGGAAAAAAAAACCCTAGTATTTTACTCACTAAAAAATTACAGAAAGAATTTAATGTGTTCCAAAAACAAGAATTTTAATCCAAGATGCAAATGAAACCTTACCCTACTGGGAAATTACTGGCAATATAATTTATTTTATTTTATTTTACTTTTTGTTTATACAGGGGAGGCCCATTAAGAGGTGCAACCTCTGATCTTCAAGAATGCCCTGTTCACATTCACAGTTACACATTCACACCTGGAAGCTGCCCAGTACAGCCACAGACTGACCTATGGCCACTGAGCAGCTCCACTGGAGAAGTTGGGGGTCAAGGGCCTTGCTCAAGGGCACCACAGTAGGGTTAATGAGAGTGGGGTAAACACTGCTATGTCATCTGTCCCACCTAAATCTGATCCTGCCAGTCCAGGGATTGGACTGGTGACCCTCCAGTCACCAGTCCACATCCCAAACCACTAGGCCACTACAATCTACTGTAATTAAACATTTTATAAATATTTAAAGGTGAACAAATATTTTTAAAAAAATAATTCATCAAAAATGTTTAGGAAGGTGTTGAATTAAAGTCCATTTTTCAAAAAAATTATAGAATGATGAAAAAATATCTAAATAATTTTATGGGACCGAAATAATCATAATACTAGCTCCTGGATGGCAAGACTCCAGACTGTGCTCCAGTGGCTGGCAACATATGAGGGGGGCTGAAAAGTTCATAGGCTGAAAAGTTCACAGTGGTCGAATTTGACCAAATGTGGTTTATTTTTTAACATAGTCTCCCCTTCGGTCCATACACTTCTTCCATCAGTGTTGCAACGCCTGGATCCCTGCGGTTGAAAAATAAACCACATTTGGTCAAATTTGATTACTATGAACTTTTCAGTGCCCCTTCATAGATATACAATACCATACTGTAGATAAGACATGGCTAACATTTTCATGGCAAACGGAGGTGCCATGCTCTGTAGGTAATTATAATGATTGACAGCACTTTCAGCATTGTGATAACAGGATACACAGACAATTGTTCATTGTATTTATTGTAATCATTAGCTATGTATATGAAATGTGACTAGCCCTATCTAATGTATACATATCTATGGTTGGTAAAGCTGTCACAGCTGGTCACAGCCAATGGCATGATTGGGTTGATGTCACGTGTCTCTACCAAGCAGTTAGTGCAACAGTAAGTGTGACACTTACTGGTCAGGAGGTCAGAATCTTGTCTCCTTCAGCTTTAAACATTTTATAAACTGGGGAATTAATTTATCCAACCATAAAACATACACAAGGCTGTACATTAACTTTTTTTGCTCATAGCACTGGTGTTACAGAGGTTCAGTCATGTAGCACAAGACAAAAACTTGTAGTGCAATTAAAAACATCTGTTACTTCTCTAAAATTGACTGCAAGGATAAGGACCTGTACTTGTATAGTGCTTTTCTAGTCTCAAAGACAACTCAAAGCGCTTCACTAGTACTAACCCTCTATTCTAAGGGCCTATCAGAGACAGATACCTAAAAACTATTTAGAATCACCAATTAAACTAACATGTATGTCTCAGATTGTGGGATGAAACCAGCTCACCTGGTGTAAACCCACACAGCACAAGGAGAACATACAAACTCCACACAGAAAGGTTCCCACTCCTGCCAGCCTTGGGATTGGAACCTGGAACCTTTTAGCTGTTAGGCAACAGTGCTAACCCCTGTACCACTGTACAAGTAGTGCAGTTTAATTATTGAAAATATAGTATTTCACTTTATGATAAACGGGAAAAAAATTTTCTTTAATAACAGCATTTTTTCAGTTACCCCCAGAGCCTGCAGCAGCTCAGATCATTGCCCAACTACTGTGGAGATGAGACCAGTCTGTCCTGTTGGCGACGGGCAATCTATGCATTCCAGTTCACCTCACATATCCTCTGCTCCACTTTTACTTTCTTCCCCATGATAGCCCCTCTGAAATAAAACATATCTTGCTTTGTGTGGCACTAAAGGTTTCTGCAGGGTTTCCTCTGGTAACATTTCTCAGTGGCAGCCCGCCGTGCCAGAAATTTTACTGCCACACCAAGGAGATATGAATTTATTAAGAAAAATATATGAAGCAATGACCTTCCGTAAGTGTGCACACGAACAACGCGCGTGGCCGTCATCCGCGCAGAGTGTAGAAGTGCCCCGCCCACATGAGTTTTCCAGTCAGTCAGCAGGCAGAGTCTCGCTAAGCATGACTGTCTGACAGAGACATGAGTTTGTTAAAGTGCGTTAAACATGGAAAAAATAATAAGAGGTATGTAAGCAATGGAGGACTTTATCATGGTTTTAACCCGCTTGAAACGGAAGCAATAATGGAAGAGTTGCTTAGCTAAGAGACGTGGTTAGAATTCATATGCAGCTGGCTTCATATGAGGGGAAAGGCGGGGACTGATGAATTGCTGAGGATATATTTCACCAGCCACTACAATATTAAGTTATGTTCTGTAGGAATTGCAGGAATGAAGAGACCGGCAATTTCTCTCTTTTCTCGCATGAGCAGGCGTGCCGTTTTTATTCTGCAGTGGCAGTAACTAAAAGCAACAGCTAAAAATGCTAGCTTTCTTTTCACTCGAAACTGAGGTCCTTCAGCAGCTGCCTAGAGAGGTGCCTGATGAGAAAGCCTGAGAGCACAACTATAACTGCCTGAACAGATCATTCTGTACATGAACACATATTGTGGTGAATTATGTCTTTAGAGTCCGCTACAGTTCCTTATTATGTACCTGGCAGGTTAAGGTGACCGAAATTCACGAAGTCAATGACTTTAATCTGTCAGCAGCCTTCAGACAAACTAAACGTGCCAACATCTGATTTCAAAATAAGGGAGGTTTTTCCTGCTGTCTGGGTGGTGAGGAGATCTCTGGAAAAAAACAAAACAAAACAACAACCTATAAATATAAAGAAATATTATAACAGAAATAACGGCATCCTTGGTCATTTAAGTTAATTTATTTCATTAAATACAATTTTATTAATATTTTTCATTGTAATCAGAGTTAAATTATTGTTCTGTTCTGACTGCAAAATTATGGTCAAAAATGTAAATTGTTATAAAAAGTTAAAAAAAATTATCACACTGTCTCAAATTTTAAAAAACAAAAACAAACAAACAGTAATTTTGTTTTAAAAAAACAGACAAAAACTAGAAAAGCACTCAGAGCGCATACCTCCGCCAAGGCTCCTTCCGTTTGTCATGGATCACCTCCAAAATGTAATGGGTTTGTGCATAGGCCTATAGCCACTTGTGGTGAAAATTGCATCAAAGTCTGTCCATCAGTTTTGGAGTGTTGTTGCTAACACACTGTGAGAAGATAAGAGCCTTGGCTGAGGTATGCATTCTCAGATCATCACCAAAATATAATGGGTTCCTCTCTAGCCCAAGAACCACCTCTGGTGAAAATTTCATCCAAATCCATCCAGTAGTTTTTGTGTAATCCTGCTGCACAAATACAAACAAAACCCTTGGTGGAGGTATGCACTCTCAGATCATCACCAAAATCTAATCATCTGTTCCCCGTGCCATTACACACCTTTCCTGAAAATTTAATCAAAATCCGTTTATAATTTTTTGAGTTATGTTGGTAACAGACAGACAAACAGACAGACAAACCCCGGTAAAAACATTACCTCCTTGGCGGAGGTAATTAGTCATAAAATAATCCACAAATTTATAATAAAGTTTCAAATGTACAAGAAAAGTCAATTTTACGAGAGGAAATTACAAATTTGAGTAAAATGTTTCAACTTTAGATTTACAGAGAAAAGTAGAAAACTACAAGAAAATTGTTATAAATTTTTGAGAAAAACCTCAAACCTTCAAGACTAAAGTCATTACTCAAATTTTTAAGTGGGTGCTCTTTGTACCCTTAACTCAACTAGAAATTTTGGGTTGTCTACTTTTAATTATTAATTTCAAAGCACTGCTTTTACATGAGTAGAAATTCTGGTTACTATACCCACCTGATCATATACTGTAATTTAAGTATGCATGAGTACATTACTATTATGAATGTTTCTTTCCCTTCCCTACTCTCTCAATGGAAAAAAGAAACACTACAATAAAAATACAAAAAACACACATATTTTTGTCATTTAGATTAGATTAGATTCAGCTTTGTCATTACACATGTATGAATACAAGGTAACGAAACACAGTTTAGCATCCAATCAGATGTGCAAAGGACAGCAGTGCAGTATATGCAGTAATTGACAGTATGTGCAATTTATGCAAATATATGCAGCAGTGCAGAAAGTTAAGAGTACTACCATTTATGTAAACCATGACAAAAAAATCCTGCAGGACAAAACATGACACTTGATATTTTCTAACCTGTTTGTGTACCACCACAGACAGAGACAGAGAGAACCTGAATTAGACAGAGCTCAGAGAGGGCAAGATGAGACAGAAGAGAGGAGCCAAGAAGAGGAAAGTGTTCAGGCAGAGGAAGGAGAGAAGGATAACGCCGCTAAAAAGCTGAAACACAGGATGTCTGGGTGGGACCCCGACTGGGCCAATATTCAAGCCTCGGTTGTACAATACTTCATATGGTAAGTTCCACATGCAACGTTAATGAGTAAAATTTTAAAAAGAAATAAATAGTATAAAATTAACATATTCCAGTATGTTTACTCCCCCCCGAAAAATATGTTGCCACCACGTCAAGGTCTTTAAGCCAGAGGAAACACTGTTCTGTTATGTAAAAAAATGAATGCTATTCAGCACCAATATGAAAAAAAATGTCAGATGCATTTTGCAGTCCTCTCCTCTCCATTGTAACAGAGACTGGTGTATTTTGCCACTGATCTGCGCTGAGTTTGACAGCGGGAAACAAAATTTAAAGACATAAAAATGCCAGTGACTGTCAACAGCAGCCTGCATCACCAGCTTCTGGGATGACCAGTACAATCAGCAATGTGAGGACATGAAACTTGATATCCTGGAGGAATGCACTGGTATCTGCAGAAAACTGTTGAGGTATGAATTTATGCTAATGGAACTCACAACTGTAGCTCACCAATTGTAGTTTGAAAACAGCTATACACACAAACAGGTTTGTTTCTCATCGCACCGGTGCTACATCAGTTCATTCAGTCTTTACAAAGACCCAATTTTCACGTCACATATGCAACATATGTCGCACTGTACAGCCTTGTTACATAAATCTTATTTGACCCAGCAAAATTCCTCCATTTTGCCAGATAACGTAAGGGTAATGCCTCTCTTGTCACATAAGAAAACTAGTCAAGGTCGGAAAATTCTTCAGGCTAAATTGCCGGACTTTGCAACTCCGAGTACTAGCAACAAACCCCCAGCTAGCATTCACGACATGGACACCGAGGAAGCTAACGTTACAACCCCTGAAGAGTCCGGTCACATGTTGGCTGCCATTCTGACTGCTATTAGCAACATGAAAACAGAGTTTTCCACCAGGTTTGATGGCATACTGGCCACCATTGAGAATATCAGGAAAGACTGTGCTTATCCCTGTTGTATCTGCCCTATGATAGAGGAGGGCTTAACTGCCCAAATCCACTATGATATTACTGGGCGGCTCAGCTGAGAACACTGATGTTCTACTACACAGAGGAGAATTCCCCAGTATGCAGAGAAATGGAAGGTTATGAGCTGAATCTGCCTTTGTCCATTTACCTATATGTTGCAAAATTTAAGAAGCTCATAAAGATCACCAAGAATCCCATGGTTAGGAATATGATTAGTGTGTGGCAACAAGTCAGGAAATACTTGTCTCATTAATATTTAGTCTGATATGGAGAAATGACCTTTTCCCTACAGGAGAAGGAGAGGGAGGAGTTAAAGACAGGGCTGAACACGGGTTGCGAAAAACAGGAGATGTCTACAGTTCTGAGAATAAATATCTGATGCCGTTTGATGAAATTGTTGTCAAGCATAATATAGCTCGCAACCAGTTCTTTAGATATCTACAACTCAGAGATTTTATTAGAACACACACAAAAAAAAATAAATAAATAAATAAAAAATCAGTCATTGTCCATTCCTAATTGATTAACACTTGAAGAAATGTTAATGAAAGATTGCCAGGGAAGGAGCTTAATCTCCAAACTGTATAATGAACTGGTTAATGAATCTTCAGAAACATCTATAAATAAGCTCACGGCCTGGAGAGAGGATTTACAGGAGGACATTTCTACTGGGGAATGGGAGAGGGCCTGTTTCAAAGCACAATCACACAGTAAACACTCGTCTCAAATGTCTGCAGTATAATTGGTGAATGTACATTTACATAACTTCTGATAAACTTAATAAATTCAACAGCGTTATGTTTGCATAAAATGTGGAAAAGAAAAAGGCACAATCTTTCGCTGTTTGTGGCTTTGTTCTGAAATAAAGGAATTCTGGGAGGAGGTGAAACACAGTACTGAGACTATGTTACAGGTTACAATACCTTTAGAACCAAAACTTTTCCTATTAGGTATCTATCCAGTTAACTGCAATTTAAGAAAGAACCATCAATTACACAGGGTTACAAAAATAATTTTTTTGTAAGTTGTCTGTGTTTTTTAAACTTATTTAAGACAATTTTGCACCGCTGAATCTGAAAATGACATCCATTTCTCTCGATCAGGTCAGGTTTTTATGCTAAGTTGATTTTGAATAAATCTGATCTTCTGACTAAATTGATTACATTTTTGTGACATTATCGGTTGATTTTTGTTAATATTTCTCATCCGAAATAGATTTTTAAGAGAAAAATCGTTTTCTAACACAATTTACTGATTAAATGTTACAAACTTTGATTACTTAAATTGAATAGTAGACATTGATAAAGGTAAGTGCATGTAAATTGAATGTTATGTCATCCATCCATCCATCTTCTTCGACTTAATCCTTTTCGGGTCGCGGGGGGGCTGGAGCCTATCCCAGCATCTTTGGGCGAGAGGCAGGGCACACCCTGGACAGATCGCCAGTCCATCACAGGGCCAACACAGAGAGACAGACAACCATTCACTCTCACAGTCATACCTAAGGACAATTTAGAATCCCCAGTTTTGATGCCAATTAACCTAACTTGCATGTTTTTGGCATATGGGAGGAAACCGGAGAATTCCCGGAGTAAACCCACGCAGACATGGGGAGAACATGCAAACTCCACACAGATCACTGTTGGTTGGGGGCTGGGATCGAACCCAGGATCCCCCGGCCAAGGGTGAGTTGCTGTGCTGCCACAGTGCTAACCACTCCGCCACCGCACTGCCCTGTTACATCATCATTATTCAAAATTCAGAGCTTCAACTTCCGTTTATTTGAACCTCTAGAATGCTCAGTGGCAGGGATGTCTCTCTTCAGAGTCCAACAGTAATCAGCCATCATGACAATTTATGACATCATGTCATAAATTGGCATATGCAAACTCTTCAGAGTTCGAGAAATTTCAAGAAATAAAAAAGAATTTTGCATCATATAAAGCGAAAATACCCGTACATGTAAATGAAAATGTAAAAAACAACATGTGGCCATAGTTCAAAAAGTTGACCTGATTGAGCAAAACCAATGTGATTTTTGGATTCAGCACATCAAAACTGTCAAAAATCAAATCAAAATCAGCTAAAAAGAAAACAAAAAAAACCCCAAACAGACAATAAATTTGGTGTTGACCAGTGTTATTTTTGGGATATGGGTCTATTGTTGGCCAAAAGGGTCATTGCATTAACTTGGAAGGAGATGGACAGGCCGAGGATAGGTAAATGGATTTCAGAGTCAACTACAACTCTGCCCTTAGAAAAGATCACATATGCAACCAGGGGTAAGCAATCAACATTTTACAACATTTGGGGCCTCTTTGAAAAGTTTTTAGCAAATAAAAACTTACACCAATCAATGAAAGCACCTGAGGATGATTTATAAGTGGCCCTCTGCAGTCCCATTCTGACATGAGAGGTATGCTGATGTGTAAAATGTAATTTATATTGCCCACTAACCAACATGTGTGTAAAGTATTTATATGAGTATCTGTAAGGTACTTTTTTGGTGTGTGTACCAGTGTCAAGGTAGGGGTGTGTGTGTGTGTGGGGGGGGGTGTTATGTTCTACATTGTTATGTGTTGGGGCCACTAGGTTCCAGTGGCTCTGTGTATGTGTTAAATGTTTGAAATAAATAAAGATATTGTTGAAAAAAAAAATTGCATCATCGGTGCCTCTATTATTGAATGAAATTCCCTAACTGCACAGATGACTTCGACCTTGAGCGTAACTTGGATGCAGAACCACCTCAGGATAGTTGTGAGTTTGGTGACTACTGGGGAAACTGCCTAGAATGAATGAATGAATGAATAAGGTTTATTGTCAATACTACCATACGTATACATACAGGAGAATTGAAATTTGACTTGACATTGGGCGTGCTCAGTAAGCGCATCCCATAGCCGGGGCAGCCCGAAGGCGCCAGTCGAATGGGGGGGGGGGGGGGGTGAAGAGGGGGGAGGGGGGAAGGATAGGGAAAAACACAATAGGAGAGAGAAAAAAGCATTGTTGATCAAAATAAAGCTCATTTTATGACCAAAATTTTGATTACAAGAAAAAAACTCTCAAATGCACAATTAGCAGACAATAGATCACACAATGACAAAGCAGTAGTTGAGAGAGTCAGTGTATTGTGAATATACTGTATATCAGTAATTGTGTCAGTAGTGTAATGTTGAATGCAAGTGTAGGTGTGTCAATTGCTAGTGAACAGCAGAGGGCACCTCCTGGCAGTGGAGAGATGTTAAAGTCATGTGATCTAAACAGTCTAGTGTCTCTCGCTCTGCTTGCAGGTGGTAAATTGTCACATGGTGCACTGTCCCTGAGCGTTCATCTGTTGAAACAATAACAACTGTGTCTTGTTTGGGTTAGCAGGCAGAGCCGCTCCTTCCGCTTATCTTCGTCAGGAGGAATGTAAACACGGGGCACCAAAGACAAGGTCAAATCAAATCAGCACAGTGCACTCAGAGAATAGAATTTTTCCTCACCCATGCAATTCTGTGCTTTCATAATTTCCATGTGCAGGCTTAAGCTTTTTTCCATGGAGAGCACAGGGCTCCAGATGTATTCCTCCACTGAATCACTGTCATTCAGTTCACCGTTTGCCGCTACTCATGCCCTCCCCAACTGGTCGAATTTGATGAAGGAGCTTGCCGGGTCCGCTTTGATCAGCTCTCTCACCTTCCTTCAATTTCTGATGCATCAGGGAACTTCACAGCCAAAAATAGAACTCCTGAGATCATAACCAATAATGTTTCCACAGACGCATGAATTCCAATGTCCATGAGTCTCCTCGCAGGTTCCAATTCTTGGGCTCCCCCTTGGCCCGATTCTTGTTGAAAAATAGTGACAATAGCACATTTAAGCCGCTTCCAAATCCATAATTTCCATTTAGATTAAGATTCAGCAGGAGAAGAGCGACTAAACACAGACAAAAACACAACATTGCAAAGCTGGGAATAGGTCAGGAAAGCAGACGAGAGGAGGGAAGAAAAATGCGACTGCTCTCTCTCAAGGCAAGAAGAAGACTTGAAAGAGTCTAGAAAGAGTAGTGATTCACGTGAAATGTGGACGGATGGACAGACAAATAGGCAAACAACGCCTCATAACATTAGCTTCTTTGGGCTTCACCAGAATGAGATAAATTAATATCTGTAACATGTTTGTTATGATGAATTTACGAAATGCATTTATAAATATGCTCACTGAACCTATGCACTCATTGCGCTGGATTACCCTCTTGTGGGCACACACTATCTAAATGGTTCATTTTTAAAAAAATTATTATTATTATTATTATTGTAAATTTTTTTAAATTATTTGAATGTCCTTTTTGGACAGTCTTACCAGCCCTAGCACACAATGTTTGCTTCTTTCCTATTTTCTTCACTGTACAAATCTGGCTGATGGGAAAAGACAGAATTAATGTATACCCCCTTTACACATGGGTGGAGATCACGGAGAGCACATTCCTGTGATCTCACTCCTGTCCTGTGGGTGCAGATGTGCTGAAGTCATTCAAAGCAAAAGCCTCTACACTTCCTATTAATTTTTTAATCCTACAGCACTAAAAAAAATATTTAAATCTTCTCTTCTGCCACAGTGGTCACTGTTCTGTCATCTCGCTGTATTTTTTAACAAAAAATTGTTTATGTTGAAGTGCCTTGGTTATTTAAAAAAAAAAAACCCAAAAACATGCTAGTACAGCAGTGGTATAGCCACAGCCGAATCACTGTCTGCTCCCTTTAAAGTAAATAAAAATATAATGTATTTATAGCCCCCCAAAATGATTAAACAAAAAGCTGATAAAACCCAAATTAAACATGTAGTCTCTAAATCTAATGACTTGGCCTCTGTTCCTCCTCATAATTTAAAAATTAAATGCAGTTTGTTAAATATTAGGTCTCTACCTCCCAAGTCTCTGCTAGTCCATGATCTGTTAATTGATCATCAGACTGATTTACTATCCCTCACAGAGAGTTAGTTAGGGCAAGAGGATTGTGTTGGTTTAAATGAATCAACTCCCTCTGGTTATTTAAACTGTCAAAATCCCAGAAGTTCTGGTCATGGAGGAGGAGTAGCAACAATTTACCATTCCAAATTACTACTTAATGTAAAGCAAAAAACATGTTATAATTCCTTTGAGGGCCTGGGGCCTCATGAACAAAGGACAATTACACACAAAAACATGGCATACGTCCTTTTCCACGGAAAATTTCAGATGTATCAAGAATGAAATGAATGTGGAAATATGCGCAGCCCCATGCCAACTTCATGGCTGGCGTACGCACGTTTCTACTGTTATTGGTCCATTGGACCATTAAACAATCAGGCCCCTTTTTATTTAAAAGATCTGATACTACCGTATTATCCTAACAGAGCACTACGCTCCCAAAATGCAGGATTACTTGTAATACCTAGAATCTCCAAAAGTACAATAGGAGGCAGAGCCTTCAGTTATCAAGCTCCTCTCCTGTGGAATCAGCTGCCAATCTAGATTCGGGAGTCAGACTCTATCTCTGTTTTTAAGAATAGGGCTAAAACCTACCTTTTTGATATAGCCTACAATTAGGGAGGGATCATGTGTTTCTGAACCCCCCCTTAGTTATGCTGCTAATAGGTTTAGTCAGCCGGGGGACCTCCAGTAATGCACTGGGCCTCACTCCTTTTCTCACTCTCAATGAAATATTTTTTTTTGCTGGTCATTAACATTTGTTTGTTCTCTCCCATAGATTGAGTCCCCATCGTGCTGTTTGCTCTCTACATGTCTGTTCTTTTCTTCTTCTCTGTCCCCTCACCCCCCAGCCAGTCGCAGCAGATGACTGCCCCTCCCTGAGCCTGGTTCTGCTGGAGGTTTCTTCCTGTTAAAAGGGAGTTTTTCCTCTCCACCGTTGCCAAGTGCTTGCTCACAGGGGATCGCCTGATTGCTGGGGTCTTTCTGCAACTGTGGGGGTCCCCCCTACAGTTGATAGTGCTATGAGATGACTGTTGTTGTGAAATGGCGCTATATAAATAAAGTTGAATTGAATTGAATTGAATTGGCAACACTTAGAGGTGATGTTGGGAGACTAATAATGACGTGAAAATTATTGTACACACCAGAGACATATGATGAACAAACATCCAAGTGTGCACAATTAGATGAGTGGATATAAAAGCAAGTGAAAAGAAGTGCAGAAAATGCTTTTAACAACAGAGGATTAGAGGATATTGCAAATCGCGCAGTGAGAAGAGAAAGGGTATTTAGAGACAAAAGATTTTCTGGCTCAGGATGATGACCGGCTTGTCAGCCTTTCCACAGGCAGTCCTTGTAGAACGTGCCTGTGTGCCCCACAAATATCCTGTCTTCAAGGCTTCATTACAACTCAGTGATTTGAGTAATTGACTTTTATTGCTGATTGAACTACAGTTTGACAGCATTCTACCAATCCCCCAACTGCCTCTGTGTGTATAGTAGTTATGTCAATAAACACAAGCGTAAAGTCTGAAATGCAACCGTGTCACCCGTTCCCCGGCGCACTTCATTCATTTAGTAGTGTGTGTAATCCATGTAAGTTGTATATAACTATAAAGGATGAGATTTGCATTTTGGACATAAAATATGTACTTGTCAAGTCTAATATGATCTGCTTTCAACTGACAGGTGACCGTGGCTACCCACTAAATAGGTTCATATTGTCTTCTTTTTCGTGACTGTTTTCCTTTATTCAACCAGCTGATACACCTGGTTTATCACAAATTGATTGATTGATTAACTGATTTATCGTTTAAAATAACATTGTATAAAAGATACAACATACATCTAAACGCAATGGGATGGCACAAGAAAGTGCACACACTTATTTCCATTGTGGTCCCTGAAAGAGATCGCAGCTGATCTCGTACCTGGAACCTTTTGCTTTGAAATCTGGCACTATAACCACTGAACTACACATGCTCCAAATTACAGCGATCAGCAGACTAAATATGTCAAAGTTAAATAAACTTCTCCTTCTTATCCCTATCTGAATAAAGGAAACAATAAACTAATCTTCTACAGCTGTGAGCAGGCTATTAAACTACCTGTATCCAGTGCTAATGCCGAAGGACGGTGTGCCCAACAAAATGTTTTTAAGTGCCTCTACCCCTTTCAGAAGCACCTCCAACTCATAGCCGTGAAATTCAATTAAATCCATTATTTTTGATCGTGGATACAGGAGAATTAAACGTGCAGCACTTGTATATATCTACTTGCATAACTATTTGCATCTAATTGCATATTCAAATGGAGGCGTGTCAAGGGAGGAGTCCAGTATTTCCTCACGTGTGTTCAATTTCAAGCAGACCAGAATGTACAAAAGAAATATGCTTGGATTCCTGCATACGGACAGTTTCATACATCTGGATTTTTTTTTTTTTTGCTTACTGCGTTTTCTTGATTTAAATGTACAGTAAGTCATCCTTCAGTTGGAAATCCACGCAAGTCTTTGTACATGAGGCCCCAGGTCCTTAGTATCAGGCATCTACGTATCTATAAATGCACAGAATCGCTGTCTGTCTGTACACTACCGTTCAAAAGTTTGGGGTCACTTAGAAATTTCCTTATTTTTGAAAGAAAAGCACTGTTTTTTTCAACGAAGATAACTTTAAACTAACCAGAAATACACTCTAATATCTAATATACATTGCTAATGTGGTAAATGACTATTCTAGCTGCAAATGTCTGGTTTTTGGTGCAATATCTACATAGGTGTATAGAGGCCCATTTCCAGCAACTATCACTCCAGTGTTCTAATGGTACAATGTGTTTGCTCATTGCGTCAGAAGGCTAATGGATGATTAGAAAACCCTTGTGCAATCATGTTAGCACAGCTGAAAACAGTTTAGCTGGTTAGAGAAGCTATAAAACTGACCTTCCTTTGAGCAGGTTGAGTATCTTGAAAAAATTATTATTTCAAATACAAATCATTATTTCTAACCTTGTCAATGTCTTGACTATATTTTCTATTCATTTTACAACTCATGGTGGTAAATAAGTGTGACTTTTCATGGAAAACACAAAATAATTGTCTGGGTGACCCCAAACTTTTGAACGGTAGTGTATGTCTGTGTGTCTGTTCCACACATATCTCTTTAACCATTCGTCAGGCTGGCCTAAGATTTTATACGTGCTTTGCTGAGGTTACGAGGGTGTGCATCCCCAAGTATGAAGTTGTTCAGTAAAAATATGTAAATTTTATCAATAAAAGTTTAGTCAATGCTCCGTCTCTTCATGCCCTGGCTTCAGGAAGTGGGGACGATGTTTTGGATTGACTCTATGCTGATTGGATAATATGTGGCATCACAGCCATGCTGATTGGATAATACGCGGCATCCCGATCATGCTGATTGGATAATACGCAGCATCACGACCAGTCACCACAGTGTTCACTGAATAAAACAAGGAAGTGAAAAATGACAAATTTGACTAGAAAAAGATAATACTGAAGATTTAATGGTTTAAAAAATTATACCATAAAGTTGCCACGATTGCATAAGTTTAAAGCAGGGGTGCTCAATACATCGATTGCGATCGACTGGTAGATCGCAAAGGCACTGCGGGTAGATTGCGCAACATTAAAAAAAAAATTTTTTTTTAAGTTTTTAATTCTATCGCCTATCCTATCTGTCCTCTTTTTGGCATTTACCATTTGATTGATGTACAGGGCAGCCAATCAGGAGAGGTCCTGTCCTCTATGTGTCATAGGTCACCCTGTGTGCGCAGTCAAACACGCTAGCTAGCTACTGCTAAACTCTAGAGAGCTGTGACTGTGTTAGCGCTTCAAATTTCGATCAACTAAAGAAAGGATATTAAAAATGAGCGGGAGAGCTGAATCCAGTAAGAAGACAAAAACTTACCACTTCCACACGGAATGGGAGGAAGATTTTTTTTTCACAGTGTCATTTTCGAAGTGTATTTGTCTGATCTGACAATCTATCGTTGCGTTTCCAAAAAAGGGAAATGTGGAGAGGCACATTCGAACTGTTCATAAAAACTACAACACTACACTTCCCTCCAAAAAGTGAGCTGAGAAAAACAAAGGTGAAGGAACTGAAATCTCAGTTAATTGGACAGCAGTCATTTTTCACACAGCTGAATTCAAAGGCAAAGGCAGCCAATGAAGCATCGTTCCGGGTGAGTCATTGCATTATTAAGCATAAGAAGTCCTTTCAAGATGGAGAGATGATAAAAGAGACCTTCGTTGGGGCTGCGAAGTCGTTGTTTCGGGATTTTAAAAACAAACCAGAAATATTATCTTCAATCAAAGCTTTTCAGCTATCAAGAAGTACAGTTACACGGCACAGTGAAATAATGGCCTATGATTTGACACAACAGCTTTGGAAGGAAATTGCAGAATGTGACTGTTTTTCACTGCAATTAGACGAGTCCACAGACATAAGTGACACGGCTCAGTTGTGCATTTTTATTCAGATGGTGTTTATCGATATGACTGCAAAAGAGGAGCTGTTAACAATACTGCCCATGAAAGAACACACGCGAGGAGAGGACATTTTTCACTCTTTCAAAAACCCAGCTCCCATGGGTTGCGGGTCCACAAAGCACCGACCGATCCCGAGAGTGGTAGACAGTGCAGTGTGGGATGAGGAACTGCCTGGCACCCTGGAGAGTGAGCAAGATCAATATCGCCCAGGGTCATCACAGGAGGGTCCCTGTGCCAGAGCCCAAGTCGCCCTGGATGAGGGTACTAGGTGGCACGGTGGGATGCCTGTGATGACGGCCGACGTCGAGAGGCTGGTTTCACCTGTTCACCGGCCCACACCTGGCCTCATCCTTGGCTCCTTGTTCTGACATAACATTTTAGCAGAATGCTCACAATCAGCTTCCAACGTAACACCAGTGTGTAAAATGGTGTCAACCACCACGGATGGTGCACCCGCAATGGTGGACCGCTCAAACAGATTTATTGCAAAGTGCAGGGAGGACGATGATTTCCCCGACTTCCTTAATTACCACTGTATAATCCACCAACAAGGATTATGTGCTAAAATGCTAAATATGAAAGATATAATGGATGTGGCTACAAAAACCGCTTGCTCTATTCGAGTGAGATTTCTTCAAAGACAAGTGTTCTGAGCATATCTGGAGGAGGCTGATTGAAACTACTCTGAGCTCTTGCTACATACTGACGTTAGTTGGCTTAATAAGGGGAAATTCCTGCAGCGATTTAGAGAGCTCTGTCCGGATATAAAGGAGTTTCTCCTCCTCAGTAAACATGCAGAATACAGGCAACTTGATGATGATCAGTGGCTGCTAGACTTGACATTTTTAACTGACCAACATGTTGAATAAGCTTAATTTAGAGCTGCAAGGAAAGGACAAAACTGTGGTAAACATGATCAGCTCAGTTAATGCTTTCAAACAAAAAGTGCAACATATGTCCTCAAAACTGCAGCGCCATGATTTGGTGAACTTCCCCAACCTGACGTCAGAGCTGGAGAAGCAACAAAAGGCGCATGCCCAACTCGACAGTGCACGCTACATCGAGCAGATGGAAAATTGTTTGTCAGAGTTTGACAAACGGCTTGAAGACTTTGCTTCACTGAGCCAATTGCTACATTTTTGTGCCATCCATTAAAACAAAGATGCTGAGGTCGACACTTGCATCAAAAATTGCAACACTGTTTCATCTGAACTCGTCTGCAGTGGAGGGTGAGATTCTGACACTACAGGCTGACATTGAGCTTAAGTCCAGGCTCATGGACAGTTTTGGAACTTACTCACAGAGGAAAAATATCCAAACATTACGAAATATGCTACCTCACTGACTGCATTATTTGGCTCTACATAATGGGCGAATCAGCCTTTTCCCACATGAAGATTATTAAGTTCAAATACCGTTCTACCATGACTGATGATCATTTGGAAGCCTGCTTGAGACTAGCTACCAGCAGCTACTGTCCGGACTATGCAACCCTGGCTGACTCCATCCAGTGCAAGTCATCAGAGTTGTAAATGTATTAAACTGTATTGTGCCATAAGGGTTCACGCAGTTATATAATGTACGGCATACATTGCATGCCAACATATACTGCCAAATTTGGCATTTTTTTAAATGTAGGTAGATCATTTTGACCTGGTCATTTTAAAAGTAGCTCACAAGCCAAAAAGTGTGGGCACCCCTGGTCTAAAGGATAATTCGGCATATGTGGAGAACACGAGGCACGCAAGCAGACTGGGCAGAGTGTCAGCAGGGACCCAGGTCTGACAAAGAACACCGGTGTATCCAACACAGAACATACCGGGAGAAGCAGCAGTCTAGCACGACCTAGCTCAAAGGCACGCTGATGGCGATTAAAAAAAAAAAAAAGAAAAAAGGAAGTTATTTTCAATAAAGTAAAAAAAAAAAAAAAAAAAAAGGATAAGGCATGGAATGTGCTTTTGCTGGGAGGTGCAGCCAACAGCAAAGTGTGATTTATCATGGAAAACAGTTGAGCTCTGCACTTCAAGTGATCAGCTGACTGGATTCACCTCCTCCAGTGTCCTGACATTTTGGCATATCTATCAGAACAGCACTGGACAGCTGATGGTACAGACTGCAGTCAGAGGTTAAAAAAAAAAAACCATGAGGGGAAGGCTAAACAGTGATTTGGATCTTTATCCTGTAGCTTGAAAATGAGACATCCCCGACAGGTCCTGCTATACAAACAAGTATGTGTGTTTAGCTCTGTGAGTGTGTGTATGCGCTGCAGGCAACAGCTGAACAGAGCTCTGTATGGGTTTTTCCTGTGAACACTGCAAATATGCCATTATAGGGTAGCTCCAAGTTAGAAACCCATTCACATAGGTTCAAAGAGCATTACTCATATGTTAGAAATAATTTTTGGGAATGCTAGACATTATTCTCAACGTATTTCGACTTTTGATTAACTATGAGTTGCTGACAAGTAACATGTGTAAACAAACGCATAGCTTCCCTACAACCTCTGCTCTGCAAATGCAGGACATATCAACCATACGCTGGATACGTTTGAAAATTTTTAGCATGCTGAAATTATAATTATTTATAATATGCTGAAAATTTTCAGAGGAACTTGGTGAACTACGCCATATACCAGCGTGCTTCAGCGTTCTTCAGCGTGCTCTTAACTTAGACAAAACCTAGTCATAACTGATTCAACGTACGCCAGTGTATTCTCCAAATTTTTCATACGTTTGTAAATGCTGCCTAAATCATCTAGGTGTGACAGGGCCTAAACGCAGGACACAAAAATGGCCAAATAACGAAATACATCATTATTAGTTAAATATTTACTGACAAATAGGCAACACTGATGCAATGGTTGCAGTCGAACGGGTCCTTCTGCTGTGTATAATAATGTTGGGTGTTTTGCAGATAATTCGGTTGATTGCAGTTTTAAAAAAAACAAACCCTTGAATAACAAAATATTGCATAAGTATAAAATGATGCACTACAATGGGTCTCATATTTGTAAATGTGTCCTGTTATAGGACGGCATGAATTTATTGACAATACACAGAAGAAATTCAATATTACACTTAACTCCATCACTGAACAGTGATAAACTAAAATAATTATGATGACTGAACAACTCTCATTCCCCAAAGTGCAAGATACACTATTATCTTGAATATAAGTGATAAAAGATCACACAAATAAGTGATATGATAAACAAATAAACAAGGGATCTGAAACAGTCGCTAATATTGGATGTCCCATTCATTTTCAATATTTAGGTATTCTGTAATTAATATTAACACAATCAAATAAATCTTAGTGCCATTTACTCCCTTTTACATTTGTCAAAGTCTAACATGTGATTGCCGACATATAGCCTACACCTCTTTGTATTCCACTTTCAAACACAGCCTACATTTGGGCCTGTAAAGCCTAAATGGCATACCCGTTTCAGACAGGAATACTTGCGTTCTATGGGCAATGCACTAGTTTTAGCAATTTCAGATTAAAACCAATTTTATTTGCTCTAGTTTATCGTCCTCCCACAGCTTACTCAGAGTTTTTAATCGACTTTGCAGAGCTCTTAGCCGATTTAGTGCTTAAATCAGATCAGAATAATTATAGTAGGGGACTTTAATATACACTAGTGCATGCCCGTAGAACCAAATATTCCTGTCTGAAACTGGTATCCCAATTAGGCTTTCCAGGCGCAAATGTAGGCTGTGTTTGAAAGTAAAGACGTGTAGCCTATATGTAGGCAATCCCATGTTAGACTTTGACAAATATAAAAGGGAGTAAATGGCACTAAGATTTATTTGATTGAGTGAATATTAATTACAGAATACCTAAATATTGAAAATGAATGGGACACCCAATATTAGCGACTATTTCAGATCCCTTGTTTATTTGTTTGTCCGCTCACTTATTTGTGTGATCTTTTATCACTTATATTCATAATAGTGTATCTACACTTTGGGGAATGGGAGTT
Source organism: Pholidichthys leucotaenia (assembly GCA_020510985.1). Taxonomy (NCBI): domain Eukaryota; kingdom Metazoa; phylum Chordata; class Actinopteri; order Cichliformes; family Pholidichthyidae; genus Pholidichthys; species Pholidichthys leucotaenia. The sequence continues at coordinate 213,185,677 of CM035846.1, read as the reverse complement.
GGCAGGCTGGGCGTTCCTCCCCACGGAGGACCGTGGTCCACCCGGTTAGGCTGCTGCTTCTCCCGGCATGTTCTGTGTTGATACACCGGTATTCTTTGTCAGACCCAGGTCCCCACTGACGCTCTGCCCCGTCTGCTTGCGCACCTCATGTTCTCCACATATGCTGAATTATCCTTAAGATCTACGCAATCACGGCAACTTTATAGTATAATGTTTTTAAGCATTAAATCTTCAGTATTAGCTTTTTCTAGTCAAATTTGTCATTTCTTTGTTTTGTCCAGGGAACCCTGTGGTGATTGACAGGTCGTGATGCCAGGGTATTGTCCAATCAACAGGGCCGTGATGCAGCATATTATCCAATGAGCATGGAGTCAAGCACCCCGCCCCCACTTCTTGAAGCCAGGACACAGAGAACCGTCACAGAGCGGTGGCTAAAACTTCTATTGATAAAAATTGTATTTTTTGACCGAGCGACTCCAAATTCGGGGATGCACACCCTCGTAACCTCAGGAAACGACATTTAAAATCTGAGGCCAGCCTGATAAACAGTTCAAGAGATATAGGTGGAAAAATACACGCAAACAAACACACACACAGAGATTCCTTGAATTTATAGATAGATGTAGATGTAGATAGTGATTGCCTTAATATGGCATTTAACTCAATATTAGACACAATAGGGTTTTCTCAGAATGTAGGAAATTCTGCCCAGTATCTCCAACACACGTTGGACCTTGTTCTGGCATATGGCATATAAAGAGAAAATCTGGAAGTGTCTCCTCATAACCCTGTACTGTCAGATCATTATCTGTTAACTTTTGATTTTACTATTTCTGACTATTTGGCTCCTAAAGAAAACTATTACTACAGCAGCTGTCTCTCAGATGATGCTGTTACCAAATTTAAGCAGATTGTTTCCTCAATGCCATGTGTCAACACAACAGAGATAAGTTACGGAGATTTTATTCTTTCTGTAATTGATAGCATGGTAGATAGCAGGGTTTCTTCTGGTACCATTTCCGGACGGCGACCTGCCACACTTGAAGTTATGCTGCCACTCTAAGAGGAAATATAAATTTAAGAAAAAAATATAAAGGAATGACGGTCCGCAAGTGCGTACACGAACAACGCACGTGACCGTCATCCACGAGGAGTTCAGAAGCGCCCCACATGCGTGACCATTCCAGTTGGCAAGCAGAGTGTCTCGCTAGCATCACTGTCCGAGAGAAACATGAGCTTATTAAAGTACTTTAAACGCAGAAAAGAAGCAGAAGAGGTATGTAAGCGGTGGAGGCATTTATCATGGTTTTAACCCGTTGGTAACGGGAGCAATAATGAAGAGTCACTTAGCTAACAGGTGTGGTTAGGAGTGTGAGTATGTTCATTTTGGTTTCTTTTTAATCATTAGTTTTTTGTTTATCTCATTTCAAACAAGAATAAAAAGGAGATGTTTTTACCTTTACCTTAGTTAATATTAATTAACTAATTTATGTTCATTATTATGTACCTTACAAGTTAAGATGACCGAAATTCACGAAGTCAATGACTTTAATCTGTCAGCAGCCTTCAGACAAACTAAACGTGCCAACATTTGGATTTCAAAATAAGGGAGGTTTTTCCTGCTGTCTGGGGGTGAGGAGATTTCTAAAAAAAACAAAAAAAACAAATAATAAATATATAGAAATATTATAACAGAAATAACTGCATCTTTGTATTTACTTCCTTAAATACAATTTTGTTATTTTTTTCTTTGAAATCAGAGTTAACCTCTTGCACTCCAGTGTAGCGCGGGCGGGCACGTCTCTGCGTCCTAAAGCGCACGAGGGCGCATGAGGGCACTGCGTCCTAGAGCACACTGAAAAAAAAAGCTGCATTTCCGTTCTTCCACTACAGACACAGCCGCGAACAGAAAGCCAAAGGAGTGCTTTGATTGGTTTAGATGTGATTGACCTCTCATTCAACTAATAAGAGCCTTGAATTGGGTTTCTGAAACCTTGAAGAACCAATGACTGAAAACCTAGCAAGAAGGACCCACCTACCAACAGCTGCAAATACAGCCAGCCAATTGAAGCACAGAAGTACGAAAGCTGTTTTGTGTAAGGCTGGGTGACACACAGGCGTTCGCCAGTCTTTTTTTCTTACTACTGTTTTTATTTGTTTTGAAAAGTCACCGCCACCCGGTGTAACGGAGAAGCTCGACATGCCGAGGAACTGTGGCGAAAACGATGCGGGTGCTGGGCTGGAGTTTAGGCGGCGTGCAAGAAATATGACAGAATAATAAAGAGCGATGGCAAGAACCAAACAGACCGCCCATAAATCTACTGGAGGAAAATGGCCCCCAGGAAGCAGCTAGCCACCAAGGCTGCTCGAAAAAAAAAAAAAAAAAAAAGCGCTTCGGCCACCGGCAGAGTGAAGAAGCCTCACCGTTACAGATCCGGTACCGTGGCTCTGAGAGAGATCCGTCGCTACCTGAAATCCACGGAGCTGCTCATCCGTAGGCTGCCCTTCCAGCGCCTGGTGAGGGAGATCGCTCAGGACTTCAAGACCGACCTGCGCTTCCAGAGCTCCGCCGTCATGGCTCTGCAGGAAGCCAGCGAGGCCTGCCTGGTGGGTCTCTTCGTGGACACCAACCTGTGTGCCATCCACTCCAAGAGGATCACCATCATGCCCAAAGACATCCAGCTGGCCCGCCGCCCCCGCGGAGGGAGAGAGAACTTAGACTTTCTGCTGCACATTTACCAACCATAATGCTCTGCACTGTGTGTCTATATAATATTTATAGTAATATGTACATATGTATACTAGCTGTTCTTGTTCTTTCTTGCCTTCTGATTGTTGCTCTGAGTGTTGCTATCCCTGTGCTGTTGCAATCCTGGAATTTCCCCATTGTGGGACTAATAAAGGCTTATCTTATCTTATCTTCTCTTCCTCATTGTCAGACGAACATGAAGCTGGTCCGCTTGTTACGGACTCGTGGTTCTGGTCACGCGACCCGGTCAAACCATAATTCCATTATTGCGGTTTTGCGCTTCCATGATTGCGGTTTTGGCGAACGATTTTTCAAAACAAATGAGAACAGTAGTAAGAAAAAAAGACTGGTGAACGCGTGTGTGTCACCCAGCGGCTTACACAAAACAGATTTTACGCATGGGATGTACGCTTTCAATTGTCGAAGTTCTCTGCTTCAATTGGCTCGCTGCATTCGCAGCCGTTGGTAGGCGGGTCCTTCTTGCTAGGTTTTCAGTCATTGGTTCTTCAAGGTTTCAGAAACCCAATTCAAGGCTCTTATTAGTCGAATGAGAGGTCAATCAAATCTAAACCAATCAAAGCACTCCTTTGGCTTTCTGTTCGCGGCTGTGTCTGCAGCTTTTATTTTTTTTTTTCAGTGTGCCCTAGTGTGCGCCCTATGACGCAGAGACGTGACCGCCCGCGGTATCCCGGAGTGCAAGAGGTTAAAAAAGTCTTCCCATTTATTGGTAGCTCTATTCTTCAAATAATCAATTCTTCATTAACATTAGGCCATGTACCACAAGCTTTTAAGCTTTTTAGCTCTAATTAAACCCTTACTTAAAAAACCAACACTGGATCCGGGAGTTTTAGCTAACCAATCTCTAATCTGCCTTTCATTCAAAAAATCTTAAGAGTTGTTGCTATGCAATTACTTGACCACTTGCAGGGAAATGGTTTATTTGAAGAGTTTCAATCTGGGTTTAGAATCCATCATAGTACTGAAACAGCTTTAGTGAAGGTCACTAATGACCTCCTTATCACATCTGATAATGGACTTGTTTCTGTACTTGTCCTTTTGGACCTTAGTGCACGTTTTGATACTATTGATTACAATATTTTACTTGATAGATTAGAACACTATATTGGACTTAACAGAACTTTGTTGCAGTGGTTTACATCTTACTTTATCTGTTCCAGTTTGTTCATATCAATAATGAGTTTTTTTCTAACTCAAAGCTCAACCACGGAGCTCCACAGGAATCTGTGCTAGGCCCTATTCTTTTTAGTTTATATATTCTTGCTATTAAATTCAAGTAAGACTGAAGTCATTCTAGTTGGTCCAAAAAACCTTAGAAATACCTTCCCAAATCAACCTCTTAGTTTGGATGGGGTTACTCTTTCTCTTAATAGTACTGTGAGGAACCTTCGAGTTATTTTTGATCAAGATCTGTTCTTTAATTCACACATTAAACTTGTTTCTAAAACTGCCTTCTATCATTTGCATAGTACTGCCAAGATTAGGAGCATCTTGTCTCAGAGTGATGCTGAGAAACTAATCCATGCTTTTGTTAGCTCTAGATTAGATTAGTGTAACTCTTTATTATCAGGCTGTCCTAAAACATCTTTAAAAAGTCTTCAGTTGATCCAAAATGCTGCAGCTAGAGTTTTAACAGGTACTGGAAAGAGAGATTACATCTCTCCGGTCCTGGCCTCCCTTCATTGGCTTCCCGTAGAATTTAGAATTAAGTTTAAAATCGTTCTCCTCACTGACAAAGCTCTAAACAATCAGGCCCCTTTTTATTTAAAAGATCTGATGCTACCTTATCATCCTAACAGAGCACTATGCTCCCAAAATGCAGGATTACTTGTAATACTCTCGATATTCATCTCTCGGCGCCACACCAGTCGGCTGCCTTTTGCAACAGCGGCTCGATTCCGAGTTTTTTTCCCCTTCCTCTCTCTTTTGATCACGTTTTTTTTTTTTTTTTTTTTTTTCACCCCACTTATATCACGGACACACAGATCGTCCCAAATGTCTCCTGAGCCGGTGGACGGAGCCACTGTTTATAGCAGGATTCGATACAACAGGGAAGAGCTGCTAGCATTTAACCGCCACCCGGTCCCACTGGAAAAACTCGACATACCGAGAGAACTGAGGCGAAAACGCCGCGGCTGCCGGGCTGGAATAAGGCGGAGGACAAAAAATATAAGGTACAGACCCTCCCTTCCATCTGTTGTCATGGGAAATGTACGGTCGATACTGGGAAAGTTAGATGAGCTAGCGGCTATCTCCCGTTATGATAGCACTTACCGGGAGTGCTCTCTCCTTTTGTTTACTGAGACGTGGCTAACTGAACTAGCAGCAGATGCTAACATTGAGCTGGAGGGTTTTCACATGATACCAGCTGACCGAACACCAGAGAGTGGCAAAACTAGGGGCGGTGGAGTGATAATGTATGTTAACAACAACTGGTGTAGACCGGGACATATCACTGTTAAACAACGACACTGCAGCAAAGACATTGAGTTGCTAGCTGTTAGCATGAGGCCTACATATCTCCCGAGAGAACACTCACACGTGATCTGCATTGTTGTTTATGCAAATCCGACGGCGAACGCTGGGACAGCGCGTGACGTCATCCATTCAGTAACCAGCAGGCTGCAGACAGAACACCCAGATGCTCTTCTCCTCATCTCAGGCGATTTCAACCACGTTTCACTGTCTCCCATTCTGCCCACTTTCACCCAGTATGTCACATGCCACACTAGAGACAATAAAACACTGGATTTGTTCTACGCAAACACTAAGGAGGCGTACACCTCATCACAACTCCCCCCACTTGGGAGATCGGATCACAACTTGGTTCATCTCCGACCGGTGTACAAACCCCTAGTGCACAGACAACCTCCGGCCATGCACACTGTGGAGTTATGGTCTGAGGAGACAATGGACACTCTAAAGGACTGTTTTGAAGCCACTGCCTGGAAGCAGCTCTGCGATCCACATGGTGAGGACATCGATGGCCTCATTCACACCTTCACGGGCTACCTCAGCTTCTGTGTGGACAAATCCGTTCCCACCAAGACCATACGGCGTCACTCAAACAACAAACCCTGGATCAACCCTGAGATAAAAACACTTCTGAGAGAGAAGAAGAGGATCTTCAGGTCGGGGAACAGGGAGATGCTGAAGTCCGTACAGAGGGAGCTGAGGAGAAAGATCAGAGAAGGCAAGGACAGCTTCAGGAAGAAGATGGAGGACAAGCTGCAACAGAGCGACATCAGCGGGGTCTGGAGAAACCTCAAAACCATCTCGGGGCTCCAGAATACCTCCCCCCAGGCCACGGGGGGCAGGGAGTGGGCGAACAACCTGAATCTGTTTTTCAATAGATTTGACCAACCGCCCCCCCCCCCTGTCTGCACAACAACCACTGCTGCCACTAAGAAATCAAGTCCTGCTGCCCACTCCCCACTCCACCGACACCCCCCCCACTCCCAACACACAGCCCCCCATCCTGACCCTGACCAAGACCCAGGTGAGGACGGAGCTGAGGAAGATCAAGGCGAGGAAGGCGTCGGGACCGGACGGCATCAGCGCAAAGCTCCTCAAGTCCTGTGCAGACCAGCTGTGTGGGATTGTGACGTATATCTTCAACATGAGCCTGAAACTGGGGAGGGTACCACAGCTGTGGAAAACATCTTGTGTGGTACCTGTACCAAAAACTTCCCACCCCAAAGACCTGAACAGCTTCAGACCGGTGGCCTTGACGTCCCACTTGATGAAGACCCTGGAGAGACTGCTCCTTGCTCATCTCCGCCCCCTGGTGGAACCAGCGATGGATCCACTCCAGTTCGCCTACCAGCATGGCATTGGGGTGGAGGATGTGGTGATCTTCCTCCTTCACCGTTCTCTGTCCCACCTGGAGAAGCCCGGGAATATGGTGAGGATCATGTTCTTTGACTTCTCCAGTGCTTTCAACACCATCCAACCGATGATCCTGAAGGACAAGCTGCTGCGCGCAGGGGTGGACCAGCACCTGTCATCATGGATCCTGGACTACCTCACGAACCGGCCTCAGTTTGTGAGAACCCGGGACTGTGTTTCCGACACGATCATCAGTAGCACGGGGGCCCCCCAGGGAACGGTGCTGGCTCCCTTCCTGTTCACTCTTTATACTGCGGACTTCTCACACAACACAACACATTGCCATCTACAGAAGTTCTCTGATGACTCTGCGATCGTTGGTCTCATCTCCAGCGGAGATGAAGCTGAGTACAGAGGGCTTATCCAGGACTTTGTGGACTGGTGCCATCGGAACTGCCTCCAGATCAACGCGAGGAAAACTAAGGAGCTGGTGGTGGACTGCCGCAGGCATGGGCAGCCCCTCACAGCACCAGTAAATATACAGGGAACAGACATCGGGATGGTGACATCCTACAAGTACCTGGGTATTCATCTGAACAATAAACTAGACTGGTCACACAATACTGACGCACTCTACAAGAAGGGACAGCGCAGGCTGTTCCTGCTGAGGAGACTCAGGTCTTTTGGTGTACAAGGGGCGCTGCTGAAGTCATTCTATGACACGGTGGTGGCATCAGCCATCACTTTTGGAGTGGTCTGCTGGGGCAGTGGCATTACTGCAGCCGATAGGAAGAGACTGAACAAACTGATTAAGAAAGCTAGCTCTGTCCTGGGGCAACGCCTTGATCCGATGGAGGAGATAGGAGAGAGAAGGACGGTGGCTAAACTGTCATCTCTGCTGGAGTCCGAGTTCCACCCTATGCAGGACATACTGGATGCACTGAGGAGCTCATTTAGCAGCAGACTACATCATCCCAGGTGCACAACCGAGAGGTTTCGTAGGTCCTTCCTACCAACGGCTGTCAGACTGTACAACCTAAGCAGGGCTGCTCGCAGAGATAGCAAAAAGACGTAACAAACTAATAGTTTTTTTTTTTTTTGAATGCAAAAGATGCAATAGACTTACACAATGGTCCTCTCCGGCATACAACTAGGAACATACCGGTCGCTATGGAGGGTGAGAATATGTATGGGCACATAATCATACCATGTAGGATAACTAAATAGACGGTTATGCTGTTTCATCCCACCTAGCAACAATGCTCTGCACTGTGTGTGTTTATATATTTACATATTTATTCCATCTAGCTACAATGCTCTGCACTGGGTGTGTTTATATTTATATATCTATATATTTATTCCATCTAGCTACAATGCTCAGCACTGGGTGTGTTTATATTTATATATCTATATATTTATTCCATCTAGCTACAATGCTCCGCACTGTGTTTTTATATATCTACATATTATTCCATCTAGCTACATTGCTCCGCACTGTGTGTGTTTATATACTTGCATATTTATTCCACCTAGCTGCAATGCTCCGTACTGTGGGTGTTTATATATTTACATATTTATTCCATCTAGCTACAATGCTCTGCACTGTGTTCATATATTCATATATTTATTCCATCCAGCTACAATGCTCTGCACTGTGTGTCTGTGTGTGTGTGTGTGTATATATATATATTTTATAGTAATATGTACATATGTATATTAGCTGCTCTTGCTTGCTTGTTTTTTTTGTTTTTTTGTTTTTTTTTCTTGCCTTCTGATTGTTGCTCTGAGTGTTGCTATCCCTGTGCTGTTGCAATCCTGGAATTTCCCCGTTGTGGGACTAATAAAGGCTTATCTTATCTTATCTTAATACCTAGAATCTCGAAGAGTACAATGGGAGGCAAAGCTTTCAGTTATCAGGCTTCTCTCCTATGGAACCAGCTGCCAATCTGGATTCAGTAGTCACACTCGATCTCTGTTTTTAAGCATAGGGTTAAAATCTTCCTTTTTGACATAGCCTATAGTTAGGGTGGGATCAGGTGACCCTGAACCCTCCCTTAGTTATGCTGTTAATAGGTTTTGACAGCTGGGTTGGGCTGTCACGGTGAAGGAATTTCCCCTGCGGTGGCAGTGGATAGCTCAACACCGTGATATGCGGTATTATTGCAAAGGTTTTAAGGACCTGTGGTCTTGTAATTTAAACAGGGTTCATAATTTATGTGGCAAACGATGGAAGCTGTGCGAAACTCGCTGCAGCTCTGCACTCAACTTTATGTGTGCGTGTGACAATTGTGCAGCGCTCCGATCTTTCTAGGCATGAACTGCTAATTCTGTTAAAAAAGAAAAAACAAAAACGATCACTTTCATAAAACAGTGGCAGTAACTCCAGTATTTCAACAACAGGGTGTGTGGACTGGAGACTGCAGCGACATTCAGCTTATTTAAACAGGACAGCCTCCGTACAGGAGCCTGCGTGGCTCTTGTCTCCGTGATTTTTGGATTTTTGCTGCTGTCCAAAAAATCCCGTTCAAACAAGCAATGCACTATGCAGTAGTTGTTTCGCTCTTGAAGCTCAATTGTCAGGATCATAAACACGCTGCTCAGAAGGAAATAACACCCTTTGTGCCCTTTCAGCGCTCACTGTCACGGCTGTATTTAGCAATTCGTCCAAATGCTTCCACCATTAATTGCCTGCTGGAGTCCATCTGTAGAGAGAATGTCCCACATGGTGCTGTGGAAGCTTCCACAGTACCGGGTGCAAACATGCTGTTGGCAATAAAAATACACTTAACATTTAACAATTTATTTAATAATCAATAGGGGCACATAAGTGTACAATGAGATTTAGCCACACACGCAAAAAAAGTGAACATCACGGTTGTTGCAGTTGCTTGTTATCCTCCGCGGTAGGCTTGCCATAGTGCGGTATTATATAATTGCGGTTATCGTGACAGCCCCTACAGCTGGTGGAACTCCAACAATGCACTGGGCTTCACTCCTTTCTTCAGTCTCAATGAAATATTTTTGCTGGTCATTAACACCTGTTTGTCCTCTCCCATAGACTGAGTCCTTGTCATGCTGTTGCTCTCTACGTGTCTGTTCTTTTAGATAGATAGATAGATAGATAGATAGGGCTGCACGGTGGCGCAGTGGTTAGCACCGCGGCAGCACAGTTTTACCCTCGGCCGGGGGATCGCGGGGATCATGAGATCGTGGGTTCGATCCCTGCCCCCGGCCAACAGTGATCTGTGTGGAGTTTGCATGTTCTCCCCGTGTTTGCGTGGGTTTACTCCGGGATTTCTCCGGTTTCCTCCCACATGCCAAAACATGCAGGTTAGGGAGTTAAGGGGCGCTTGCGCACGCAGCGACCGGCAGCTGGTGGCTTGTCACCAGACTGCAGAACAAATCTACCTACGGGTACAAAATAAGTCAAAAAAAAAAAAAAAAAAAAAAAAGATCTTTAATTGTCATTGTCACAAGTACAACGAAATTCAAAGTGCTCACCAGTCAGTGCCCCATTTATAAAAACATTGCCCCATTATAAAAAACATAGACTTAAAATTACTAAAAATCAGTTTAAAAATAATAATTAAAAAGAATAAATAACTAGCCACATTCACACAGACATCAACACAGGACATCATGCACACACAGTCATAACAAAAAGCATTCAACAACATACAATCATGTCCATTTAGAACATTACTTCCTCGTTTTATTCAGAATGGTTATTGCTGTTGGATAGAAGCTGTGTTTGAGTCTGTTTGTCCTTGTGTTCATTTGTCTATATCGCTTCCCAGATGGCAGTAGTTCAAACAATGAGTGAAACATTTCTTTCAAACATTTCTTCTTCACTATCTCCTCACCCCCCAGCCAGTCGCAGCAGATGACTGCCCCTCCCTGAGGCTGATTCTGCTGGTGGCTTCTTCCTGCTAAAAGGGAGATTTTCCTCTCCACTGTTGCCAAGTGCTTGCTCACTGGGGATTGGTGGGGTCTTTCTGCAATTGAGGGGTTTTCCCCTACAGTCTGAAAGTGCTATGAGATGACTGTTGTTGTGAAATGGCGCTATATAAATAAAGTTGAATTAAACTGAAATTCAATCTTGTCAAAAATCTTAGACAACGGTATAGAAAGAAAAAACTGCAATATTTCAAAAAGGATGTGATGATAATTCTGATCCCTTCCATTTGCTGCTACAGATTGCTTTAACAGATGACAATTTTGATTTTCCCTGTTTGGATTAAAATTTGTGTTGGTGTGCATGGAGAAGCCATCTGACCTTTCAAAAAAAAAAAAAAAAATGATGGTGGGTGGTGATGAGAAGAAAAAGTACTTTGGTGCCCATGGTGCCAGTGATCCCTGCATTATCATGCAGTCTTTAGGTTACCATTTTTTTTTCAAAACCTCTGCCCTGCAGACAAAGCTTTTCCAGCACCATTACTTCTAGTGAGCTGCACTCTGGTGCAGTAAAATACATTTCTGGCATGAGGAAAATGTCTGCAGTGTGGTGTGTCTTTGATCTCTGTGAAGCAATGTGCCAGCTGTGCAAAGCTTAAGTCTCTGGCACTGTTAAAAGTCGATGAGACCAAATATGTGAAATACTTTTGCCTGAAAAATAAAAGCAGACACAAATGGCCCCACTCTTTTATGCAGAGAAGGAGAATCAGCTGCAAAACAATACAGTGTCACAAATAAACATCTACCGAGCAATCGTTAAAATATTCCATCCATCCATTTTCTACCACTTTTCCGGGGATCCGGGTCACAGAGGAAACAGTCCAAAGAGAAAAGCCCAGCAGTACCACAGGCTGATCACCTTCCCTCTCCCCAGCCACCTCCTCCACCTCTTCAGAGGGGAAAACAAGGCATTCCCATGCCAGCTGGGAGAGAGAGGGCCCTATTTTGATGGTGATCAGTGGACTTTTGCGCCAGACTTCCCACCATACGCCAGTGTTTTTGTTAGTTTCTGTCGGCGCATTGTCTGTTTTTTTATGCTTTGCATCACGCCATCTAATTACCAGTAGACAGTGCACCAGCTTTTTGCTGGGAGGAGGAGAGTAATTTCAAAGAGGTGTGGTAGCACGCACTCTCGCATGCATCGGTATTATGGCACATGTTATGCCAATGCGCTTTTGATCAGGAAAAAGGAGGTCTGTTGTCAGAAGCGCATTGTTTAACACTATTTCAGTGACGTCTTTTGAAATCGCATAGCTCCAGAGCTCATGAGAAAACAGCACATACTGGGATTTTTTGTTATTTTAATGGAGAGGGTTGTAACAGTTATATTCACCCATCATTTTGTTTATATGATGAGACACTGAACAGTTTTTTAATTCCATCCACATTCTCATTTTATTTACAAACTTACCACTGGGGTCTATAGATTAGGTATTAATGTCTGATTTTTTTTTTTTTTTTTTTTTTTTTTTTTAGGGGAATGGGACAGATGGGATGCCGCGCCGGTACCGTATCGCCTCCTTCCCTCCCACCTGGGAGGGACTGGAACAGAGAGCCACAAACCTTGGCAGTAGGGATGGGAATTGTTAACCAGTTCTAAATTTTTCGAGCCCCCGGAATCGTACGTCGCTGATGTTATCAAATCCTCTTATTGATGCTGCAGGTTTACACATTTGTGGGTTTTTTTTTTTTTTTTTAAAAACAGCATACAACATGACGTCACACACTGCTGTTACCAAGCAACGCCATGAAGCGGTCACTACCACAGGATAATGTTGGAAGCGTAATGGTAAACATTAGCAGTATGGCGTATGATAAACATGAGATGAATCATCTCTTGACCCAGAAGTACTGGATAAAATGAAAGACTGCAATATGTTCAACAGTCTACAAAGTGTGCCCGCACCTGAATCCCAAATAGCAGCAACTCTGTTAGTGACAGTAATATTAGCTCATTATTTTTAGTAGTACATTAGCGCAATGCTTGCAACCTTGCAGGCTAAGTTTAATCCATTTTTTAACTCAAAAAACCTAACTACATGTTGTGATGTAATGCAATCCAATATTAGCAACTGTTTCAGATTCTCTGTTTATTCGTTTGTCAGTTTACTTATTTGTGTGATTTTTTTTATTACTTATATTCAAGATAACAGTGTATCTTGCACTTTGGGGAATGGGAGTTCAGTCATCATTATAATTATTTTTTGTTTATATCACTGCTCTGTGATGGAGTTAAGTGTAATACTGAATTCCTTCTGTGTATCATCAATAAACTCAAGCAGTACTATAACAGGACACATTTACAAATATTTGAGACCCATTGTAGTGCATCATTTTATATTTTATCAATATTTTGTTATTAAAAGGGTTTTTTTTTTCCAAAACTGTAACCGTACAAAACAACTAACATTATTATACACAGCAGAAGGACCTGTTTGACTGCAACTGTTGCATCAGTGTTGCCCATTGCCCATTTGTGCCAGTAAATATTTAACTAAAAATGATTTATTTCGTTATTTGGGCGTTTCTGTGTCCTGTGTTTGGTCGTTAAGTCATTCCGGCCATTCCGCTCCACAATCATGGCGGTGTAGCACCTTGGGAGAGTCAGATTTCTAGCATCTCAGACAAGAGACAGTGAATAAGCATGGGAGATAATAGAGCAGGAGGCTCCTGGTGAGAGAGTGGGAAGGAGTCAAGGATGTAGGGGGTTGAATGCAGTGTGATGCAAATGTCCTGTTGTGTGTGATGTAAGTCATGAAACTTAAGAGGAGAGTCTCTGGGAAGAAGTTCATTCTGTTCTGTGCTCGTGAGATGTGAGTGTGCAATAAATCATTTGAAATGAATCTGCCTGTGATTTCACACACTCCACACTGGTGACCCAAAACGTATTATGGAACATGAGGCAAGATCCCCGGAGCCAGCCCAGTCAGGAAGCTACAGCGAGGCGGCGTGTGCGGTTTCAGTCAAGCTACCGGATTTCTGGCAGCACAACCCGCACTCTTGGTTCCACCTCACCGAGGCCCAGTTCGCCCTCCGGGGAGTAACGGCAGATGACACCAGATTCTACCATGTGGTCGCAGCGCTCGACGCCCGCACAGCTCAACAGATAGCGAGCCTGCTCGATCAGCCACCAGCCAGCAACAGATACGAGGCGCTCAAAGCTGGCCTCATCCAGCGCTACACGCTCTCAGACTGTGAGAGAGTGGAGAGGCTCCTGACGCGGACCGAGCTAGGAGAGAGTTCGGCCGTAGACCTGATGGAGAAGATGCTGGCGTTAATGGGCACGGACGACGAGCACTTTCTGTTTGCCCACCTCTTCCTCCGGAACCTTCCGACAGTAGCAAGAGAGGTTCTGGCCAATTCGCCGTGGCTGGCCGTGCGAGACTACTGTGTGCTAGCCCAGGAGGCAGACCGGATCATCATCACCACCAGGGCGACCACAGTCAACGCGGCAGCGGCGGAGCCCAGCGAGACGTCCAGAGGAGGCGAGGAGCCACCGACGGTAGCAGCAGCGGGGACCAAGGAGCGCCAGAGAGACACGCTTTGTTCCTACCACCGCCGCTTCGGAGAGAACGCACGCAGATGTGTGCCACCGTGCCAATTCCAGCGCTCGGGAAAACGCCAAGGCCGGGGGTCGGTAGCAGCAGCGACCCTCGGTGAAGAGAACAAGCTGCTCTACCTAACAGATGCACGCTCGGGGAGGCATTTCCTCGTGGACACCGGAGCCCAGAAGAGCTTCATCCGGCCGACTTACGCTGACCGGCTGGCAGGATCTAGCGGCCCCGGGATGTTGGCAGCAAACAGCTCGGATATTAAGACCTAAGATCTCTACACGGCCGTACATATGAGTGGACTTTTGTCATAGCAGCACTGAATTACCATATACTGGGGGCTGATTTTCTGTGTGCACATGGTTTATTGGTTGATGTTGCTAACAGGCGCCTGGTTAATGCACTGTCCTTCGATTCTCTCCCCTGTATAGCTCGAGTGACCCAGCCAACAGCACAAGCCAACGTCACAGCTACAGGCGGTAAATTCCACACACTGCTCACTCAGTTCCCAGCACTCACGGTCCCGACGTTTTCCGCAGCCATCGCTAAACACGGGGTGGAGCACTTTATCACCACCACCGGGCCGCCCGTTTTTGCAAGATCTCGACGCTTGGACGCAGCTAAACTGGCCATAGCGCACGAGGAGTTCGCCAAACTGGAAAGGTTGGGCATCATCAGGCGCTCCAACAGCCCATGGGCTTCCCCGCTACACATGGTCCCTAAGGCTGAGGGATCGTGGCGACCGTGCGGTGATTTCCGCAGGTTGAACAACGCCACGGCGCACGACCGCTACCCGATTCCCCACATACAGGATTTTTCCGTTCACCTCGCCAGGGCACGCATTTTTTCCAAAATAGACCTGGTCCGCGGTTACCACCAAGTCCCACTGCGCGCTGAGGACGTACCCAAAACAGCGGTAATAACTCCGTTCGGTCTATTTGAGTTCCTGCGCATGCCATTCGGGTTAAAAGGAGCGGCACAGACGTTCCAGCGCATGATGGATGCAGTGCTGCGCGATCTCCCGTTCGTGTTCGTCTACCTGGACGATATCCTGGTAGCCAGCGCGTCCGAAGACGAACACGAAACCCACCTCACGACGGTTTTCCGGAGGTTGGAGGAGCACGGGTTAATAATCAACCCGGCGAAATGCCAGTTCGGCGTAACGGAGATCGATTTTTTTGGGGCACCGCGTCTCTCCAGAAGGAGCGATCCCGCTGCCCGACAAAGTGCGCACCGTGGCGGATTTTCCCTGGCCTCAAACGGTCAGGGCGCTGCAAGAATTTTTGGGAATGGTGAACTTTTATAACCGTTTCCTTCCCCGCGCGGCGCAGCTCATGCAACCATTGTACGCCACGCTCAAAAAACAGAAACCCGCGGATAGGGTCGTATGGATCCCGGAGCGAGAGCGGGCGTTCTCGGAAGTTAAAGCAGCCCTGGCAAACGCCGCACTGCTGGCACATCCGGACCCGACGGCCCGGATAGCGCTCACCACCAACGCTTCAGACGTGGCCATAGGGGCTGTCGTGGAGCAGCGCGTCGCCGGGGCTTGGCAGCCGCTCGCCTTTTTCAGCAGAACTTTGCGCGACAGCGAACGTAAATACAGCGCGTTCGACAGAGAGTTGCTGGGTCTCCACCTGGCCATTCGTTACTTCCAGTTCTGGCTGGAAGGGCGCAGTTTCACCGCGTTCGTGGACCACAAGCCACTAACATTCGCGATGGCCAAAGTTTAAGAACCGTGGTCGGGTCGGCAGCAGAGACAGCTGGCCGCGATCTCAGAGTTTACTACCGATATTCAGCATGTGTCGGGTAAACTGAATGTAGTGGCAGACTGCCTCTCGCGCGCCGTGGTGGCCCCGGTCTGCGTGGGGATAGATTACGCAGCCATGGCCGCGGAGCAGATTAGCGATGCAGACATGCACGCGCTTCAGTCTGGACCAACAGGGTTAAGGCTGGAGAGCAGGGTGCTGCAAGATGGCATGCCCCCCCAATCTGCGATGTCTCCACGGGTCGCTCACGTCCCGTGGTCCTGGCCGCGTGGCGCCGCCGCGTGTTTTGAGTCGGTTTACACTCTGGCGCACCCAGGAGTGCGCGCGTCGGTCAAAATGGTAGGAGAGAACTTGGTGTGGCCGAGCCTACGCAAACAAGTGAAAGAGTGGGCTGCAGCCTGCGTGGCGTACCAACGAGCCAAGGTACACAGACACACGAAGGCTCCCTTGGAGCCGTTTCGTATTCCGGCTAAGAGGTTCAACCATGTTCTCGTGGACCTCGTGGGCCCCCTCCCGCCATCACAGGGGTGCACGCACCTCCTGACAATGGTGGACCGCACCACGCGCTGGCCAGAAGCAGTTCCGCTGACGGCAACCATGTCCGCAGACGTAGCGCGCTTTTTTAACAGCATGGGTGGCGCGTTTTGGAGTCCCGTCGGACATTACGTCCGACAGGGGCCCTCAATTTGTTTCCGAACTCTGGTCTGTGATGGCCCGCAGCCTGGGTGTTACAGTTCACCGCACAACTGCGTACAACCCACAGGCCAATGGGTTATGCGAGCGTTTTCAGAGATCACTGAAAGCAGCACTCAGGGCCTCATTGACGGATGCAAATTGGGTAGACAGGCTGCTGTGGGTTTTATTGGGGTTGCGCTCCATGCCGAAAGTGGATCTAGAAGCTTCCCCGGCAGAGCTCGTTTTTATGCAGCCACTACGGCTGCCCGGGGAATTTCCACCAGATAATCCCGCTCCGGGCAGCTCCTTGTCTCAGTTTTTGCAGCGTAGCGCAAACACAGGCACGCTGCCGGGCCCTGCCAACCACAGTTTTCCACGTGTTTTTGTGCCTAAAACTTTGAAGAGCGCGGAGTTCGTGTTTGTCAGACACGATGCCCACCACCCTCCATTGCGCCCACCCTATGATGGACCGTTCAGAGTGTTGGAAACAGGGGATAAGCATTTTTTGCTAGACTTGGGGGGGTAGGAGGGAAAAAATTGGCATAGACAGACTCAAACCCGCTTTCGTTGTGGCAGACGAGCAAGTGCTGTTGGCTAGGGCCCCTCGGCGTGGAAGACCCCCACGGAGAGCTCCCCAGGAAAACGATTCGCCAGAGCAGCCACACGGACAGACCGAAGTGGCCCCCCTCCCAGCAACCTCCCACCGGCACAACAGTGCCGCGGGGGCAGTAAAACCTAGTTACAGCAGATACGGGGGGAGACGGAAGCCCAAACAGCATGTGGACTGATGTTCTGTTGTTCTATCACAGCATGTGGACTGTTATTCTATTGTCCTATCTAAGATGCTGGGGGGGGGGTATTTGTAGCACCTTGGGAGAGTCAGATTTCTAGCATCTCAGACAAGAGACAGTGAATAAGCATGGGAGATAATAGAGCAGGAGGCTCCTGGTGAGAGAGTGGGAAGGAGTCAAGGATGTAGGGGGTTGAATGCAGTGTGATGCAAATGTCCTGTTGTGTGTGATGTAAGCCATGAAACTTAAGAGGAGTCTCTGGGAAGAAGTTCATTCTGTTCTGTGCTCATGAGATGTGAGTGTGCAATAAATCATTTGAAATGAATCTGCCTGTGATTTGACACACTCCACAGCGGTATTATTATTGTTAAGTTTTAAATTTTTAGATACTCACGCGGGAGGGGGGACTCGCGGTCCAGCAAAGTACAGTGGTACCACACGGGTGAAGCAGAAGCAGTGACTCCTGTCTACCACTGACTGGGCGTGCCTCTCCACAAAGGACCGTGGTCTGCCCGGCCGGGCCGCTGCTTCTCCCGGCATGTTCTGTGTTGGATACACTGGTGTTCTTTGTCAGACCTGGGTCCCCACTGACGCTCCATCCAGTCTGCTCACGCGCCTCATGTTCTCCACATATGCCGAATTATCCTTTAGACCTACGCAATCACGGCAACTTTATGGTATAATTTTTTTAAGCATTAAATCTTCAGTTTTATCCTTTTGTAGTCAAATTTGTCGGTTTTCACTTCCTTGTTTTACTCACGGTGTGCTGTGATGACTGATGCCGTGATGTTGCATATTATCCAAACAGTAAGGAGTCGATGTAAAACCCCACCCACACCTCTAGAAGCCAAAGCATGAGGAGAGAGCGATGACTAAGGTTTTATTGATAAAAATTATATATTTTGACTGAACAACTCCATACTTGGGGATGCACAGCCTCGTAACCTCAGCAAAACATGTATAAAATCTTAGGTCAGTCTGACAAACAGTTCAAGACATATGCGGGGGGGGGGGGAGAGAGAGAGAGAGAGAGAGAGAGAGAGAGAGAGAGAGAGAGAGAGAGAGAGAGAGAGAGAGAGAGAGAGAGAGAGAGAGAGACCGAGACCGAGACCGAGACCGAGCATTTACAGATAGATTTCTGAGTTGTCTTTCCAGTGTCACAACTACAGTATGCCATGGGTTTTGCTTTCTTTAGCAAAGATTAGCTAACTGACATTCATTTTAGACTCTAGTAAGTTAAACTGTACTTCAAGGGAAGCCAGTGAACTATATCACAATGACCCCTCAACTTATAGTTTTGATTACTTTCACTAAATATATTTTACTGCATTTACCGCTGCAAACAGATTGAGGCACGATGCAGACGGACTGGTCTCAACACCACTATCTGAAATTAAATTTTAATGAAACACCATGATGTAATCATTGCATTAGATCTCTTTGGCATGCAGGAGTGGGGGGGAAAATACATATGGACATCTCCATTTGAATTCAGTTGTCATCAGTGCTACATATTTACCCAGTGTCCGTCACATACCTTCTTCCCTGCCTGCTTATCCACCATGGCTCCATCTCTGTCACTCCCAGGTTTGGCCATGGTGCGGCACCTGACTAGCTTAGACAGCTACAGCGCAGTAGGTTCATTATGCACCTGCAAACAGAGAACACACGGAGTGAGAAGGATTTCATCTCTGTACCAAGAAATACTACATCATTTGTTCAGAGAGTTGTGTCAAGGAAGCAGAGTTTGCACTAGTCACCGGTAGGCAGGGGTCGGTATGAGATTCTGACAGTATGATAACCTTCCGCAAGAACATAACACTATCATAGTCATCAACTGAAGTGGTGACCTAGTGGTAGAGCATCCACCCCACAACCAGGAGGCTGTGGGTCCACGCTCAAATGGGGTCATACCAGAGACCAGATAAAAAACAAACAAACAAAAAAGTATTTTCTGCCTTCTAGCTTTGTGCTCAGCATAGTAGAAAGGAAAGCTGACACACAGAGAGGAGGAATCACCATGTAGTTTTTGCATAATCCTGCTAACAAACAGACAAACCAACATGAAAACACTGCCTCCTTCACGGAGGTAAATATCCAAGTAAATAATTGCTGATTTTTTTTTTAATAAAAAAAAATGTACAGTGGGGTAAAAAAGTATTTTGTCAGCCACCAATTGTGCAAGTTCTCCCACTTAAAAGATGAGAGAGGTCTCCAATTTTCATCATAGGTATACCTCAACTATGAGAGACAAAATAAGAAAAAAAAAATCCAGAAAATCACATTGAAGGATTTTTAATGAATTAATTGGTAAATTCCTCGGTAAAATAAGTATTTGGTCAATAACAAAAGTTCATCTCAATACTTTGTTATATACCCTTTGTTGGCAATGACAGAGGTCAAACGTTTTCTGTAAGTTTTCACAAGGTTTTCACACACTGTTGCTGGTATTTTGGCCCATTCCTCCTTGCAGAGCTCCTCTAGAGCAGTGATGTTTTGGGGCTGTCGCTGGGCAACACGGACTTTCAACTCCCTCCAAAGATTTTCTATGGGGTTGAGATCTGGAGACTGGCTAGGCCACTACAGGACCTTGAAATGCTTCTTACGAAGCCACTCCTTCATTGCCTGGGCGGTATGTTTGGGATCATTGTCATGCTGAAAGACACAGCCACATTTCATCTTCAATGCCCTTGCTGATGGAAGAAGGTTTTCACTCAAAATCTCACGATACATGGCCCCATTCATTCTTTCCTTTACATGGATCAGTCGTCCTGGTCCCTTTGCAGAAAAACAGCCCCAAAGTATGATGTTTCCACTCCCATGCTTCACAGTAGGTATGGTGTTCTTTCTCCTCCAAACATGACAAGTTGAGTTTTTACCAAAAAGTTCTATTTTGGTTTCATCTGACCATATGACATTCTCCCAATCCTCTTCTGGATCATCCAAATGCTCTCTAGCAAACTTCAGACGGGCCTGGACATGTACTGGCTTAAGCAGGGGGACACGTCTGGCACTGCAGGATTTGAGTCCCTGGCGGCGTAGTGTGTTACTGATGGTAGCCTTTGTTACTTTGGTCCCAGCTCTCTGCAGGTCATTCACTAGGTCCCCCCATGTGGTTCTGGGATTTTTGCTCACCATTCTCGTGATAATTTTGACCCCACGGGGTGAGATCTTGCGTGGAGCCCCAGATCGAGGGAGATTATCAGTGGCCTTGTATGTCTTCCATTTTCTAATAATTGCTCCCACAGTTGATTTCTTCACACCAAGCTGCTTACCTATTTACCTATTGCAGATTCAGTCTTCCCAGCCTGGTACAGGTCTACAATTTTGTTTCTGGTGTCCTTTGACAGCTCTTTGGTCTTGGCCATAGTGGAGTTTGGAGTCTGACTGTTTGAGGTTGTGGACAGGTGTCTTTTATACTGATAACGAGTTCAAACAGGTGCCATTAATACAGTTAACGAGTGGAGGACAGAGGAGCCTCTTAAAGAAGAAGTTACAGGTCTGTGAGAGCCAGAAATCTTGCTTGTTTGTAGGTGACCAAATACTTATTTTACCGAGGAATTTACCAGTTAATTCATTAAAAATCCTTCAGTGTGATTTTGTGGATTTTTTTTTTCTCATTTTGTCTCTCATAGTTGAGGTATACCTATGATGAAAATTGGAGCCCTCTCTCATCTTTTAAGTGGGAGAACTTGCACAATTGGTGGCTGACTAAATACTTTTTTGCCCCACTGTAGTTCTTCAGAGAGTGTAAACCTGCAGCTCCACAAGTTCGGAACATCAATAATTAGATGATTTGCCACAAAAATACTTCAACATGAATTAAAAATACAGTATCTTACTGTTAGATAACATTAACATAATATGCATTAACACATAACATAACACGCTTTAACACATGCACCATGATTATAATCTACGATTCATATGTCCACACAGTAGATGGCAACGATGTGTCGGCAAACTGATTTATACACCCAAAATCAAATAAAACTAGTGCATGCTCACAGAAAGCAAATATTCCTTTCTGAAACAGGTAGCCCAATCTGGCTTTACACGCACAAATGTAGGCTGTGTTTGAAAGTGGAATACAAAGAGGTGTAGCTTATATGTAGGCAAGCACACATTAGACTTGACAAATATGAAAGGGACTGAACTGAGATTTATTTGATTGTGTGAATATGAATTACAGAATAAGTGAAAATGAATGGGACATCCAATATTAGCCATTGTTTAAAAGGAACTCTGATTATATTGGCATGTTAGCTCTATATGCTTTATTTTTATGTTAGTAACATAACTACAATTTAATTTTTTTGAAAATAATTCCCAGTTTTATATATTTTTAAAAAACTTTATTACGATTTTTGTTTACGTCGCAATGCATTCTGGGTAGTAACGTAGAATGCTTGCAGCCGTTTTTTCTGTCTTATACAAGCCAAGAGGCGAAGCTACTAACTACTGCCATTTGTCAGTGAAAATGCCACATTGCGCGGCTTTTGGATGTAATTTCCAATCAAAGGGAAATAAAGAGAGCGGGGTGAGCCTCCATAGCTTTCCTAAAGAGGGAAAGTTGAGGAAAAAGTGGGGCAGCAGCGGCTCAGCAGGTAATCTAATAACCCGATGGTTGGCGGTTCGCATCACGCTCTCCCCAGATATCCTGCCATTGTGTCCCTGGGCAAGACACTTCACCCACATTGCCTCCAGTGCCCATAACATTGGGTATGAATGTGTAAAAATGTTTAAATGTTCGGTGGTGGCCGGAGAGGCTGTTGGTGTGGACTGGCAGCCACATTTCCCTCACTTTGTCTGTGATCACGCGCTATAGCGCATGCCTGATAAAACTGACATATATATTAATCACGCTGTGATAATAGCACAATATCGCTCAAAGCGCGCGCATGAGACATGTCTGTGATCGCACGCTTGTGTTGACCGTTCCTGCCTTTCGTCTCCTAACCGTGGTTTTGGGACGCAGGGGAGATGGATCTTCCTCCGCAGTCAATTCCCGAGTAAACCTCACTCTTGTGGTACACAGAAGCACAGGCCGTTTTGCTGAAGCGTTGGGGCTTTATTTATATACCGCACTGTTGTCAGCAACAAATTCTACCTGCTCCGGTCGACTCGCTCTTTCTACTCATCCGCACCAAATCACACACACCTTTCGTGGGGGGGGGGGGGGGGTGCCTCTGCTGCGCAAATGCTCCCACTCACTCAAGTCCACGCACCGAGCTGCCCCATCCAAACACACGCACCAGACACATCCCACAACACTTGATAGAGCTGACATATGTATTAATCACGCTATGATATCGCTCAAAGCACACGCTTGGCTTGACATGTCGAAGATCTGGCTGGCAACAGTCAGAAAAAAAAAAGTCGAACGACTGTGGAGCACTGCTTATGGACGTTCAACCTGCAGTCTGAGAAAGCAACAGAGAAATTGTTTTATGTTGCTCAGAGTCCATGTTTATTAGTTCAGTGCCCATCATGCTTGTAGACAATTTTTGTGTTTGAGCATTCTATTGTAAGTAAATCAACAATATATAAGTTTCACCTTAAAATAATGCTTCCTCGAGCGCACACTTGAGACACAAAGTGGAGAGACACTCGCGGAGCGGAGTGAAACTTATATATTGTTGATTTACTTACAATAGAATGCTCAAACACAAAAAATTGTCTACAAGCATGATGGGCACTGAACTAATAAACATGGACTCTGAGCAACATAAAGCAATTTCTCTGTTGCTTTCTCAGACTGCGGGTTGAACGTCCATAAGCAGCGCTCTACAGTCGTTCCAGACTTCTTTTTTTTTTTTTCCCTGACTGTTGCCAGCCAGATCTTCGACATGTCAAGCCAAGCGTGCTTTGAGCGATATCATAGCGTGATTAATACATATGTCAGCTCTATCAAGTGTTGTGGGATGTGTCTGGTGCGTGTGTTTGGATGGGGCAGCTCAGTGCGTGGACTTGAGTGAGTGGGAGCGTTTGCGCAGCAGAGGCACCCCCCCCCCCCCCGAAAGGTGTGTGTGAGATTTGGTGCGGAATCAGTAGAAAGAGCGAGTCGACCGGAGCAGGTAGAATTTGTTGCTGACAACAGTGCGGTATATAAATAAAGCCCCAACGCTTCAGCAAAACGGCTTGTGCTTCTGTGTACCACAAGAGTGAGATTTACTCGGGAATGGACTGCGGAGGAAGATACATCTCCCCTGCGTCCCAAAACCACGGTTAGGAGACGAAAGGCAGGAACGGTCAACACAAGCGTGCGATCACAGACATGTCTCATGCGCGCGCTTTGAGCGATATTGTGCTATTATCACAGCGTGATTAATACATATGTCAGTTTTATCAGGCATGCGTTACAGCGCGTGATCACAGACAGAGTGACGGAAATGTGGCTGCCAATCCAAGCCAACAGCCTCTCCGGCCACCACCGAGCATTTAAACATTTTTACACATTCATACCCAATGTTATGGGCACTGGAGGCAATGTGGGTGAAGTGTCTTGCCCAGGGACACAACGGCAGGATATCTGGGGAGAGCGTGATGCGAACCGCCAACCATCGGGTTATTAGACGACCTGCTCTACCTCCTGAGCCGCTGCCGCCCCACTTTTTCCTCCACTTTCCCTCTTTAGGAAAGCTATGGAGGCTTACCCCGCTCTCTTTATTTCCCTTTGATTGGAAATTACATCCAAAAGCCGCGCAAATGGCAGTAGTTAGTAGCTTCGCTTCTTGGCTTGTATAAGACAGAAAAAACGGCTGCAACCATTCTACGTCACTACCCAGAATGCACTGCGACGTAAACAAAAATGGCGATTTACATCGTAATACAGTTTTTTAAAAATATATAAAACTGGGAATTATTTTCAAAAAAATTATATTATAATTATGTTACTAACATAAAAATAAAGCATATAGAGCTAACATGCCAATATAATCGGAGTTCCTTTTAAGAACCGCTTGTTTATTGTTTTGTCAGATCCCTTATTTGTCTGATCTTTTATGACTTATAGTCATAATAGTGTATCTTGCACTTTGGGGAATGGGAGTTGTTCAGTCACCATTATAATGTATCACTTTATAGTATACGTACAGTGGGGCAAAAATGTATTTAGTCAGCCACCAATTGTGCAAGTTCTCCCACTTAAAGGCCTCGGACGGTGACATTTTTTTATTGAACCAATAAACTGATTGTATGAAAATATTCCATTCTGGCCATTCCCGTGATTTAAAATGTGTCACCAGCCTCCATAAATGACTATTTGTTAATAGCCCATATTTCACTTAGTGATGCTGCAGTACCGCCATCTCTCGATAGGGGCGTGCAGCAGTGACGTCAGGTCAGGGAGAAACAGGAAATGGCTGCAGGAAATGGATGATCACTGGCCTGCAGAAATGGCTGAACGACAGCAGAGTGATTCGGACAGCGATTATTTTATCGAGTATGACGACCGCAATATAAGTGATGATATTGAAACTGACGAATCTGATGATGAAGTAGTTTTGGGTGGTGCTGATGGGGTTATTCAGCCGTATTTGTTCGAGCCCGAGGGTGTGGCGTAAGACGCGGACGAAACAGTGACCGGAGCAGAACGAGAGGCAAGAACGAGAGGCTCGCCGATTTATATTGGTAAAATATGCTTTGAAATTTTTTTTTTTAGGCGATATGCATGGTCACACACTTAATTATCAAAATAAAACTGCCAATTTTTCCCTCGCTGCCTTACTTGGCGACTTATAAACATTCTCTTTCTGCTCAAAATTTTTTACATGTTTTAAATATTTTCTAATCAAATTTCATAGACCAATTTATATAGCACTCCCACGAGCCATTAGTTTATTATAAGCATCTGATTATACCATTTTTTTTAACAGGTGCACTTGTGAGAAATGCAACATTATGCCAACATCAACTGAATCTCGGTGCTGCCAGGAGGTATTGAAGGTGAAGAAGTGAGGGTTATGTTGCCTGCCTGTGCTGTGAGCCTCATCAGAGAAACATTCCCATCTGATCACTACAAGGGATTTTGCCTACCAAGATTAGATTTGTGATCAATGTTATTTAAATAAAGTTTTTTAAAATCATATATTGAGTTTATTAATGTGCATGTCAATTTTATAATTCTAATATTTCAGCATTCATCAAAGTCGGATCTCATATACTGTACATTAGAGTAATTTTTCTACCATTTTATGGTGTAAAATTCGTGTGCAATTTTTAAAAGCACATTTCTCTAAAAATCTTAGGCTTATATTTTTTTGTCTTAGCAAAATATGTTGCTTCCCTAACAATTGAAAGCTGAACTTTCATTGCTAATTGGAAATTTATTCTACTTTTACATGTTTGATTTTGAAAATCTAGATACATGTTGCTCAACAGCATCAGCTTTGATGGGACGCTGAAATTTGGCACTCAATGTTGCTGGAACTCTGGCTTGTACAGAGTGCCACTGCTCCAATAAGTGGGTTGGATCAACCAAGGTTTTGTCGAAAAGAGTATTCATCAGATCATCCACATATTCTGAAATAAAATTAATTTAATAAAAATTAGAAATCGAAAGCTCCTTGTAAGTGGTCGTGGAAATTCCAACGATACCGGCTGCATTTAGAACTCTGAGGACCTTGACATATGACGCCCCAGTGAAGAGAATGGCGGATGAAAGCTGTATGTTACCAGCTGGGATGTCCCTGATCATCTGCTGGCTGTGCCAGGATAGATCCTCAACACAATGTGGACAATGTTGTTTGATCACCAACAGAGAGCCTTTAGTGTGACTTGTTACCTCACATGGATGACTGCAATGAGGACAATTGCTGAATAATCAAATTCAAAAAAAAATCCACAGTATTTGAAGGTTGAGTGACAGTGGATAACATCTGCAAAAACAGTAGATCAACATAATTTCATTCCAGAGGTGTCAAATTGGATTACATATATAGAAATATAACTTGAGCAAACAGGCACAACCACCTCCCTATACAGCACTGAATATTTCATATTTGATTAGTATGAATACCCTAAAATTCTAATATTTGATAAGTTGTTAAGGCAATGAAATTCATTGTTTGTAAATAATTTTAGTAAATATTGGCAGTGAATATTTAAAAAAGAAAAATTACCCTGTTTACTCATCTTTCTGACAGCAGATTGCTGTCAGAAAGATAAGGTTGATCAGAAAGATAAGGATATCCCAGGTTGGCCTAGGATAGCCGGCCCCGGCCGGTGCTGGAAGGGCTCTCGCGACCGGGCCGGGGGACGGCCGGAAGGCGGCCGCCCCTCCCCGCTCACGGACGCGTGTTCGTGGAGAACCCGGTGCTAAATAACTCGTAAACGACCTGATGCCGGGCGTGACCCGCTCCGGGGACAGTGGCAGGTGGGGAGTTTGACTGGGGCGGTACACCTGTCAAACTGTAACGCAGGTGTCCTAAGGCGAGCTCAGGGAGGACAGAAACCTCCCGTGGAGCAGAAGGGCAAAAGCTCGCTTGATCTTGATTTTCAGTATGAATACAGACCGTGAAAGTGGGGCCTCACGATCCTTCTGACTTTTTGGGTTTTAAGCAGGAGGTGTCAGAAAGTGTCAGAAAGATCGCATCGGTAGATCACCCTTGCTTTTCACGCCACTTCACTGACACTTGTCTGAGTGGGACTTTGAAATGAATGGATATATAGTTGGAACAGCCGATTTTTTTTATCAGCAATCTTTTTGCTAATTTCATTTCAAATTGCATCTTATTCTCAAAATCGCTGTCAACAAAATGTCTAATGCACATGTTGGGTGATTTTGCGACATAATTCCAATTTTTTAGCGTTTTCTGAACGAAATTCACCCATGGGGTTCTGATTTTCCCAGGCAGGGGAAGTTCCTAAACACTCACCGCGTGCTCCTCAGCGTGCTCCTCCTCCTACTCAGGTCGCTCCCTGACCTGACGTCACACAGTCAGTGGCCATTTTAGCCGCTGATCGCTTGGCAGACAGACAGCTCTCAAGGAAATCATACTTCAATAGCGCATTGTCACCTTATGCGACATTTGTTGACACCAAAACATGTGCGGTTCAAATTAGCTCGTCTCACACACAAATTTAAGATATGATTTAGCGATACTGTAATTTCGTCCGGCCGAGGCCTTTAAAACATGAGAGAGGTCTCCAATTTTCATCATAGTGTAGAAGTTACAGAAAAACAGACAGGATACGTGTAAGTCTGTCTGGAAAAACTTTATTTACATTTTTTTCACTTCCTGCTTTTATCTCCGTCCAAAACGGGAAAAACTCCGCCTTCACATTAAAACTCCACCTTCACATTAAAAGATCCAATTTTGTGTGTGAGACCAACAACTAATATCACCACACAGGCCCCCCCAGAACACACAAATAACAACATAAATAAACATGCTGACAAAAAACAAACAAACAGCATGAGGAAGGCAGTGGTGCGCAGCCACAGGAACAAAAGCCCTAGCTTCCTCTCGACACTTAGGCCTCTTAACCATACTGGGACCTAACCCTGGACTGGTAGGAAGAAACTCCCCTGGATCCCTCAAGGTCTGGCCAAGGACCAACTCAGCAGAAGAGGAATGCAGGTCTTCTTTGGGGGCTGAACGCAAACCCAACAAAACCCACGGTAATCTGTTCACCCATCCACTATCCACTAATGACGCGCGAAGGGCCGCTTTCATAGTCCGATGAAACCGCTCGCATAGCCCATTAGCTTGTGGATGGTATGCTGTGGTCCGATGGAGTTTAACCCCCAAACTACCAGCTACTTCATTCCAAAGTGCAGAGGTAAATTGCGGGCCCCTGTCAGAGGTAACGTCCAAGGGGACACCAAAACGGGACACCCAAGAGGAGATAAATGCCCGGGCAACATCAGATGCTGTAGTTGATGTCAGGGGAACCACCTCCGGCCACCGCGTAGTCCGGTCTACCATAGTGAAGAGGTGAGTAAAACCGCGAGACGGAGGAAGAGGTCCAACTAGGTCCACCTGAACATGATCAAAACGTCGCTCCGGAATCCAAAAAGGCTCCAATGGAGCCTTTATGTGGCGCTGCACTTTAGCACGCTGGCATGCCACACAGGTTGTCGTCCAAGTCTTCACATCCTTTCTAAGACCCGGCCATACAAACTTGGCGCTCACCAACTTGACCGAAGCCTTAACCCCAGGATGCGACAAAGAATGAACAGCGTCAAAAACACGACGACGCCAAGCCACAGGCACCAGAGGTCGTGGTTTTCCCAGTGTAGTATCACACAGAAGAGTGGCGCCACTGTCTTGAAAGCAGACATCCTCCAACTGCAAACTGGACTCCGTAGAACGAAGCACCTGCACCTCCGGGTCCAACAACTGATCGGCAGCCATCTCAGCATAGTCCATGCCCAAATGAACAGCAGCAACTGGTGCACGAGAAAGACAGTCCGCCACCAAGTTGGTCCAACCAGCCACATGCTGAATGTCTGTAGTGAACTCGGAAACAGCCGAAAGCTGCCGTTGTTGCCGAGCTGACCAAGGTTCAGTAGACTTGGCCATGGCAAACGTGAGAGGTTTATGGTCCACAAAAGCGGTGAATTTACGGCCCTCCAAAAGAAACCTGAAATGCCTTGTCGCCAAGAAAAGGGCCAACAGCTCCCTGTCAAAGGTGCTGTACTTCCTTTCTGACTCGCGTAACTGTCTACTAAAAAAGGCCAGAGGTTCCCAGGAATTGCCCACCCACTGCTCACAAACTGTTCCGACAGCATAATCAGATGCGTCGGTGGTAAGAGCAATGGCGGCCGTGGGATCTGGATGAGCCAACAAGGCAGCATCAGCCAGTGCAGCTTTAGCCCCATCAAAAGCACATAACCTCTCATGAGTCCACTCAATGTCCTGATTACCCCTCTTACCCTTCAAGGCCTCATATAGCGGACGCATAATATGGGCAGCATGAGGTATAAAACGGTTGTAAAAATTGACCATGCCCAAAAACTCCTGCAGGGGCTTGACAGAGGAGGGGCGTGGAAAAGCTAAAACTGCTTCGACTTTAGCCGGGAGGGGTACGGCACCCTGCTGGGATACCTTGTGCCCCAAGAACTCAAGTTCTGAGAGCCCAAACTGACACTTCACGGGGTTCACTATCAGTCCATGGTCACAGAGGCGTCTGAAGAGCTGGCGAAGGTGCAACACATGTTCCTCCACCGAAGCGCTCGCCACCAGTATATCGTCCAGGTATACAAATAAAAAAGGCATGTCCCGCAACACAGAGTCCATAAGCCTTTGAAACGTCTGCGCAGCACCCTTAAGGCCGAACGGCATTCTCAAGAACTCAAACAGTCCAAATGGAGTGATCACCACTGTCTTGGGGACGTCCTGGGGATGGACAGGCACCTGATGATAACCACGCACTAAATCCACTTTAGAAAAAATGACTGTCCCTGCCAGACGTGAAGAAAAATCCTGGATATGGGAGACTGGGTACCTGTCGTTGGTAGTAGCGTTGTTAAGGCACCTAAAATCTCCACAAGGGCGCCAACCCCCATCTGACTTAGGGACCATGTGGAGGAGAGAAGCCCACGGACTGTCGGAACGGCGCACAATACCCAGCCGCTCCATATTGGCAAACTCATCTCTAGCGATGGCCAACTTAGCAGCATCCAGACGGCGTGCACGAGCAAAAACAGGTGGACCCACAGTAGTAATATAATGCTCAACCCCATGCTTAACTACTGCCGCAGAAAACATAGGCACAGTGAGGGCAGGAAACTCAGAGAGAAGGCGCTGGTATCTGTCTCCTGAGGCGAGCATGTTAGCAAGCAGTGGACCAGCCCCACCCAGTGTACATGGATAAGAATCAAAAGACACAGCATCAATCAAACATCTGTTAGCTACGTCAACCAACAGTCTGTAAGCACACAAAAAATCTGCGCCAAGAATAGGAACTGCTACAGATGCTACCACAAAGTCCCAACTAAATTCACGGCCGTTAAAACACACAGTAATGAGCCTGGTGCCAAAGGTGCGAATAGGAGTACCATTAGCAGCGTCCAGTGGAGGTCCATGTTCATATTCCATGACGTCAGCCGAAGAGGGGGGAACGATGCTCCGCTGCGCTCCCGAATCCACCAAAAAACGACGTCCAGCCGCGCAGTCCTCAATAAAAAGCAGCTTATTGCTGGTGCCGGTGCACGCAGCTGCTAGCGAGCACCGGCCTTCTCGTTTTCCTGTGGCTGGAAAGAGCACGGTGGAATACAGTGCCGAGCCTTCGGTCCAAAACGGCGGTGATAAAAACACATGCTGCTCTCTTTCTTACGGCGATCCGATACTGCGGCCACACCCACCGAGACTTCTCCATCAGACTGCCCAGGCAGCAATGCATGCACCGACAAATGACGAGAAGCCAGCCAAAGCCTGTCCGCTTCTCCAGCCAAACCCCGATAATCCTTAGTACAAATGAGGGGCGAGCTGGCCAGGACAGTGCGCACTGGAGGCGGAAGCTGACGCAGAAACAGGTGGATAAACAGAAATGAACTGTCTCCTGAACCAAGAAGTGCCAACATATTCTCCATCAGCTCAGAAGGTTTGCTGTCCCCCAAACCAGTCATAGACAGAAGACGATCAGCGCGCTCTATATCAGAGAGCTGGTACAGCTGCAGAAGAGCCCTCTTCAGAGTGACGTACCTGTCAGCGAGAGGCGGGTCCCGGAGCAGTCCCATCAAACGGCGAGTAGTGGCAGAATCCAAAGCTGCGACAACATGGAAATACTTCGTGTCATCTGTGGTTATTCCGCGCAGATGGAACTGAGCCTCGACATGCTGAAACCAGGGCTCCGGGTCGTGCTGCCAAAAGTCCGGTAATTTAATTGTAGCCGCAAAAACAGCCGGTGCGGGAGCCGCAGCGGATACAGACGCCGTAGCGGCGATATCAGAAGAGGTCGCTTGATCAAACATTCTTCAAATGTCGGGGTCACCAATGTAGAAGTTACAGAAAAACAGACAGGATACGTGTAAGTCTGTCTGGAAAAACTTTACATTTTTTCACTTCCAGCTTTTATCTCCGTCAAAAAAGGAAAAACTCCGCCTTCACATTAAAACTCCACCTTCACATTAAAAGATTCAATTTTGTGTGTGAGACCAACAACTAATATCACCACAATAGGTATACCTCAACTATGAGAGACAAAATGAAAAAAAAAATCCAGAAAATCACACTGTCTGATTTTTAAAGAGTTTATTTGCAAATTATGGTGGAAAATAAGTATTTGGTCACCTACAAACAAGCAAGATTTCTGGCTCTCACAGACCTGTAACTTCTTCTTTAAGAGGCTCCTCTGTCCTCCACTCGTTACCTGTATTAATGGCACCTGTTTGAACTCGTTATCGGTATAAAAGACACCTGTCCACAACCTCAAACAGTCAGACTCCAAACTCCACTATGGCCAAGACCAAAGAGCTGTCAAAGGACACCAGAAACAAAATTGTAGATCTGCACCAGGCTGGGAAGACTGAATCTGCAATAGGTAAGCAGCTTGGTGTGAAGAAATCAACTGTGGGAGCAATTATTAGAAAATGGAAGACATACAAGACCACTGATAATCTCCCTCGATCTGGGGCTCCACGCAAGATCTCACCCCGTGGGGTCAAAATTATCACGAGAATGGTGAGCAAAAATCCCAGAACCACATGGGGGGACCTAGTGAATGACCTACAGAGAGCTGGGACCAAAGTAACAAAGGCTACCATCAGTAACACACTACGCCGCCAGGGACTCAAATCCTGCAGTGCCAGACATGTCCCCCTGCTTAAGCCAGTACATGTCCAGGCCCGTCTGAAATTTGCTAGAGAGCATTTGGATGATCCAGAAGAGGATTGGGAGAATGTCATATGGTCAGATGAAACCAAAATAGAACTTTTTGGTAAAAACTCAACTTGTCGTGTTTGGAGGAGAAATGAATGAATGAATGAATGAATGAATGAATGAATGAATGAATGAATTTATTTCGGATAATACAGTACAGGTTAAAAGAAACTGTATAATATAACAACAAGGTCAAATTAGACAAAGACTCCTTCTACTAAACAATTCCACGTGAGTTATCCGAAATGGGTGATGGCTGAAGCCGCAGCTTATATTGCCCACCCATATTCCATCCAAGAATTCAAAAGAAAAAAGAGTAAACAAGACAAGAGTGATTACAATTTAGAACAAAGCTAAGACAAAGTGTGACTGAGAGAAAAAAAAAAAGGAAAACTAAGCTAAGCTAAGTTGAGCGGTTACTATTCAAGACAAATCTAAGACAGAATGTCACAGAGAGAGAAAAAAAAAAAATAAGCTACAACACAACACAGGCTGGATATGTCAATCCTTATGTGAGTTTACATGTCGTCTTGTAAATATGTTTGGAGTATTTCTTCCTTTAGTTTTTGTTTAAATTGTCCAAGCGTTGTACATGATTTTAATTCAGGTCCATAATCGTTCCATAATCTGACTCCTTGCACTGAAATACAGTGTTGCTTGGTGGTTGTTCTCACTGTAGGCTTTTGAAATATACATGTTCCTCTGAAGTGATATCGTTTCTCCCTTGTTTGGAACAACTTTTGGATATTTGCGGGCAGTGATAAATTCTTCACTTTGAACATTATTATTGCGGTTTTAAAGTCAACCAGATCTTTCAACTTGAGAGTTTTTTGTTTAAGAAAAAGTGGGTTTGTTGGTTCCCTGTAAGCTGCTTTGTTTATTATTCTAATAGCTCTCTTTTGAAGCATAAAGAGTGGATATATGTTTGTTTTGTATGTATTTCCCCATACTTCATTACAATATGTCATGTATGGGAGTATTAATGAATGATACAAGGTGTATAGTGTGGGTTGATTCAGCAAATATTTCACTCTGTGTAATATTGCAATTGATTTGGAAACTTTACCTTTAATATAATTAATATGTGACTTCCAACACAGTTTGTTATCAATTATTACTCCAAGGAATTTAGTTTCAGATACCCTTTCAATCTCTACACCATTTACACTGAGTTTGGGTACTGGATTGTTGTGATGGTTGTTAAAGACTATAAATTTTGTCTTACTTAAATTGAGCGTTAATTTGTTTGAATCAAACCACAGTTTAAGCTTTTCTAATTCCTTCCCGAGTGTATCCAGAAGTTGTTCCAAATTGTTTCCACTGCATAGCAGATTAGTGTCATCGGCAAACAATATTAAGTCCATTTTTTCTGAAACTTTACATATATCGTTTATATACATATTGAATAATAATGGTCCCAAAACTGAACCCTGTGGGACTCCACAGGTGACCTTCAGCAACTCTGAGTTTTTGTTGCTAACACATACATACTGATATCTATTCTTTAAGTAACTACTTAACCAGGACAGTGCTACCCCTCTAATACCAGAATTTTGTAGTTTCTTTAATAATAAATTATGATCTACTGTATCAAATGCTTTTTTAAGATCTAGGAATACTCCAACTGAATACTCTTTATTTTCAATGGCTGTTGATATTTTTTCTGTAAATTCCATTAGGGCATATGCAGTTGTCCTCTTGTGTCTGAACCCATATTGCTGCTCACATAATAAATCATTCTTCAGTATGAAGTTGTCAATTCTCTCATAGAATATTTTTTCAAGTATCTTGGAAAATTGCGGTAATAGTGAAATTGGTCTATAGTTTGAGAGTTCCCCTCTGTCGCCCGTCTTGTATATCGGAATTACTTTAGCTATTTTCATTGCATTGGGAAATATACCTGATTGGAGAGACAGGTTGCAGATATACGTCAGTGGTTTTACTATGCATTCGATAACAGTTTTGACTAGTAGCATGTCAATACCATCACAGTCAGTAGATGTTTTACTTTTGAACGATTTAACAATTTCAATGACCTCTCTTTCGTCTGTGTTCTTTATGAAGATGGAGTCTTTTACAGCAGTGTTATTGCATATTGTATCACCTGTTGGCACCGTAGTGGGTATTTCTCGGGCCAGTTTAGGTCCAATGTTAACAAAAAAATTATTAAATTCATCTGCAGGTGAAGCAATATTCACACTCTGAGTCGTTTTATTATTTTTTGGAATGTTAGTTGGGTAGCTTGTATTTCTGCTTTTATTTCCAAGGATACTGTTGATTATTGTCCATGTATTTTTAATATTGTCTCTGTTTTTCTCCAGTTCTTTACTGTAATAGTCTCTTTTACTACATCTTATTATATATGTTAACTTATTTTTGTATGTTTTATACCGCTGCTCTGCTTCTTTTATTCTTTTCTTTAGGAAAGCTTTATATAATAAATTTTTCTTTTTACACGCCTTTTGTAGTCCTTTGGTTAACCATGGCTTGTTAGCAAATTTGTGTTTAAGCTTTTTTATTACTAATGGGCAGTTTTTTTCATAAAGAGTGGTTACAATATTTATAAATGTGTCATAGGCTTCATTTACATCTGATACATAGACTTCTGTCCAGTCTTGCTTCAGCAAGTCCTCTTTAAGAGAACTGATTGCATTTGGTGATTTGTGTCTGAACGATTTTGAAGTTTTTTCTGCGTTGGGCCCCGTGTGGCCATGGATAAGTGCAAAGGTTGGCAAGTGGTCACTTATATCATTTATCAATAATCCACTTTCTATTTTCTTATCGGAAACATTGACAAACAGGTTGTCAATAAGTGTAGCAGAGTGAACTGTGATTCTACTGGGATGTGTTATTGTGGGATGTAGACTCATGCTGTACATAGAGTTCATGAACTCTGTAACTACATTTTGTTGATGAGGATTCAGTAAGTCAATATTGAAATCTCCACAAATTGCTACCATTTTCTTACTAGTAATATTATTGTACAGCTCGACTAATTTATCTCTGAATGTCTCAATGCAAGTTCCCGGCGTTCTATATATGCAGCTTATGATTAGAGTTTTTGTTTTGTCTAGGTCAATCTCAACAGTAACACATTCCAAAATCCCTGGTAGTGCTAAGGACATTTCATTTACAAGCTTACACCTGTACAGGTCATCAATATACAGTGCAACACCACCACCCTTTTTTTGAGTTCTGTTAATATAAAACATCTGATATCCTTCTATTGCCATCAGGGGAGCCTGATCTTCATTAAGCCAGGTTTCAGAGACTGCAATGGCTGTGAATTTTCTGTCTAGCTGTTTTAAATAGTCCTGAATCTGTGGAAAGTTTTTGTTAAGACTTCTGCTACTGAAGTGTATTATTGACAGTTTACCATCTAATTGCATTTGACTTTTGAATTGTTTTTCGGTGTAATATTCACAGTGGTTATGAATATTATTGAAAAAGTGGTTATCAGGATCAATATCATTCTCCATCTCTTGTGGTTTATGTTCAGCATAATGGTATGTTTTCAGAGTTTGAGTTTCCTCATTCTGTGTCAAATGACTTCCTCCAACTGGGGATAATTGATGTCTACTTGAGTCGGTCATAAGTTTTTGTTTGTTTTGGTTATTTTTATTAAAGTACTTTGGCATGGTGTATCAAAAGAACTATTCTTATCGTGTGTGTTCATCTGTATTTATCTAAGTCAGTAGCATCTCTGATCATTATACTCTTTGCTTGCTCAGGTGATCCATTTAGTTTAATCCAAATTCTACAATTTCTTGTCCAGGTTGCTTGTATCCTATTTTGTTTTTTTAGCATCCGTGCCTGTCGTGCTAATTCAGCGTTTTTTTTTGTCAGGTGTTCATTTATGTAAACTTGAGTTTCCTTTAGCTTTTTGGCCTGCCTCAGTATGTTATTCTTTACCCTTCTGTTCACAAAGCGCATCACAATTGATTTCTTTGTTTTGTTATCTTTCTTCGGTAGAGCATAGCAGGCTGAGATTGCATTGGCTTCTACCTTAATGTCTTTATCATTAAGGAACTGAAGCACTTGATTTTCTAAGGACAAAGATTCTCTCATGGGTGCATCTTCACCACTCAGAAAGAATGCTGAGTTGCATCCAAAGAACACCATACCTACTGTGAAGCATGGGGGTGGAAACATCGTGCTTTGGGGCTGTTTTTCTGCAAAGGGACCAGGACGACTGATCCGTGTAAAGGAAAGAATGAATGGGGCCATGTATCGTGAGATTTTGAGTGAAAACCTCCGTCCATCAGCAAGGGCATTGAAGATGAAATGTGGCTGGGTCTTTCAGCATGACAATGATCCCAAACACACCGCCTGGGCAACGAAAGAGTGGCTTCGTAAGAAGCATTTCAAGGTCCTGGAGTGGCCTAGCCAGTCTCCAGAGCTCAACCCCATAGAAAATCTTTGGAGGGAGTTGAAAGTCCGTGTTGCCCAGCGACAGCCCCAAAACATCACTGCTCTAGAGGAGCTCTGCAAGGAGGAATGGGCCAAAATACCAGCAACAGTGTGTGAAAACCTTGTGAAGACTTACGGAAAACATTTGACCTCTGTCATTGCCAACAAAGGGTATATAACAAAGTACTGAGATGAACTTTTGTTATTGACCAAATACTTATTTTCCACCATAATTTGCAAATAAATTCTTTAAAAATCAGACAATGTGATTTTCTGAATTTTTCCCCCCCCCTCATTTTGTCTCTCATAATTGAGGTATACCTATGATGAAAATTGGAGACCTCTCTCATCTTTTAAGTGGGAGAACTTGCTTGTACAATTGGTGGCTGACTAAATACTTTTTTGCCCCACTGTATGTATAAGTTTATAGGGCAGTGGTGGCCTAATGATTAGGGATGTGGACTGGTGAGCGGAGGGTCGCGGGTTCGATCCCTGGAACAGCAGGATTAGATCTGAGTGGGACAAATAACAGCAGTGTTTGCCCCACCCTCCTTAACCCCCTGTGGTGCCCTTAAAAAAGGCCCTTAACCCCAACTGCTCCAGTAGAGCTGCTCAGTGGCCACAGATCAGTCTGTGGTTGTACTGGGCAGCTTCCTGGTGTGAATGTGTAAATGTGAGTGTGAACAAGGCGTTGTTGAAAAAGAGGTTGCCTCTCAATAGAACTACCCCGTATAAATAAAGTTAAATAAAAAAATTTAAAAATAGTGTATTGTCAATAAACTTATGCAGTACTATAACAGGACACATTTACAAATATTTGAGACCCATTGTAGTGCATCCTTTTATATTTTAGCAATATTATAAGTACAAAACACCCAACATTATTATACACAGCAGAAAGACCTGTTTGGCTACAACTATTGCATCAGTATTGCCCATTTGTCTGTAAATATTTAAATAAAAATGATTTAGTGCATTATTTGAGCCTTTTTGTGTCTTGTCATCATTTAGTCAAAGCGTGCATATGTGTCCGCACATGATATGCAAGTGGTCTGGCCATTCCGCTCCACAATCATAGTGGTATTAAGTTTTTCATGTTTAGATACTCGTGCAGGAGGGGGACTTCCTGCAAAGGATAGTGGTACCACACGGGTGAAGCAGCAGTCGGGATTCCCATCTACCACTAACCGGGCAGGATTGTGGGCCACCCAGTAGGACACCAGTGGATCACAGTCCTTCGCAGGGAGGAGTCTCAGCTGCTGCTTCACCCACGTGCCACCACTGTCCTTTGCAGTACTACGCGCGCACTCCCCTCCCCCGCTCCTTGTGTTCGCCATGCCGAATTATCCTTTAGACCTACGTAATAACAGCAACTTTATTGTATAATTTTTTGAAGCTTTAAATCTGATATCTTTTTCTAGTCAAATTTGTCGCTTTTCGCTTCCTTGTTTTACTCACGGAGCGCTGTGGTTACTGATGCTGTGATGCCACGTATTATCCAATCAGTACAGAGTCAATCCAAAATCCCGCCCACACTTCTAGGAGCCTGGGCATGAGACATAGCGGTGGCTAAACCTTTATTGATAAAAATTACATATTTTGACTGAGCAAATCTATACTCGGGGATGCACACCCTCGTAACCTCAGCAAAACACTTATAAAATCTGAGGTCAGTCTGACAAACAGTTTGAGAGATATGTGAGGAACAGACATACAGACACTTGGCATTTATAGATAGATGATGAGGGACAACACAAAGGCACTCATTTCCGCATCAGCAATGGCAGAAAAAGGAGCCTTTGTGCTTGTTGGCAGCTGTGGAGGAAAATAGAAAAGTATTTAATAGGCAAAAAATAGATTTGATTTCTGCATAAGAAAACAAGACTGAGTATCTAAGTGTGTGCACTGTTCAATGTGAAACCCTTGTAGCTACAAAATTTGTCCTGCACGTGGCTGGTCCACGCAGATCCTCTGCAGAGAGGAAGATGATGAAATTTACATCATGCACACTGTGTGGCAGGGTGGACACGGACATTCTACTATGAATCCAGTTTTATATGTTCACAGTTCAAGGCACACTACCAGGGGGATTGTGTTTCACTATGCAGTGCACAAAACTCATGAGTTTGATGTGTCATAAGCACATACCATGGAAGTAGTATGATGTATTTTCTTCTATGGTTTTGAAATCATGAGCATTTCAAATCACAGTATACCTAGATACCAGAAACTACCCCAAGCTTTGACTTTTTTTTCCCCAGAGACTGTTTACAAGGAAAGCTTTCAGCAAATGTTTGTGTGTCTCAGAGGAAACAAGCCAACAATAGAAAAGTCACTTAAACCCCAGACAGCAGTAGAGTGGTAGTGCATAAAATAGAATAAAATACAACTGCCACTAAGAACAACTTGGGTCTGTTTCAGGATGTAGGTTAAGTGGATCAGTAATCAGGGATTTTTATTGAAATTTCCATTCCACCACATCTTGAGACTGACCTGAAAGAACAGGCAGGAAGCGCATTACATTAGGTAGCATGAATCACAGTTGTGGGGACCTTACATTCCAAAGAGAAAAACGTGACGTGTTGTCACTGTGGCCGACTCATCTGTGTAACCGAGCTTTTCTCTTATGTGGTTTGCGACACTATAGTAACACAGGCAGCAGAGAATATAGAGGAAGCAAGTGGGTGAGTATCATGGTAAATGGCGTTCACTTATATAGCGCTTTTCTTCTCATCTAGGATGACCAAAACGCTTTACAGATGCTGCTATCCACCCATTCACGCGCACATTCACACACTGGTGGCGGCAGAGCTGCCATACACACAGGCGCTAACCTGGCCACCAGGAGCAACTGGGGGTTCAGTATCTTGCTCAAGGACACTTCGACATGCGGACTGCAGACAGAGCAGGGATCGAACCCATGACCCGCTGATCAGTAGTCGGTCACACTACACCTGCACCACAGCCGCCCCATGATGATGATGGGGCGGATAGCCCTATTCTGTCCACTATGTTTATTATTTTTCTGCCTAAACAATCGCATTTTTAACCCGCTAAACGTTAACCAAAACGCGCCCCCCCCGCACACACCTCAGACCCGGTGAAAATTTTATAAACGAAAAAAACTAGGTGCCCCCCACCCCCAGTTTTTGTGGATGGGGCCCAAACGTACAAAGTCAATGGCGACCGGAGACCCTAAATTTTGCCATACAGACACCAAATTTGGGTGAGGTGTTCATCACCTCAAGACATGCAAAAAACATATTTGTGGCCCTTACCCATGGCCAACAGGAAGTCCGCCATGTTGCCTCAAAGCCACCCCGCCTCCAATTTGGCCAAAAACCATCCATTGCATTTGATCGAACTCCTCCTAGGGGACTACGCCGATTGAGCTCATTTTCACATGGTAGCATCTACAGACATGGGCCATTGAAAGTTGTATAAAAGCCTTGCAAAAGCTCAAAGGTGTGGCCACGGCACCATGGCAAAGTTTGACTCTGCCCCTTACAACATCAGACAGCTGTAAGTCGAGCAAAATTTGTCCGATTTGACTCCTCGCCATGGAACATCGGACAGTTGTAACTTGGACAAACTTTGTGCGATTTTCACCAAATTTTCTATGATGAATATTAGTCCCAACATGATACTATATAAAAATAATTAAAAGTTAGCGCGCCACCTAGTAGTTCCAACAACAGACACTTGTAACTTGGACAAACTTTGTCCGATTTTCACCACATTTTCTACGATGGATATTAGTCCCACCCCGCATGCTCCTATAAAAAATACTTAATAAAAGTGATTGCACCGCCTAGTGGTTAGAACAACGGACACTTGTAAACAAACTGTGCGATTTTCACCAAATTTTCTACGATGAATATTAGTCCCACCCTGCACACTCCTATATAAAAATAATTAACAAAGGTTATAGTGCCACCTAGGATTGCTGAAAACAGGTTTTTTATTGTTCTCTCACCGGATGCAAAAATGACATGAAGGGATGATGAGGACTCATTGACAGCACACATGCAGTACAGAACTGTTTCCATGGCGACTAGCATGCTTTGATAGTGTATCAGACTGAAACGATTAGTCAACGTTATCGATAATGTCAATAAAAATTTGTCAACAAATATTTTTATTGTTGACAAATTGTTTAATTATTAAGTTTATATGCATGTCGTGGTTCAGATGTAACCAGCAGGAGCAAGCTCCATTTAACTGGAACTGCAATGCACGACCGGAACTGCTGAGGGCAGAAGCGCCTCTGTTGTCCGGCATGCATGAACGTATTTCCAGCAAAGAAGAAGAGGAGCACAGCATGGTGAAGCATGTGTTGTGTTTTGTTTTCGCGGCTGTTACAGAGTTTAAGTGCGAAGAGGCTGTATGTGTCTCTCCAACGCAAAGAAAGGAGAATAAAGACCCACTGTTGTGAAGGTATTAACATGTGCTCCGTGTCAAACTGGCTGCAGAACCTACTTAGAGCAAAGCCTATTACCAGCTAATGAGCCAGGCTAAAAGACGGACATTTTTGCTTTAATTCACAGGGAGTCCCGGGAGCCACATTACCATCTGCAAGGGCAAGTTTTAGTGAGTAAAGAAAGTTAGTGCCACTTATTTTCAATGGCCAACTGATTCAAGCTTTAGAAAAATGACAATACTGTTAGTGTGTGCTGTTAATGTTAGTTTACCTGTTTGACAATAAGCTCTCTGGTTGCTGAGGATTGAGCTGTCATGGCTAACGTGCTGAATGCAGTGATTGAATTGCAGGAGTTGCTATCGTTTTTTCCATCCATCCATCCATCCATCTTCCTCCGTTTAATCCTTTTCGGGTCGCAGGGGGCTGGAGCCTATCCCAGCATCTTTGGGCGAGAGGCAGGGTACATAGGTTCATCTTTGTTTTATATTAGTCCTCATTATGAATATTAGTTACACTGTGTTCAGCTGAGACAAAATGGCATTTAAATGCCTCCCGCCCACAGGAGATGGAACGTTAAGTGGTATTAAACAGCGGCTAAGGTAAAATATGCAGCCCCAACAAGAAGCAGAGATGATGGACATGAGAAAAATAAACGCGACTAGCCGACTAGATGAAAAAAACAGTGGTTAGATTAGTCGACAATTAAAATAATCTTTAGCTGCAGCCCTAATAGTGTACTCGCCATGCAAAACACAAGAGCTACAGCTCAGACAATCCTTGTCTGATTTGGACCAAACTTTGCACAATGCATACAAATACCACTCTGAACACATCTATATATCAATATTTCTCAAAATTCTCAGAGCACAACCTAGTGCTGACATGAGGTACTGCACAAAATTGGATTAACTTTTGCTCAAAGACCAACAGAATGACATAACATTTTCAGAGGTTTCTCAGAGCGCACTGGATTACCCTCAGTGGAAGTCAAATTTGTCCTGCAATTATGACAGTTGCCATGGAAACCCACTCATTGCCATTCAATACGTTTTATACTTTGGAGGGTTGGGAGAGTCCGAGGGTCACGAAATGTGGAAAATAAGTCAAAGTGACTCTCTTCTGTAGTCCTATATGGGTCTGCAACACATGCCTAATACGCAAGCGTTGCCACGGCCACATGCTCAAGTTTACCTCTTCACAATACGTCAGACAGCTGTAACTTGAACAACCTTTGTACAATTTTCACCGTAATTGCTACGATGGATGTTAGTCCCACCCTGCACACTCCTATATAAAAATAATTAACAAAAGTTATAACATGACCTACTGGTTACAACAATGGACACTTGTAACTTGGACAAACTTTGTCCAATTTTGACCAAATTTTCTACAACCAATCTCTAATCTGCCTTTCAATTCAAAAACAGAGTTATTGCTACGCAATTATTTGGCCACTTGCAGGGAAATGGTTTATTTGAAGCGTTTCAAGCAGGGTTCAGAATTCATCATAGTACTGAAACAGCTTTAGTGAAGGTCACCAACGATCTCCTGATGGCATCATACTTAGACCTTAGTGCAGCTTTTGATACTAATCATAATATTTTACTTGATAGATTAGAACACCCTGTTGGACTTAATGGGACTTTGTTCCAGTGGTTTAAATCTTATTTTATCTGACAGGTTCCAGTTTGCTCATGTCAATAATGAGTTTTCTTCTAACTCAAAGCTCAACCACAGAGTTACACAGGGATCTGTGCTAGATCGTATTCTTTTTAGTTTATATATGCTTCCGCTAGGTAATATTATTAGAAAGCATTGCATACACTTTCATTGTTATGCAGATGACACACAATTATTTTTGTCAGTGAAGCCAAATAACAGTAATCAATTAGGCAAATAAGAGGCTTGTCTTAAGGAAATCAGAGCTTGAATGACTTGTAATTTCTTGCTATTAAATTCAAGTAAGACTCAAGTCATTCTAGTTGGTCCAAAAAACCTTAGAAATGCCTTTCCAAATTAAACTCTTAGTTTGGATGGGGTTACTCTCTTAATAGTTCTGTGAGGAACCTTGGGAGTTATTTTTGATGAAGATCTGTTTTATAATTCAACTTGTTTCTAAAACTGTCTTCTACCATTTGCGTAACATTGCCAAGATTAGGAGCATCTTGTCTCAGAGTGATGCTGAGAAAATAATCCATGCTTTTGTTAGCTCTAGATTAGATTACTATAACTCTTTATTATCAGGCTGTCCTAAAACATCTTTAAAAAGTCTTCAGCTGATCCAAAATGCCGCAGCTAGAGTTTTAACAAGTACTAGAAAGAGAGATCACATCTCTCCAGTTCTGGCCTGCCTTCACTGGCTTCCCATCGAATTTAGAATTAAATTTAAAATCCTTCTCCTCACTTACAAAGTTCTAAATGATCAGTCCACTTGTTATTAAAGATCTGATAGGATCTTATCATCCTAACAGAGCACTATGCTCCCAAAATGCAGGATTACTTGTAATACCTAGAATCTTGAAAAGTACAATGGGAGGCAAGCATTCAGCAATCAGGTTCTTCTCCTTTGGAACCAGCAGCCAATCTGAATTTGGGAGTCAGACTCTATCTCCGTTTTAAAGAATAGGGTTAAATCCTCCCTTTTTGGCATAGCCTATAGTAAGGGTGGGATCAGGTGACCCTGAACCCTCTCTTAGTTATGCTGCTAATAGGTTTAGACAGCCGGGGGACCTCCAACAATGCACTGGGCTTCATTTCTTTCTTCACTCTCAATGAAATATTTTTGCTGGTCCTTCACATCTATTTGTTTTCTCCCATAGACTGAGTCCCGTCGTGCTGTTTGCTCTCCACATGTCTGTTCTTTTGTTCTTCTTCCCTATTCCCTCACCCCCCAACCAGTCGCAGCAGATGACTGCCCCTCCCCGAGTCAGGTTCTGCTGGAGGTTTCTTCCTGCTAAAAGGGAGTTTTTCCCTCTCCACCGTCGCCAAGTGCTTGCTCACAGGGGATTGCTTGATCGCTGGGGCCTTTCTGCAATTGTGGGGTTTTCCCCTACACTTGAAAGTACTATGAGATGACTGAGATGATATAAATAAAGTTGAATTGAATTGAACCGGATTGGTCTGTACACTGGCTATCAAGTCCATATGCCAGTTATGTTCTATGGCTTAAAATTTAATGTTATCAGCCATTTTCCTGTGGAAACATGAGGGGCTAAAACTGGAGGCACAAATACAAGGACATTCTTGAATGACTAGTAGGTGTGGGAGAAAATCCTTTTTCCAATGCATCTCAATGCAGAAGTGAACGATTCAATTCAGATTCTTA
The DNA here is from genome assembly GCA_020510985.1 of Pholidichthys leucotaenia. Classification (NCBI taxonomy): domain Eukaryota; kingdom Metazoa; phylum Chordata; class Actinopteri; order Cichliformes; family Pholidichthyidae; genus Pholidichthys; species Pholidichthys leucotaenia. Next base: position 213,141,362 of record CM035846.1, on the reverse strand, counting down.
AATATGTATTTAAAACGTAGCGTGACACGTGGCATTTTCTAACCTGTTTGTATACCACCATAGACGGAGAGAACCTGAAATGGAAGTGGTTTAGAGCCGCAACAGCAATTTGACCTTTAAAATAAAGATTATGCTACTTACAAAGTTTTTTTATATGTACATAGCTCTGAATATTATGTGGCATTAATGAATTCCTACTACAACAGTGGAAAAAAAACTGTCGAGCTTTAGATATACAGTAGTGTGAAAAAGTGTTTGCCCCCTTCCTGATTCTTATTTTTTTATATATTTGTCACACTTAAATGTTTCAGATCATCAAACAATTTAAATATTAGACAGATAACACAAGTAAACACAAAATGCAGTTTTTAAATGAAGGTGCTTATTATTAAGGGTAAATTAAAAAAAAATCCAAACCTGCATGCCCCCCCGCCCCCGTTAAACCATAAATTAACTGTGGTTTATCACATCTTTGGAAAGCTGAGTTCAATTTCTCTAGCCACACCCAGGCCTGATTACTGCCACACCTGTTCTCAATCAAGAAATTACTTAAATAGGACGTGCCTGACAAAGTGAAGCAGACCAAAAGATCCTCAAAAGCTGGACATCATGCTGCAATCCAAAGAAATTCAGGAACAAATGAGAAACAAAGTAACTGAGCTCCATCAGTCTGGAAAAGGTTATAAAGCCATTTCTAAAGCTTTGAGCGTCATGTGTGTGCGTAAATGCGCATACACAAATCAATTAATACAAGCCCAAACGCCGGTGAAGGTCAACGTGTTTATTAACAAAGGAAACTGATGCACAAAATGTCCATAACACTGTCCGATTAGTAGCAATAATGTTATGGTGAAGGTGACAGGCTACAAGCTCCATAGGTAAGCCCCATGCGCTCCAGGATGGAAGTGGCACCAGAAAGAAAGGGCAGAAAACAATAAAAGAACAGACTTACACTAATGTTGGAGCGGAAAGGCTTGGGAAAACAACACAGTAGTCCGTGGAAGAGCGCACCACGTCAACCCAGGGAGACTGACTGATGCCATCGCACTGAGTGTTTCCACTGCCGGCCAGAAGTACCCCCAGATACTAACGAGTGGCAAGTGGAAACAGGTGTGTGGCAAACAGAGTAGATGGATCAGTATGAATGAGTGTCTGGTGTGCGTGTGCATGTGTGTATGTGGTGATACCATTCAGCTGGTGAATGTCTGGTGAGGAGGAGGCATGACTGTACGACCAGGCAGAGAGCAAGGCTCCATCTGCCAGCTGGAATTAATAAGCAATAATCAAAACCTACAGCCACAGGTCATGGACGGGGTGAACAACCCCGAACATGACACTGAGACTCCAGCAAACCACAGTGAGAGCCATTATCCACAAATGTCGAAAACATGGAACAGCGGTGAACCTTCCCAGGTGTGGCCGACCAACCAAAATTACCCCAAGAGTGCAGCAACAACTCTTCCAAGAGGTCACAAAAGACCCCACAACATCATCCAAAATACTGCAGGTCTCACTTGCCTCAGTGTTCATGACTCCACCATACGAAAGAGACAAAAACTACTGCTGAGCAAAAAGAACATAAAGGCTCGTCTCAGTTTTGCCAGAAAACATATTGATGATCCCCAAACTGACAAGGCAAAAGTTGAACTTGTTAGAACATGTGTGTCCCATTACATCCGGCATAAAAGTAACACAGCATTTCAGAAAAGGAACATCTTACCAACAGTAAAACATGATGGTGACAGTGTGATGATCTGGGGCTGTTTTGCTGCTTCAGGACCTGGAAGACTTGCTGTGATAAATGGAACCATGAATTCTGCTGTCTACCAAAAAGTCCTGAAGGAGAATGTCCGGCCATCTGTTCGTGACTTCAAGCTGAAGCCCACTTGGGTTCTGCAGCCGGACAATAATCCAAAACACACCAGCAAGTCCACCTCTGAATGGCTTAAGAAAAACAAAATGAAGATTTTGGAGTAGCCTAGTCAAAGTCCTGACCTGAATCCGATTAGGATGCTGTAAAAAGGCAGTTCATGCTCGAAAATCCTCCAATGTGACTGAATTACAACAATTCTGCAAAGATCAGTGGGCCAAAATTCTTCCACAACGCTGTAACAGGCTCAATGCCAGTTATTGCAAATGCTTGATTGCAGTTGCTGCTTCTCAGGGTGGCCCAACCAGTTATTAGGTTTAGGGAGCAATCAGTTTTTCCACACAGGACTTTGTAGGTTTGGATTTTTTTCCCCTTAAAAATAAACACTTTTTCACACCACTGTAGCTTCATTTATGAAATAGAAGTATTAAAAATATATTACAAAATGTTTTGTGCTGAAAAATAAATTTATGAATATCTGACCATTATTTTTTGCAGTTTTTTTAATTATCAGCACACATTCAAAAAATGTTTAAATCTTAAAAATATCATCCATCTCCTACTTTCAACAGTGACCACATAGCTTTAGTTCCTGCTATTTTAATAAATTAGAGACGAAAGTTCATCCTTTTTATGTTTCTTCATAATGCTCCTTATTCAGATCTGTTAATATAATATAAATCTGTATCCTTCACCTGTTATCCAGACTCTCAAATTGACAACTAGTGGATTGGTTGTCTGATATTCTTCTTTGTTTTGGAATAAAACAAAAAGAATTCTGAACAACTTTCTAAATAGGATATATATAGCCAGAATCACTCTGTTAGTTAAGCCAATGCACTGCAGCAGTCTGTGAAAGCTGTACTCTGTATTGTCTTCTGCTGATCAGTGTATATTAAATTTACTGAAACTTTGATTCTGCCTGATTTTTGATAAGGAATTTTTCTCACAGAAATTCTCTCCACAACAACCATACATGAACACAAATTAATCTGTCCACACAGAATTAGACTCTGTTTTCCTCCGTGATTGTACTTTTTCTAGATTTGTTCATGTCCTTACGGAGGGTGGCTGGAAGTGGCTGCTGTCCGTGCTTCTCCTCATGCACTGATGGAGGACGGAGAGGATGAGCAGCTCTCTGTGCAGCCGCCGTCAGACATGACACAGTCACGCATGGTTGACAACTAGGGATGCAAGTTATCAATTAATTCATTAATTGATAATTGATTCACCTTATCGATTGATTAACGATTAATTGATAAGCGGCGTTCCTGAGAATCTGAATTTCCCTCGGTACAATACGGTCTAACATATAAAAAGTTGCTGTTTTTTCATATACTGAATAAGTCAACCATTCTATTCCTCGATGATTTATTGTACCATTTGCATTATGTGTTAGTACATCTCAGTAAATTACAAAATGTCATTTTTTATTTATTTTAAAAACTACTACCAATATCATAAATTTATCTTTTTTAGTTATATTAAAAAAAACTTTCACATTCTAATTTACTGAGATGCACTGGTGGACTGATTTAACAGGAAAATAAACTGAGTTCCTTTATCTGTTGCATGTTAAACATTATCACAGTACTCAGGCAAACCCAGAATGATCTGGGTTCCCTCTGCTGTTTGCTACCTCAGGAGCAACTTGAGTCTGGTCTGCTTTTCCTTCTAGCGGCAGGTTGAAGGGAGGCAGCGGGGACATGTTTTTAGTTACCAGTCAACTCGGTCAATCATATGTGTGCTCGCTCCACCACCTCCTCAACCAGGACGCTCCTGATTGAGCAGGCATCACCACACCTGCCCGCTCCACGCCAAACTCACCCCACATGCTGTCCGCCCCTACTGACACTGTGGACCGCAGCTGACCTGAGTGATCTAATTAAGCCTTTTCTCCATGATTGCTTCCATGTAATTATCCTTACCAGATTCATTGTAACAGGTTCACTTTGCTGAAAAATGTAGTCTATGCACAAAAAAATTCCAGTTTCCCAGTAGGGAAGTGTTGAAACATAGAGATTGCGGCGGAGCGGGCTCCCTGTGGAGTGAGCCTGTCAAGGCACGAGCACGTTAAGGGGCAGCTGTAGTTGGCTGGGGCAAGTTTGTTTTGATGCGACCTCCCAGTAAACCATGTTTTTTGCACTTGTGTAGCCTGCTGCAGTCTGCTTCTTTGCCCTGTTGATTTGATGGCTAGACATTGGAACTTGTGGCTCTCCGACGTAACCTGGAAGGGGTTAGCATCTTCTTCTACTTTTTCGGTTGAAATGCGGCAGTGGGAGACTGCATGAGTCCCCGCCTGGAGGGCGACGCCACTACATTTCATAGAATAAGCTCCCATTGAAAAGAACTGCTGAGTTATCAATTGACAACTAATTTAATTTAGTTGACTAAATTCTTATCGACAAATAATCGAAAGTCAATTAATCATTAACTATTGACAACATAATAATTTAAAAATATATATTTTTATTATTATTCATAAAAGTATGCATTTCAGTTAAGAAATGTATCCAATTGCAATAAATAATTAAAATGAACTTCATTAATTTCCATGTGTTTTGAGATATAACTGCAGGGGGCCGCAGCACGGGGGCTGAAGGGCCGCATATGGCCCCGGGACCGTGGGTTGCTGACCTCTAGTTTAGGTGGTTAGGATTGATGGTAAATGGCATTCACTTATATAGCGCTTTTATTCTCATCTCTTGATGACCAAAGCGCTTTACAGATCCTGCTATCCACCCATTCACACACACACATTCACACACTGATGGCGGCATGCTACCTAACATGGCGCTTCCAGACCCACCAGGAGCAATAGGAGTGAAGTGTCTTGCACAGGGACACAATGGCAGGATATCCGGGGAGAGCGGGATTTGAACCGCTAACCATGTGGTTATTGGACGACCTGCTCTACCTCCTGAGCCACTGCCGCCCCCAGTGATGACTGATGTGGAAATGTATGTAAATTTAAAATCATTTCTAGATCTTGACAAGTTGTTTTTAATTATGAAGTGAAATACTATATTTTTTTTCCACAATATTTTTTATTGAACCTTTTTTTTTTTTTTTTTTTTTTACAAACATGGCACAAACAGTCAAACACTAACACTAAAGTAATTTAAAAATTAAAAAAAAAACACTAACAAAAAAAAGTACTAAAAACAACAACAACCATTAACAAAAGCAAATCAACAACAATGCTCCTCTGTTTAGTCTAGGTAATCTATTACATAAGAATACATAATATACATTCACTGGTTTGGAATTTGCAAGGTCCACACATATCATTCACCTTCTTCTTCAGAAGTTATGTTTAATTTCTTTACATAATCAATGAAAGGTCTCCATATATTCTCAAACACACCTTCCTTTAATTTCAGTATATATGTTATTCTTTATAGTGGAAGGTTTGTTAACATCTGTCTTAACCACTGAGTCACATCTGGTCTATGAGTCTTTTTCCACAGTAGTGCAATACATTTTTTGGCATTAAGCAAACCGAGGTCTATGAATGCTCTTTCACTCTTATTAAATTGTGTTTTTCTGGATACAGACCCAACAAAAACAGTTTAGGGTTCAATGTGAATTGTTTTGAAATTATTTTTTCAATTGTTACCCTCACCTCTTCCCAAAACATTCTGATTTTTCTACATTCCCATAAACAGTAAAATAGGGTTCCTTTACTTTCCATACATTTTGTGCATGTATCTGGTATGTTTTTGTTATATCTATTTAACTCCACTGGTATAACATACATCCCCATTAACCATTTAAAATGTATCAGTTTAAGACGTACATTTATTGAGTTGGTCTGAGCTTCTGCACAAGCCATTTCCCATTGTTCCTCTGAAATTTCAGTTTGCAGGTCTTCTTTCCAATAATTCAGTCTTTTCTGTGAGTTTTCACTTGAGACTAGTGTCAATGAGTTGTAAAACTCTGAAATAATACCCTTTCTCTTACTATCTTTTGTCAAAATTTTTTCCAAGGATGAATAAGTAGGTCGGGTGAGAGCATTATTTTGATTTGATCGAATAAAATTTCTAAGCTGAAGATATTTTAAAAAATGTGTTCTATTAAGATTGAATTTAATCCTCAGTTATCCAAAAGACATTATGTTATCTGAACGTAACAAATATGTCTTGAATCTTTTGAATCCCTTTTAAATTCCATACTTTAAATACAGCAGAAATACTATATTTTTAATGATTAAACTTGCACAGTGGTACAGGGGTTAGCACTGTTGCCTAACAGCTAGAAGGTTCCAAGTTTGAATCCCCAGGCTAGCAGGGATGGGAACCTTTCAGAGTGGAGTTTCCAGGTTCTCCCTGTGCTGTGTGGGTTTACTTCAGATGTTCTGGTTTCCTACCACAATCCAAAGACATGCATGTTAGGTTAATTGGTGATTCTAAATGGTTCCCAGGTATCTGTCTCCAATAGGCTCTTAAAATAGAGGGTTAGTATTAGTGAACTTAAACTAGTGAATGACTTTTGAGTCGTCTTTGAGACTAGAAAAGCGCTATACAAGTACAGGTCCTTATCCTTGCAGTCAGTTTTAAAGATGTAACAGATGTTTTTATTGTGCTACAAGTTTTGTCTTGTGCTACATGACTATGAACCTCTGTAGCACCAGTGCTATGCGCTGTCCCTTCTTGTAGAAGGGACAGCGCAGGCTGTTCCTGCTGAGGAGACTCAGGTCTTTTGGTGTACAAGGGGCGCTGCTGAAGTCATTCTATGACACGGTGGTGGCATCAGCCATCACTTTTGGAGTGGTCTGCTGGGGCAGTGGCATTACTGCAGCCGATAGAAAGAGACTGAACAAACTGATTAAGAAAGCTAGCTCTGTCCTGGGGCAGCGCCTTGATCCGATGGAGGAGATAGGAGAGAGAAGGACGGTGGCTAAACTGTCATCTCTGCTGGAGTCCGAGTTCCACCCTATGCAGGACATACTGGATGCACTGAGGAGCTCATTTAGCAGCAGACTACATCATCCCAGGTGCACAACCGAGAGGTTTCGTAGGTCCTTCCTACCAACGGCTGTCAGACTGTACGACCTAAGCAGGGCTGCTCGCAGAGACAGCAAAAAGACGTAACAAACTAATAGTTTTTTTGAATGCAAAAGATGCAATAGACTTACACAATGGTCCTCTCCGGCATACAACTAGGAACATACCGGTCGCTATGGAGGGTGAGAATATGTATGGGCACATAATCATACCATGTAGGATAACTAAATAGACGGTTATGCTGTTTCATCCCACCTAGCAACAATGCTCTGCACTGTGTGTGTTTATATATTTACATATTTATTCCATCTAGCTACAATGCTCAGCACTGGGTGTGTTTATATTTATATATCTATATATTTATTCCATCTAGCTACAATGCTCCGCACTGTGTTTTTATATATCTACATATTATTCCATCTAGCTACATTGCTCCACACTGTGTGTGTTTATATACTTGCATATTTATTCCACCTAGCTGCAATGCTCCGTACTGTGGGTGTTTATATATTTACATATTTATTCCATCTAGCTACAATGCTCTGCACTGTGTGTTCATATATTCATATATTTATTCCATCCAGCTACAATGCTCTGCACTGTGCGTCTGTGTGTGTGTGTGTATATATATATTTTATAGTAATATGTACATATGTATATTAGCTGCTCTTGCTTGCTTGTTTTTTTTCTTGCCTTCTGATTGTTGCTCTGAGTGTTGCTATCCCTGTGCTGTTGCAATCCTGGAATTTCCCCGTTGTGGGACTAATAAAGGCTTATCTTATCTTATCTTAAAAAAAAGTTAACTTATGTCCTTCTTCAATTGCTCCTCGACATCCTCTGCCACCACCTCACACCGCCATGTAACAGAATTCCGGTATAACTGCATGTCCTTAATAGCGGCAATGATCTCCGTTCTTAAAATCTGTTCTTAAAATCACCAAAGAGCACATCTGCAGCCTAAAATGAATGCTTCTTTCATAACTTCGCCGTCCTTGAAAGACTTTTTATGTTTAGTAAGAACGTGACTGACTCGATATGATGCGATGGTTGCCACCTTACCCTTGGTGTTGGGCTTCGTAAAAATAGACTGCTGTGCTGCAAGCTGACTCTTCAATTGCTGCACTTTATGAGTGTGTAGAGCAGTTTTAGCAGGAAAATCCGTTTTAGTCTTTGTGCACTGTTCCGAAATGCCGCTCCGGATTGCCCTTCTTTGGTATGACCACGCTGACATTGCAAATGAGACAAATGGACTTTGAATTTGAATAAACAAAAAAAATAATCCTCCTCCCACTCTGAATGAAAATGGTACGTTTCTGTTTTATTAGCTTCTGCCATCTTTGTGGGCTGCTAGTGAACTTTAACGGTGGCTTGTCCAACACTTATCTGTGACCTGGCATGCTGTACGTGCACATCAGTATGCACGTATGGTATGTACAGCGTGTGCACGCAGTGCCGTGTGTGTGGTCCAGTCAAGCGGCACTGTTTGTGTGTGTACGTATGTGTACTAAACAATGGCAGAGAAAATTTTGCAGACTATGCAGTCGTGATCGACTGAGAATCAGTCTGCGAGCTACCAGTCGATCGCAATCGACTGGTTGGGCACCCCAGGACTAGTCGATTAGACGACTAATCATTGCAGCACCAATATAAATAATCTTCAGGAGTTCTGTCCACCTCTCAACTTAATATAGACACTTCTCTTTTTCTGACCACACATCTGCAGACAATATACAGTCATGTGAAAAAATTATGACACCCCATTAAATATTCAGTTTTCTATTAAGAAATGTTCACATATCCATGTCTAACCTTGTTTTTGTTTTTATTTGCATTTTTTAACATTTATTTTAGCCATTTTAAGTGGGAATGAATGTGGGGGTGTCCTAAAAAGATGGGTGTGTGCCCTAATTTATTCCTCACTATATTTTAGAATTACATTTTACAGAAAATTTGAAAAAAAGTCTTTAATTCATTTTTAATTGTTTAGTTGTATTACACGAATCTCCCAGTTTTTTTTTTAACATTGATATTAAATATCCATATGTCCAAATATGTTTAAAAAAAACAAAACACACAGGCTTATACAGGGTGTTCTATTTTCACGAGTGTACAACATGGTACATCACCGTACGCAGCTACACATTCTAATGGATCATAGATTTACGCGTGACTCTGGTAACAACTCTGAAAACAACTTCCTGTATTTACTTTTCTTGCTTCCATGGCAAAAACGACTGACCAATAAAACAAGGGAACCGTCTCAGTTGATTCATGCCTGATTTGACGTGATGTATTTTGATCCGCTTGAAATTTTCCCTGTGTGGAAGGCAGCCAAACCAAGGGGGGAAATGATACAAAAATAACAAAATTATCAACTGATTCAAACCAAGCAATAGGGCTGGACGATATGAAAATAATCCAGTCACAATAAAAAAATTCATATAGATTGATATCAATATACACTACCGTTCAAAAGTTTGGGGTCACCCAGACAATTATTTTGTGTTTTCCATGAAAAGTCACACTTACTTACCACCATGAGTTGTAAAATGAATAGAAAATATAGTCAAGACATTGACAAGGTTAGAAATAATGATTCAAAAGCACTGTCTGATTTTCATTGGTTAATTTTCATAGACTTTTTATTTATTACCACTTTTGTCAGATTCAAGTTATTTCTGTGACCATTGTGGGTTTTTCTTTCATTAACAGAGGGGTACCAACAATTTTGTCCACGTCTGTATATATAAAAAAACTAAAATCTTAATTCTGATTCTTAATTCAGTCACATTTTTCTACACTCCATGTAGAGCTGGGGGAAGCGCTGTCTGGGTGAAATATTTACAGTCAGGGAGTTGGTAATGACAGTCAGTTACTTTAACCTCTTGCACTCCGGTGTACCGCGGGCAGTCACGTCTCTGCATCCTAGTGCGCACTGAAAAAAAAGAGTTGCATTTCCGTTCTTCCACTACAGACACAGCCGCGAACAGAAAACCAAAGGAGTGCTTTGATTGGTTTAGATGTGATTGACCTCTCATTCAACTAATAACAGCCTTGAATTGGGTTTCTGAAACCTTGAAGAACCAGTGACTGAAAACCTAGCAAGAAGGACCCGCCTACCAACGGCTGCGAATACAGCCAGCCAATTGAAGCACAGAAGTTCGAAAGTATGCGTCCCTTGCGTAAAATCTGTTTTGTCTAAGCCGCTGAGTGACACACACACGTTCGCCAGTCTTTTTTTCTTACTACTGTTCTTACTTGTTTTGAAAAATCGTTCGCCAAAACCGCAATCATGGAAGCGCAAAACCGCAATAATGGAATTATGGTTTGACCGGGTCGCGTGACCAGAACCATGAGTCGTAACAAGCGGACCAGCGTCATGTTCGTCTGACAATGAGGAAGAGAAGTTCGCCAGCGACACTGCTGTTGTGGACAGGTAAGTGTTATAAGCTAAATTATTCTTTATCCCTGAAAATTGTAATCAAAATGACTTTTGACCGATCGGTAAATTACAACTGTGCGTCATCGCCACATGATGGACCGTTGACGGACCGGTCCGTGTGCCGCGTCCGGACCGTGAATGCCCCCCCCCCCCCGCGCTACTCTTCTGTAGCGGATTGCAGATATTATTGCCGATATTTTAGTACAACTGTGCGTAGTAGACGGCGGCGCACCATCCCCAATGTCCATCATGTAGCGATGGACGATGTCCGTCCTCTGTAGCAGGGTGGTGGGGGGGGGAGTTGTTATCCTCTACATTAGATATTTTAGTATAATTTTTAGTGCACTGTAGGTTATTTTTTCTTATAAAAAAAGGCCATACATCTTTTACGTGGCATGCTTCTTTGTGTGTGGGGGCTTGTTTGTTCATTCATTCATTCATGAATGAATAAACAACCCCCCCCCCCAACACACACACACACAGCCCTGAGTATCACCTTTCATTAGAGCCCAACATCAAGCTTCTATATTGATTCATTCAAAAGTTACAGACGTTTTTCCAAACTGTGCCATTTGGCACAATTTGGCACAGTTCAAAAACACCTGGGAACAACCTGAGGACAAAGCTGTGTAATATATTCATTTTTTGTGGTATTGTTACAAAATTTTGACCTCAGCTGGATAACACTTGGTTCTACATTTCTGTTGCATTTTCCAGCCCGGATCTGACAGTTGTGTGTTATTTGCAAGCATTTGTATCCAAAAAAACACCCAGGCCAAATTTATTTTCTTCAAGTTCAGTATGTTTAGATGACTGTTACTCAGTGGCAGGAGCACTTAGAGAGATTATGACTGTTTTGCCAAAAAATTCAAAGTGTTTTCTTTTAAATGAGACCAACCCCATGAAGATGCTGCAAAGGGTTGAAGAACAGCTTTTGATTTACTTTGGGTACGTTATTTTTAGGCGTTTTTAGGGAAATTGACCAGAGTGCAAGGGGTTAATCAGCCTCTTAAATCCAACATTTTCGACTGCGCATAATGGCAGCATGTCTTTTGCAATAAAGTAGGTTATTGCATTTGTCATATCCCTGTGTCTCTATTTTTTTTGTCGTAAGGCAGAAATTGCTTCAGATGGTAAAAAACGATTTGTAGTGTTACCTGATTTTGTGGGAACATGCTTGTGGCACAGTTTGCAGTGCACGCTAACCTGCTTCTTGTCAGATGTTAAATAGCCAAAATATTCAACGATTCAAAGATTTTTATTTAGCAACACTTCTATAAGGACATACAGTAGAAGTGCAATGCCGTTTCTCTCTCTCTCTTAGTGGTGTGCGCAATATATAAGACAAGAAGGAATAAGGATGGAAAACAACAATCTATGTACAGTAATGCTACCCATAGTGCAAATAACGGTAAAAACAGCAATCCTATGTACAGTAAACCGTAATACCGGTAAATTGTGAGTTCAATGCAGTAATGGGGTTGGAGACAGTGACAGATTGGTCTGCGCATGATCAGTATTGCAATGACAGGCAGCAACAGGTATGGCATTTGTGCAAATGGTTGCAGTAAGGTGGAGACACACACAGCAGCAAATGTGCTACTGTTGGTGTACCAAGTCTTTCTGTGCAAACAACTGAGATAGTTATTGTGTGGGTGAGTGTGTTACAGTCGGGGGGGGGGGGCAGAGTTCAGGGTCCTGATGGCCTGGTGAACTAAGTTGTTTAGCAGTCTTGTGAAGCGGGCCCGTAGACCAAGGTACCTTCTCCCTGAGGGCAGGGGGCTGAAGAGTGTGAGGGGTGGAGGTGTCGCCTGCCATGTTGATGATGGCTCTGCGGGTGAGGCGGGTGTGGTAGATGTTCGAGAGGGAGGGCAGAGGGGCACAGATATCTCCATGCTACCAAATTCTTTAGAGTTCGGATCCTTCTCCTCAACAATCTCCTCATCTATTGAGCATTGGACGGCGTTCGTTTCAGTGACTTCATTGATAACGTATTTGCTTGACTTTTCATTAACATTTTATGTCGCTTTCTTTTTTTTTACCATGCTTCAACTCCTAAACAGTTGCGCTAGCCCAAACATTAGCAATTGTGCTACTCCAGCTGCTAGTCCGATGCTCCTATACATGCTGTTGTGTGTGTCAACTGAACATTGGCTTTTCACGTTGTCTGTCAAAACACGGACTGAGTTCCATCAACGTTCTATTGACCATAACTTTTCCTCGATACAGACAAAAGACATTTCGCAATAATCATTGTTCTCATTTTATCACCCAGCCCTACCAAGCAAATAAACTTAGTTGTGAAAACACCACTGAAAATACAATTACTGTACATTTTGTCTACTTGTGAATCATTCTGGTCATAATGATTTTCACCATTATATCACCACAAGTAAGAAAATTTCCTTAAGTAATTCTGCACTTTTTTTTTCCTTACTGCACACTCAGTTGCTCCTGGTGGGCCAGGCCAGTGCCTTGCATGGCGGCTCTGCCGCCATCAGTGTGTGAATGTGTGTGTGAATGGGTAGATAGCAGGATCTGTAAAGCGCTTTGGTCATCCAGAGATGAGGGGAAAAAAAAGCGCTATATAAGTGAATGCCATTTCCCATTTAGTTACACCCAATGCTCATGATTAGTTAGCCACAGTAGTGATAAGTATCTTTTTTACCAACAGTCTTGCTGCATGGCTGAGGCCAGTGAGAGGTCTGTCATTAGTCAGCAAATCACCAGTATGCAGCAGCATTGTGGTTCAGACAGTTGAAAGGAAGAATTGAGCTGCCCCCAGTGAGCATGGTGGTGTAAATAGGGTAGTGTACTAGGGTATCAAAGCGGTATGGACAGGCCGGGACCATACCAGAACATAAACGCTGACAAGACTCCAGCCTGGCACAGGGATGAGCCGAGGAGGGTGTGACTATAATTAACAGAGATATTTGGGCACTTGCCAGTTTGGCATTTGAAATTTACCATGTTTCATGAGCAGCTCATGCTGCCTAAGCCCTGAATACAGATATTAACCTTGGACTGTTAAGTTCAGATCAAACCTCTCCTTAATGAATAGTACAGTTAACTGAGATTAAAGGAGAGTTTAATTTGGTACTGGACCTTTTAAAGCCAAAGTGGTGATAACACCAACCTGCATAAAATGAATGGAACACACTGTAAAACTCCAGTTTTATGACCAGAAATAGGCTGACAGACATGAAACCAAAGGCAATAAGGACGGCTGTTCTTTCATCTCAACAATAGTGTGTTAAATCTAATTCAGCAGCAAAAGAAAGGACACTTAAAAATAACCAAAAATGTGTCAAATAGTTATGCCTCAGTGAAAATGGAGGCATACGGTAATCACTCAATGTGTCTGTGTGTGGATGGTTGTGTGTGTGTGTGTCCGTCTGTCTGCCTGTTTCAGCTCGCCCAGTCAGAATTAAGTGCAACTAAAATTGGGTCATACCAAAAACCATATAAAAACTGGTACTTTCCACCTTCTAGCTTGCTGCTCAGCATAATGTGAGGACACTGGGTTTCTCTGCTTGAACTGCTGCCTCTGTGACCCGGACCTCCGGATAAGTGGTAAAAGATGGATGGATGGATAATACTATGGAGAAAAGTTATAAGACAACCAATCTACTAGTTATCAAATTAAATATCTAAAAGAACAAGTGAAGGATATAGATTTATATTTTAATAGATATGAATAAGGAACATCTTGAGGAAACAAGTAGAAAAAGTAGCTTCTTCCAAATTAATCCAAGCTGTAGTCTCTAATTTATTAAAATATCAGGAACTAAAGTGGTGTGATCACTGATGAAAGTAAGAGGTGGTTGATATCTTTCCAACTTAAAAATTTATGAATGTGCTGATAATTAAAAATGATTCAAAAAATCTTGTAGTCAGATTTTTTGAATATTGTGTAGCACTGTCATCCAAGACAAATTTCCCATGAGGGACAATAAGGTTTATTCGGTTTCAAATAAACTATTTTTCAGCACAAAACAATTTGTAATATGATCACATACTTTTTATTATTTCATCACTAAAAGGTCTTAAATAAAGACCAATATGTTATACAGTGGAGATCAAAATTAGAGAACAATGTATTACTACTTGATTTATTCTGAAATATTGCTATTCTTCATTGTTCAGAATTTGACAGACTATTAGCTGTGGCTATACCACTGCTGTACTAGGCATGTTTTTTAAAAAAAATAATCAAGGCACTTCAACACAAACATTTATTTTAAAAACAACAACAACAAAACAAACAGTGAGCAAAATTAAGAGAACAGTGACCACTGTGTCAGAAGAGAAGATTTCAGAAGGTTTTTTTTTTTTTTTTTTATTTTAGGGCTATAGGATTAAAAAAAATTAAACCTGCGAGCAGGTGTAAGCGGGCCTTCGCCCCCCGCGCGCCCGCGGAACCCGGCGCCCGTCGTCCCTTGCTGGCTCGGAAAATGTGCCATCATCACTGCAAGGGCTGCATGAATAACAAAGTAAACCATTTGGTGCAGATCTTCCTGTGAGCAGTAAGTGGCACTATCCCTTTTGTCAAATATTTTTATGTAGGAGCGCGTGGAGTGGGACTAATCTAGACTAATCTAATCAAGTCACAAACAGAATAGAATAGGCTTCAGTGTCATTGTACAGTTGTGCAGTCCTACCAAACTGTGGGAGCTCCACCAGGCTATTGCACAATTAAATATAAGAAAAGGATTAGATAAAACACAGTTACAGAACACACAAGTGAAATAAAAAAAACAGTCCAGGATTATGGAAAACCTGTAGTAAAAAACTGTGGTGTTTGCCAACACCACTCCCCTGGCTCCCTGTACTGTCAAACATAGCCCCCCCACACATCTGGCGAGCAGCACTAACTCAAAGGATGCTTCAAAAAGCCAAAGATTCTCCTCACTTACCAATCTATGCAGATATCTACACCCCACCCACTGCCCGGCTTCCATCCAGACGGCCGATTTGGAAAAACCCTCCCCCAGCTGACTTCACCATCCAGACAGCTTGGCAAGTGGAATGGGAGACCAAGGAGGTCCCAAACAAACACCTGGTGACAAACCCCAACCAGCAGGTCCCGGGCACCAACCTCCCAAGGAGACAGTGGTCTACACTCAATCGCTTCAGGACTGGACATGGCCCCTGCTTGGCCAGCCTTCACAGATGGGGCAGTAGCCCTAGCCCACTGCGCGCATGTGGAGAGGAGCAAACAATGGAACACATCATAGAGGCTTGCCCGCTCCAAAGACTGGAAGGAGGATTACACACTCTCCATACAGCAAACCAGGAGGCAACTGCTTGGCTTGAGGACTTTGCATTCGCTAAATAAATAAATGTCTCTACGGCAAAGTTTACGGTCTCCAGTCTCCATAGACCTTGTACGTTTGGCCCCACCCACAAAAATGAGGGGTGGGGGGGGGCACATATGTTTTCCAGTTTATCGAATTTTTTGCCGGGTCTGAGGGGTTTGCCAAAAAAAAAAAATAAAAAATAAAAAATAGACTTCCGGTTATGGCTGCCACGTAGGACGGACGTGTCTCGCTCTGCTCTGCTCCTGGAGAAAAAAAATCGGCAAATAACTCTCTCATTTGGGACAGAACGTATCCCAGCATTTGGGTGAGGATATGTCGGCGAAGCCTAAGGCTGGAAAACCAGGAAAAGGAAAAAGCGAGCCGCCGAAACAGTCCAAATTAACGGACTTTCAGGTCTGTGACGCAGCAAACAAAACTCCATATATGGCGGAGGAGGCTGGCGGCGGTGCGATGTTTGCGGGGAATGGCGCAGATGCGCTGATGGCTGCCATGAGTTCAATGAGAGCGGACTTTTCCTCTAGATTTGATGGGATTATGACAGCGTTGGAAGGAATAAGAAAGGAATTGGGTGACTGTGTAGAACGAACGGCGCAGATGGAGCTCCGTCTCGCTAGTGCTGAAGATGACGTCACCCGTCTTCAATTAAAGGTGCGCACTTTGGAAAAAAAAAAAAAAATCTCTGGAAGATAATATTTTGGATTTGGAATCTCGGTCGAGACAGAATAATTTGAGGCTGGTGGGTCTTCCAGAGGAATCAGAAGGTCGGGACGTATATTCCTTTCTGGAAAAGTGGATTCCGGAGGTGCTGGGCAGCGAGGAGTTGCAATCAGCAGTGGTTCTGGAAAAAGCACATCGTATTGGCCCACGGAGAGATAAGGGACCGCCGAGGACCTTAATTATGAAGTTTCTTAGCAACAGAGACAGGATGAAGATCTTCAACGCTGCACGTGCTAAAGGAGAGATTAAACACCAGGACCAGCAGGTGCGGTTCTACCCAGATTTGGCCACAGGAATCCAGCAATTGAGGAAGCAGTTTGATCCCGTACGTAAGGAGCTGCGCAACCTTGGGATTCGTCATGGTGTAATCTATCCTGCGAGACTGCTGACCACGTATGAGGGCAGAACCCACATCTTCAAGACCCCAGAGGAGGCGCAGGAGTTCATCAAGAAGATCAAAGAAGAAGAAGAGACTGGTGGGAGCTAAGCATGAACAAAATATAAGGTAGAATAATTAAGCATTTGCACAGGCATCTGACTGACTTGAAGTAAATAGTAAGTTTACAAAATATAGATTGTATTATATATTAAAAAAACAAAACAAAAACAAAAAAAAAAAAAACAAACTATGATGTACAAAGTTGTTAAAAATTTTGGAGTTAAGTTGGAAAACTACAGAGGAGAGTTAATGTTACGTCATTAAAAGCAGTAGAGTTAGGGTGATTGGGAGGATGAAGAAGGAGTGGCTTAGGCTGTTCCCCGTGGGTGTGGAACGGTCGATGGCTATATCGGGAGACAGAATTTTTCTTTTGATTTTGGGGGGTTTGCCACAAGTGTGGGAAGGGGAAATTTGTTTGTGTGTAGTTTGTAGGATGGATGTTCAACCACTCATGTTTTTGCTTCTCTGTATGAGCATGTTTACACTGCAAGGTAATCCCAAACTCTCTATTGATCATGGACCAAAGTGTTAATCTTAATTTAACTTCATGGAATTGCAGAGGTCTACAAAATTTAAAAAAACTTAAACAAGTTATGAATAAAATAAAGGACATGGGTTCAAGAATTGTGTTTTTACAAGAAACTCATCTGATAGAGGAGGATGTTAAAAGAATTAGGAGTAGATGGCAGGGAAGTGTATTCACCTCTTCATTTTCATCCCGAGCCAGGGGAGTTATGACTCTCATACATAAATCAGTTCCTTTTCAGGTGAAAAATGTAATTGGAGACAAATTTGGAAGATATGTAATCATTCAAGGTTCTTTGCTATTAGAAAATATAAATCTTGTGAACTTATATGGTCCCAATATAGATGATCAGAAGTTCTTTGCTAATTTATTTCTCATCTTATCATCACTTACAGGGCAACATATAATAGCAGGGGATTTTAATTGTACATTGAATCCAGGTGTGGATAGATCAACAGGACTGGATTGTACGCACATTGGATGTAGGATGACTATTAATCATTTTATGAAAGAATTGAGATTGTTAGATATATGGAGAGAAATGAAACCACAAGTTAAAGCCTATTCTTGTTATTCCAGTACCTACAAGACATTCTCACGTATTGATTATTTTTTGATTTCCACAGAATTAAGGTCCAAGATTCAAAACTGCTTTTATGATAACATCGTGATTTCTGATCATGCACCCTGTTGTCTAATATATGTAGATAAAAAATTGACAAAGGAATCAGGTAGATGGCAATTTCAGCATAAATGGCTTCAGGATGAGGAATTAGACGAGTTCTTTGACATCAATACTACACAAACATCAGCATGTGTAAAGTGGGAGGCTTTCAAAGCTTTTATTAGGGGACATATTATTAGTTATACAGGATCAAAATCTAAGAAGACTCGAGAGGAGAGAGCTAAATTGGAACATAAAATAAAAAGTCTTCAGGAAAAAGTGTATGCAGGAAGTGACCCAAGGTTGGAGAATGAATTACTGATTTTGAGAGCTGAATACGACAAAAAATCAGCGAATAGAGCTGCCTCGAGTCTTCTAAGATTGAAACAATCTTTTTATGAACAAGGTGAAAAATCAGGAAAATTATTAGCATGGCAGATTAAACAATTGGAAATTAAAACACCAATTACCAGTATTATAAGTAACGGACAGGTAGTTATAGATCCTTTAGAAATTAATAGAGCCTTTAGAGATTACTATGAAAAATTATATGATACCAAAAATGAACCTGATTTAACAAAACTAAATGGGTTTTTGAACGAACTATCTATACCGTGTATTCCAAATGAAAACAGGGAGATATTGGAGTCTAAAATTAGTCAAGAAGAAGTTGGGCTAGCCATTGATAATATGAAATCAGGAAAAAGTGCAGGACCAGATGGTCTTCCAGTTGACCTTTATAAAAAATTTAAGAATAAATTAATAAAACCTTTTTTGGAAATGGTTTTAGAAGCATTTCAAAATAATAATTTACCATCATACATAAATAATGCCTTAATTATACTGCTGCCAAAACCAGGTAAGCCCTCTAATAAATGTGAAAATATGAGACCAATAAGCCTATTAAACGCCGACCTTAAGATAATCTGTAAAATTTTAGCAAGACGAATACAAGAAATTTTACCAAATATTATTAATCGAGATCAGAATGGCTTTATAAAGGGTAGACAAGGCTTCCATAATGTAAGAAGACTATTTAATATTATTTATTTTAATAAAGAAGCACCGGATACAGCTCTCCTATCATTGGACGCCGAAAAGGCCTTTGATAGAGTTGAATGGCCCTTTCTTTTTGAAGTCCTACAAAGGTTTGGACTTGGAAATAATTTCATAAAATGGGTTCAAATAATATACAATAATGCTACAGCAGAAATCCTAACAAATAACAATATTTCAAAACCAATAAAAATCAATAGAGGATGTCGACAAGGCTGTCCACTTTCACCTTTACTGTTTACTATGGCAATTGAACCTTTAGCGATAGCGATACGTTTACATTCACAAATATATGGAATTAAAGTTGGACCAACAGAACATAAAATCTCCCTGTACGCCGATGATATAATTTTGTTTATGTCGAATCTAAAAAAATCAATTCCAACCTTGTTGAATTTAATAAAGAATTTTGGGGAAATATCAGGATATAAAATAAATAAAACTAAATCTTCAATATTAATGCTAAATGAGACCCAGAGAAATTACCCAGCCCCTGAGGTAAATCAATTCAATGTTGTAAATCAGTTTAAATATTTAGGAATCCAAATTATGCCTAAGCTAGAATCAGTCGCCAGTGTCAACTATGAAGCCTTAATGTCAGATATCAATGAGTTAACTCAGAGATGGATGTCACTACCAATGTCGATGATCGGGAGAATCAATATACTTAAAAGTAATATTTTACCTAAAATACTTTATTTATTTCAATACATTCCCTTATCACCACCTTTAGATCTATTCTCAAGAATAAAAAAAAAGTTAGTGGAATTTATATGGAACAACAGGAGGGCTAGATTACGTTTGTCTTTATTATATTTACCATTTGATCGTGGAGGTCTGAAATGTCCAAATTTTATGTTGTATTATTGGTCGGCACAACTGAGGTCTATGACATATTATTTTTCATCAAATGATCTCCCTCACTGGACTGAAATGGAATCATACAATTTACCTTTACCTCTTCCCATATTCATATACTCAGATTCGGCAAAAAAATTACAAAAACAAGTTAAAAATCCATTTGTAAAGCATATGATCAAAATATGGTGTGAAGCTAAAAACTATTTAAAAGAACCACAGTTATTGTCACAATTTAGTCCAATATGGGGTAATCAATATTTTAAACCAGGGAGAGCGGACGCTGTATTTAAAGTATGGAATTTAAAAGGGATACAAAAGATTCAGGATTTATATTTGCCATGTGCAGACAACATAATGTCTTTTGAAGAGCTGAGGATCAAATTTAATCTCAATAGAACACATTTTTTTAAATATCTTCAACTTAGAAACTTTATTCGATCAAATCAAAATAAAGCTCTCACTCGACCTATTTATTCATCCTTGGAAAAAATGATGATGAAAGATAGTAAAAGAAAGGGTATTATTTCAGAGTTTTATAACTCATTGACACTATCTTCAAGTGAAAATTCACTGAAAAGATTAAACTACTGGAAAGAAGATCTGCAAATTGAAATTTCAGAGGAACAATGGGAATTGGCTTGTACAGAAGCTCAAACCAAATCAATAAATGCACGCCTTAAATTGATACATTTCAAATGGTTAATGCGGATGTATGTTACACCGGAGGAGTTAAATAGATATAACAAAAATATACCAGATACATGCACAAAATGCATGGAAAGTAAAGGAACCCTATTTCATTGTTTATGGGAATGTAGATTAATAAGAATGTTTTGGGAGGAGGTGAGGGTAACAATTGAAAAAATAATCTCAAAACAAATCATATTGAATCCTAAACTGTTTTTGTTGGGTCTGTACCCAGAAAAGCATAATTTTAATAAAAGTGAAAGAACATTCATAGACCTCAGTTTGCTTAATGCCAAAAAATGTATTGCACTATTATGGAAAAAGACTCATAGACCAGATGTGACTCAGTGGTTAAGACAGATGTTAACAAACCTTCCATTAGAAAGAATAACATATATACTGAAATCAAAGGAAATTGTGTTTGAGAATATATGGAGACCTTTTATTGATTATGTAAAAAATTTAAACATAACTCTTGAAGAAGAAGGTGAATGATGTGTGTGGACCTTGTAAATTCCAAACTGGTGAACATAATATGTATACTAATGTATTGGATTGTCTAGACTAAACAGAGGAGCATTGTTGAAGACTTGATTTTGTTGGTGGTTGTTGGTGTTTTTAGGGTATTTTTTTTTTTTTGTAGTACTTTAGTGTTAGTGTTTGATTGTTTGTATCATGTTTGTTAAAAAAAAAAAAAGGTTCAATAAAGATATTGTGGAAAAAAAAAATTAAAAAAAAATCGCGTTTTGGTTAACTTTCAGAGGGTGAAAAATGCAATCATTTAGGCGGAAAAAAAAAAATAAAGAAACGAAGCAGATACAATAGGGCTTTCGCTGACTGACGTCAGTGGCTCAGGCCCTAATTAATAGGAAGTGCAGAGGCCCTTGCTGTGAATAACTCCAGCACATCTGCGCCCACCGGACATCGCTAGTTTCTCACACTGCTCTGGCTTGATCTTGGTCCATTCTTCTTGCAGTCTCTTCCACAGTTCAGCAATTGTAATGGGTTTTTCAGCCATTACTTTGTCACCAAGGATTTTCCAGAGATTCCCTTTGGGGTTTAGATCTGGACTCTGGGTTGACCATTTCATCGTTTCAATATTGTTAGATTCAAGGAACTGTTTAACGCATTTTGCAGTGTGACGGGGGCATTGTCTTGCATATGAAAATTGTGAGCTGATTAGAAGACAACTGCAGTGAAGTTAATTACATGTTGTTGAGGGAGGTTCACATAAACATTTCCATTCACCCTGCCATGAAGCTATACAACAGGCCCAACTCCTGCTGCAGAAAACATCCCCCAAACTATGACACTTCCTCCCTCAAATTTAACTGACTTCTTCACACACTTTGGGTTCAGTCTTTCCCCAGTTTGACACCTAACATATTGTTTCCCATCAGAGCCAAATAAATTGAACTTACTCTCATTACTAAAGTGCACTTTGGACCAGTTCTCCTCTATCCACACAACATGGTTCTCAGGAAAGGCAAGTCTAGCCTTTTTATTCTTTCTGCTGATGAGAGGTTTGGTCACTGGAGAGTGAGCTTTGAGTCCAAATTGTCTTAAACGGCAAGACACTGTGCCAAGATAGATCCTTGCCCTGTTCAGCAGTGAGGTGAGCAATTCCAGCTGCAGTGTTGAACCGATTCCCCATTGAAAGTCTTAAATAATCCTGTCCCCCAAATCAGAGCAGTGTGAGAAACTAGTGATGTCCTGTGGTCACAGATGTGCTGAAGTCATTCAGAGCAAGGGCCTCTACAGTTTCCCATTAATTTTTGAATGCTATAGCCCTAAAAAAACAAAACAAAAAAAAAAACATTGTTTAAATCTTCTCTTCTGACACAGTGGTCACTGTTCTCTAATTTTGCTGACTCTTGTTTTTTTTAACAAAATACATGTTTGTGTTGAAGTGCCTTGGTTATTTAAAAAAAAACATGCTAGTACTAGAGCTGCAACTAACAACTGTTTCAACAGTCAACTAGTCATCGACTATTGTAACAACTAGTCATTAAGAACTGCACAAAAAAAAGCACATGTTCAGGGTTGAACTGGTGAACCATTTGTTGAAATCCTTCCCCGTCAACCATGGAAAGTAGCCTCATGTCTTTGACCATCATGTTCACAGAGCACGGGGCCCCACAAGTGTGCATGTTCAGCCCACAGCACCAACCACATCATCAAGTTTGCAGACAACATGACGGTGGTGGGCCTCATCACAAACAATGAAGGGGCCAACTAGAGAAATGAGGTGAGCCAACTGGTCCAGTGTTGTAAAGACAATTTAAATAAGCTGAATGTTGTTGCAGTCTCCAGTCCACACACCCTGTAGTTGAAATACTGGAGTTCCCACCACTGCTTTATGAAAATCATCATTTTGGGTTTTGTTTTTTTACAGAATCAACAGTTCATACCTAGGAGGACCGGAGCTCCGCACAATTGTCACACACGCACATAAAGTTGAGTGCGGAGCTGCAGCGAGTTTCTCACAGTTTCCATTGTTTGCTACATAAGTGATGAACCCTGTTTAAATTACGAGACCATAAGGTCCTAAAAACATTTGCAATAATGCCGCATATCGTGGTGTTGAGCTATCCCCCATCACCGCAGGGGAAATTCCTCCACTGTGACAGCCCTATTCTAAACAATGAAGAACAACAATATTTCAGAATAAATCAAGTATTAATACACTGTTTTCTAATTTTGATCTCCACTGAATATGCACGCACGCACACAAAATGCTCAAACCATGTTGCCACCACACCAAAGTCTCTGAGCCAGAGCAGGGTTTCCTCTGGTAACATTTCTGCGTGGCGGGTCGCCATCCTTGAAGTCATGCCACCACGCTAAGAGGAAATACAAATTTAAGTAAATAAATTAAAGAATGATGTTCCGCAAGCGTGCACACGAACAATGCGCGTGACAGTCATCTGTGCGTCGGAGTTTGGAAGCGTGCCGCCCACGTGACCATCAGCCAGCAAGCAGAGTGCCTCTCTAATTGCTGTCCAAGAGAAGCATGAGCTTATTAAAGTGCTTTAAATGTGGGGAAAAAAAGCAGAAGAGGTATGCAAGCAGTGGAGGCATTTATGGTGGTTTTAACTCGCTGGAACAATAATGAAGAGTCGCTTAGCTAAAATGTGTGGAAAGGATTCATATGCAGACTTCATATGCAAAGAAAGGCAAGAGTGACTGAATTGCTGAGGATTTACTTCACCACCCACGAGAATAACTAACTAATTTATATTCATTATTATGTACCTGGCAAGTTAAGATGACTGAAATTCACGAAGTCATTTACTTTAATCCGTCAGCAGCCTTCAGACAAACTAAATGTGCCAACATTTGGATTTCAAAATAAGGAAGGTTTTTCCTGCTGTCTGGCTAGTGAGGAGATTTCTAAAAAAAAAAAAAAACACTTGATATAAATATATAGAAATACTG
Source organism: Pholidichthys leucotaenia (assembly GCA_020510985.1). Classification (NCBI taxonomy): domain Eukaryota; kingdom Metazoa; phylum Chordata; class Actinopteri; order Cichliformes; family Pholidichthyidae; genus Pholidichthys; species Pholidichthys leucotaenia. The sequence goes on along the minus strand of CM035846.1, from coordinate 213,117,335 downwards.
TGACAGGAATAATGGAATCTTTGGTAATTTAAGTTAATTTATTTCATTACATATAATTTTATTAATATTTTTTTCTTTAAAATCAGAGTTAAATTATTGCTCTGTTCTGGCTCAGCAGACTTATGGCCGAAAGTGTAAACTGTATCGACCTTATTCCTGAGGGTGCTGCTGTAGAAATGATTATGTGTGCAACTTCCGCTTTTGGCCAGAAGCAGCATTAAGTCAGTCAGCAATCGTGGAGTAGTGGGGCATTTAAAATGGTGTTGTTTTTTTGTTTTTTTTTTTAAATTTAAATTTGTTTTAATGTATAGTCCACAAATGTGTTCTGCAGTCAAGTGGCAGCTAATTTCCACGCTTGTCGTTTTTGTATTTTTGAATGTTTTGCGTAGTTCTGGTACTTGTTGCTGCTGCTTGTGTTTGTGCTATAGACTGTCGTGATTCGAGCGCCGATCTTGTCCGCACTAGGGCCATGCAGTATTTTCCTCCCAGCTGACGTGTGTGTTCCTATGGCTCTCCGAGCTTTTATTGCGACAGCGCTCGGAGGGGCTTCCGGCTGTCAGAGCTGAGGCCCTGACAGCTGAGCTGCATTTCACCTCATCAGCTGCTCCCTACTTAAGAGGGCAGCTGAGAGGGAAATGTGCGGCAGTCTCGTCGGACAAACCCCTCGTCTGACATCTTCGAGCATCCCTCTGGTCAGACGTTTACATCCCTTCATCTATTATTGTAAGTTTATTCCATTGTGTTTTTGTTCCTCCTTGTCATAGACTGTGTAATAGTTATGGTGTGTTTTAGCCCCCCGTGGCTCGTTATTTTGTTCTTTTTCTTTCCTTTAATAAACTGTGCAAACTCACCAGTCGATATGTGGTGTCTTTTGATGGCTCGTGAGGGCCATCCATGACATAGACTGGATAAATGGAGGCTCCTGACAAACAAGCACAGCTAAATCTGTGGCTTCAACAGCAATGCATAGATCATGCACTGAAAACTACTGTAAAAAGGACTGTTTGTTCGTAATAATCGGGGGTACAGACACAGGACAGACACAAGAGCACCAAGTACGTTTTCACTTGTATGAATGTCACAGATTGTACAGATATTTTACTTCATGCAAGGCTGCATGAAATAAAATAATAAATAAATAAATAAATAAAAATAGTTATCAGTTTGCTTCCTAAGGCTTAATGATAAAGGAAAGATATCAAATAGTTTTTGTTGCACTCACTGCCAGTGTTGGGAGTAACGCTTTACAAAGTAACACGTTACTGTAACGCCACTATTTTTGCAGTAATGTGCTGTGTAATGAAATTACTGTTTAAAAATTCAGTAATGCGTTAGTTACTGAAATTTGATCAGATGTGTTACTCGTATTACTCACTTTATTAATATGGATAGATATTTTAACGCAAATAGATGATCATACAACTTGCAGTTGTTAGACACTCTCCTCACAGTTTCGGTGGCTATTGGCGGGACTGCTATCCCCAGCGCCACCAGCGGCTTCAAGCCACTGGAGGTTGTCATGCCAAAGGCAAAGGCAAGCAAATAAATAAGCAAATAAATATAAACTGACCCTACTGTAACTGATGTAGCCATCACACAGTCTCCTCTGAGGGTCCGTTTCCTGTCCTGCCCCAGTTCACATCACAACCCAGTGAAGAAATGCCATGGCGGTGGCAACTTCTCGTATTGAGCCCTGATCACCTGTTGTCCGAGCGGTGAGTACCTGCAACATCTCCTACCTTGTGGTTAAACATGAGTATTTTTTGAGCAAGAAGCTCACATTTAATGTCCGCATTATATGCATTTAAAGCTTTCTTACACACAGAGAGCTTCTTCTAAGCAGTGAACTTTCATTTAGCTGTGCTTTCTATTTTATTTTATCTCATTCATTTACATGCTGTTGTGATATGCAACTATTTCATGGAAGTAAATACTCTAAATATGCATTTTTAATGGGCTGGTCAAGGGGTGTCAAACATATGGCTCGTGGGCCAAAAACGGCCCACCAGGGGGTCCAAAATTTTCTGTGAATTCACAGCTTTATTTCTAGTAAACTTCTGACTTTCTACTGATTACAACAGTTTGTGTAAATCTGAGACATTTTTTCTCTGTAAGATGAGACTTTTTTTTCTCATCAGTTTTCTTTTTCTTCTTTTTCTGATGAGAACAAGGGGCCCTTGATTTTGCTGTGTGCAAGATGATTTAAGTATGCATTAAAAGTAATGTGTAAGTTACTTTTCCAACTAACTAGTTACTTTAATCATGCAGTAACTCAAAAGCAACTCAGTTACTTTTGAAGAGAAGAAACTAGTAACTGTAACTAGTTAATATTTTTTTAGTAACTTGCCCAACACTGCTCATTGCACTGCTCAATTTAGCAGTGCAATGATGTGGACTTGATATTAGCTGCTTCGGCATGCATTAATTAATTTTTGAATCATCACAAAATATAGATCAATAAAATTTTTCAACAATTGGCCTGTACATGTTAAGTTAAATAACAAGCATTCATGGCATGACAGCAGCATGAGCATTTTAATGTCATGGTAAAATGGACAGCTACCACGACATCCAGTGTTGTGGTTCTTTGTGGCTCTGACTAGATTTTACATCTGCTGTAAGGTAAATTAAGATTATGTCCAACATCTTTTAACAAAATGTGACCTGTGGGCTATATTAATCATATACAGTGGGGAAAAAAAGTATTTAGTCAGCCACCAATTGTGCAAGTTCTCCCACTTAAAAGATGAGAGAGGTCTCCAATTTTCATCATAGGTATACCTCAACTATGAGAGACAAAATGAGAAAAAAAAAATCCAGAAAATTACATTGAAGGATTTTTAATGAATTAATTGGTAAATTCCTCGGTAAAATAAGTATTTGGTCAATAACAAACGTTCATCTCAATACTTTGTTATATACCCTTTGTTGGCAATGACAGAGGTCAAATGTTTTCTATAAGTCTTCACAAGGTTTTCACACACTGTTGCTGGTATTTTGGCCCATTCCTCCATGCAGATCTCCTCTAGAGCAGTGATGTTTTGGGGCTGTCGCTGGGCAACACAGACTTTCAACTCCCTCCAAAGATTTTCTACGGGGTCGAGATCTGGAGACTGGCTAGGCCACTCCAGGACCTTGAAATGCTTCTTACGAAGCCACTCCTTCGTTGCCCGGGCGGTGTGTTTGGGATCATTGTCATGCTGAAAGACCCAGCCACGTTTCATCTTCAATGCCCTTGCTGATGGAAAGAGGTTTTCACTCAAAATCTCACGATACATGGCCCCATTCATTCTTTCCTTTACACGGATCAGTCGTCCTGGTCCCTTTGCAGAAAAACAGCCCCAAAGTATGATGTTTTCACCCCCATGCTTCACAGTAGGTATGGTGTTCTTTCTCCTCCAAACACGACAAATTGAGTTTTTACCAAAAAGTTCTATTTTGGTTTCATCTGACCATATGACATTCTCCCAATCCTCTTCTGGATCATCCAAATGCTCTCTAGCAAACTTCAGACGGGCCTGGACATGTACTGGCTTAATCAGGGGGACACGTCTGGCACTGCAGGATTTGAGTCCCTGGCGGCGTAATGTGTTACTGATGTAGTCTTTGTTACTTTTGTCCCAGCTCTCTGCAGGTCATTCATTAGGTCCCCCCATGTGGTTCTGGGATTTTTGCTCACCGTTCTCGTGATAATTTTGACCCCACGGGGTGAGATCTTGTGTGGAGCCCCAGATCGAGGGAGATTATCAGTGGTCTTGTATGTCTTCCATTTTCTAATAACTGCTCCCACAGTTGATTTCTTCACACCAAGCTGCTTACCTATTGCAGATTCAGTCTTCCCAGCCTGGTGCATGTCTACAATTTTGTTTCTGGTGTCCTTTGACAGCTCTTTGGTCTTGGCCATAGTGGAGTTTGGAGTCTGATTGTTTGAGGTTGTGGACATGTGTCTTTTATACTGATAATGAGTTCAAACAGGTGCCATTAATACAGGTAACGAGTGTAGGACAGAAGAGCCTCTTAAAGAAGAAGTTACAGGTCTGTGAGAGCCAGAAATCTTGCTTGTTTGTAGGTGACCAAATACTTATTTTACCAAGGAATTTGCCAATTAATTCATTAAAAATCCTTCAATGTGATTTTCTGGATTTTTTTTTCTCATTTTGTCTCTCATAGTTGAGGTATACCTATGATGAAAATTGGAGACCTCTCTCATCTTTTAAGTGGGAGAACTTGCACAATTGGTGGCTGACTAAATACTTTTTTGCCCCACTGTATTCCATAACCTACATATGTTGAAGCATGTGGGAATGTTTGGTGATTACATATGTAAGGCGACTTCACACCTCAGAAAGGACAAAGACTCTCAACCGCCAGTGAAGAACAAAGACGTTCCCAGACACTGCCGTGGAGACCGGAGGAGCTGCCCTCACCCCCCAGGGCCATGAGGAGGAGTACGGAGACAATGGGGGGATTAAGATAATGAGGGATGTCAGCCTTTGATATGCATGTCTTTTGTTATGCGCAAGTATAAGTTCACAGAACCGGAGGTATTCGGTCTCTTTTCTTGCTTCTGCTTCTGCACTGAGATGAGACTTGTTAGAGGAGCTGATAATAAACTTTGGTTTATATATCACACCGCCTCGTTCTTCCAAGCTCTTCTACACTGGTGACCCCTGACGCGAGTATGGACCTGAGGCGTTCCCCCGCGATTGACTCATCTGTGGCGACCCAGGCAGACGCCGGCGCCCACGCAGACAGGGGAACAGATGGACGACGTTCCCCCCCGGCAGAAGTGATAGAGAGGGCTCAACCGAGCACCAGCGCCGCTGAGAGAGCCGAGGCAAGGCATTCTCACCCTGCGGACACAGCAGTGATGGTCTACACAAATGCCGTCGCTGTCAAGCTGCCGGACTTCTGGCAGGAAGACCCCACCTCGTGGTTTCAACAAGCTGAAGCCCAGTTTACACTGGCGGGCATCACGGCCGACGATACGAAGTTCTATCACATCGTCGCCAAACTCGACGCCGCCACTTCGAGGTGTGTGCGGAGCATAATCCGGCGGCCACCGGCCCAAGACAAATATGAAATACTGAAAGCAACCATCGTGGCAAATTACGTCCCCTCAGCTGAAGAGAGAGCCGAGAGGATCCTGGCGGTCTACGGCCACAGAGGATGCAGACCTAAAGCCCTCATGGAGGACTTGCTGCAGCTTAAAGAGGAGGACAATGACAACTTCCTCTTCCAATTAGTATTCCTCAGCACGCTGCCGCCACACATGAGAGGGACGCTCGCCAACATGCGATGCAACACCCAGCAAGACTTCCGCGTGCTGGCCAACGAAGCTCAACGACTCGTCAACGCCTGCAGGGAACAGACACCCACAGCAGCATCCGCAGACCTCAACGCTGATGCCCAGAGCCACGGCGAGCCTCAACCCACGGAGCAGATCCAGCCCGCGGTGACAGCGACACGGCCAAAACGTAACAGACGGAGCGATGTTTGTTATTATCACCACCGCTTCGCCGAGAAGGCTCACAAATGTGTTCCCCCCTGCAAATTTAAACGCCAAAGCCGAGAGTCGTTAACGGCAGCGGTTCTCGGCGAGAAGAGTAAGCTGTTATATGTGACGGACGGACACACCGGCAAGCAGTTCCTTATTGACACAGGAGCTCAACTGAGTTTCGTCATGCCCTCCCAAGCAGATCGAGCCATGGGCACCCGGGGCAACGGAGCGGTGGCAGCCAACGGCTCCAGCATTGACACTTTCGGCGAAAAGAGCCTGCACTTCCACATCCACGGCCGCAACTACAGATGGACATTTGTTGTAGCGGCGGTGAGTTTTAACTTGTTGGGCGCAGACTTTTTGTGTGCACACGGGTTATTAGTTGATCTAGCGAATAGACGCTTGGTTAATGCACTGTCCTTTGCTTCTATTCCCTGCTCAGCCCGAGTTTCTCCACCACCTGTGCAGGCGAGCGTCACCACGGCAGGAGGTAAGTTTGAGCAACTCCTCACCCAATTTCCAGCACTCACAATTCCCAAATTCTCAGCCACTGTGGCTAAACACGGGGTTGAACACTTTATTCCCACAACGGGCCCACCCGTATTTACCAAAGCTCGCCGCTTAGACGCAGCCAAACTCACCATAGCTCGGGACGAGTTTACTACCCTTGAAAAATTAGGCATTGTTAGACGCTCGAAGAGCCCCTGGGCCTCGCCACTTCACATGGTTCCGAAATCCGACGGTTCTTGGAGACCGTGCGGAGATTACCGCAGATTAAACAATGCGACAGCGCATGACCGCTACCCAATTCCTCACATTCAGGATTTTTCACTGCATCTGGCGGGTGCGCGCATTTTTTCAAAAATAGACCTGGTCCGCGGTTATCATCAAGTCCCAGTTCGAGCAGAGGACATTCCTAAAACAGCGGTAATAACCCCTTTCGGCCTTTTTGAATTTTTGCGGATGCCTTTCGGCCTCAAAGGCGCTGCTAAAACTTTTCAGCGGATGATGGACGCAGTATTACGCGACCTCCCTTTTGTTTTCGTCTACCTCGACGACATGCTGGTAGCCAGCTCGTCTGAGGAAGAACACGAGCAGCACCTCACTACGGTTTTTCAGAGACAAGAAGAGCACGGGTTAATAATCAATCCAGCCAAATGCAAATTCAGCGTGTCGCAAATTGATTTTTTAGGACACAGAGTTTCTCCGAAAGGGGCAGTTCCACTTCCAGACAAAGTTCACGCGATAAAAAGTTTCCCACAGCCACAAACGGTCAAATCGCTGCAAGAATTTTTAGGAATGGTTAATTTTTACAACCGTTTCCTCCCCCACGCAGCTTAGCTCATGCAGCCCTTATATGACGCGCTCAGAAAACAGAAAGCTTCCAACGTGGTCGAATGGACCCCGGAGCGCGAACGTGCCTTCGCGGAAGTAAAGAGCGCTCTAGCTAATGCCACATTGTTAGTTCACCCCGATCCCTCGGCCTGCATTGCACTAACCACAGACGCTTCGGACCTAGCTATAGGGGCAGTTGTAGAACAACATGTCAGCAGGATCTGGCAACCTTTGGCATTCTTCAGCAAAACGCTAAACCAAACTGAGCGTAAGTACAGCACTTTTGACAGGGAGCTGCTAGCGCTTCATTTATCCATCCGCCACTTCCAGTTCTGGTTAGAAGGGCGGAGTTTCACGGCTTTTGTAGACCACAAACCGCTCACCTTTGCGATGGCTAAACTTTCAGAACCATGGTCAGGCAGGCAACAAAGACAGCTGGCTGCGATTTCAGAGTTCACCACAGACATTCGACATGTGGCAGGCAAACTTAACGTGGTAGCAGACTGCCTCTCTCGCGCTGTGACATCGCCAGAGCACGAGGAGACAGATTATACTGCCTCAGCCGCAGAACTCTTCACTAACGCGGACACATACGCAGCACCATGGCAGAGGAACAAAGCAGTGACGCGGACGTGCGCGCACTCCTGTCTGGACCAACAGGGTTAAGGCTGGGAGAAAGGGGTTTACGCGACGGCGTGCCCCCCCTAATATGCGATATTTCAACCGGCCGACCTCGCCCGTTAGTCCCAGCCACATGGCGCCGCCGTATTTTCGACTCAATTCACTCCCTCGCGCACCCAGGTTTGCGCGCCTCGGTTAAAATGGTCACCGAAAAGTTTGTGTGGCCGGGCCTGCGCAAAAACGTAAAAGAATGGGCAAAAACTTGCATTTCTTGGTAGCGCGCCAAAATACACAAACACACAAAAGCCCCTCTGGAGCCTTTTCCAATCCCTGCTAGAAGGTTCGACCACGTTCATGTCGACCTCGTGGGGCCACTACCTTCCTCCCAAGGTTTCACACACCTGTTAACAATGATAGACCGCACCACGCGCTGGCCAGAGGCAGTCCCTCTGGCGTCAACTACAGCGGAGGAAGTCGCTCGCGTTTTTTTGACAAACTGGGTGGCACGTTTCGGCGTCCCATCGGACATCACGTCCGATAGAGGACCTCAATTTGTCTCGGAGCTTTGGTCAGCCATGTCCAGCAGCTTAGGGGCAACAATTCACCGCACCACCGCTTATCACCCTCAGGCTAATGGGTTATGCGAGCGTTTTCACAGGTCTTTAAAAGCCGCCCTCAGAGCCTCACTAACGGATACAAATTGGGTAAATAAACTTCCCTGGGTTTTATTGGGGTTGCGTGCTGCGCCTAAAGAGGATCTAGACGCCTCTCCAGCAGAATTAGTTTTTGCACAACCTCTCAGGCTCCCGGGTGAATTTTTACCAGAGAACCCAGAGCCAGGGCATCTTCCAGCCTCGAGGTTTTTAGGCAGCAACGGACCGGACTCTCTCCCCGGACCGGCACATCACTCTTTTCCACGGGTTTTTGTCCCCCAAGCTCTAAAAAACGCTGAATTTGTTTTTGTTAGGCATGAAGCTTTAAAACCAACTTTCCGCCCAGCATACGATGGACCATTCAGAGTGCTGGAACCTGGTGATAAACACTTTGTGCTTGATTTTGGGGATAGAAAAGAAACAGTCAGCATTGACAGACTTAAACCTGCCTTCTTGTTGAGAGACGAGCCTGCACAGTTGGCGAGAGCACCTCGGCGGGGTAGACCCCCCAAGAGAAAGGACTCAGCCCCCCTGCAGGGAACAAATAATCACTCTCCTCCCCAAGCTGCAGATTCCTTACAGGAAGGCCCCAGCAGGACGCCTAAGCGGACCCACAGCAGATTCGGGAGAAGATTAAAACCCAGACAGCACAGGGACTGATGCAAACTACTCAACAGTTGTTCACTAATTGTGCTGTAACAGTTTAGGACTGACTTGTGATTTTACTATGCTGTTATGATTACCACTGAACTCTCTTAGGAGCATGGCTGCTGGAAAGTTTCTTCTGTGGCAAGAGGTATAGCAGTTAGTATGTCATAGTAATTATCTTAAACTGTGAATTTTTCTATTGTCCTTTTCTTAGTCGTTTGGGGGGGGGCTGTGGGCTATAGTAATCATATATTCCATAACCTACATATGTTGAAGCATGTGGGAATGTTTGGTGATTACATATGTAAGGCGACTTCACACCTCAGAAAGGACAAAGACTCTCAACCGCCAGTGAAGAACAAAGACGTTCCCAGACACTGCCGTGGAGACCGGAGGAGCTGCCCTCACCCCCCAGGGCCATGAGGAGGAGTACGGAGACAATGGGGGGATTAAGATAATGAGGGATGTCAGCCTTTGATATGCATGTCTTTTGTTATGTGCAAGTATAAGTTCACAGAGCCGGAGGTATTCGGTCTCTTTTCTTGCTTCTGCTTCTGTACTGAGATGAGACTTGTTAGAGGAGCTGATAATAAACTTTGGTTTATATATCACACCGCCTCGTTCTTCCAAGCTCTTCTACAGACCACCTTTATTGCAGTGGAGATATTGCTATATCTCAGAGCTTTTATTCATTTACAGTGTTACCATCTTAGCAGCGGAGCTAACTAACGGAGCTACAGTCTGCCAGGCCACTTTTTAAGGTTATCTTCCCATCTCCTCAACAGTCGTAGGAAGTGGCATGATTACTGTTTCTGAGGTGTAAAAGATGGTGTTCCCACAGATTTCAAAATAAGGGAGGTTTTTCCTGCTGTCTGGGTGGTATGATTTCTAAAAACACCCTATAAATATATAGAAATATTATAACAGAAATGACTGCATCTTGGGTCATTTAAGTTATTTCATTAAATACAATCTTATTAATTAATTTTTTTTCCTTTGAAATCAGAGTTAAATTATTGTTCTATTCTGGCTCTGCAAAATTATGGTCAAAAATTGTAATAAGAAAAAAGTTTTTAAAAAAAATTACCACACAGTCTCTTTTAAATTTATTTTAAAAACACAGTAATTTTATTTTTTTTTTTTAAAATACAAAAATTAGCCATAAAATAATCCGTAAATTTATAATAAAGTGTCAAATTTATAAGAAAAGTCAATTTTACAAGAGGAAATTACAAATTTGAGGAAAATGGTTTCAAATTTAGATAAATTTACAGATAAAAGAAATCTATAAGAAAATTGTTATAAATTTTGGAGAAAAAACTCAAACCTTCAAGACTGAAGTCATTACTCAAGTTTTTAAATGGGTGCTTTTTGTACCCTTAACTCAACTAGAAATTTTTGGTTGTCTACTTTTAATTATTAGTTTCAAAGCACTGCTTTTACATGAGTAGAATTTCTGGCTACTATACCCACCTCTGATCATATAATTTAAGTATGCAAGAGTAAATTACTATTATGAATGTTTTGTCCCTTCCCTTCCCTACTCTCTCAATGGGAAAAAAAAAGAAAACACTAGAATAAAAGTACAAAAAAAAAATACACATTTTTATCATTTATGTAAACCATGACAAAAAAAAAAAATCCTGCAGGACAAAACATGACATTTGGCATTTTCTAACCTGTTTGTATACCACCATTGACAGAGAGAGAACATGAATTAGACAGGGCTCAGAGAGGGCAAGATGAGACAGAAGAGAGGAGCCAAGGAGAGGAAAGTGTTCAGGCAGAGGGTCCAGGAGAGGTGAGAGCAGAGGAAGAAGAGAAGGACGACACCAGTAAAAAGTCCAAACACAGGACGTCCGGGTGGGACCCCAATAGGGGTAGGCGATATGGCCTAAAAATGATATCACAATATTTTTGTGAATTTCCACGATAACGATATTCTTTGCGGTATCAAGGAATACAGCTTTTTTTTTTCTTTTAAATTTATAAAGGATAGTTTCATAGGCCAGCGTTAATTATGTTCAACATATTCAGTAAAAACAAAACAACTTATTTCTCCAGTTTATAAAGAGCAGTTTAGAATGCGTTTAAAACTTTTAACTTCTGCATCAAACACCAGAAAATATTATAAACCACCACATCTTAAGAACACTGAGGGGTGGACTGGAACAAAAATTCAGGCTGGGAATTTGGCTTCATCCTAGGTAACCCTGTTGTTGGAAACCAGAAACCACTACAGTTTTAGTAGGTTAATATTTTAAAATAACAGGCATCAAACTAGTTATAAATGTAACTATAATCTTCAGGTGGGACGAAAATTATAAATTTGGATTGTAATAGTCAACTGATCTATTGATTATTAAAACGACTGATTGACTAATCTCAATTTAAATCTGCATCTGCTTCTGATTTCTTCACCTTTTCAGAGTAAAAACACAAGGTAAGAGGTTTGGGTAAAAAGTTACAATTTTGCATGAAAAAGGTCATAACTGTCACCAAAAACGTTCAAAAAATTTTTTAAAAAAAAATGTACCTTTGAAATAAAAAGATGTTTAAACTAGAAAAGCACTCGGAGAGCGCAGACCTCCGCCAAGCGGCACAGTTCCCCCCATACAGTGTTTGTGTGTACGTTTTCAGATTCCCTGAGCATGAAAAGATATGACTAGCAATTGGATTCACAATGATTATTTGTTTATTTGACATGGACAGTGCAATAAACAGACAATTAATGAATGACAATCAATGTGATAGTGATAGGATTAGTGGTTCAGTAGTGTAAAACGGGGCTATAAGGGACGGCGGGTTAATAAGGGACACTTTTCTGGGAAATGTTTTAAATGTAATTCTGCTTTTTTTATTTTGAGCAGGACGCTGAGTTGTGCTGTTATTGTCAAATATCCATGAATCCTTCATCAAATCTAGGCGGAAGCAAAATTAAAAAAGCAGAATTACATTTAGAAAAGTCTCCCATATTACCCCGCCGTCCCTTATAGCCCCGTTTTACGGTTGTAAAAGCATTGCCTCCTTGGCGGAGGTAATAAACTGAAGTGTTGGTGTGTCCATCTCCTCCACTGACGGATGCAGATTGGTTAGACAGGTTGCCGTGGGTTTTATATTATATTGGGGTTGCACTCCGCGGCAAAACAGAATTTAGAGTCTTCCCCGGCAGAGAGGTCGTTTTTACGCAGCGCCTATAGCTGGGCGGGAAATTTGTGGCAAATAATGGGGCGGCGGACAGGTGTCCGTGTCAGGTTTTGCAGCGTGGCGCAAAAGCAGGCACGCTGGCGGGCCCAGGCCAGCAGTGTTTTCCGCGTGCTTTTGTGCCTAAAATGTTGAAGAACGCGGAGTTTGTGTTGGTCATACACGACGACCAGCGCAATGTGCGCAGCGCCTATGGCTGGCACAGGCACGCTGGGGGTCCGAGGCCAGCAGTGTTTTCCGCATGCTTTTGTAATGAATGAATGAATGAATGAATTTTATTTCGGATAATACAGTACAGGTTAAAAGAAACTGTATAATATAACAACAAGGTCAAATTAGACAAAGACTCCTTCTACTAAACAATTCCACGTGAGTTATCCGAAATGGGTGATGGCTGAAGCCGCAGCTTATATTGCCCACCCATATTCCATCCAAGAATTCAAAAGAAAAAAGAGTAAACAAGACAAGAGTGATTACAATGTAGAACAAAGCTAAGACAAAGTGTGACTGAGAGAAAAAAAAGGAAAACTAAGCTAAGCTAAGTTGAGCGGTTACTATTCAAGACAAATCTAAGACAGAATGTCACAGAGAGGAAAAAAAAAAAAAACGTGGCTAAAACGTTGAAGAAGGCGGAGTTTGTGTTGGTCAGACACGACGCCCAGCGGCCTCCATTGCGCCTGCGCACATGTTGAAAATGGCCCTATGTCACAGTGTTGAAAAATGCTTTAAAAAAATTCCTGTATCCAGACGGTGAACCGGATCACCCCCAAAATTTAATCAGTTCTTCCTTGTACCATTTCCAACAACGCCTGAAAGTTTCATGCAAATCCGTCCAAGACTTTTTCAGTTATCTTGCTAACCAACAGACAAACAGACAGACAGACAAACAGACAAACACACAAACCCTGGCAAAAACATAACCTCCTCCTGGCCTTTTCGGCCTGGCAGAGGTAATAATGAGAAAAAACAAATTTAGGAGAGAACGGTAACAAGCAGATGAGAGTAAAGTTGGTACTGCAGACTACATATAGCTTATAGTTTTGAAAATTCTGCAGATTTTTCTGAAAACATCTGAATTGTCCTGAAAACATTGCCTAATAAATGTAAGAGCAATTTAGCTACAGTTAATGCAACCTATTTATTACATTAAAAAAAGTAAACCCTAAACTACAGTATAAGCAGCTACAGCAGTATAATATAGCCACACACACACTTTCTCCACATTACTTCTGTCTTCATCTCATTTCTACACTATGGGACATGAGGGGGTTTTGCTCCTTCTAACATATTAAATTAATTTAGTCTAGTACGTTATTTCACTGGGTCAGGAAGAGGGTCTAAATAAAACTGGGAGGGAGTCATCATTTCATCATTTTTATCATACTGAATCTGCCGTTTCCACAAGACACTTCTGCAGGTAAATGAGCGCTGAATCAGACCTCCAGTCTCTCCTTCTCTCAGTTTACCCGCGTTAGAAATCTCCATTGCACAGAAAAGTCCTGGGGCTGTTAATGGACTTTTTTCCCCCCTTTCGGCCGGTTGAATAAATCACGCTGGAGCAGTCACAATGGAACGAAAATAAACCTCTGGACACCTTGGACGTCAGCAACACCGCTTCAGGGCGAAGTAAAACTTTTTCCCGAAGCGGCGTTGTTGACATGCAGAAAAAATGCAGGCAGATTATCCGCATTGCTGCACCGTTTTTTTAAAAGATGGCAGCAGTCTGAAATGGTCTTAAAACTAAATTACTTCCTCACAACCAGATGAAGATGTTCCAAGCATGGAGCACCGCTTTCCACGCCATGTTTGTTCTCCCATTTCTATGGTAACACGTAACTTCCATTGGCAGTGTAACAGACCCCAAATATTGCGATATTCATTTTTATACCGGTATTATCATGAACCATACAATATGGTACACCACTAGACCCCAAATGGCCCAATATTCCAACATTCAAGCCTTGGTTGTACAATACTTCAAACTGCCCATTTGTCACAAGCCTGGCTTGCAGCTTGGACAAAAAAGGGAGAACACACAGAGGTGCCAATTTAAACACAAGTTTATTGTTTGAAGAAAAGCAATAAAAAGAAGTGTATGTAATAATCAGTTGCGTGTGTGCATGCATTGGATGCGTGAAACTAACAAAAAAAAACCCCAACAAACTAGTCACTGACCCACTTAGCAACCACATGCCTCTGTCAGGGCTGTGTGTTTGTGGGGTTTTCTCTGCATTTTGTCGCGCTATGAGATGACTTCTGTTGTGATGTGGCGCTATATAAATAAAGCTGAATTGAATTGAAAATTTAATTGAATTAATTATGCCCAGCGGCAAACCCAGAATCAGAAAGCCCCCAGGCTACAAACAAACAAACAGGGGCCGGCAGCACAACCTCAATCAAGCGACAGACAACAAGCAGTAGTAGGCAGAGCACGAACACCAGGAAGGCGACCGGCCTCCAAAGGGAACAGAAGCGCTGCTGACAGGTGCGCAGAGATGGCTTATATAGCGCACCTCTCAGCCAGGGGCAGTCCTTCGCAGCTCCACCTACAACATAAGGAAAACACACAGAGGTCCCACTCCAGAGAACAGCGGAGATGTAACCCCCCCCCCCCCACACACACACACACACACAAAGAATGGACTTCCCATTGGGAAGGCCAACACAAACTGATTTACAAACAACTTTCCTATAATTTTATTCATTAACCACAGTTTACTATGTGCAATTAAAAATACAACAACTACAGATCTACTTTTTCCTTTAACCCGTTCCTGGTGTACCCTTGGCCGGGGGATTGTGGGGATCGTGGGATCGTGGGTTCGATCCCAGCCCCCGACCAACAGTGATCTGTGTGGAGTTTGCATGTTCTCCCCGTGTTCCGTGGGTTTACTCCGGGATTTCTCCGGTTTCCTCCCACATGCCAAAAACATGCATGTTAGGTTAATTGGCTGTTCTAAATTGTCCCTAGATATCTGTTTCCTATAGGCCCTTAGAATAGAGGGTTAGTATTAATGAAAGCGCTTTGAGTGGTCTTTGTGACTAGAAAAGCGCTATATAAGTGCAGGTTAGTTAGTTAGTTAGTTAGTGTAGGCACCCAGCTAACCCATCCAAACCTGTCAGCCATCCAGCAACTCTCAGCGCCTTGAGAAGCAATTTAAGAATGCCCACACACTGAACAGATGGCATAGGTACAGTGGTGTCAGAAAGTGTTTGCCCCCTTCCTGATTTCTCTTTTTTTTTGTATTTGTCACATTTAAATGTTTCAGCTCATCAAACAAATTTAAATATTAGACAAAGATAACACAAGTAAACACAAAATGCAGTTTTTATTTATTATTAAGGGTAAAAAAAAAAATCCAAACCTACATGGCCCTGTGTGAAAAAGTGATTACCCCCTGTTAAAACATAAATTAACTGTGGTTTATCACATCTTTGGAAAGCTGAGTTCAATTTCTCTAGCCACACCCAGGAATGATTACTGCCACGCCTGTTCTCAATCAAGAAATCACGTAAATAGGACCTGCCTGACAAAGTCAAGTAGACCAAAAGATCCTCAAAAGCTAGACATCATGTTGTGATCCAGAGAAATTCAGGGACAAATGAGAAACAAAGTAACTGAGACCTATCAGTCTGGAAAAGGTTATAAAGCCATTTCTAAAGCTTTGGGATTTCAGTTAACCCCAATGAGAGCCATTATCCACAAATGGCGAAAACATAGAACAGTGGTGAACCTCTAAAGGACTGTTTTGAAGCCACTGCCTGGAAGCAGCTCTGCGATCCACATGGTGAGGACATCGATGGCCTCATTCACACCTTCACGGGCTACCTCAGCTTCTGTGTGGACAAATCCGTTCCCACCAAGACCATACGGCGTCACTCAAACAACAAACCCTGGATCAACCCTGAGATAAAAACACTTCTGAGAGAGAAGAAGAGGATCTTCAGGTCGGGGAACAGGGAGATGCTGAAGTCCGTACAGAGGGAGCTGAGGAGAAAGATCAGAGAAGGCAAGGACAGCTTCAGGAAGAAGATGGAGGACAAGCTGCAACAGAGCGACATCAGCGGGGTCTGGAGAAACCTCAAAACCATCTCGGGGCTCCAGAATACCTCCCCCCAGGCCACGGGGGGCAGGGAGTGGGCGAACAACCTGAATCTGTTTTTCAATAGATTTGACCAACCGCCCTCCCCCCTGTCTGCACAACAACCACTGCTGCCTCTAAGAAATCAAGTCCTGCTGCCCACTCCCCACTCCACCGACACCCCCCCCCCACTCCCAACACACAGCCCCCCATCCTGACCCTGACCAAGACCCAGGTGAGGACGGAGCTGAGGAAGATCAAGGCGAGGAAGGCGTCGGGACCGGACGGCATCAGCGCAAAGCTCCTCAAGTCCTGTGCAGACCAGCTGTGTGGGATTGTGACGTATATCTTCAACATGAGCCTGAAACTGGGGAGGGTACCACAGCTGTGGAAAACATCTTGTGTGGTACCTGTACCAAAAACTTCCCACCCCAAAGACCTGAACAGCTACAGACCGGTGGCCTTGACGTCCCACTTGATGAAGACCCTGGAGAGACTGCTCCTTGCTCATCTCCGCCCCCTGGTGGAACCAGCGATGGATCCACTCCAGTTCGCCTACCAGCATGGCATTGGGGTGGAGGATGCGGTGATCTTCCTCCTTCACCGTTCTCTGTCCCACCTGGAGAAGCCCGGGAATATGGTGAGGATCATGTTCTTTGACTTCTCCAGTGCTTTCAACACCATCCAACCGATGATCCTGAAGGACAAGCTGCTGCGCGCAGGGGTGGACCAGCACCTGTCATCATGGATCCTGGACTACCTCACGAACCGGCCTCAGTTTGTGAGAACCCGGGACTGTGTTTCCGACACGATCATCAGTAGCACGGGGGCCCCCCAGGGAACGGTGCTGGCTCCCTTCCTGTTCACTCTTTATACTGCGGACTTCTCACACAACACAACACATTGCCATCTACAGAAGTTCTCTGATGACTCTGCGATCGTTGGTCTCATCTCCAACGGAGATGAAGCTGAGTACAGAGGGCTTATCCAGGACTTTGTGGACTGGTGCCATCGGAACTGCCTCCAGATCAACGCGAGGAAAACTAAGGAGCTGGTGGTGGACTGCCGCAGGCATGGGCAGCCCCTCAGAGCACCAGTAAATATACAGGGAACAGACATCGAGATGGTGACATCCTATAAGTACCTGGGTATTCATCTGAACAATAAACTAGACTGGTCACACAATACTGACGCACTCTACAAGAAGGGACAGCGCAGGCTGTTCCTGCTGAGGAGACTCAGGTCTTTTGGTGTACAAGGGGCGCTGCTGAAGTCATTCTATGACACGGTGGTGGCATCAGCCATCACTTTTGGAGTGGTCTGCTGGGGCAGTGGCATTACTGCAGCCGATAGGAAGAGACTGAACAAACTGATTAAGAAAGCTAGCTCTGTCCTGGGGCAGCGCCTTGATCCGATGGAGGAGATAGGAGAGAGAAGGACGGTGGCTAAACTGTCATCTCTGCTGGAGTCCGAGTTCCACCCTATGCAGGACATACTGGATGCACTGAGGAGCTCATTTAGCAGCAGACTACATCATCCCAGGTGCACAACCGAGAGGTTTCGTAGGTCCTTCCTACCAACGGCTGTCAGACTGTACAACCTAAGCAGGGCTGCTCGCAGAGATAGCAAAAAGACGTAACAAACTAATAGTTTTTTTTGAATGCAAAGGATGCAATAGACTTACACAATGGTCCTCTCCGGCATACAACTAGGAACATACCGGTCGCTATGGAGGGTGAGAATATGTATGGGCACATAATCATACCATGTAGGATAACTAAATAGACGGTTATGCTGTTTCATCCCACCTAGCAACAATGCTCTGCACTGTGTGTGTTTATATATTTACATATTTATTCCATCTAGCTACAATGCTCAGCACTGGGTGTGTTTATATTTATATATCTATATATTTATTCCATCTAGCTACAATGCTCCGCACTGTGTTTTTATATATCTACATATTATTCCATCTAGCTACATTGCTCCGCACTGTGTGTGTTTATATACTTGCATATTTATTCCACCTAGCTGCAATGCTCCGTACTGTGGGTGTTTATATATTTACATATTTATTCCATTTAGCTACAATGCTCTGCACTGTGTGTTCATATATTCATATATTTATTCCATCCAGCTACAATGCTCTGCACTGTGTGTCTGTGTGTGTGTGTGTATATATATATATTTTATAGTAATATGTACATATGTATATTAGCTGCTCTTGCTTGCTTGTTTTTTTTCTTGCCTTCTGATTGTTGCTCTGAGTGTTGCTATCCCTGTGCTGTTGCAATCCTGGAATTTCCCCGTTGTGGGACTAATAAAGGCTTATCTTATCTTATCTTATCTTAACCTCCCCAGGAGTGGCCGGCCGACCAAAATTACCCCAAGAGCGCAGTGCGGACTCATCCAAGAGGTCAAAAAAGACCCCACAACAGCATCCAAAGAACTGCAGGCCTCACTTGCCTCAGTTAAGGTCAGTGTTCATGACTCCACCATAAGAAAGAGACTGGGCAAAAATGGCCTGCATGGCAGAGTTCCAAGAAAAAAACTACTGCTGAGCAAAAAGAATATAAAGGCTCGTCTCAGTTTTGCCAGAAAGCATCCTGATGATCCCCAAGACTTTTGGGAAAGTACTCTGTGGACTGACGAGACAAAAGTTGAACTTTTTGGAAGGTGTGTGTCCCATTACATCCGACGTAAAAGTAACAGCATTTCAGAAAAGGAACATCATACCAACAGTAAAATATGGTGGTGGTAGTGTGATGGTCTGGGGCTGTTTTGCTGCTTCAGGACCTGGAAGACTTGCTGTGGTAAATGGAACAATGAATTCTGTTGTCTACCAAAAAATCCTGATGAAGAATGTCTGATCACCTGTTCATGACCTTAAGCTGAAGCGCACTTGGGTTCTGCAGCAGGAAAATGATCTAAAACACACCAGCAAGTCCACCTCTGAATGGCTTAAGAAAAACAAAATGAAGGCTTTGGAGTGGCGTAGTCAAAGTCCTGACCTGAATCCTATTGAGATGCTGTGACATGACCTTAAAAAGGGGGTTCATGCTTGAAAACCCTCCAATGTAGCTGAATTACAACAATTCTGCAAAGATGAGAGGGCCAAAATTCCTCCACAGCGCTGTAAAAGACTCAGTGCCAGTTATCACAAATGCTTGATAGCAGTTGTTGCTGCTAAGAGTGGCCCAACCAGTTAATTCTTCAAAAATCAGACAATGTGATTTTCTGGATTTTTTTTTTTTCCCCTCATTTTGTCTCTCATAGTTGAGGTATACCTATGATGAAAATTGGAGACCTCTCTCATCTTTTAAGTCGGAGAACTTGCACAATTGGTGGCTGACTAAATACTTTTTTGCCCCACTGTATATAGTGCCTTTCAAGGTACCCAAAACGCTTTACAAGGAGACAATTATTCATTCACTCCACAGACAGTATGGTAGTGGTAAGCTACTGCTGTAGCCACAGCTGCCTTGGGGAAGACTGACCTAAACGTGGCTGCCAATCCGTGCCAATGGCCTCTCCAACCACTACCGAACATTTACATTCATACCCAGTGTCATGGACACTGGAGGCAAGGTGGGTAAAGTCTTGCCCAGGGACACAATGGTAAGATGGCCGGAGAGAGCGGGATTCAAACCACCAACCCTCTGATTATTGGACAACCCGCTCTACCTCCTGACCCACTGCTGCCCAGATTTTCCGTCCTCAGTTCCATTTTTGCTGAGCAGCAAGCTCGACGGCAGGAAGTTCCACTTTTACAGCGTCTTTGGCATGACCTGCCCGGGACTTGAACCCCGACCTCCCGGTTGTGGGGCGGCTGCTTTGTCTCTAGGCCACCACTCACAAAACACACAAGGAACACAAATCACTCTATCGTGACGTGATGTGTGTACATAAATCCAGCTTAATCCCCATTATTGTATTTGGCCCTTAGCCAAATTGAAAACTAAAAAGTAATTCAATAAATTTTTCCTATATGGTTTATGTCCTGGTAGGTAGTCATCAGGCTGATGCATGTTCAAATGTTCTTTAGTCAGATCATTTGAGTTTTAGTTATTTATAGAGGTGTGGAAATTTGTTGATTCTTTGATGCACTGCTATGCAGGCCTCTGCATCAATATAGAATGTTAATAATCAAGATCTTGCCACCTGTGTAAAAGCTTAAAGCACTAGTTTTGACTGCCATTTGTCCGGCCTCTGCTTGTCAATAAAACTGTAAAATCACGACACAATGTTGAAATCTGCCATCGCAAAGGGTTGTGGGCTTAATTGCTTGTTTATTGCATCATGGCCAATGGAGGCAGAGATCAGCAACAGGTGATAAAATTGCACCTAGTGTTTTAAAAGCAGACGTTTGGGGCCATTTTGGATTTTATGAGCTTAGTGGGAAGTATGAACTGGACAAGATGCACGAGGCCCCCAAAAATCAGGTGTCCCGGCTGCAAGACAAACCAGAGAAACCGCATCAGCTGCTGAATCATAATCACATCGTGAGAGCACTAATTATTTGAAGCCATAAAAACTAGTGCTGCAATGACATGTCAATTAATTGACTGCTGATCAACAGAAAACAAATTAACTACAACTATTTGATAACTACCGGAGTGGTGGCCTAGTTGGTAGAGCATCTGCCCCACAACCGGGAGGTCGTGGGTTCAAATCCCAGCCGGGTCATACCAAAGACCATGTAAAAATGGTACTTTCCGCCTTCTAGCTTGGTGCTCAGCATAATAGAATTGGGAAAGGAAAGTTAACACACAGAGTTACCAGAGGACTGCCCACCCCCTGCACTGTAGCTTTCACTACTTACAGTAGCTGTGTGGCCTAGAGTCAGAGAAACCGAGATACACAAGTGGATAAAATTGTTGGTACCCCTCAGTTAATGAAAGAAAAACCCACAATGGTCACAGAAATAACGTGAATCTGACAAAAGTGGTAATAAATAAAAATTCTATGAAAATTAACCAATGAAAATCAGACAATGCTTTTGAATTGTGGTTCAACAGAATTATTTTAAAAAACAAACTCATGAAACAGGCCTGGACAAAAATGATGGTACCCCTAGAAAAATAATGTGACCATAGGGACATGTTCAACCAAGATGTGTCCTCTAATTAACATCACAGGTGTCTACAAACTTGTAATCAGTCAGTCGGCCTATTTAAAGGGTGACAAGTAGTCACTGTGCTGTTTGTTGACATGGTGTGTACCACACTAAACATGGACCAGACGAAGCAAAGGAGAGAGTTGTCTCAGGAGATTAGAAAGAAAATTATAGACAAGTATGTTAAAGGTAAAGGCTATAAGACCATCTCCAAGCAGCTTGATGTTCCTGTGACTACAGCTGCACATATTATTCAGAAATTTAAGATCCACAGGACTGTAGCCAACCTCCCTGGACGTCGCAGGAGGAGACGGATAATACGAATGGTAACAAAAGAGCCCAGAACAACCTCTAAACACATTCATGGTGAACTCCAAGGTCAAGGTACATCAGTGTCAGATCGCACCATCAGTCGTTGTCTAAGCCAAAGTGGACTTCATGGGAGACGACCAAGGAGGACACCACTGTTGAAAACAAATCAAAAAAGCCACACTGGAATGTGCCAAACTGCATGTTGACAAGCCACAAAGCTTCTGGGAGAACGTCCTATGGACAGATGAGACAAAACTGGAAAAAGCAAAAATGAAGCATACCAAGAAAAGAACACTGTCCCTACTGTGAAACATGGGAGGAGGTTCTGTTATGTTCTGGGGCTGTTTTGCTGCATCTGGCACAGGGTGTCTTGAATCTGTGCAGGGTACAATGAAATCTCAAGACTATCAAGGTATTCTAGAGAGAAATGTGCTGCCCAGTGTCAGACAGCTTGGTCTCAGTCACAGGTCATGGGTCTTGCAACAGGATAATGACCCAAAACACACAGCTAAAAACACCCAAGAATGGCTAAGAGCAAAACACTGGACTATTCTAAAGTGGCCTTCTACTATGAGCCCTGATCTAAATCCTATTGAACATCTGTGGAAGGAGCTGAAACATGCCATCTGGAGAAGGCACCCTTCAAACCTGAGACAACGGGAGCAGTTTGCACATGAGGAGTGGGCCAAAATACCTGCTGAGAGGTGCAGAAGTCTCATTGACAGTTACAGAAATTGTTTGATTGCAGTGATTGCCTCAAAAGGTTGTGTAACAAAATACATTATTAAGTTAAGGGTACCATCATTTCTGTCCAGGCCTGTTTCATGAGTTTATTTTTTAAAATAATTCTGTTGAACCACAATTCAAAAGCATTGTCTGATTTTCATTGGTTAATTTTCATAGAATTTTTATTTATTACCACTTTTGTCAGATTCAAGTTATTTCTGTGACCATTGTGTGTTTTTCTTTCATTAACAGAGGGGTACCAACAATTTTGTCCACATGTGTAGGTGCTGCCCCTATACACCACATGGTGTCCCACATGCTGTGGAAGAGAATTAACTAATTTGATAACTGGCTATTTGGTCAACTGTCCTTTTTCACTAAATTAACCCCTTGCACTCTGGTCAATTTCCCTAAAAACGCCTAAAAATAACGTACCCAAAGTAAATCAAAAGCTGTTCTTCAAACCTTTGCAGCATCTTCATGGGGTTGGTCTCATTTAAAAGGAAACACTGAATTTTTTGGCAAAACAGTCATAATCTCTCTAAGTGCTCCTGCCATTGAGTAACAGTCATCTAAACATACTGAACTTGAAGAAAATAAAGTTTGCCTGGGTGTTTTTTTTAGATACAAATGCTTACAAATAACACACAGCTGTCAGATACTGGCTGGAAAATGCAACAGAAATGTAGAACCAAGTGTTATCAAGCTGAGGTCAAAATTTTGTAACAATACCACAAAAAATGAATATATTACACAGCTTTTTTTCTCAGGTTGTTCCCAGGCATTTTTGAACTGTGCCAAATGGCACAGTTTGGAAAAACGTCTATAACTTTTGAATGATTCAACATAGAAGCTTGAGCTTGGGCTCTAATGAAAGGTGACACTCAGGGCTGTGCGTGTGTGTGTGTGTGTGGGGGGGGGGGGGTTGTTTATTCATTCATTCATGAATGAATGAACAAACAAGCCCCCCACACACAAAGAAGCATGCCACGTAAAAAATGTGTGGCCTTTTTTTTACAAGAAAAAATAACCTACAGTGCAATAAAAATTATACTAAAATATCTGCAATGTAGAGGGTAACAACTCCCCCCCCCCCCCCGCTACAGAGGAGCTCGGCGCACAAAAAACGGTCCGTCAACGGTCCGTCATGTGGCCATGGCGCACCGTTGTAATTACCCATCAGTCAAAAGTCATTTTTATTACTATTTAAGATAAGATAAGATAAGATAAGCATTTATTAGACACACAATGGGGAAATTCCAGGATTGCAACAGCACAGGGATAGCAACACTCAGAGCAATAATTAAGAAGATACAGAAGATATAAATAAGAGCAGTGGATATACATACATACCCATCAATATATAAATATACTGTATATACAAAGTGCGGAGCATTGTAGCGAGATGGAATAAACAGCATAACCATCTACTTAGTTATCCTCCATAGTATGAATATGTACCCATACATATTGTCATAATTTAGCTTATAACGCTTACTTGTCCACAACAGCAGTGTTGTTGGCGAACATCTGTTCCTCATTGTCAGACGAACATGAAGCTGGTCCGCTTGTTATGACTCGTGGTTCTGGTCACGCGACCCGGTCAAACCATGATTCCATGATTGCGGTTTTGCGCTTCCATGATTGCGGTTTTGGCGAACAATTTTTCAAAACAAATAAGAACAGTAGTAATAAAGACTGGCGAACGCTACCGTTACACACAGCGGCTTACACAAAACAGACTTTGCGCACGGGACGCACGCTTTCAATCGTCAAACTTCTCTTCTTCAATTGGCTCGTTGTATTCGCAGTTGTTGGTAGGCGGGTCCTTCTTGCTAGGTTTTCAGTCATTGGTTCTTCAAGGTTTCAGAAACCCAATTCAAGGCTCTTATTAGTCGAATGAGAGGTCAATCAAATCTAAACCAATCAAAACACTCCTTTGGCTTTCTGTTCGCGGCTGTGTCTGTACTGGAAGAACGGAAATGCAGCTTTTTTTTTTTTTTTTTTTCAGTGTGCACTGAGACGCACAGTGCGCACTGAGACACACTAGGACGCAGAGACGTGACCGCCCGCGGTATCCACGAGTGCAAGAGGTTAAAATCTTTCTGATTCTCAAACATGAAAATTTGTCACGTTAACTTTTGGTTTTGTACTTTATTTTTGACAAACCAAGACATCTGAGGTCACCTTGAGCTCTAGGATATTGTGGTGGACATGTTTCACAGGTTTTTTTTTTTTTTTTTTTGCATTTCATTTGGAAATCAAGGTCCCAGAGGCTGGAGGAGTGGAGAGGCACAGAATCCAAGCTGCTTGAGGTCCAGCATGAAGTTTCCACAGTCCCTGATGATTAGGGGAGCCATGTCATCTACTGGTGTTTGTCCACTGTGTTTTATCAAGTCCAACAATAATGCAGCCATGTATCAGGAAATTTTAAAGCATGTCATACTTCCCACTGCTGACAAGCTGGATGGAACTGGCACCTGCCCACACTGCCAAAATTACCAATACCTTGTTGAATGGCCATGGTATCACTGTGCTTTATTGGCCAGCAAACTGGCTGTGGTGCAGGTGTAGTGTGGTCAACTACTGAATGGATGGTCAGGGGTTCGATTCCCGCTCTGTCTGCAGTCTGCATGTGGACGTGTCCTTAAGCAAGACACTGAACTAGGGCTGCAACGGTTACTCAAATAATTCAGTTATAAAGAATTCTCAATTCAAAATTTATGCGTCGACGTGTCGTTCATGTAGCACTTCCAGTCTATACAACCTTCTTCCAGTATGACCTTCCAGTCACGCTACCTAAACAAAACACAGATTTGTTTAACGGCGCCATGTCAGAGCGGCATAGTGACAGGCCGGCAAAGGTAAAGAATTTTTTTTTTGTAAAATGACAAAAATATCAAGTCTGGAATCATTTCAAGCTCAAATTGAAGGAAAACATTATGCAGTGTGTACATGGTAAACCTGAGCAACGAGCTAGCATGCTACAATGTCGGATGTTACAGTGACTCTAAGGAAAGCATCCCACATCATGCACAGCCAGAGCACCTAAGACAAGGTACGTGATTGAGATTTAAAATTAAGATGAATAGACATTTGACTTCCGGGAAGATGGCGGAGAGACATAACGCTTAAACAGAGAGCTCTCCCTAGCCGGATTAAAAATCATCGGTAAATGGCCAACTCGACATAAGCGGATCAATAAACTAAGGGATGAAAACACGAAGGAGCCGGGCACAAGGACAAAAGCAGAGTAAAATTAAAGAATTCCTCTTCAACAACGCAGGAGAAACCGCTGAACACGGGGCCCAAAAAAACAAGGTGACCGCAGCAGAGAAAATGGAAGACACAAAACTCGATACCATGAACACTGGCATCGCCAGTTTGGGTAAAGAGTTGAGAGACTTCAAACGGCAGCTACAACAGGATTTAGCGGCTCTTAAGGAGGAGCTGAAAAAAGAGATTAAGGAAGAAATTATGGGCCTCCGAAGAGAAATGGAGCGCAAGCTAGCAGAAAACATGGAGGAGCTGCGCTCCCAGCGGGCGTGTATGACAGAAGCGCAGGCCCGAATATCAGAGCTGGAAGATTGGAATAGCGAGGCAAGCGAACAGCTGCAGACCCTGACAGCACAAATGCAGAGGATGCAGGAGAAAGTAACCGACTTGGAGAGCAGGTCCAGACGGGGCAATATACGCATCTTCGGGATCCCGGAGGGCATTGAAGGCAACTCGATGACGAAATTCATGGATCAGTTCTTAAAAAAAGAGCTGGAACTGCCCAGCGAAGCGGATCTGCAGATTCAACGAGCGCACAGAGCCTCGGCACAGAACCCGAACCCACGCTCTACACCCAGGTCAGTTGTGGTAAACTTTCTGAAATATGATGTAAAGGAAAGAATCCTGACACGAGCGTGGAAAAAAAAAGATACGAATCGGCGACAAGCAGATATTCTTTGATCATGACTACCCGGCGGAAATTGTGCAGCAGCGGAAGAAATATGCCAACATTAAAAAAACGCTGAAAGAAAAAAAAATTAAGATTCCAACCGCCGCTAACGAAGATGAGGATTCATTGGGAGAACGGCGTAAGAACCTACAACACAGCCAGAGAGGCAGCGCAGGACATGATGGAGCGGGGCCTTGAGGTGTACGTGCCGGAGGAAACGGTAGGAGCAGCGGAGGCCCTGAACGCATCACGACAGACGGAGTGGAGGCGAGTGAACGGCAAAAGACGGGGGGAGACGTGGCGCAGCGGGCCCAGGAAAGACTACAAGGCTTTCAACTGAAAGCCTAGATTATAACAAAGATTAAGAAAGACACAGAAGAAATGAAGGCCAAGAAGACAAGGTAAAAGAGAAACAGACGGCTAGGAGAGGTTTAAGTGATATTTGTTGGACATTTCTAGACTAATGACTATTTCTTGGATAGTAAATACAGGTCTAGGGAGGGCCCTACACTCGGTGAGGACAATCTCTCCACCCACCAACAGGGACCAGTGGGCAGAAGAAAGGCCCAAAGTACGGAGGTCGAGATTTTTTAATGTGTTTTTATATAAATATGTGTTATTTTTGTTGTTAAAGGGGCTAGGAGCACAAGTTAAAAAAATGGAAAAACATGATTATGGGTAAAAATCTTAAGATAATAACACTAAACGTGAATGGTCTGAACTCACCTGTTAAAAGGGAAAGAATAATAAGAAAATTCAAGAAAGAAAAAGCCGAAATTATATTTATGCAAGAGACACATTTGAGCAAGACAGAACATGTGAAACTAAAGAGATTTGGCTATAAGAACTCCTACTACAGTTCATTTAAGGGAGGAACTAAAAGGGGGGATATGATACTAATCTCAAATAAAATGCAATTTGAATGTGAACAGGAAATCCAGGATAAAGAAGGCAGGTATGTAATAATAAAGGGTAGCATAGATGGAATGCAGATCACATTAGTGAGCATCTATGCCCCACCAGAAAGTGACAAGGGTTTTTTTCAACATCTGTTTGATCTCATAGCAACACACAGTGAAGGAGTCCTAATTTGTGGAGGAGACTTAAATGCTGTCATGGATCATGAAATTGATACAACAAGTGTTAAGAAGACAAAAAAACATGTAACAAAATTCATAAGAACCTCACTGGCAGAAATGGGTATGGTAGACATTTGGAGGGACCTGCACCCACTCGAAAAAGACTATACACATTATTCAGCAGTCCATAAAGTACACTCTAGAATAGATTACTTCCTTATGAATGAAGATGACAGACACAGGGTGAGAAATTGTTGGATTGGAGGGGCAGAAATATCAGATCATAATCCTATATACATGGAAATAAATTTAAACAATAGAAAACGACAAACAACATGGAAACTTAATGTAGGACTGTTAAATGATGATAAAATGAAAGAAAGAATAAAAGTAAACATAAATGAATATATCCAAGAGAATGACAATGAAGAAGTGGACCCAACAATACTATGGGATGCACTAAAAGCCGTGTTAAGAGGTAAATTAATTGTTGAAACAGGAAAAGCAAATAAGACTAAACTGGAAGCATATGAACAAAGATGTGAGAGACTGAGGGAATTAGAACATAAACATCAAAGCACAAATGACCCAAAAATATATCAAGAAATTAAAGAAGAAAAAATAAAGATAAAAGAAACACAAATGGATGAAATTGAAAGGAAAAATAGATATCTAAAGCAAAAATATTATGAAACGGGACCAAAAGCCACAAAACTGCTGGCAAAACGGTTAAGAAAACAACAAACAATGAATAATGTATATAAGATTAAAGACCCCACCACAAATAAAACCACAGTTAACCCAGAAAACATCGAAGAAATATTCCATAATTTCTACCAAGAACTATACTCGCAACCTGAAGAAACAAATACTAAAGATATTAAAAAATTTCTATGCACATTGGACTTGCCATCAATAGGAAATCAACAAAATGAAAAGCTAACAGCAGAAATAACAACACAAGAGATTAGAGATGTGATTAAGTCACTTAAAAACGGTAAATCACCAGGTAGTGATGGATACCCCTCTGAGTTTTATAAACTGTTTATAGAAGAACTCACGCCACAGCTTCTAAAGTCATTTAATTGGACGTTGAACAACAACAAAATACCTCCATCATGGAACAAAGCCATTATTTCAGTCATTTTAAAGCCAGGGAAAGATAGAGAACAATGCGGAAACTATAGGCCAATCTCTTTATTAAATGTGGATTATAAAATATATACAACAATTATATGTAAACGAATAAAGACATTCTTGACGGAATTGATAGAAGATGATCAAACTGGTTTCATAGAGGGACGCCAAACACATGACAATATCAGGAGAACAATACATATAATTAATCAAATACATAAAGAAAAGAAAAGCGCAGTAATAATGAGTTTAGACGCAGAAAAAGCATTTGACAGGGTTAACTGGAAATTCCTATATAGTGTGCTGGAACGCTTTGGATTTAACGAAAAATCAGTACAATGCATAAGGACGCTGTATCAAGAACCTGTGGCAAGAATCAAGATAAACGGTAGCTTAACAGACAAAGTAAATATACAAAGATCAACTAGGCAGGGATGCTGCTTATCGCCCACCTTGTTTGCTCTGTTCATAGAGCCACTGGCTCAAGCGATACGACAAAATAAGAAATTAAAAGGTGTAACAATAAAGGGGGCGGAACACAAGATTGGGCTATTTGCAGACGATATTATAGTTTACCTTGAACAACCAGATGAATCAATAATGGAAATGATGAACTTGATAGAAAATTTTGGAAAATTATCAGGATACAAGATAAACATAACAAAAACAAATACTGACATCCCACTATAACCCTCTAAACCAGATAACTGATAAGATCAAACTAAACTGGAAACAAAAAGAAATAAAATACCTTGGAGTGAACATACCTAAAGATCTAAGCAAAATCTATAAAGCAAACTATGATAGGTTGGAACAAGAAATAAAAAAAGATATTGATAGATGGTCAATCTTAAATATGGATCTGAATTCAAAAATTGAGACAGTCAAAATCAGCATACAACCTAGATTACTTTACCTCTTCCAGGCTATACCAACAGAGATTCCAGATGCCCAATTCTCAAAGTGGGACAGGATGATATCGAGATTTGTTTGGGGAGGTAAAAAACTAAGAGTGAAATATAAAACTCTCCAGTTACCAAAAGAGAAAGGAGGCATGGGCCTACCGAGTCTAAAGGAATATTACTACTCAGCACAAATAAGATATATCATATGTTGGTGCGACGAGGGATATGAGGCATAATGGAAAGAAATGGAAAAGGAAATTGAGGGACTCCCAGTACAAAGCATAATAGGAGATAAAGATGCATATAAGCAAATCAAACAAATAGACCCAATCACTAAATTTACTTTAGAACTGTGGTATAAAATAGTACAAAAGTATAATATAAAGGAAGACATAAAACTATTGAAATGGGTAGCATTTGACAGTCAGTTTGAACCGGCAAAACAAGATAGGGGATACAAAAATCTGGTGAACAAGGGAATCACAGCATGGGGCAATATCGGAAAAAAAGATCTCGGGAGCTTTGTAAACATCAGGAGAAAATTTAAACTAGAAAGATCGGAATTCTTCAGATATCTGCAGATGAGAGACTATTATATGAAGAAGATTAGGCATAACCTCCAAACAGATGTGAGCGAGATTATACAATTCATTTTAAGCTCATATACAGGAAATAAAACAAGAATTATTTCAAAGCTATATCAGAAACTTATGGCAAACAATCATTCAAGTAACTATATAAAGGAGAAATGGGAGAAAGAGCTCAATTTAAACATAACAGAAGAAAGCTGGCAGGAAATATGGAAAACACAACACATGTCAACAAATTCAAGAACATGGAGGGAATTTGGATGGAAAAACCTGATTCGCTTTTTCATTACACCACAGATTCAAGGAAAGTATACAAATACCCAATCTATATGCTGGAGGGGATGTGGGGCTCAAAATGCAGACCACTCGCATATGTTTTGGAAATGCTGCAAAATCTCATCATTCTGGAAATCTATACATGTGACAATACAGAGGATATTAGGATATAATATACCAATGAACTGTAACTTGATGTACCTATGTGATCTTAAAAGAGACAATGTTATACAGGCTGAGGACAGATATCTAGTTAAAATCTTGTTGATTGCATGTAAAAAAACAATCACAAAAAAATGGCGATCAGAAGTTCTTCCTGACCAAGAGCAATGGACTGACATTATTGAGGACATACGTATGATGGAAAAACTAACATATCGACAAAGAATGCAAGAAGGACTATGGGAAAAAAAATGGCGGAAATGGACACACTACAAAGTGCAACAACGAGACAGATATTGAAAGAATAACCAAAGACGCTGGAAAAACCAGAAGAATTAAGAGATGGAAACTAAAAACTTGATGCTCCAACATTTGTCCCCCCCCCTTTTTTTTTTTCTCCTTTTTCTTTTTTACTCTAGCCCCTTTGTTTTTTTTAAATGTAGACTGTGATCTGAATGCAATATATATAATGAAAAATGAATAAAAATCTTAAGTTACAAAAAAAAATTAAGATGAATAGAATGTAGTCAGCTATGCTAATTATGGTTATATGACCAAAGAACATATAGTCCCTGCTGTTAGCAACTGGATGCTAACGGATGCCAACTGCTAACAAAAGGAACTTTATGGAGTAACGTACCATTTAAAGTTACGTTCTATACAATAAACATTGCAATAAGCATTGCAATAAATGTGTACCTGTGTTATTGAGTGTTTGGTACAATTACTACTGCTCTTTAGGAAAGAAAGCTTGGCAAATGTTGGTTAATGCAGGTTTCTTTAAAAAAAAAAAAAAAGTATCAGATTACTTGAGTAATCTTTGATGTGGGTGATTACCCGAGCCATAAAATAGCCATTAGCTGCAGCCCTACACTGGACCCCCAGTTGCTCCTGGTGTGTCAGGCCAGCGCCTGTGCATGGCTGCTCTGCTGCCATCAGTGTGTGAATGGGTGAACAGCAGGATCTGTAAAGTGCTTTGATCATCTAGAGATGAGAAAAAGCTCTATACAAGTGAACGCCATTTACCATTTACCAAACTCTCCTGACCTAAACCCCATAGAGAATCTATGAAGTATTGTCAAAAGGAAGATGAGACACCAGACCCAACAATGCAAACAAGCTGAAGGCCACTATCAAAGCAACATGGGCTTCCCTAACACCTCAGCAGTACCACAGGTTGATCACTTTCATGCTACGCTGCATTGATACAGTAATTCATGCAAAAGGAGGCCTGACCAAGTATTGAGTGTGTACACGGACATACTTTTCCGTCGGCCAACATTTTTATTCAAAATCCATTTTATAAATTAATTTTATGTAATATTGTAATTTTTGAGAAACTGAATCATGGGTTTCCATGAGCTATAAGCCATAACCGTCAATTTTTTTTAAAATTAATAGTTGAACTACATCACTCCATGTGTAATGAATCTATATAAAATGGGAGTTTATTTGTTTTTAATTGAATTACTGAAATAACTAGAAAAGCACTCGGAGAGCGCAGACCTCCGCCAAGCGCCACAGTTCCCCCCCATACAGTGTTTGTGTGTACGTTTTCAGATTCCTTGACCATGAAAACATATGACTAGCAATTGGATTCACAATAATAGGATTAGTGGTTCAGTAGTAAAAGCATTACCTCTTTGGCGGAGGTAATAAACTGAAGTGTTGGTGTTGTGTCCATCTCCTCCATCTGCAAAGTCCCAGGCTGCGAGCGTTTTCATAGATCACTGAAAGCAGCACTCAGGGCTTCACTGACGGATGCAAATTGGGTAGACAGGTTGCCGTGGGTTTTATATTGGGGTTGCGCTCCGCGGCAAAAGAGGATTTGGAAGCTTCCCCGGCAGAGAGCTTGTTTTTGCGCAGCCACTATGGCTGCCCGGGGAATTTCTGCCAAATAATCCGGCACCGGACAGCTGCCCGTCTCAGCTTTTGCAGCGTAGCGCGAACACAGGCACACTGCCGGGCCCTGGCCACCACTGTTTTTCGCATGTTTTGTGCCTAAAACTTTGAAGAACGCGGAGTTTGTGTTCGTAAGACACGACGACCTGCGCCCTCCATTGCGCCTGCACACATGTTGAAAATGGCCGTATCTCACAATGTTAAAGAAGCCTTTAAAAAATTCCTGTATCCAGACGGTGATCCAGATCATCCCCAAAATTTAATCAGTTCTTCCTTGTACCATTTCCAACAACGCCTGAAAGTTTCATTGAAATCCGTCCAAAACTTTTTGAGTTATCTTGCTAACCAACAGACAGACAAACACTGGCAAAAACATAACCTCCTGCGGCCTACGGCCTGGCGGAGGTAATTAATTCTTGAGATGCACCTGTACATTCTGTGGTGTCCATGTACACACATGCACACACACCTGCTTTGTTGCTGTTACAAACACAATTTTCTTTTCTTTTCCTTAAAGGCGTTAACCCCTTGCACTCCGGTCAATTTCCCTAAAAACGCCAAAAAATAACGTGCCCAAAGTAAATCGAAAGCTGTTCTTCAACCCTTTGCAGCATCTTCATGGGGTTGGTCTCATTTAAAAGAAAACACTTTGAATTTTTTGGCAAAACAGTCATAATCTCTCTAAGTGCTCCGGCCACTGAGTTACAGTCATCTAAACATAGTGAACTTGAAGAAAATAAATTTCGCCTGGGTGTTTTTTTGGATACAAATGCTTGCAAATAACACACAGCTTCAGATCCGGGCTGGAAAATGCAACAGAAATGTAGAACCAAGTATTATCCAGCTGAGGTCCAAATTTTGTAACAATACCACAAAAAATGAATATATTACACAGCTTTTTCCTCAGGTAGTTCCCAGGCATTTTGGAACTGTGCCAAATGGCACAGTTTGGAAAAACGTCTAACTTTTGAATGCTTCAATGTAGAAGCTTCATTTTGGGCTCTAATGAAAGGTCACACTCAGGGCTGCGTCTGTGTGTGTGTGTGTGTGGGGATGGGGGGTTGTCCCCCCCCCCTCGCTACAGAGGATGGACATCGGCCATCGCTACATGACGGATTAGCCTCATGTGGCGATGTGGGACAGCAGCGCAGTCACCGCAGCTCCCCCCCTCCTTGCTACAGAAGAATAGCGGGGGGGGGGGGGGCGTTCACGGTCTGGACACGGCGAACAAGCCCTTGTACCGCAGCGCACGAACTTCAGACTTCATGCGCCGCACAGTTGTAATTTACCGATCAGTCAAAAGTCATTTTGGATTACAATTTTCAGGAATAAAGAATAATTTAGCTTATAACACCTTACCTCTTCACAGCAGCAGAGTCCTGGCGAACTTCTCTTCCTCATTGTCAGACGAACGCGACGCTGGTCCGCTCATGGTTCTGGTCTCGCGACCCGATCAAAACATAATTCCATTATTGCGGTTTTTGGCGAACGATTTTTCAAAACAAATAACAGTAGTAATTAAAAAAAGACTGGCGGACGCGTGTGTGTCACTCAGCCTTCGTCGTCAGCCTCCGTCGGTCTATGATGACCATGGAAGAAATCATAACGTCTACCCTGCTGGAACAAAAACAAAATAAGCACCGCCTGTGGCCAAACATGCCGATGCGCGAATGGCAGTCACTGTCACACAGGTTGCATTTGTGGGTGGTCTCCGTGCTGCTGGGTCTGTGACGGTTCTTCCTGCGGGTCCTTTTTTGATCTGCTGCAGCAGTCTCTCTTCACCCAGCCTTAAAAAAAAAAGCTCGCGAACTTCTCTGCTTCAATTGGCTCACTGTATTCACAGCCTTGGTAGGCGGGTCCTTCTTGCTAGGTTTTCAGTTCTTCAAGGTTTCAGAAACCCAATTCAAGGCTCTTATTAGTCGAATGAGAGGTCAATCAGATGAACTAATCTGTTCGCGGCTGTGTCTGCAGCTTTTATTTTCAGTGCGCGCTTGGACGCCATCACCATCTCCATCTCCATCATGCGTCCTAGAGCGCACGAGGGTGCTCTCGTGCGCCCTAGGACGCAGAGACTTGTCCGTCTGCGGTACAACGGAGTGCAAGAGGTTAACATACATTTTAATAACTGCAAATCTAACTTGGGCAATATTCTCAGTGCGGATAAACCCCTCTATTCCAAATATTTGTCACTGGTCCCTGAACTACTTAATAATTCTCAGTACTAGTTCTGGGGAAAAAAAATGCTGATTTAGTAGTTGACCAACATGCATACTTGCTGTTTCCTCAATTATCTAAGTATAAATGCAACAAATCTGTGTGTGTGTGTGTGTGTGTGTGTTCCTCAGCTATCTCCCAAACCGCTCGTCAGACTGGCCTCAGGTTTTATAAGTGCTTTGCAGAGGTTACGAGGGTGTGCATTCCCGAGTATGGAGTTGCTCAGTCAAAAAATGTAATTTTTATCAATAAAAGTTTAGCCACCACTCCGTTTCCTCCTGCTTTGGCTTCTAGGAGTGCAGACGAGGTTTCAGATTGACTCCGTACTGATTGCATGATACAGGGCATCATGACTAGTCACCAGAGCACTCCGTAAGCAAAACAAGGAAGAGAAAAGCAACAAATTTGACCAGAAAAAGAGAATACTGAAGATTTAATGCTTAAAAAATTATGCAACAATGCTGCTGTGAATGCGTAGCTCTAAAGAATAGTTCGGCATAAGTGGAGAACACGAGGTGTGCTGGGGAAAGGGTGGAGGGGGGCAGCAGCCAGACTGCCTTACCGCAATCCTTCATAGGGAGCCAACCCCAGCCTACCCGGTTAACGGGAGTCTCGACTGCTGCTTCACCCACATGCCACTGCTGTCTTTTGCGGCAATGCGGGTTCAAAATGGTGCCCCTCCCGATGCTGGTGTGCTCGCACAGCTATCTAAAAATTAAAAGTTAGTAATAACAATAATAGCGCCATGATTGTGGAGTGGAATGGCCAGATCAACTGCATATCATGGGCCGACATACACTCACCGGCCACTTTATTAGGTACACCATGCTAGTAACGGGTTGGACCCCCTTTTGCCTTCAGAACTGCCTCAATTCTTGGTGGCATAGATTCAACAAGGTGCTGGAAGCATTCCTCAGAGAGTTTGGTCCATATTGACATGATGGCATCACACAGTTGGCGCAGATTTGTCGGCTGCACATCCATGATGCGAATCTCCCGTTCCACCACATCCCAAAGATGCTCTATTGGATTGAGATCTGGTGACTGTGGAGGCCATTTGAGTACAGTGAACTCATTGTCATGTTCAAGAAACCAGTCTGAGATGATTCCAGCTTTATGACATGGCGCATTATCCTGCTGAAAGTAGCCATCAGAAGTTGGGTACATTGTGGTCATAAAGGGATGGACATGGTCAGCAACAATACTCAGGTAGGCTGTAGCGTTGCAACGATGCTCAATTGGTACCAAGGGGCCCAAAGAGTGCCAAGAAAATATTCCCCATACCATTACACCACCACCACCACCAGCCTGAACCATTGATACAAGGCAGGATGGATCCATGCTTTCATGTTGTTGACGCCAAATTCTGACCCTACCATCCGAATGTCGCAGCAGAAATTGAGACTCATCAGACCAGGCAACGTTTTTCCAATCTTCTATTGTCCAATTTCGATGAGCTTGTGCAAATTGTAGCCTCAGTTTCCTGTTCTTAGCTGAAAGGAGTGGCACCCGGCGTGGTCTTCTGCTGCTGTAGCCCATCTGCCTCAAAGTTCGACGTACTGTGCGTTCAGAGATGCTCTTCTGCCTACCTTGGTTGTAACGGGTGGTTATTTGAGTCACTGTTGCCTTTCTATCAGCTCGAACCAGTCTGGCCATTCTCCTCTGACCTCTGGCATCAACAAGGCATTTCCGCCCACAGAACAGCCGCTCACTGGATATTTTTTCTTTTTCGGACCATTCTCTGTAAACCCTAGAGATGGTTGTGCGTGAAAATCCCAGTAGATCAGCAGTTTCTGAAATACTCAGACCAGCCCTTCTGGCACCAACAACCATGCCACGTTCAAAGTCACTCAAATCACCTTTCTTCCCCATACTGATGCTCGGTTTGAACTGCAGGAGATTGTCTTGACCATGTCTACATGCCTAAATGCACTGAGTTGCCGCCATGTGATTGGCTGATTAAAAATTAAGTGTTAACGAGCAGTTGGACAGGTGTACCTAATAAAGTGGCCGGTGAGTGTATATGCATGCTTTGACTAAATGACGACCGTGACCAAACACACAAAAAAGGCCAAATAATGCAATTAATCATTTTTTATTTACTGACAAATGGGCAACACTGATGCAACAGTTACAGTCAAACGGTTCATTCTCCTGTGTACATTGTTAAACAATTATAATGATGACTGAACAACTCCCATTCCCCAAAGTGCAACATACAACACTTATGAAAATAACTCATAAAAGATCACACAAATAAGTCTGACAAACAAATAAAAAAGGGTTCTTAAACAGTCCCTAATATTGGATGTCCCGTTTATTTTCAATAATTCTGCAATTAATATTCACACAATCAAATAAATCTTAGTGTTCAGTTTCTTTTATATTTGTCAAAGTCTAACGTGTGATTGCCTACATAAAGGCTACACCTCTTTGTATTCCACTTTCAAACACAGCCTACATTTGGGCCTGTAAAGCCTAATTGGGCTACCTGTTTTCAGAGAAGAATACTTGCTTTCTACGGGCATGCAATAGTTTACATTCAAATTTATACATTTTCCTCTTAATTTATGGAAATATTTATAACTCAGTCCAGTGAATATAGATGGATTATTAGATATTCTAAGAGTGAAATCTTCAGTTCACTGTGCTGTGTGAACTACTGGTCATTCTGAAAAGCAGGTGTGTGTATTTATTTGTAACCTAATGTTCTTGCGTTATAACTCCACTGGTTCCAGACTAACAATAACAACCATTTCCCTGCAGAGGTGAAGCCTGCTTGTCCTAACAGCACAGATGCTGTTAGTAAGTGTCCTTGTGCAAGTGTAGCACTTTGGGCGTCTATGTAGTGGTAAAAGTGGGGGTGCTTGTATGGTGGTTTATGTTTAAGAGGGGAGTGGATAGTGGCTGTGGATGTGAGCTAGTGGAGGTGGGATGGATGGAGAGCACCCACAGTAATGTAACCTGATCCAGTGACGACAAAATAGACAAGGAGAGAAAAGGGCTAAGAATAGCACCGAGTCTGACACGCAGTAAGCAGAGTACACTGGAGCCACCAGCAGCAGCAGAAAAATTACTCCACTACTGCTTCCAGAGTACCACCTGCCGGGAGCTCACACACACACGCTTCATGTGATCGTCCCCTGGTCTCCCATGTGGCTGCACTGATGACCATACTCACAAAGAACCCATCTGAAATGCAAGCTCCACGTAGATTACTGGGTTTTAATCATTACAAACATTACCAATTACTCTACAAATGAGAGAGTCAGTTTTCCACACAGTAGAGGGCAATGAAATAAAGGAGACACATTATGGCTGTTGCACGGGTGAAGAGCAAGCCACGTGATTGTGGTCCTATATGCCGTCAGGTGAAATGATGGGGGAGGGGTCTCTCATAATAGGGAGCAGGACAAAGCCAACCAAGCAAAAGCTCGAATATCAACATTACCGGAAATCAACAGGAGAGGGACACAACAAAGTGCAAGGAATCTTCCACATATATTTCAGTTGTGTGCAAATGATGTGATGGCAACACTAATTTTAAAAAAAACAAAAACAACCTCACAATATGTGCATAAACTTTGAAAGTGAAGAACAAAGACATGCAAGACTACAGCTATCCTCAACCTCTACAAAAAAAAAAAAAAAAAAAAAAAAAAAAAAAAAAAAATTAAACTGTCAGTAAAATGATGAACATTTTCCCAGATAGAAATACATTTGGTTGAGCTCACCAAATGTAAAGTGAAAATTTTAGTTGCTCCACTCACGTGAGCAAAGCTGCCAGAATTCGGGGCGATGAGCAAAAACTGCCCCTGCTAACGGGTAGGGTTATCCTCAGGAGAGGATGTCTCAGGATGTAGAAGTGTTTTGGTACCAATTTTCAAGAACAAGGGTGATGCTCAGAGCTGTATCAACTACAGAGGCATAAAGTTGACCAGTCACACTATGAAAAATGGCCAAGAGTTGTTGAAGCCAGGTTAAGAAAAGACGTAACAATCAGTGATCAGCAGTACGGTTTCATGCCAAGAACGAGTACTAAATGCAATATTTGCTTTAAGAGTGTTGATGGAGAAGTATAGAGAAGGTCAGAATGAGTTGCGCTGTGACTGTCAATGTAAAGAGAGCATATGATAAGGTGTCAAGAGAGAACGTGTGGTACTGTATGAGAATGTCAGGAGTCGCAAAGAAGTATGTGAAGGTGGTACAGGACGTGTATGAGGACAGTGAGACAGTGGTGAGATGTGTTGCAGGAGTGACAGATGGATTCAAGGTGGGGATGGGATTACATCAGGGATCGGCTCTGAGTCCATTCTTGTTTGCCATGATGATGGACAGACTGACAGACAAGGTCAGGCAGGAGTCTCCATGGACCATGATGTTTGCAGACATTATGATCTGTAGTGAGAGTAGGGAGCGGGTGGAAGAGAACCTGGAGAGGTGGCAGTACAGTATACTCTGGAGAGAAGAGGAATGAAAGGCAGTAGAAGCAAGACAGAACACATGAATGTGAATGAGAGGGAGGCAGGTGTAACGGTGAAGATGCAAGAACTAGAGATAGTGAAGGTAGATGAGTTTAAATAGAGTGCAGGCAAGGTGGAGTGGGTGGACAAGAGTGTCAGGGGTGATTTGTGACAGAAGGGTAGCAGCAAGAGTGAAAGGGAAGATTGACAAGACAGTGGTGAGACCTGCTATGATTAGGGATGCAAGTTATCAAATAATTCATTAATCATTAGTTGATTCACCTTATCGATTGATTAACAATTAATTGATAAGCGTCAATTTTCCTGAGAATTCAATTCAACTTTATTTATATAGCACCATTTCACAACAACAGTCATCTCATAGCACTATCAACTGTAGGGGGAACCCCCACAGTTGCAGAAACACCCCAGCAATCAGGCAATCCCCTGTGAGCAAGCACTTGGCGATGGTGGAGAGGAAAAACTCCCTTTTAACAGGAAGAAACCTCCAGCAGAACCAGGCTCAGGGAGGGGCAGTCATCTGCTGCGACTGGCTCGGGGGTGAGGGGACAGAGAAGATGAAAAGAACAGACATGTAGAGAGCAAAAAGCACGATGGGGACTCAATCTATGGGAAAGAACAAACAGATGTTAATGACCAGCAAAAAAAAAATTTCATTGAGAGTGAAGAAAGGAGTGAGGCCCAGTGCATTACTGGAGGTCCCCCGGCTGACTAAACCTATTAGCAGCATAACTAAGGGAGGGTTCAGAAACACATGATCCCTCCCTAATTGTAGGCTATATCAAAAAGGTAGGTTTTAGCCCTATTCTTAAAAACAGAGATTGAGTCTGACTCCCAAATCCAGATTGGCAGCTGGTTCCACAGGAGAGGAGCTTGATAACTGAAGGCTCTGCCTCCCATTGTACTTTTGGAGATTCTAGGTATTACAAGTAATCCTGCATTTTGGGAGCGTAGTGCTCTGTTAGGATAATACGGTAGTATCAGATCTTTTAAATAAAAAGGAGCCTGATTGTTTAGAGCTTTGTAAGTAAGAAGAAGGATTTTAAACTTAATTCTAAACTCTATGGGAAGCCAATGAAGGGAGGCCAGAACCGGAGAGATAGGATCTCTCTTTCTAGTACCTGTTAAAACTCTTGCTGCAGCATTTTGGATCAGCTGAAGACTTTTCAAAGATGTTTTAGGACAGCCTGATAATAAAGAATTACAATAATCTAATCTCGAGCTAACAAAAGCGTGGATCAGTTTCTCAGCATCACTCTGAGACAAGATGCTCCTAATCTTGGCAATATTACGCAAATGATAGAAGGCAGTCTTAGAAACAAATTTAATATGTGAACTGAAGGACAGATCTTGATCAAAAATAATTCCAAGGTTCCTCACAAAGCTATTAAGAGAAAGAGTAACCACATCCAAACTGAAAGTTTGATTTGGAAAGGTATTTCTAAGGTTTTTTGGACCAACAAGAATGACTTCAGTCTTATCTGAATTTTATAGCAGGAAATTACAAGTCATCCAAGCTTTGATTTCCTTAAGACAGGCTTCTAACTTGGCTAATTGATTACTATCATCTGGCTTCATTGACAGGTATAATTGTGTGTCATCTGCATAACAATGAAAATGTATACAGTGCTTTCTAATAATGGTGCCTAACGGAAGCATATATAAATTAAAAAGAGTAGGGCCTAGCACAGATCTCTGTGGAACTCCATGACTAAGCTTTGAGTTGAAAGAAAACTCATTATTTACATGAACAAACTGGAACCTATCAGATAAATAAGATCTAAACCACTGCAACGAAGTTCCATTAAGTCCAACATAGTGTTCTAATCTATCAAGTAGAATATTATGATCAATAGTATCAAAAGCTGCACTAAGGTCTAAAAGGACAAGTACAGAAACCAAGTCCATTATCAGATGCGATGAGGAGGTCGTTAGTGACCTTCGCTAAGGCTGTTTCAGTACTATGATGGATTCTAAACCCAGATTGAAACTCTTCAAGTAAACCATTTCCCTGCAGGTGGTCAAATAATTGCGTAGCAACAACTCTAAGATTTTTGAAATGAAAGGGAGATTAGAGATTGGTCTATAGTTAGCTAAAGCTCCTGGATCTAGCGTTGGCTTTTTGAGTAAGGGTTTAATTACAGCCGTTTTAAAAGCCTGCGGTACATGGCCTAAAGTTAATGAAGAATTGATTATATGAAGAATAAAGCTACCAATAAGTGGGAAGACTTCTTTAAATAACCTGGTAGGAATGGGGTCTAAAAGACAAGTTGAAGGTTTGGATGAGGAAACTATTTTGTCTAACTCACAAAGGTCGATTGGAGTAAACTCGTCAAGACAGACATCAATTGAAGGAGTTGTAGTAGTTACAGTATTTAAGTTAACCGTGGGAAGAATCTGATTGATTTTATCTCTGATGGATGAAATTTTATTATTGAAAAAGTTCATAAAGTCCTGACTAGTAAGCTCTAAGGGAATGCTAGGATTGACAGAGTCCTGACTCTTAATTCAGAATCTGAATTTTCCCTCGGTACAACATGGTTTTTCTATCATTAACATATAAAAAGTTAATTACTGTTTGTGATATACTGAAGAAAACATGACCATCCTATTGCTCAATGACTTTTGTACCATTTGCTTTTTTTTTTTTTTTTTTTAAACAACAGACAATGGCGTTTTTGCTGCTTCATCTGTTGAATGTTTAACATTACCACAGTACCCCAGCAATCCAGGCAGTACTATCTGGGCTCCCTCTGTTGTCTGTTACCTCAGTGGTAACTTGAGTCCGGTCTGCTTTTCTGTCTTGCAGCGAGTTGAAGGCAGTGAGGATGTGGTTTGTTTGTTTTTTTGTTTTTGTTTTTTTGCTTGTGTAGTCTTTTTCTTTGCTCCAATCAGTTTCT
Organism: Pholidichthys leucotaenia; assembly: GCA_020510985.1. Lineage (NCBI taxonomy): Eukaryota > Metazoa > Chordata > Actinopteri > Cichliformes > Pholidichthyidae > Pholidichthys > Pholidichthys leucotaenia. The sequence continues at coordinate 213,075,543 of CM035846.1, read as the reverse complement.
CCGCCCTGTTGATTTGAAGCAGGTGGGTGGACATTGGAATATGCCATTAGAACTTTTTGTGGCTTGCCAACATAACCCGGAAGGGCGAGTTTTTTTCCCTCTGCACAGCACATGCGCGCTGGGGGGTTGATGTTTTCTTTTGCTTTTTCAGTTGGAATGCAGCAGTGCGTGACCGCGCGCGGGCCCCCCCCCACCTGAACAGTGACGCCACTACATTTCATAGAATAAGCTCCCATTGAAAAGGACTGGGTGACACGGTGGCACAGTGGTTAGCACTGCGGCAGCACAGCAACTCACCCTTGGCCAGGGGATCCTGGGTTCGATCCCAGCCCCCGACCAACAGTGATCTGTGTGGAGTTTGCATGTTCTCCCCGCGTCTGCGTGGGTTTACTCCGGGATTTCTCCGGTTTCCTCCCACATGCCAAAAACATGCAAGTTATGTTAATTGACATCAAAACTGGGGATTCTAAATTGTCCCTAGGTATGACTGTGAGAGTGAATGGTTGTCTGTCTCTCTGTGTTGGCCCTGTGATAGACTGGTGATCTGTCCAGGGTGTACCCTGTCTCTCACCCAAAGATGCTGGGATAGGCTCCAGCCCCCCCCGTGACCCGAAAAGGATTAAGCGGAAGAAGATGAATGAATGAATGAAAAGGACTGCTGAGTTTAGGGCTGTAACGATTACTCGAATAATTCAATTGCAAAAAAATTCTCAATTCAAAATTTATGCATCGACGTGTCGTTTAATGTAGCACTTCCGGTCTAGATGACCTTCTTCTGATCACACTACCTAAACAAAAACGGGCTGGCAAAGATAACAGTGTTTCCTCTGGCCTTAAAGACCTTGGCACGGTACAAACATATTTTTCCGGGAAAGGGGGGCAGAAAACACGACACAATTGTAACCGGAATATTTTAATTTTACACCATTTCTTTTTATTTTTTAAAATTTTGCACAGTAATATTGCATAATGGAACTTACCATTTGAAGTATTGTACAACCAAGGCTTGAATGTTGGAATATTGGGCCAGTTGGGGTCCCACCCAGACGTCCTGTGTTTGGACTTCTCTCCTTCCTCTGCTCTCACCTCTCCTGGACCCTCTGCCTGAACACTTTCCTCTCCTTGGCTCCTCTCTTCTGTCTCATCTTGCCCTCTCTGAGCTCTGTCTAATTCAGGTTCTCTCTTTGTCTATGGTGGTATACAAACAGGTTAGAAAAGACCAAGTGTCATGTTTTGTCCTGCAGGATTTTTTTTCATGGCTTACATAAATAACCAATGTGTATTTTTTTGTATTTTTATTCTAGTGTTTCATTTTTTTAATTGACGAAGAGTAGGAAAGGGACAAAAACATTCATAATAGTAATTTACTCATGCATACTTAAATTATATGATCAGAGGTGGTGGGTATAGTAGCCAGAAATTCTACTAGTGTAAAAGCAGTGCTATGAAATTGATAATTAAAAATAGCGGAGTGGTGGCCTAGTTGGTAGAGTATCCACTCCACACCCAGGAGGCCGGGGTTTGAATCCTGGCCGGGTCATGCCGAATACCATATAAAAGTGGAACTTCCTGCCATCCAGCTTGATGCTCAGCAATAAAGGAATGGAGGAGGGAAATTTTTGGTGGTGCCTTGCATGGCAGCGACCCCTCTGATTCTAGATGTGATTAACATTGTAGATAAGAGAAACGTAATTTCATTCTACTGTACATGATTGGCTGTATGGACTGAATGACAATAAACCCGGCTTTACCTTTACAGCCAAAAATTTCTAGTTGAGTTAGGGGTACGAAGAGCACCTACTTAAAAACTTGAGTAATGACTTCAGTCTTGAAGGTTTGAGGTTCTTCTCCAAAATTTATTACAATTTTCTTATAGTTTTCTACTTTTCTCTGTAAATTTATCTAAATTTACAACCACTTTCCTCAAATTTGTAATTTTCTCTTGTAAAATTATGACTCTTCTTGTACATTTGAGACCATTGTAAATTTGTGGATTACTTTATGGCTAATGTTTATCTTTTTTAATCCAATCCAACTTTACTGATAAAGATCTTTAAAAACAATGACAGTTGACACAAAGTGCTGTACATCGACAATAAATAAAATATAAAATCAATAAAATACAGCTAAAGCACAAAACAGCACCAACAAAACAATAGTCATACAATAGAGACAATAAGAGCAAATAAAATCAATGTCTCAAACTGAGTCAAAAGCTGGGGAATAAAAATGGGTTTTATGAGGAGTTTTAAAACTAGACAGTGAAGAGGCCTGTCTGACGGACAAAGAGATTATTAAAAAAAATTACTGTTTTTCTAATAAATCTAAAACAGAATGTGGCATTTTTTTTTACTTTTTTCCCTCATACAATTTAAACTTTTGACCATAATTTTGTAGAGCCAGAACAGAACAATAACTTTAACTCTAAATTTAAAGAAATATAATTATTAAGATAAGATAAGCCTTTATTAGTCCCACAATGGGGAAATTCCAGGATTGCAACAGCACAGGGATAGCAACACTCAGAGCAATAATTTAGAAGATAAGAAAACAAGAGCAGTGAATATACATATGTACACATAAATATGTAAATATATATACACAGTGTGGAGCATTGTAGCTAGATAGACTAAACAGCATAACCGTCTATTTAGTTACCCTACATGGTATGAATATGTACCCATACATATTGTCACCCTCCATAGCGACTGATATTAAAATTATATTTAAAGAAATAAATTAACTTAAATGACCAAGGATGCCGTTATTTCTACTATAATATTTCTATATATTTATAGTTTTTTAGAAATCTCACCACCACCCAGACTGCAGGAAAAACCTCCTTTATTTTGAAATCCAAATGTTGGCACGTTTAGTTTGCCTGAAGGCTGCTGACGGATTAACGTCACTGACTTGGTGAATTTCGGTCATCTTAACTTGCCAGGTACATAACAGGGAACATTAACTCAATATTGTAGTGACTGGTGAAATATATCTTCAACAATTCATCAGCCCCCCTTGCCTTTCCCTTCATATGAAGCATATAAATTCTAACCACATCTCTTAGCTAAGCAACTCTTCCATTATTGCTCCCGTTTCCAGCGGGTTAAAACCATGATAAATGCCTCCAGTGCTTGCATACCTCTTCTGATATTTTTCTGCGTTTAAGTACTTTAATGAACTCATGTTTCTCTCAGACAGTCATGCTAGTGAGAGATGCCTGGGCGCGCGCTTCTAAACTTCACGCAGATGATGGCCACTGCACGTTGTTCATGTGCGTGCTTGTGGAAAGTTACTGCTTCATATATTTTTCTTAAATTCGTATCTCCTCATAAGAGCAGCGGTAATTTTTCTGGCGAAGCGGGCCACCACCCAGAAATGTTACCAGAGGAAACCCTGGACTGTCTGGGGTTTGGGTCGTGAAAGGGGGACAAGACTCCTTTAACGCATTTAATGTCTCTCTAGCAAGTTGTCAAAATTTGCCTTTGTTATAATAATTTAATGACAGGAGGTGCTGGAAATACAGTATGAATATTCGATTATGGTGTGTCGTTGAATGACACTGAAGTTCTTTAAAGCTGTAAATAATTCATTTGTAGTGTATTAATTAACAAATATACTTGTTTCTGAGTTGCTGGGTATAACAGCTTTTTGTTTCCTTTTTTGATTAAACCAGGGATAGGGAACCTGCAGCACCCACTCTAATTTAGTGCGGCCTGTCATTCCATTTCAAAAAATTAATTATTTATTTACATCACATTTGACCGTATTTGGAGCCGCATTCTTAAATGCAATTATAGTGTCCACCAGCAGAAGGAGCTCTAATTAAAACCTAGGTGCCACTCTGTGCCAGTGGTCAAGCGAGAGTGAGCCAAAGTAAGGGAGCGGTGTGCACCAAAGTCCGTGTTAGGTATGTATTGCATGCTGAGAACGGAAAGAATAAAGCTGGTAATCAGAGCAAGAGTAAAGTTAGCATTAACAGGCTGTAAACGGTAGTAAATGTACAAAGTAGGCTGCTTTTAAACAACAACCAATGCTCCCCAGTAGAAATGGGCAGGTGAAGCCTCAATGAAGCTCTGAGGCTTTCCTTCTATTAGAAAGCCTTAGTCATGCCCCCTCTGCTTCCACATATGGGACCTTAAATTGGAAATATCTCCATTAATGTGACTGGCAAGAGAAAAATTATCTTTTGATCACCATCAAATTTTGCCATGAGTTGTATATATGTTTGTCATTTCAAAAGATAATTTTCCATTTAATTAACAGTGTAGGTTGTTAAGGTATAAGGTTGTGAAAATATGTAAACTGAAAGACTACAAACACAGACTCACTTAAGTAATGTAATAGTTTTCAAAGTGTGCCCAGGGGGAAGTAACTAAACAGTCCTGTGGATTAGCTCCAGCTCTCAAAATAGAATACAATACATTTGTGTTGTTTTCCTCCTCTTGGGATCCTTCTTTTATCAGTTAAAAATGCAGGAGGTAAGCTTTGAGAGGGAAACTGCCATAATCGTGTTTGGTGATGTGTATAGTCCGATGTAATAAGGAGATGTAGTGGATAAACCCCTTGAACTCTGGTCAATTTCCCTAAAAACGCCAAAAAATAACATACTCCAAAGTAAATCAAAAGCTGTTCTTCAACCCTTTGCAGCATCTTCATGGGGTTGGTCTCATTTAAAAGAAAACACTTTGAATTTTTTGGCAAAACAGTCATAATCTCTCTAAGTGTTCCTGCCACTGAGTAACAGTCATCTAAACATACTGAATTTGAAGAAAATAAAGTTCACCTGGGTGTTTTTTTTAGATACAAATGCTTGCTAATAACACACAGCTGTCAGATACTGGCTGGAAAATGCAACAGAAATGTAGAACCAAGTGTTATCAAGCTGAGGTCAAAATTTTGTAACAATACCACAAAAAATGAATATATTACACAAGCTTTTTTCTCAGGTTATTCCCTGTTCCCTTGTTCCCCATTTTAGAAAAGCTCCCACAAATTCAGACTTTTTGGGCCACAACTATCACAAAAACAGCCGAAGAAATCCTGGAGGGACTGAAATACAGTGAGATTATGTATACATGTTTCATGCATTGAATTTGTTTCCTTACTCTGGGTTGTTAACTTGACACTACATACCCTTTGCATTAAAGAAAGCACTTGGGAGCACTTTGTGAAATCATAAGTTAAATAATAAAAAGTGCATTATTGTAACTGATTTTGGGTCACTTCTTTATGTGATAATTTATGTATTAACAAAGTTAGAGTATGCTTGGTACAATATAGATTTTTTTTTTCCTGGCAAGTAAAATGGCTATTAAAATGATAATTTCCCAGATTGAATCAGGATCGGATAGGATCAAATTGGAACTGATTCAGAATCTCAAGAATCGGAATTGAATCGATTCTGGAAATTAGGGATCGTTCCAGGCCCTAAGGATGACACCAGTAAAAAGTACAAGCACAGGACATCTGGGTGGGACTCAACTGGCCCAATATTCCAACATTCACGCCTTGGTTGTACAATACTTCAAATGGTAAGGTCCATATGCAAAGTTACTGTGCCAAAGTAAAAAAAGAAAAAGAAAGAAAGAAATAGTATAAAATTAACATATTCCGGCTACAATAGTGTCATGTGTTTTCTGCTGCCCCCAGAAAAATATGTTGCCACCGCACCAAGGTCTTTAAGCCAGAGGAAACACTGAGATAGTGTTACAGCTTCTCTGCATCAGACTCTAGATATGGTGGCCCCTTTAAAAAAGAAAAAGTCTAATCAAAGATTTCTGACTCCTTGGTTCAACACAGAAACTCGTAGCTTAAAACAGAAGACTCGTCAATTAGAAAGAAAATGGCGCTCCACTAAATTAGATGAACTCTATCTAGCTTGGTGAAATCTACTTCTAATTTATAAAAAAATCTCTTAAAGCCAGAACAACTTATTATTCTGCATTAACAGACGAGAACAAGAATAATCTCAGGTTTCTTTTCAGCACTGTAGCCAGGCTGACCAAGAGTCAGGACTTTATGAACTTCTTCAATAATAAAATTTCATCTACATTGGGGTAAAAAAGTATTTAGTCAGCCACCAATTGTCCAAGTTCTCCCACTTAAAAGATGAGAGAAGTCTCCAATTTTCATCATAGGTATACCTCAACTATGAGAGACAAAATGAGAAAAAAAAATCCAGAAAATCACATTGTCTGATTTTTAAAGAATTTATTTGCAAATTATGGTGAAAAGTAAGTATTTGGTCAATAACAAAAGTTTATCTCAGTACTTTGTTATATACCCTTTGTTGGCAATGACAGAGGTCATTCATTCTTTCCTTTACATGGATCAGTCGTCCTGGTCCCATTGCAGAAAAACAGCCCCAAAGCATGATGTTTCCACTCCCATGCTTCACAGTAGGTATGGTGTTCTTTCTCCTCCAAACACAACAAGTTGAGTTTTTACCAAAAAGTTCTATTTTGGTTTCATCTGACCATATGACATTCTCCCAATCCTCTTCTGGATCATCCAAATGCTCTCTAGCAAACTTCCGATGGGCCTGGACATGTACTGGCTTAAGCAGGGGGACACGTCTGGCACTGCAGGATTTGAGTCCCTGGCGGCGTAGTGTGTTACTGATGGTAGCCTTTGTTATTTTGGTCCCAGCTCTCTGCAGGTCATTCACTAGGTCCCACCATGTGGTTCTGGGATTTTTGCTCACCGTTCTCGTGATCATTTTGACCCCACGGGGTGAGATCTTGCGTGGAGCCCCAGATCGAGAGAGATTATCAGTGGTCTTGTATGTCTTCCATTTTCTAATAATTGCTCCCACAGTTGATTTCTTCACACCAAGCTGCTTACCTATTGCAGATTCAGTCTTCCCAGCCTGGTGCAGGTCTACAATTTTGTTTCTGGTGTCCTTTGACAGCTCTTTGGTCTTGGCCATAGTGGAGTTTGGAGTCTGACTGTTTGAGGTTGTGGACAGGTGTCTTTTATGCTGATAACGAGTTCAAACAGGTGCCATTAATACAGGTAACGAGTGGAGGACAGAGGAGCCTCTTAAAGAAGAAGTTACAGGTCTGTGAGAGCCAGAAATCTTGCTTGTTTGTAGGTGACCAAATACTTATTTTCCACCATAATTTGCAAATAAATTCTTTAAAAATCAGACAATGTGATTTTCTGGATTTTTTTCTCATTTTGTCTCTCATAGTTGAGGTATACCTATGATGAAAATTGGAGACCTCTCTCATCTTTTAAGTGGTAGAATTTGCACAATTGGTGGGTGACTAAATACTTTTTTGCCCCACTGTATCAGAGAGGAGATTCTATCAGAAATTCATGTAACTTACATGAATATATATAAATAATCAAAAATTGATCCATGCGTTTAGGGATCAGTGGATTGCTGTTAGTGTCAAGAATCGCGATCATCACTGAATCGATCTTTTGTCCCACCCCTACCATTTTATAAAAAGTATCATTTATGTCGGGATTTAAAAGACACATACCCCGTTTCTACTCGTCAACACTCCATCTCTCCTCTGCAGTGCGCCAGGTGTGTGCAATAGTGGGTTCCGGTGGTTAGCACAGCAGCTAACTGCAAGCTAATGTTTTGGTCATAATAGCTACTACTTCAATTTGCCAGGGATGTGAGACTTTTTCCCACCATTCTGCATCAGAGAGATAGTCCTCTTACCTCGTTTCAATTGGAGGTAAGCAACATTAACACTATCTATCTATAAATGTAACAAATCTGCCTGTGTGTGTGTGTTCCTCAGATATTTCCCAAACCATTCGTCAGACTAGCCTCAGATTTTATAAGTGCTTTGCTGAGGTTACAAGGGTGTGCATCCCCGAGTATGGAGTTGCTTAGTGAAAATATGTAATTTTTATCAATAAAAGTTTAGCCACTGCTCTGTTTCTTCATGCTCTGGCTTCTAGAAGTAGGGATGTGATTTGGGGTTGGGGAAATTATCTGAAAATTTAGCAGGGGGTCTGGGGGATACAGTCCCCCAGCGGGGTCCGGGGCAGAGCCCGGTTGGGGGGGCAAGGGGGCAAAGCCCCCCGAAGCTCCTGGGTTTTTATGACTTTTAAGTACCAGAACTGTGCTTAAATGACATAAAACAAACAGCTGAATGTCACTTATTACTGTATAACACTGACTTATGTTCCAAGAAGATAGCATTTCTAAAATATTCCAACAAGCATTATCCATCACATGTGTGGCGTTAAAAATATTTTTTAAATAAAGTCCAAAACATCTTCAGCAGGCAAGATGAAGAAAAGTGAACTCCTGTGGCAGATATAAGGCGTTTGATCGCCTCTAAGGCGTTTGATCGTGTTAATCACAGGATATTGTTTAGGAAAATGATTGACGGGGGGTTCCCAAGTACTTAGTACGTATCCTGATTTACTGGTACGCACATCAGAAGATGCTGGTGAAATGGGGGAAGAGTCATTCATCCCCATTTGGTGTGAGCAGTGGTGTCAGACAGGGCAGTATATTGTCCCCTATTCTATTTAATCTTTATATGGATGAGTTGTCAAAACAACTGAATGCCTGTAAAACTGGGTGTTTAATAGGGAATAAGTTAGTGAATCATTTTATGTATGCTGATGATCTAGTTATTCTCAGTCCAAGTAGTGCTGGTCTTCAGGAGTTATTAAGAGTGTGTACTGCTTATGGAGGGGAAAATGACATAAAATATAATACAAATAAGAGTTGCGTGCTGATTTGCCGCACTAAAGAAGATTTGTTAATGAATTTCCCTGTCTTTGAATTGGCAGGCAGGGAATTAATTGTCAGAGATAAAATTAAATATCTGGGACATTTTATTAATGATAGAATGACTGATTATGATATTTTCAGACAACGCTGCAAAATCTACATGCAAGCAAATATTCTTGCACGCAGATTTGGTTTTTGTTCAGATGAGGTGAAACTGGTTCTTTTTAAAACCTATTGTACACCTTTATACAATGCTCATTTATGGATAAATTATAGGAAACAAAGTATGCAGAAATTACAGGTTGCTTACAATGATGCTTTAAGAATTTTACTTAAAAAGCCTCGATGGTGCAGTGCTTCCGAGTTATTTGTGTCATCACGTGTAAATACACTGCATGCAGTAATAAGGAATCTTATGTATAAATTCATCTGTCAGCTTGATGTATCTAGAAATGAAATCATTCAAGTCATGTCTAGCATTAAGCTCAGTTCTATTCGCTGTCAGTCACAGTTTAGAAGGCACTGGTACAGTAGTCTTTTTAAGTCTTTTTAAAGTCTGTACTGTCTTTGTACTTCTTTTAGTAGTTGTGTCTTATTGTTTTGTAACTTTTTGATTGTTTTTCTTAATATCTGTTTTCAACTGTCTTGTTTTATTTTATTTTATTTATTTATTTTATTTTATTTTTGATGGACCATGAGTCTGGAATAAAGTCTTTGATTGATTGATTGATTGATTGATATAAAGGTCTACATTTAACCATGAGAAACTCCAGGTTAGCTGAGCAGTGTCTCCCAACAGTGACAGAGTTCGTGCACCAAGCCTTGTTAATATAAATGCATACTCCCCCACCTCTGGTCTTACTGGAGTCATTAGCTGTTCTGTCTGCCCGCAGAGTGTGCCGTCCAGCCAGCTCGACAGCACCGTCAAGTAATTCAATTCAATTCAGCTTTATTTATAATGCGCCACATCACAACAAAAGCCGTCTCGTGGCGCCACACAAGTACTCCACTATGTAGCATATTTCCGTGAAAATCATGACATTGTAGTTCATAAGTTTCTTATTGTTGGTGATCCGAAGCCGTAGCTCATCCATTCTCTTCGCCACTGACCGTACATTAGCAAGGAAAATGCTGGGTTGAGAAAGCCGGTGCGGTGTTAGCTTTAGCTTAGCTCTTAGCCCTCCGCGCTTCCCCTGCCTTTGTTTACGGTCTCTACGCCGCCTGCGAGCACTTCCGGTCGGCCGAGTAGCTTACCTAGCGTCGGGTGTTCTCCAGAGCTCAGGGATGAAACGTAGGTTGCTGATAAAAAGGTCGTTATTTTGTAATCCAATGTCCAAAAGTTCATTTCGGGTGTAGGATGTAAAAGCGAAGCTGTTCTGAACAAACAGACCCGAAATGAGCAGAAATATCGCTGCTAATCCACAAAATCTGAAGAGACGCTGAGCCTCACGTTGTGCACGCGCAGCCATCTGGTCTGAAAATTTTTGGAAGATAAAAAAAGTGGAATTCTGCAAATTAGCAGAAAAATCACATCCCTATAGAAGTGTGGGCGGGGTTTCAGATTGACTCTGTACTGATTGGATAATATGCGGCATCATGACCAATCACCAGAGCATTCCATAAACAAAACAAGGAAGTGAAAAGGGACAAATTTGACCAGAAAAAGAGAATACTTGCGATTTAATGCTTAAAAAAAAATATACTATAATGTTGCCGTGACTGCATAGCTCTAAAGGCTAATTCGGCATATCGATGGCTGAAATGCAAAACCTCTTAAGTGCAGGATTTTCTGATTTGCAGATTTCACTTTGGATGATGAGAACAAGGAAGGCTGCTCATATCTGTCTGCAAGAGTGTCCCACTCTTGATTGTGACAGAAAATTATTTTGATGAAAAAAAAAATAGCATAGCATTCTACAAGAAAAAAAGTGTTTTGTTTTTTTTAGGTTTCTCAAAAAAAAGTTGGTGTTTCAGCCATCAATATGTGGAGAACATAAGGTGCCTGGGGAAGGGGGGGGGCAGCCGGACCGACTTACCGCAGTCCTTTCCAGGGAGCGAAGACCAGCCTGCCCGATTAACGGGAGTCTCGGCTGCTGCTGCTGCTTCACCTGTGTGCCACCACCATCCTTTGCGGCACCGCGGGTTCAGCATGGCGCTCCTCCTGGTGCATGGCTATCTAAAAATTAAAAGTTAATAATAATACCACCATAATTGTGGAGCGGAATAGCTACATCAATTGCATATCATAAGCGGACACATATGCGCGCTTTGACTAAATGACGACTGTGACAAAAACCGCCCAAATAACGAAATAAATCATTTTTTATTTACTGACAAATGGGCAACACTGATGCAACAGTTGCAGCCAAATGGGTCATTCTGCTGTGTATAATAATGTTCGATGTTTTGTACTTATAATATTGCTAAAATATAAAAGAATGCCCTACAATGGGTCTCAAATATTTGTAAATGTGTCCTGTTATCGTACTGCATGAGTTTGACGATACACGATATATTGGTAACAATAACAATGGTCATAACAATGCTGCCATACTGCACCTTACAGTATAATTGGTATCTCATGTTTCACCCTGTGCCTTATACAGTAATCTTTCTCTGTACAGTCGGTACTATCCACTGACTCATAAGGATCATCATCTGTTTAACCTTAGTAGTAATCTATGTTGCATATAAAGTTATCTAAACATTTTTTACTTTACTTCCCGGGGTAATTCCTTTTCTATTATGCTGTGTGTTTTTCAGTTGGTTGGGTTGTCTGTGTCCTGCTGCTGTTACACTGTAATTTCCCAGTCTGGGATCAATAAAGTACATCGATCTATCTATCTATACTACACGTATAAACTAAAACAATTATAATAATGACTGAACAACTCCCATTCCCCAAAGTGCAAGATACAACACTTATGAATATAACTCATAAAAGATCACACAAATAAGTCTGGCAAACAAATAAACAAGAGTTCTTAAACAGTCACTAATACTGGCTGTCTCATTCATTTTCAGTAATTCTGTAATTAATATCCACACAATCAAATAAATCTTAGTGTTCAGTCCCTTTCATATTTGTCAAAGTCTAACATGTGATTGCCTACATATAGGCTACACCTATTTGTATTCCACTTTGAAACACAGCCTACATTTGGGCCTGTAAAGCCTAATTGCGCTACCTGTTTTCAGACAAGAATACTTGCTTTCTATGGGCATGCACTAGTCTCTCTCCAATTATAAAACAGCAAATGCTAAATGTCGATACTAACTTGTTGCTAACAGGAAACATAATAGTGTATCAAACCATCATTAGTTTGGTTTAAATTACTGCAGAGTTTCTTAATTTTGTCTGAAAAAATGTTACTAAAAAATGTTACTAAAGCTGCACGGTGGCGCAGTGGTTTAGCACTGTGGCAGCACAGTTTTACCCTCGGCCGGGGGACCGCGGGGATCATGAGATCGTGGGTTCGATCCCAGCCCCCGACCAACAGTGAGCTGTGTGGAGTTTGCATGTTCTCCCCGTGTTGCGCGGGTTTACTCCGGGATTTCTCCGGTTTCCTCCCGCATACCAAAAAAAAAAACATGTAGGTTTAGGGCGCTCGCGCACGCAGCGACCAGCAGCCGGTGGCTTGTCACCAGACTGCAAACCAAGTCTACCTACGGGTACAAATAAGTAACACAAAAAAAAAAAAGTGTGTGACAGTGGCCACATACATACTAAATAAATAATAAATGAATTAAAACATGTCGGAGGAACAAACTGGCTCTGAATGTAACTTGATTTCTAATAATTTTTAATTAGTCAAGTAGCAATAATGAATAAAGTTCAAGTCAAAATTAAGAGGGGGAAAAAGGTGCATAAAATCAATGACAGATAAATTTGTACAATTGACTTTTTTCACTATGTAATTTAAAATGTAGAAAAACAGACTGTCCTTTTTATTGGTTATTATATACAAAATATAGACTTTACAGAAAATGTATATCGTGATATACTGTACATTGCTATTGTCAAATAAGATTACTTACTGTATATTGTGATGTGAAATTTTGGTCATATCGCACAGCCCTATTTATGTATATAAAAGAACCTAAAAGTACAAAGTAATACAATATGTAATACTGAGTGACAGTTTTACAGCCTTATCCAGGGTTTAAATCCTTCCATAAAAAGCATAACCATCTCTCAATCTATTAGACTTTTGAATAAATGAGGTATGGATCTTAACTTCCTAATTTTATTTTTGGCTTGCGTCTACTTTTACTGTATATAGATCACGTGTAACTATGCAAGAGTGGGGTGGGGTGTTGTGATTTATGTAGAATGTGTGCTATGTGGAACGCATTGTCTTGGACTGTTTGACGCTCATGCACAATTGAAGTTCCTCGCAGATAAATAAAGTTATTTGGATTTGACCATCTCTAAATTCTTGAGTGAGAGGCTCAGGGAATTGCTTGCACACAAATCAAAAGCATCATAAAATCATCTAATGTTTGTACATTAATAAAAAGGCATAAATGGGGTTAACTTCACTGACAGAAGAATCAGGCTCAGTCTTGGACTGCCTGAAACACGCCCATTAAACTGGTCAGAAAAAGTCTGAAACCTTTAAGAAGCCTACCGCCGCTGCTCTGAATGTAGGTTAATGAACAGATACCCAAGCAGAGGACAAGAACAATGAAGCCTTTACTGCCGATTATGGGTTAAAAAGGTAGTGGGAGGGAATGAGGGAGGGATTAGAGCAAAGGTTATGGGTCGTGTTCTTATTACCACTGAAAACCCAAGCTCACATGACTGAACTTAACACAAGAGGACTGTTACTGCAGTTAAATTCTATATCCAAAGTACAGATTCAGTAATAAAGGCATCTTACTTAGAAATGATAAAAACCTGGAGAAGGAAGAAATGACAATTTAGTGACAATTCAAAAAAAAAAAAGTCTCATTGTTATTTAAATGAACAACTCCTGTCATTTCAAGAGAGCACAAGCTGTGGGTAGTATTTAAATAGCCTGGAGGTAAAGAAGCCATCTATATGACTACGAAACAAAACACATATGCAGCCAACAAGGTGTCATAACTACAAGGAATCCCATCTATGATCAACTCGCCAACCACAGATTGAAAAATAAATAGCAAGGGGAATGTTATGTCCGTTTTCATTATGACATTAAAGACATGACTCAATCTACACCTGTCACATTCCATTAAGCTTTAAAAGCTGTCAATCCGATCATAGGCTCGGCACATGGCTGCCCACACAATGCTAAAACCACAGCTTGGCACTGCCAGCATGAGCCAAGAAGAGACCAGTGTGTGAGGGTTGACGATTCACGGCAAGTGCTGTTTCAGGCCCAACAGATAAACTACACATTAACCACTTTTTGGTCAATTAAAGGGCCTATATCATGCAAAATCGGCTTTTTTGAGCTTTTAAGCATGTTATAATGTTAATTCCTCACCAAAAACACCCCCAAAGTGGTATTTTGCTCCAGTCACACATCTCTGAGTATTCCTCCTCAACCCTGCTCTCTGAGCTGCTGCTCCGCCCTGTCCTTGATAATGACTGGGTCCCCACGTTCATACGTATGAATGTGGGTGAGCCGCCCACTCCAGGAAGTGCCTGTGCTGCCAGCACCGCCCCCAGGCTAACGCACACACCCACTTTCTCCGCGCAGCTAACGGAGCGGTGATCGGCAAAACTCTTTCACTTTAGCATTGACGCTGTGAAGAAGCAGTTCCTCTCGCACCTAATCTGCTCAGTGACAACAACTGTTTGCTTTTTTACGTAAGACAATGTCTTCTAAGTGGTGTAAATGTGTCTTTGGCTGTGAGAGATTTAGGAGTTTGTTCAGCCTTCCTAAAGAAGAGCCTACTCGTCAGAAATGGTTGGAGTTAATTTTCGGGAGCACGCGTCAAACCAGCCAGCAGCCGGCTCAGGGGTTACATCATGAAATGGGCGGCAGCCACAAAAAGGAGAGGCGGAGCCTCAGAGATCGAGGCATCTTACTTCCGGGTTGGAAAAGTAGCTTGCGGAAATAACTCATATTTCGTAAGAAATTCATTCTCCAGTGTACCAAAGGTAATATACTATCACATATGTACACGCATATAGTTTACTCTGAAAGGCTTAAAATAGCATGATATAGCCCCTTTAACTAATCAATTTAGGGACTCTTTAAAGCCTAGCTGAGTAAATATGGAAAACACTTCTAAATCTATGTATTTTGATATGACAAAGAAAAAAGAAAAGATACTGAGAAAAATATTCAGTTTTTAGACATAGTAGCATTTTTTAAGCTGCACATGCAACATTCAGTTTTATTACAATAAGAATATTTTGAGTCACGTGGGGCACTGGACATAATGGCGGCTCTCTAGCTGATCTCCAACAAGCCCACAAAGTAAACGCAATAAATGGGATAATTTTACGGTTCCTACTTCGATAATTTTAAGCTCCAGCGCTGCAGTTAGATGTATTTCTCTTCTCAGAGCGGTGAAAAGGACAATTTAAATTCGATGGCTACGTCAAAATACTTCAAGACCGCTCTGCGAGCAGGAAAAGCCCTGCACAGGAGGAGGGGGATGCATTGAATGATGGACCCCTATCAAATCCACCGACACAGACAGCCAGCCTCGACAAAGTATTTGAAGAAATCACTAAAATGAATGTTACTTTACGAGGCATAGCGACAGACGTATTGACTATTAAAGAAACGGTGTCGGAGTTGAAGATGGCAGTAGTGGCCTCACAGGCGAGATTGGATGAAGCCAAGGCACGAATTGCCCATTTGGAGGAAATCTCTGACAAGCTGGTGAGTGATGGGAGTAACCAGGCCAAACAGATAGAGGACATGCAGAAATGAATACAAGCCCTGGAAAATTACAGCAAGAGGAATAACGTACGTTTAATGGGGCTAAAAGAAATGCATGGGAAGAATGGGACGTTGCTGTGTTGTGTGCAAAAAATCATATTAGAATGTCTTGGTATTGAAAAAGGCGAGGAACTGGAGACTGAACAGGTTTATCGGACTCCAGTACCTGTTCCTAATGCAGAAAGGCTACCCAGAGCAGTGTTGAGCCGCTTCCTGAGGCAGCTGGCAAGAGATAAAGTGATAAACGCTGCTAAGGCAAAACGTGGCATTGAATGGGAAGGATGCCGACTCTCCTTGTTTCCAGACATGACCAAAGAGCTAGCGGAGAAGAGGAAGACATTTACATCTGTGAAAAGAAAACTTACGGAGCTCAATGTTAGGTACACGCTGGCGTTTCCAGCAACACTGCACCTCAGATGGGATGGAAAGAATGAGAGCTTCACCACAGCAGCAGCCGCAGAAAAGTTTGTCAACAAGAGATGTCGGGTTGGAGGTGAAGCATAATTCCATATGGAGCAAGGTGAGCTTTGTGAACATTAAATGCAGGAACCAAAAAAATGTATCGACAACTGTGAACTTGTGGGTTTGGACCTGGGCTACGGAGTCAGGAGGAAGGAAGGACAGCAGCGGGCAGAGTGTCTGCGTAATCCATGGATGGAACATTTTTTTTTTTCCTTTTTGTTTTAAGCTGTTACAATGGCTGTGACGGTCCAGCCTGAAATTTCTTTCTTTAAGTTTGTTTTTCTTTTGTTATGGGTGTTTATTACGATGTGTCTGTGTTTAGAGTTTGGGGTTTTATCAGGAAGGCATCTGTACTAGTTGTTAAAAGCGGTCGGGGGTATCCCCAAAATAATTACAATTAGGATATACTGGACAGGGGATCGGTCTGTAACATGAATGTAAGATAAATATGGTGGAAAAATTTGTTAAATTTATGACATGGAATACAGTGGGGCAAAAAAGTATTTAGTCAGCCACCAATTGTGCAAGTTCTCCCACTTAAAAGATGAGAGAGGTCTCCAATTTTCATCATAGGTATACCTCAACTATGAGAGACAAAATGAGAAAAAAAAAATCCAGAAAATCACATTGTCTGATTTTTAAAGAATTTATTTGCTAATTATGGTGGAAAATAAGTATTTGGTCAATAACAAAAGTTCATCTCAATACTTTGACCTCTGTTATATACCCTTTGTTGGCAATGACAAACGTTTTCTGTAAGTCTTCACAAGGTTTTCACACACTGTTGCTGGTATTTTGGCCCATTCCTCCATGCAGATCTCCTCTAGAGCAGTGATGTTTTGGGGCTGTCGCTGGGCAACACGGACTTTCAACTCCCTCCAAAGATTTTCTATGGGGTTGAGATCTGGAGACTGGCTAGGCCACTCCAGGACCTTGAAATGCTTCTTACGAAGCCACTCCTTCATTGCCCGGGCGGTGTGTTTGGGATCATTGTCATGCTGAAAGATCCAGCCACATTTCATCTTCAATGCCCTTGCTGATGGAAGGAGGTTTTCACTCAAAATCTCATGATACATGGCCCCATTCATTCTTTCCTTTACACGGATCAGTCGTCCTGGTCCCTTTGCAGAAAAACAGCCCCAAAGCATGATGTTTCCACCCCCATGCTTCACAGTAGGTATGGTGTTCTTTGGATGCAACTCAGCATTCTTTCTCCTCCAAACACGACAAGTTGAGTTTTTACCAAAAAGTTCTATTTTGGTTTCATCTGACCATATGACATTCTCCCAATCCTCTTCTGGATCATCCAAATGCTCTCTAGCAAACTTCAGATGGGCCTGGACATGTACTGGCTTAAGCAGGGGGACACGTCTGGCACTGCAGGATTTAAGTCCCTGGCGGCATAGTGTGTTACTGATGGTAGCCTTTGTTACTTTGGTCCCAGCTCTCTGCAGGTCATTCACTAGGTCCCCCCATGTGGTTCTGGGATTTTTGCTCACCGTTCTCGTGATCATTTTGACCCCACAGGGTGAGATCTTGCGTGGAGCCCCAGATGGAGGGAGATTATCAGTGGTCTTGTATGTCTTCCATTTTCTAATAATTGCTCCCACAGTTGATTTCTTCACACCAAGTTGCTTACCTATTGCAGATTCAGCCTTCCCAGCCTGGTGCAGGTCTACAATTTTGTTTCTGGTGTCCTTTGACAGCTCTTTGGTCTTGGCCATAGTGGAGTTTGGAGTCTGACTGTTTGAGGTTGTGGAAAGGTGTCTTTTATACTGATAACGAGTTCAAACAGGTGCCATTAATACAGGTAACGAGTGGAGGACAAAGGAGCCTCTTAAAGAAGAAGTTACAGGTCTGTGAGAGCCAGAAATCTTGCTTGTTTGTAGGTGACCAAATACTTACTTTCCACCATAATTTGCAAATAAATTCTTCAAAAATCAGACAATGTGATTTTCTGGATTTTTTTTTTCTCATTTTGTCTCTCATAGTTGAGGTATACCTATGATGAAAATTGGAGACCTCTCTCATCTTTTAACCCTTTAAGGTTCTGCGCAACCGTTTGGTAGACCACACTTTGAGTCACAATATCTCATTGAATAATGCATTGAGCTTAACTCAACCTGAATGAGCCATCTCTGCCACTTGGTTTAGCTGCGCTATGCTAAAAAAATCCTCTAGATGGCACTGCATGTTTGAGCAGTATACTTTATCAGCATTCCTTGAACCAGGAAGTGAGACCGAGAAAACTGCAACGTCACATGAGGACACATTTTGCCGGAATTTTCAAAGGTAAGAAGATTTTTTTGACACATTATCGTTTCAGAGGTGTTATTGAACAGAATTATGCAACTTAATTCAACAAAAATAAGTCTTAAAAGGGTCAAATAATTTTTTAAAAACATGCTCTACCAAATGGTTGAAATGTCATTTTATGCTAAAGGTAGAGACGCTAGTTAATGTCAGTACAATTAGCTATTTACAATGAAATACAAATCTTCTGATCCTACATTATCAAAATTATTAATTTAATGATATTTCATCATATGCATATTTGAATAATTTTATAAGTATTTTTTTTACTGTCTAAAAACATGCTATGACATGCTAACAGTTCAATTGTAGCAATAAAGGTAGTGATGCTAAGACGAGTTATTTTAAAAAAAAATAAACATATGAAGGTTCACTGTCACTAATATTATATGTTTACTGTTATTCAATTACATGTTTGATGGAAAATATTTTATCAATATGATTTTTCACAATGTCTGACACATTCTGTGTGTACTATGTATATGGTAAATATCAAGAATAAATTAGTAGAATTAATAGTAATACTGGTTTTACTATTAACTTCATAGTAACATATATACATGTTTGTGTATTACCATATGACTAGCACTGTAATAGCACATGGTTTCTGCAGGGCCAGTTCATCTGGCATCATTCATGACCTGCTGCTGTATCAGGGGGCGTCCACGTTCTTCAACATTGCCCTAACTGAGCAGGAGGAGGCGCTGTCTCTAGGGGCCAAACTGGTGACAACGTTATGCAAAACTATAACACTGCCACGTCTTTCAGTTGTCTTCTGTGACAACTACTTCACCAGTTTCGACTTGGTCAGGAACCTGCATGAAAACCTGGGTGTCAGGTGCATTGGCACTGTCCGACCAAACTGCATGGGTGGAGCAACCTTGAAGACGGACAAAGAGCTGATGAAGGAAGGACGTGGAGCTTTTGACTACCGGTCTGCTGAAGGACTGATTGCAGTGAAATGGTTTGACAACAAATGTGTTAACCTGCTTAGTAATGCCTGTGGGATCGCCCCTCTTTCCTCTGTCAAACGATGGAGCAAAGAGGCCAACACAAAGATTGCCATCCCGTGCCCATCACTCATCCCTGCCTACAATCAGCATATGGGAGGCATTGATCTCTCTGACATGCTGGTACACATGTATAAGACCCCAGTCAAATCAAGGCGATGGTACTTTCCCCTGTTTGGATACATTCTTGACCTCTGCATTTCAAATGCCTGGCTCATCTACAAGAGGGACTGCGGCCTCCTGAATGAAACACCGCTGCCTCTCAAAGGGTTCCGTTTGGCAGTCGCCCACACTTTGGCAAAGGTCAGCAAGCCACCATCCAAAGTTGGCCGACCACCATCGTCCTCTCCACCACACATGTCATCTCAGAAAAAAATCAAACACCCCAAGACCTTCACAGCCACAACCAGATGTACGATATGACAACTGTGGACATTTGCCAATTCACTCTGACAAGCGGGGGCGGTGCAACCTCTGTCCAAAGGGAGTATCGAGATGGAAATGCCAAAAATGCAATGTATTCCCTATGTTTGAATGCAAAACAGGGATGCTTCACAACATACCATCAGAAATAGAATGCATTCAACAGCCAACAATAAAAAAGAAGTGCTGTTGCACCCCTGACCAAAATCATTAGTGCGGTTGCACCACAGGTCAAAAGCCATTTGTGCTGTTGCACGACCACCAAAAACATTTGTACTGTTGCCATTAAGGACATGAGCAAATTCTACTCATTTGTTGAAGAAAATTAGCAATTTATTTGACTTGTTCTCAATGTTTTTTGTATGCATAAAGGTATATAATACTTTTACTATGAACAGACCTCTCAACCGTTTGGTAGAGGCCTATATCTAAAAAACTGTGGGGTCTGATTTTGGAAAAACAGTTGATTGTTGTTATTGCTATCCTAAGTGAGTAAAAAATGCAAAGAAAAATTTTTTCCATTGCTTTTTTCTTGGTGCGGACCTTAAAGGGTTAAGTGGGAGAACTTGCACACGGCTGAGTTATTGGGCAGCACGGTGGCGGAGTGGTTAGCACTGCGGCAGCACAGCAACTCATCCTTGGCCGGGGGATCCTGGGTTCGAACCCAGCCCCCGACCAACAGTGATCTGTGTGAAGTTTACATGTTCTCCCCGTGTCTGCATGGGTTTACTCCGGGATTTCTCCGGTTTCCTCCCACATGCCAAAAAACATGCAAGTTAGGTTAATTGGCATCAAAACTGGGGATTCTAAATTGTCCTTAGGTATGACTGTGAGAGTGAATGGTTGTCTGTCTCTCTGTGTTGGCCCTGTGATGGACTGGCGATCTGTCCAGGGTGTACCCTGCCTCTTGCCCAAAGATGCTGGGATAGGCTCCAGCCCCCCCACGACCCAAAAAGGATTAAGCGGAAGAAGATGAATGAACTTGCACAATTGGTGGCTGACTAAATACTTTTTTGCCCCACTGTATTAATGGATGTGGAAATCCAGTTACGAGGAGAAGAATACTTTCCTATTTAAAACATATTCAGGCAGATATAATTTTTATTCAGGAAACACATTTGGAGGGGGAGGAAGTTTTAAAACTTAAGGATGGGTGGGTCATATTTTCTATAGTTCATTCAATAGTAAACGTAAGTTTTCTCTTACAAAAACAGACAAAAGATAAAGAGGGAAGGATAATCTGTATCCAGGCACTGATAGAAGGCTACCAGATGGTGTTATGTAATATTTATGCCCCTAATATGTCAAGCCCTCAGTTTTTTCATCAGGTAAATCTGGAGGGGGATTTTAATGAAGTGATGGATCCAGTGGTTGATAGAAGTAAACTTAATGGTCCTATAATAACCCCAGTCAGAGAGGCAATTCATATGTTAATTAGAGATATGGGCCTTATAGATATATGGAGGTTGACCAATCCTAATAATAGAGAATATACTTTTTTGTCACATCGTCTTAAATCCCACTTTAGAATTGATTTTTTTTTTTTTTGATGGCATCCCCTTTTAAATAAGGTTGTAAACTGTAACATCAATACAATTGCCCTCATAGATCACGCCACAGTTGAACTGAGTATCAAGATAGACTGTGATGTTGAAAGGAAAGGAAGATGGAGAATGAATACATCTTTACTACAAGATCAAGTTTTTAAAAAAAGGTTAGAAGAGGACCTTAAGTCATTTTTTTGAGGTCAATGTGGGTAGCACAGAAGACATTTCAGTGGTGTGGGAAGCCTCCAAGGCATATGTAAGAGGGAAACTGATTGCACAAGCAGCTAAAAAAAAGAGGGAGAAGTTAAACAAAATTCAAGAATTGGAAAAAGAAATTAAATAAAAATAAAGGAAATTAAGTTATCAGAAGTTTTTTTCAGACTCAATGTATCAAGAACTTTGTAAGCTTAAATTCCAACTACATGATTTTTATAATAAGGAGGCAGAGTATGCGCTGTACCGATTAAAGTCCAGTTTTTACGAAGGGGGTGGAAAAAATAGGTAAATTGCTCACTAGGCAATTGAAAGAAAAATGTAATTCTACTAAGATTCCAATAATTGGGACTTCCGGTTATGGCGGCCACGTAGGAAGACATGTTTCACACTGCTCTGCTCCTAAAAATAAAAAGTTGGCTAAAACTCTCTTAATTGGAACAAAAACCCATCCCAGCGTTTAGGCGCGGATATGGTAAAGACCAAGGCTGGGAAATCAGGCGGAGGAAAAAGTAATTCGACAAAACAATCCAAACTAACAGACTTCCATGCTCGTGACGAAGCAGATAAATCTCCAGAGACTATGGCGGAGGATGTAGCCAGCGGCAGAGCGGGAACTGCTGAGGAGGGGACGAGTGCGGTGCTCACTGCCATCAGCTCCATGAGAGCAGACTTTTCGTTTAAATTTGATGGGATTATAGCAGCAATAGAAGGTATGAGAAAGGAAATAAGCGACTGTATGGAACGAGTATCGCAGGCGGAGCTCCGAATTTCAAGCGCTGAAGATGACGTCACCAACCTACAATCAAAGTTGCAAACACTGGAATTAAAATGGAAACGTCTGGAAGATAACGTCCTGGACTTAGAATCCCGCTTGCGACGGAATAATCTGAGGCTGGTGGGCCTGCCGGAGGGAGCGGAGGGACGGGACTCATGTTCCTTTTTGGAAAAGTGGATTCCAGAAGCGCTGAACAACGCGGATCTGCAGTCATCGGTCGTCTTAGAGAGCGCTCACCGATTCGGCCCACCGAGAGATAATAAGACACCACCGAGGACGCTGATTATGAAGTTCCTCAACTTCAGGGACAAGATGACGGTCACCAATGCGGCGCGAGCTAAAGGGGAAATTAAATACCAGGATCAACAGGTGCGGTTCTACCCAGATTTGGCCACAGGAATTCAACAATTAAGGAGGCAGTTCGACCCCGCCCGCAAAGAGCTGCGCAACCTTGGGATTTGTCACGGAGTGATTCATCCGGCAAGACTGCTGGTCACATATAAGGGCAGAACCCACATCTTTAAGACCCCTCAAGAGGCGCAGGAGCCCATTAAGCAGATCCAAGAGGAGACTGGTGGGAGCTAAGCATGAACATGATAAAGGCAGAACATTTAAGCATTTGTACAGGCATCTGATTGATCTGAAACATATAACATGTCTACAAAATACAGACTGTACTATAAAAAAAAAAAGCTATGATGTACAAAGTTGCTATAAAACTTTGAAGTTATGTTGAAAAAAACGACAGAAGAGAGTTAATGTCATTAAAAATAGTAGTAGAGTCAGGGTGATTGAGAGGAGAAAGAGAGAGTGGTCTGACTGATCCAGGTGTGGAACAGTCATTAGCTATAACGGGAGACAGAATTTTTTTGATTTTGGGGGGATTACCACGAATGTGGGGAAAGGGAATTTGTTTTTGTGTAGTTTGTAGGATGAATGTTCAACCATCCATGTTTTTGCTTCTCTGTATGAGCATGCTCATATTGCAAGGTAATCTCAAACTCCTTATTGATCATAGATCAAAGCGTTAATCTTAATTTAACTTCATGGAATTGCAGTGGTCTACAAAATCTAAAAAAAACTTAAACAAGTTATGAATAAAATAAAAGACATAGATTCAAAAATTGTATTTTTAGAAGAAACTCATCTAATAGAGGACGATGTAAAAAGAATTAGGAGCAGATGGCAAGGAAATGTGTTCACCTCATCATTTTCATCCCGAGCTAGGGGAGTTATGATTCTCATACACAAAACAGTCCCATTTCAAGTGAAAAATGTAATTGGAGACAAATTTGGAAGATATCTAATCATCCAAGGATCTTTGTTATTAGAAAATATAAATCTGGTGAACTTATACGGCCCCAATACTGATGATCAAAACTTCTTTGTTAATTTATTCCTTACTTTATCATCACTTACAGGGCAACATATTATAGCAGGGGATTTTAATTGTACATTGAATACCAGTATAGACAGATCAACAGGACTGGACTGTACGCACAATGGATGCAGGATGACCATTAATCATTTTATGACAGAATTGAGATTGCTAGATATATGGAGAGAAATGAAACCACAAGTCAAAGCCTATTCTTGTTATTCTAATACCTATAAGACATTCTCACGTACTGACTACTTTTTGATCTCTACAGAATTAAGGTCCAAGATTCAAAACTGTTTCTATGATAACATTGTGATCTCTGATCATGCACCCTGCTGTCTAATATATGTAGATAAGAAATTGACAAAGGATCCAGGTAGGTGGCATTTTCAGCATAAATGGCTTCAGGATGAGGAATTTGTTAAGTAGACAGAAAAACAGATAGATTAGTTCTTTGAAATTAATACTACACAACGGCATGTATAAGGTGGGAGGCTTTCAAAGCTTTTATTAGGGGGCATATTATTAGTTATACAGGTCTAAGAAGACTCGAGAGGAGAGAGTCCAATTGGAACGTAAAATAAAAATTCTTCAAGAAAAGGTGTATGCAGGAAGTAACCCACAGCTAGAGAACGAATTACTGATTCTGAGAGCTGAATATGACAAAAAGAAAAATCAGCGAATAGAGCTGCCTCAAGTCTTCTAAGATTGAAGCAAACTTTTTATGAACAAGGTGAAAAATCAGGAAAATTATTGGCATGGCAGATTAAACAATTAGAATTTAAAACACCAATTACCAGTATTATAAGTAACGGACAGGTAGTTATAGATCCTTTAGAAATTAATAGTGCCTTTAGAGATTATTATGAAAAACTATATGATACAAAAAATGAAACTGACTTAACAAAACTAAATGGGTTTTTGAGTGGATTATCTATACCGTATATTCCAAATGAAAACTGGGAGATACTGGAGTCTAAAATTAGTCAAGAAGAAGTTGGGCTAGCCATTGATAATATGAAATCAGGAAAAAGAGCAGGACCAGATGGTCTTCCAGTTGACCTCTATAAAAAATTTAAGAATAAATTAATAAAACCACTTTTGGAAATGATTTTAGAAGCATATCAAAATGGAAATTTACCACCATACATGAATAATGCCTTAATTATACTGTTGCCAAAACCAGGTAAACCCCCTAATAAATGTGAAAACATGAGACCAATAAGCCTATTAAATGCTGATCTTAAGATAATCTGTAAAATTTTAGCAAGACGACTACAAGAAATATTACCAAATATTATTAACCGAGATCAGAATGGCTTTATAATGGGAAGACAAGGCTTCCATAATGTAAGAAGACTATTTAATATTATTTATTCTAATAAAGAAGCACCAGATACAGCTCTCCTATCACTGGATGCCGAAAAGGCCTTTGATAGGGTCGAATGGCCCTATCTTTTTGAAGTCCTACAAAGGTTTGGACTTGGAAATAATTTCATAAAATGGGTCCAGATAATATACAATAATGCTACAGCAGAAATCCTAACAAACAGCAATATCTCAAAATCAATAAAAATCAATAGAGGATGTTGACAAGGCTGTCCACTTTCACCTTTATTGTTTACTATGGCAATTGAACCTTTAGCGATGGCAGTACGTTTACATCCACAAATATATGGAATTAAAGTAGGACCAACAGAACATAAAATCTCCCTGTATGCCGATGACATAATTTTGTTTATGTTGAATTTTAAAAAAATCAATTCCGACCTTGTTAAATTTAATAAAGAACTTTGGGGAAATATCAGGATATAAAATAAATAAAACTAAATCTTCAATATTAATGCTAAATGAGACCCAGAGAAATCACCCAGCTCCAGAGGTAAATCAATTCAATGTTGTAAATCAGTTTAAATATTTAGGAATTCAAATTTTCCCTAAGCTAGAATCAGTCGCCAGTGCCAACTACGAAGCCTTAATGACAGATATTAATGAGTTACTTCAGAGATGGTTGTCACTACCAATGTCGATGATCGGGAGAATTAATATACTTAAAAGTAATATCTTACCCAAAATACTTTATTTATTTCAATATATTCCTTTACCACCACCTTCAGATCTATTCTCAAGAATTAAAAAAAAGTTAGTGGAATTTATATAGAACAATAGGAAGGCTAGATTACGTTTGTCCTTACTATATTTACCATTTGATCGTGGAGGTCTGAAATGTCCAAACTTTATGTTGTATTACTGGTCAGCACAACTGAGGTCTATGACACATTATTTTTCATCAAATGATCCTCCTCACTGGACTGAAATGGAATCATACAACTTACCTTTACCTCTTCCCTTATTCATATACTCAGACTCGGCTAAAAAATTACAGAAACAAGTTAAAAATCCAATTGTAAAGCACATGATCAAAATATGGTGTGAAACCAAAAAATATTTAAAAGAACCACACATACTGTCACAATTTAGCCCAATATGGGGTAATCAATATTTTACACCAGGGAGAGCGGATGCTGTATTTAAAGTATGGAATTTAAAAGGGATTCAAAAGATTCAAGACTTATATTTGTCACGCTCAGTTAATATAATGTCTTTTGAAGAACTGAGGATTAAATTCAATCTTAATAGAACACATTTTTTTAAGTATCTTCAGCTTAGAAATTTTATTCGATCAAATCAAAATAATGTTCTCACCCGACCTACTTATTCATCCTTGGAAAAAATTTTGACGAAAGATGGTAAGAGAAAGGGTATTATTTCAGAGTTTTACAACTCATTGACACTATTCAAGTGAAAACTCACAGAAAAGACTGAATTATTGGAAAGAAGACCTGCAAACTGAAATTTCAGAGGAACAATGGAAAATGGCTTGTGCAGAAGCTCAAACCAAATCAATAAATGTACGTCTTAAATTGATACATTTTAAATGGTTAATGCGGATGTATGTTACACCAGTGGAGTTAAATAAATATAACAAAAACATACCAGATACATGCACAAAATGTATGAAAAGTAAAGGAACCCTATTTCACTGTTTATGGGAATGTAGAAAAATCAGAATGTTTTGGGAAGAGGTGAAGGTAACAATTGAAAAAATAATTTCAAAACAATTCACATTGAACCCTAAACTGTTTTTGTTGGGTCTGTATCCAGAAAAACATAACTTTAATAAGAGTGAAAGAGCATTCATAGACCTCGGTTTGCTTAATGCCAAAAAATGTATTGCACTACTGTGAAAAAAGACTCATAGACCAGATGTGACTCAGTGGTTAAGACAGATGTTAACAAACCTTCCACTAGAAAGAATAACATACATACTGAAATCAAAGGAAAAAGTGTTTGAGAATATATGGAGACCTTTCATTGATTATGTACAGAAATTAAACATAACTTCTGAAGAAGAAGGTGAATGACGTGTGGACCTTGCAAATTCCAAATTGGTGAATGTATATGTATTCTTATGTAATAGATTACCTAGACTAAACAGAGGAGCATTGTTGTTGACTTGCCTTTGTTAATGGTTGTTGGTGTTTTTGGTACATTTTTTTTTTGTAGTTAGTGATTTTTTTTTATTATTTTTAAATTACCTTAGTGTTGGTGTTTGATTGTTTGTGCCATGTTTGTAAAAAAAAGGTTCAATAAAAAAATATTGTGGAAAAAAAAGATTCCAATAATTAAACAGGGGGATGAACTTATTTCATCCAGTAAAAATATTAACAAGGTTTTTTTTTTTAAATCGGTACTATAAAAAAAATTTGTACAGTTCAACTGTATTTCTAAATGTAGAGCAGGAGGAATTAATGAAGTTTTTGTCTACCGTAGAGACACCTAAGTTGCAGGCTGAGATGGCTGAAGGGTTGGGATCCCCAATCACGAAGAAGGAGATAATGGCAATTTTGCATATGAAGAATGGGAAATCACATGGAAATGATGGCCTTCCAGTAGAATACTATAAGGAATTCATAGATGTGTATGAAGAAATATTTTTCAAAGGAAGGTTGCCTCCAACATTTAATGAGGCTTTGATAACGCTAATTCCTAAAGTGGATCAGGACGTAACTGATCCCTCAAACTATAGACCTGTAAGTTTGCCAAATGTGGATTGTAAAATACTGACAAAAAATTTAGCTTTAAGGTTACAGAAGGTATTACCAAGTATTACTCATCCTAACCAAGTGGGTTTTGTGAAAAATAGATCATCTTCTGATAACATAAGAACACTACTACATCTGATATGGCAGAGTCAATCAAAAGATGTCCCTATAGCTGCTGTTTCTTTAGACGCTGAGAAGGCTTTTGATAAGGTGGAATGGGAATTTCTTTTTTCAGTTTTGTCACACTTTGGAATAGGACCTGGTTTTATTAAATGGGTGAGAGTGTGGGCTATATTAATCATATATCCCATAACCTACATATGTTGAAGCATGTGGAAATGTTTGGTAATTACATATGTAAAGCAACTTCACACCTCTGAAAGGACAAAGGCTCTCACCCGCCAAGTGAAGAACAAAGACGTTCCCAGACACTGCGGTGGAGACCGGAGGAGCTACCCTCACCCCCTGGGCGAGGAGAGGAAATACCAAGACAATGGGGGGATTAAGATAATGAGGGATGTCAGCCTTTGTTATGCATGTCTTTTGTTATGTGCAAGTATAAAGTCAGTGAGCCGGAGATATTCGGTCTCTTTTCCTTCTGCTACCTCTGCACTAGATGAGACTTGTTAGGAGAGCTGATAATTAAACTTTGGTTTATATATCAAATCGCCTCATCATTTCAAGCTCTTCTACACTGGTGACCCCTGACGCGAGTATGGACCTGAGGCGTTCCCCCGCAATCGACTCATCCGTGGCGACCCAGGCAGACGCCAGTGACCACGCAGACGGGGGAATAGATGGACGACTTTCCCCCCCGGCAGAAGGGATTGAGAGGGCTCAACCGAGCACCAGCACCGCTGTGAGAGCCGAAGCAAGGCACTCTCACCCTGCGGACACAGCAGTGATGGTATACACGAATGCCGTCGCTGTCAAGCTGCCAGACTTCTGGCAAGAAGACCCCGCCTCGTGGTTTCAGCAAGCTGAAGCCCAGTTTGCACTGGCGGGCATCACGGCTGACGATACGAAATTCTATCATATCGTCTCCCAACTCGACGCCGCCACTTCGAGGTGTGTGTGGAGCATGAGCCGGCGGCCGCCAGCCCAAGACAAATATGAAATACTGAAAGCAACCATCGTGGCAAATTACGTCCCCTCAGCTGAAGAGAGAGCTGAGAAAATCCTGGCGGTCTACGGCCACAGAGGGTGCAAACCTAAAGCCCTCATGGAGGATTTGCTGCAGCTTAAAGAAGAGGACAACGACAACTTCCTCCTCCAATTCATATTCTTCAGCACGCTGCCGCCACACATGAGAGGGACACTCGCCAACATGAGCACAGCACCCAGCAAGACTTCCGCATGCTCGCCAACGAAGCTCAACGGCTCGTCAACGCCTGCAAGGAGCAGACATCCACAGCAGCATCCGCAGACCTCAACGCTGATGCCCAGAACCACGAAGAGCCACAACCCACTGAGCAGATCCAGCCCGCGGTGACAGCGACACGGCCAAAACGTAACAGACGGAGCGACATCTGTTATTATCACCACCGTTTCCCCGACAAGGCTCACAAATGTGTTCCCCCCTGCAAATTTAAACGCCAAAGCCGAGAGCCGTTAACGGCAGCGGTTCTCGGCGAGAAGAATAAGCTGTTGTATGTGACGGATGGACACACCGGCAAGCAGTTCCTCATCGACACAGGAGCTCAGCTGAGTTTCGTCACGCCCTTCCACGCAGATCGAGCCATGGGCACCCGGGGCAACGGAGCGGTGGCAGCCAACGGCTCTAACATAGACACTTTCGGCGAAAAGAGCCTGCACCTCCACATCCACGGCCGCAACTACAGATGGACATTTGTTGTAGCGGCGGTGAGTTTTAACTTGTTAGGCGCATATTTTTTGTGTGCACATGGGTTATTAGTGGATCTAGCAAATAGGCGCTTGGTTAATGCACTGTCCTTTGCTTCTATTCCATGCTCAGCTCAAGTTTCTCCACCACCTGTGCAGGCTAACGTCACCACGGCATGAGGTAAGTTTGAGCAACTCCTCACCCAATTTCCAGCACTCACAATTCCCAAATTCTAAGCCACTGTGGCTAAACACGGGGTTGAACACTTTATTCCCACAACGGGCCCACCCGTATTTGCCAAAGCTCGCCGCTTAGACGCGGCCAAACTCACCATAGCTCGGGATGAGTTTACTACCCTTGAAAAATTAGGCATCGTTAGATGCTCGAAGAGCCCTTGGGCCTCACCACTTCACATGGTTCCGAAATCCGACGGTTCTTGGAGACCGTGCGGAGATTACCGCAGATTAAACAATGCTACAGCGCATGACCGCTACCCAATTCCTCACATTCAAGATTTTTCACTACATCTGGCAGGTGCGCGCATTTTTTCAAAAATAGACTTAGTCCGCGGTTATCATCAAGTCCCAGTCCGAGCGGAGGACATTCCTAAAACAGCGGTAATAACCCCTTTCGGCCTTTTTGAATTTCTGCGAATGCCTTTCGGCCTCAAAGGCGCCGCTCAAACTTTTCAACGAATGATGGACGCGGTCTTACGCGACCTTCCTTTTGTCTTCGTCTACCTCGACGACATGCTGGTAGCCAGCTCGTCTGAGGAAGAACACGAGCAGCACCTCACTACGGTTTTTCAGAGACTAGAAGAGCACGGGCTAATAATCAATCCAGCCAAATGCAAATTCGGCGTGTCACAAATTGATTTTTTAGGACACAGAGTTTCTCCGAAAGGGGCAGTTCCACTTCCAGACAAAGTTCACGCGATAAAAAGTTTCCCACGGCCACAGACGGTCAAATCGCTACAAGAATTTTTAGGAATGGTTAATTTTTACAACCGTTTCCTCCCCCACGCAGCTCAGCTCATGCAGCCCCTATATGACGCGCTCAAAAAAAAGAAAGCTTCCAACGCGGTCGAATGGACCCCGGAGCGCGAACACGCCTTCGCGGAAGTAAAGAGCGCTCTAGCCAACGCCACATTGTTAGTTCACCCAGATCCCTCGGCCCGCATCGCGCTAACCACAGACGCTTCGGACCTGGCTATAGGGGCAGTTGTAGAACAACATGTCAGCGGGATCTGGCAACCTTTAGCATTCTTTAGCAAATTGCTAAACCAAACTGAGCGTAAATACAGCACTTTTGACAGGGAGCTGCTAGCGCTTCATTTATCCATCCGCCACTTCCAGTTCTGGTTAGAAGGGCGGAGTTTCACGGCTTTTGTAGACCATAAACCGCTCACCTTTGCTATGGCTAAAATTTCAGAACCATGGTCAGGCAGGCAACAAAGACAGCTGGCTGCAATTTCAGAGTTCACCACAGACATTCGACACGTGGCAGGCAAACTTAACGTGGTAGCAGACTGCCTCTCTCGCGCTGTGACATCACCAGAGCGCGAGGAGACAGATTATACTGCCTCAGCAGCACAACTCTTCACTAACGCAGACACATACGCAGCACCTATCCATGCAGGGATAGATTATGCAGCCATGGCAGAGGAACAAAGCAGTGACGCGGACGTGCGTGCACTCCTGTCTGGACCAACAGGGTTAAGGCTGGAGAAAAAGGATTTACGCGACGGCGTGCCCCCCCTAATATGCGATGTTTCAACCGGCCGACCTCGCCCGTTAGTACCAGCTACATGGCGCCGCCGTATTTTCGACGCAATTCACTCCCTCGCGCACCCAGGTGTGCGCGCCTCGGTTAAAATGGTCGCCGAAAAGTTTGTGTGGCCAGGCCTGCGCAAAAACGTAAAAGAATGGGCAAAAACTTGCATTTCTTGCCAGCGCGCCAAAATACACAGACACACAAAAGCCCCTCTGGAGCCTTTTCCAATCCCTGCTAGAAGGTTCGACCACGTTCATGTCGACCTCGTGGGGCCACTACCTTCCTCCCAAGGTTTCACACACCTGCTAACAATGTTAGACCGCACCACACGCTGGCCAGAGGCAGTCCCTCTAGCGGCAACCACAGCGAAGGAAGTCGCTCGCGTCTTTTTGACAAACTGGGTAGCACGTTTCGGCGTCCCATCGGACATCACGGCCGATAGGGGGCCTCAATTTGTCTCAGAGCTTTGGTCAGCCATGTCCAGCAGCTTAGGGGCAACAATTCACCGCACCACCGCTTATCACCCTCAGGCTAATGGGTTATGCGAGCGTTTTCACTGGTCTTTAAAGGCTGCCCTCAGAGCCTCACTAACGGATACAAATTGGATAAATAAACTTCCCTGGGTTTTATTGGGGTTGCGTGCTGCGCCTAAAGAGGATCTAGACGCCTCTCCGGCAGAATTAGTTTTTGCACAGCCTCTCAGGCTCCCAGGTGAATTTTTACCAGAGAACCCAGAGCCAGGGCATCTTCCAGTCCCAAGGTTTTTAGGCAGCAACGGACCGGACTCTCTCCCCGGTCCAGCTCATCACTCCTTTCCACGGGTTTTTGTCCCTCAAGCTTTAAAAAACGCTGAGTTCGTTTTTGTTAGGCATGAAGCTTTAAAACCAACTTTCCGCCCAGCATACGATGGGCCATTCAGAGTGCTGGAACATGGTGATAAACACTTTGTGCTTGATTTTGGGGATAGAAAAGAAACAGTCAGCTTTGACAGACTTAAACCTGCCTTCTTGTTGAAAGACGAGCCTGCACAGTTGGCGAGAGCACCTCGGCGGGGTAGACCCCCCAAGAGAAAAGACTCAGCCCCCCTGCAGGGAACAATTAACCACTCTCCTTCCCACGCTGCAGATTCCTCACAAGAAGGTCCCAGCAGGACGCCTAAACAAACCCACAGCAGTTTTGGGAGAAGATTAAAACCCAGACAGCACAGGGACTGATGCAAACTACTCCACAATTGTTCACTAATTGTGCTGCAACAGTTTAGGACTGACTTATGATTTTACTATGCTGTGATGATTACCACTGAACTCTCTTAGGGGCATGGCTGCTGGAAAGTTTCTTCTGTGGCAATTGATGTAACACTTAGTATGTCATAGTAATTATCTTAGACTGTGAACCTTTCTATTGTCCTTTCTTAGTCGTTTGGGGGGGGGCTGTGGGCTATATTAATCATATATTCCATAACCTACATATGTTGAAGCATGTGGAAATGTTTGGTAATTACATATGTAAAGCAACTTCACACCTCTGAAAGGACAAAGGCTCTCAACCGCCAAGTGAAGAACAAAGACGTTCCCAGACACTGCGGTGGAGACCGGAGGAGCTACCCTCACCCCCTGGGCGAGGAGAGGAAATACCAAGACAATGGGGGTATTAAGATAATGAGGGATGTCAGCCTTTGTTATGCATGTCTTTTGTTATGTGCAAGTATAAAGTCAGTGAGCCGGAGATATTCGGTCTCTTTTCCTTCTGCTACCTCTGCACTAGATGAGACTTGTTAGGAGAGCTGATAATTAAACTTTGGTTTATATATCAAATCGCCTCATCATTTCAAGCTCTTCTACAGAGAGCATTGTTTAAAGAGCCGAAAGCCGCAGTAATGACAAATGGAGTAACATCTTCCTTTTTTACGCTTTCTAGAGGGACACGACAAGGCTGTTCTTTAAGCCCTCTGCTGTTTATAATTTTTTGGGAAGTATTAGCAATAGCCATTAGGACTAATCCACATATTCAAGGGGTTGAGGGAGGTGGTACAGAATATAAACTACTGCTTTATGCAGATGATATTTTGGCTACAATAACAAACCCATTGACCTCTCTTTAATGGACACTATACAATCTTTTTCAAAATTATCAGGTTAAACAATTAACTGGAATACGTCAGAGGCTATGCCAATTTCAAGAAGTTGTTCCTCTAATATGTTAAAGAAAATTAACTTCAAGTGGATTCCAGAAGGAATGAAGCATCTAGGGATAAAACTGAGTCAGGACTTGGAGGGGATCTCTCATTTAAATTTTAATCCTTTGTTGCAAAAAATGAAAATAAACTTAAGTGGGAAAAGATTAAACTTAGCCTATGGGGCAAAATAAATATTATAAAGATGGTGATAGCCCCTCAGTTTAACTATATTGTCACAATGTTATCAATTAAAATACCAGACATAATTTTTCAAAACTGGGGATTCTAAATTGTCCTTAGGTATGAGTGTGAGAGTGAATGGTTGTCTGTCTCTCTGTGTTGGCCCTGCGATGGACTGGCGATCTGTCCAGGGTGTACCCTGCCTCTCGCCCAAAGATGCTGGGATAGGCTCCAGCCCCCCCGCAACCCGAAAAGGATTAAGCGGAAGAAGATGAATGAATGAATGAATGAAAACATGGTTAAACATTTTTTGTGGGAGGGGAAAAGACCAAGAATTAGGTCAAGTAAGTTGTATGCTCCTAAGGAGAAAGGTGGGCTAGGCCTGCCCAATCCTAGATTGTATTTTTTTTTTTTTTTTTCCGGTTCCGGTTCCGCCGGACCGGCGGCGCCACACGAGTCGGCTGCCTGTTGCAACAGCCTTTTTTTTAATCTTCCTTCTTCTTTCTACACCTTTCACTCTGTATATATATCACGGACGCACGGATCACCCCGGGGGTCTCCCGGGTCGGCGGACGGAGCCACGGTTTGCAGCGGGAGACGTTACAGCGGGGAGGAGCTAGTGCTAGCTAGCACTTGGCCGCCGCCCGGTGCTAATGGGAAACTCGACATACCGGGAGCTGTAGCGAAAATGACGCGGGTACCGGGCTGGAGTTTAGGCGGCGTGAAAGAAATATAAGACAGAATAATAAAGAGCGATGGCAAGAACCAAGCAGACCGCCCGTAAAATCTACTGGAGGAAGAAGCCCCCCCCCAGGAGACAGCTAGCCACCAGGGCTGCTCGGAGAGGCGCTCCGGCCACCGGCAGAGTGAAGAGGCCTCGCCGTCACAGGCCCGTGGCTCTGAGAGAGATCTGTCGCTGCCAGAAATCCACGGAGCTGCTCATCCGTAAGCTGCCCATCCAGCGCCTGGTGAGGGAGATCGCTCAGGACTTCAAGACCGTCCTGCGTTTCCTGAGCTTCGCCGTCATGGCTCTGCAGGAGACCAGCGAGGCCCACCTGGTGGTCTCTTCTTCGCTAAGGGGGTCACCATCATGCCCAAAGACTTCCAGCTGGCCCGCTGCATCCGCGGAGAGAGAGCTTAGACTTTCTGCTGCACATTCACCAGCCATAATGCTCTGCACTGTGTGTCTCTATATACGTATATACATTTATAGTAATATGGACATATGTTTACTAGATGTTGTTTTTTCTTGCCTTCTGA
Organism: Pholidichthys leucotaenia; assembly: GCA_020510985.1. Taxonomy (NCBI): domain Eukaryota; kingdom Metazoa; phylum Chordata; class Actinopteri; order Cichliformes; family Pholidichthyidae; genus Pholidichthys; species Pholidichthys leucotaenia. Next base: position 213,040,481 of record CM035846.1, on the reverse strand, counting down.
TTGTTGCTCTGAGTGTTGCTATCCCTATGCTGTTGCAATCCTGGAATTTCCCCATTGTGGGACTAATAAAGGCTTATCTTATCTTGTATTGTTTATCATTTGAATTAGCTAAACTGGCAAAACACTGGAAGTCTGTGGACACAACGGGTTGGGTAAATATAGAGTTAGATCTGTGTTCCCCATTCAGTGTCTTTGATATGTTCTCTCAAATTCCAGGAAATATTAAAAAAAATCCCATCCTTAGTCATGCAAGAGATGTCTGGGATAAATGTCATAGAATGTAGTATAAGTTGTCAGTGTATGTTCAGAAGTATTCATCATTGTGGAATAATCCTGCAATCCGCATTGGGAAGACTACTTTATACTGGGAGCAGTGGTGTTCCAGTGGCATATGTATTATCGGAGTTCTATATAGTGACGGAATATTCTTATCTTATGAAAATGTAATTCACCAATATGGCTTAGCGGGCAAAGGTCAATTTTGGAAATACTTACAGATAAGAAACTGTGTGATACCTGTCTTCAAAAAGGTTGATAACAGTTTTATCTCCTTTTTTGACCTGCCACTGAAGCACCGCACAGCTTCACAGTTCTATAAAATTACTAATAACTTTATAATTAATGATTGTATAAATATGAAAAGGCTTTGGCAGAAAGATTTAGGAGAGGAAATTGATGATGACAGATGGTGTAGAATTGTGGAAGAATGTGGAAAAATTGTGAAAGAAACTACAGGGAAGTTTACTCAGTATAAAATATTGTATAGGTATTACCATACCCCATTGAGATTGTACAGAATGAAACTGGCAAAAAATAATTTATGTTGGAAATGTCAGACGACAATAGGAACATTTTTGCACCGTCTTTGGGATTGTTCTCGGATAAGGCCATTATGGGTTAGAATATTATCAATTATGTCTGGATAGTATGGTTCAAGAATTCCTATGACTCCTGCTCTTTGTTTGCTGGGGGACAGCTCGCAAATGTCAAATATTTCAAAATTGGATTTTTCAGTTATGGTCGGTTTAATCACGGCATCAAGGATTACATTGAGACACTGGAGAACAACGGAAGTTCCAACAGTGAGAGAATGGACAGATGCGATGGTGGAGACAGCATCATATGAACGGATGCTCAGTAGACTGAAGGGAGAGATGGGGGACGAGACCTCAGCATGGGATCGTCTTTGGATATATATGAAAACAACCTCTGACTAGTGGTTTAGGATAAATTTTAACGACTTGCCAAGAAACAACCATGTCCTAGTTTATAGATCAGTATTTTGTATATTCACCATATGTATGACAAGCTGTCTAATATTTTTTTTTCTTTTATGCACCATGTACAGGGCCTTCCAAAGAAAACTTAATAAAAACTTAAATTAAAAAAAGGGATATTTTAATATTAATTGATGCTCTAAAGCATTCAAATGAAACAATGAGCCTGTCATTGATAAAGTACACTACAGTCAAAGGGGAATTACGGTTTTACATGTTGTTCTTCTGACAGGCAATCATCAGCCCCAAAAAGATGCTTGTATATTCATGCATAAAATTTTGAAGCCCAAAATAATTTAGAAAAGATCAAGTAAAGTTGAAGTATAAAACATTTAGCAATTCAATTGTAAGTGTGCTCAGTCAGTGTTCAAAAGCAAATGAAATGTAATGGAAAAATTAAATGACTTGGTGCTTAGTGTGACAGCACTTGACATAAGTATACTACTCCATGATTATCTGTCAGTCTGAGTTTACAACTGACTGAGGGCCCACTCGGCCCATGCAGCTTCAATGGCCGTCCTGCTCTCAAATTTTTTAGCTGCTGCTTGCTGGGTCAAAAGGGTTTTTTTTGTTTGTTTTTTTTTTTTAAATACCACTTGTAAACTGATACTTTGCTTTGCATCACCTGGAAGTGCCCTTTATTTATAAGTTGTGCAGTCTCAGACACCACATCAGAGTACAACAAAATAAAAACTTCAACTTTACAGTCTTTTTCTGGTAGGGCTCTCACACACAACTACTATGTTGTAAAACGATTAACGGGAGGAGCGTTTGCACTAATCATATGTGACACACACTCGTACGCATGTGTGTGCTAATGGATGGAAAGCTGGGCTGGACTGAAACAAGTTGTTTATTACATTATATTGTTAATATATGATTTTAAATTTGAATATCAGGCCTTAGTGTGGTACGTTACAAAGAAATAATTTTTTTTTTTTTTTGTTACTTATTTGTACCTATAGGTAGATTTGTTTTGCAGTCTGGTGACAAGCCACCAGCTGCCGGTCGCTGCGTGCGCAAGCGCCCCGTATCCCTAACATGCATGTTTTTGGCGTGTGGGAGGAAACCGGAGAAATCCCGGAGTAAACCCACGCAACACGGGGAGAACATGCAAACTCCACACAGATCACTGTTGGTCGGGGGCTGGGATCGAACCCACGATCCCCGCACTCCCCTGGCCAAGGGTAAAACTGTGCTGCCACAGTGCTAACCACTGCGCCACCGTGCAGCCGAGTGGGGTGGCGAGTGGGGTGTGGGGTGGCAACATCCCTAATGAGGATTAGGGATGTTAATGATTAACTGACTTTCGATTAATTGTCAATAAGAATTTAGGTGACTAAATTAAATTAGTTGTCAATTGATAACTCAGCAGTCTTTTTCAATGGGAGCTTATTTTATGAAATGTAGTGGCTTCGCCGTCCAGGCGGGGGCACACGCAATCACCCATTGCCGCATTTCAACCGAAAAAGCAGAAGATGACGCTAAGCCCTTCCGGGTTACGTCGCAGAGCCACCACTGATCTGTACAGAAAATACTCTACAGAGATCAATGAGAGCCACAAGTTCCAATGGCACATTCCAATGTCCACCCGTTAAATCAACAGGGCGTAGAAACGGACTGCAGCAGGCTACATAAGCGCAAAAACATGGTTTACCGGCAGGTCGCACCAAAACAAACTCGCCCCAGCCAGCTACAGCTGCCCCATAACCTGTTCATGCCTTGACAAGCTCGCTCCACAGGAAGCCCACTCCACTGCAATCTCTTTGTGTTTTAACACTTCCCTATTGGGAAACTGGAATTTTTTTGTGCACAGACTACATTTTTTCAGCAAAGTGAACCTGTTAAAATGGGTCTGGTAAGGATAATTACATGGAAGCGATCATGGAGAAAAGGCTTAATTAGATCACTCAGGTCAGCTGCAGTGCACAGTGTCAGTAGGGGCGGACAGCATGTGGGGCGAGTTCGGCATGGTGCCTGCTCGATCAGGAGCATCCTGGTTGAGGAGATTGTGGCGCGAGCACCCATTGGGGCGAGATGACGGTAAACAAAAATATATCTCCGCTGTCTCCCTTCAACCTGCCGCTAGACAGAAAAGCAGACCAGACTCAAGCTGCCACTGAGGTAACAAACAACAGCGTGAGCCCAGATCGTTCTGAGTTTGCCTGGGTACTGTGATAATGTTTAACATGCAACAGATAAAGGAGCTCACAATTTATTTTCCTGTTAAAACAGTCTACCAGTGCATCACAGTAAATTAGAACATGAAAGTTTTTTAAAAAATACAACTAAAGATAAATTTATGATGTTGGTAGTAGTTTTTAAAATAAATAAAAAAATCATGACATTTGTAATTTACTGAGATGTACAGTGGGGCAAAAAAGTATTTAGTCAGCCACCAATTGTGCAAGTTCTCCCTCTTAAAAGATGAGAGAGGTCTCCAATTTTCATCATAGGTACACCTCAACTATGAGAGACAAAATGAGAAAAAAAATCCAGAAAATCACATTGTTTGATTTTTAAAGAATTTATTTGCAAATTATGGTGGAAAATAAGTATTTGGTCACCTACAAACAAGCAAGATTTCTGGCTCTCACAGACCTGTAACTTCTTCTTTAAGAGGCTCCTCTGTCCTCCACTTGTTACCTGTATTAATGGCACCTGTTTGAACTCGTTATCAGTATAAAAGACACCTGTCTACAACCTCAAACAGTCAGACTCCAAACTCCACTATGGCCAAGACCAAAGAGCTGTCAAAGGACACCAGAAACAAAATTGTACACCTGCACCAGGCTGGGAAGACTGAATTTGCAATAGGTAAGCAGCTTGGTGTGAAGAAATCAACTGTGGGAGCAATTATTAGAAAATGGAAGACATACAAGACCACTGATAATCTCCCTCGATCTGCGGCTCCACGCAAGATCTCACCCCGTGGGGTCAAAATGATCACGAGAACGGTGAGCAAAAATCCCAGAACCACATGGGGGGACCTAGTGAATGACCTGCAGAGAGCTGGGACCAAAGTAACTAAAGGGCCTTTTCCACTAGCACGCTTTAGCGCGACACGGGACGGCTCAGCACGCTTTGTACGCTTTTCCACAAGCCCCAACACGGTTTAACAGACGTGATTCTCAGCCCCGCTGAAGGGCAGGGTACAGCAGTGCTGAGCTGTGCCGTGTTGTGATGTTAACAGACTGGTCGCCGCTGATTGGTCAGGTCGTAACCGCCCCTCTCCTCCTCCTCATCTACCAAATCTTCACGACCTTCTCAATAAAGTTTTTGAAAAAAAAAAAAAAAAAAAGAAGAATCTTCACGACCTACTCAGCACGCAACCACTGTTGGCGGTTCCTTTTCAGTGTATTGCTGTGCTATTTTCATTTATTCTCTATCAAAAATGGCTTCGCGTAATAAGGGTGTTCCATGGAGCAGTAAGGAGCTGCAGTGTCTGCTCACTGCATTGTCAGACGAACGTATTCAGCGCAAGTTAGACGGAGCCGCCCGGAATGAAAAAATATACCGGGAGGTCTCGACATCGGAGTCCTTTAACGGTGAGTTTTAATTTTTTTTTTATTGTGCGTTTTTTCGCAAATATATTCGGTAAGACGCTCAGTTTATTTATGCAATAAAAAAGCTGTTCATTTGTGGATGGATCACTGCTTTATTGCAGCACAATGCGGACTAAAGCTTTTATTGTAATTATTCATGTGAACAATACGCTGAAATAAGCTTATGTATTCTTGTTAAAAACGATTGTCTTTTCTGTATATATTTCGTGCTGTATTTTATTGTGTGCATTTTCCTTGTAGAATCATCCCACGCGTCCGCCGCGACAGCCCGTCCGGATTATTCAACCGAGCCTTCCTGACCCACAGCTGGCAGAGACGCCTTCATTCAACCGAGCCTCAGCACTCAGTGGTCGGCGTGTATAAAATGTCGATTAACCTTCATGTTGTGTTGCAAAGTTTTTTTTTATTTTAATATTTTGTATATAATAAAATGGAATTGTTTTGGCAAGTGTGGTTTGTCTGTTATAACACTGAATTATAAAACAGTATAATTACATAGAAATTCCATTGCCTAGTCTGATCAAAATGATACTGAGGGTCAACCATTGTAAAGTTTATGTAATTTTTAACTAGACCAAAAAAGAAATCTTTTTGTACGCTTTCTGTTCTTTTTATTGAAATATCATAAAAAATTAGCACCAAGTCAAAGGTACAAGTATATGTAAATTGAATGTTCTATCGGCATTCCAAATTCAGAGATTTACAATACTTTAGAAGGAGTGTAGCATCATCTAAACGGAAAATAATAATACTGTTGTTCCAAACGTTGACCTGAAGGTGAAAAACATGAATTTTTTTAATTCAGTACATCCAAAATGCCCTACGATGTGGTGTAGTCCAGAGTGCCACCGTCTCATTATTTAATACGAATAAAAACAAGTTTCAGCTCATTATTTCTAGGTCATTTGGCAGTTAATTCAAAACAAAAGTGACTTGTGTTGTTGCAGCTTAATTATGAGATAAAATTAATTGTGAGATAAAACCACAGAGCGTGCAAGGCAATAATCCTTGGATCCTCCATTTTTTGTCTGGTGTAAATAAGGACTCAGTCCAGTGCATAACATCAGGGGAGTGTGGCCCCGCCTCGCTGAGAATCTGCTGCTGCCCCGCAACACTGTGCTAATGGAGACAGAAGCGTTCCGAGCTGTACTGAAGTGAATCGAGCCGTACCGAGGTGTGCTGGGCTAGTGGAAAACAGGCTAAAGGCTACCATCAGTAACACACTACGCCGCCAGGGACTCAAATCCTGCAGTGCCAGACGACGTGTCCCCCTGCTTAAGCCAGTACATGTCCAGGCCTGTCTGAAGTTTGCTAGAGAGCATTTGAATGATCCAGAAGAGGATTGGGAGAATGTCAGATGGTCAGATGAAACCAAAATAGAACTTTTTGGTAAAAACTCAACTTGTCATGTTTGGAGGAGAAAGAATGCTGAGCTGCATCCAAAGAACACCATACCTACTGTGAAGCATGGGGGCGGAAACATCATGCTTTGGGGCTGTTTTTCTGCAAAGGGACCAGGACGACTGATCCGTGTAAAGGAAAGAATGAATGGGGCCATGTATCGTGAGATTTTGAGTGAAAACCTCCTTCCATCAGCAAGGGCACTGAAGATGAAACGTGGCTGGGTCTTTCAGCATGACAGTGATCTCCAACACACCGCCCGGGCAATGAAGGAGTGGCTTCGTAAGAAGCATTTCAAGGTCCTGGAGTGGCCTAGCCGGTCTCCAGATCTCAACCCCATAGAAACTCTTTGGAGGGAGTTGAAAGTCCACGTTGCCCAGCAACAGCCCCAAAACATCACTGCTCTAGAGGAGATCTGCATGGAGGAATGGGCCAAAATACCAGCAACAGTGTGTGAAAACCTTGTGAAGACTTACAGAAAACATTTGACCTATGTCATTGCCAACAAAGGGTATATAACAAAGTATTGAGATGAACTTTTGTTATTGACCAAATACTTATTTTCCACCATAATTTGCAAATAAATTCTTTAAAAATCCTTCAATGTGATTTTCTGGATTTTTTTTTCCTCATTTTGTCTCTCATAGTTGAGGTATACCTATGATGAAAATTGGAGCCCTCTCTCATCTTTTAAGTGGGAGAACTTGCACAATTGGTGGCTGACTAAATACTTTTTTACCCCACTGTACTAACACATAGTACACACTATACAGTGCAGAATTTGTTAAACTACAAAAAAAGCCATTGTTTGTAGTAAAAAAAAAAAAATCCAAATGGTACAATAAATCATTAAGGAATATAATGTTCATGTTTTATTCAGTATATGAAAAAACAGCAACTTTTTAGATATTAAAGATAGACCATATTGTACTGAGGGAAATTCAGATTCTCAGGAAAAATGCCACTTATCAATTAATCGAGTAATCAATTAATTAATTGATAACTTGCATCCCTAATGGGGATTATATCACTCATGACCCCATGGAGATCATCTTTTGAAATAAGAATTTTAAAAAATTAAATGAGTTATCATGGCATAAATTTAATAATGATACTTGACTAGTTAAGCCGAGAATGAAAATCACATCATACCAAACCCCTGATGTAACATGACTGCTATTCTTTAGGTTCATCTAAAAAAAAGAGAAAATAGTTAATAGAAAAATCTTCTTCTCTGTTTGCCTCCCCCCCCCCCCCCCCCCCGGGGTCGGGTCCCTTATGCTCACCTAGCTGTTTGACAGGACAAAAGGGGGGAAAAAAATCTCCCATTTTGGGGCAACCTGGTGACAAAATGGTTTAAGATGTGCACCACGAGAACATGTAGCTCAAATGTAGTGATCCCTGGTTTGCTTCCCTTGAAGACTTGTTTCCTGCATGTCTATCTGCCACTCTTCACCCACCTTCTTGTCTCTTTCTTCACGGTATCAGTCCCAAAAAAAAAAAAAAAAAAAAATCCCCAAAAATAAATCTTAAAAAAAAGAATATTACATTTTGAGTTTTTTTTTTTTTTAAATAATATGTACCACTTCATCAAGTTTAATACATGCAAGCATGTATTAAACTTGCACAGTTATGGGGAAGACTTGTGACTGACTTTTGTCCAGGAGATGATCACTGTCAGAATATACAAGGACTGTAAGTCATAGAAGGTCATTGCTGAAAAGGGTGCTGTTCAGAGCGCTGTATCAAAACATACAATATTAATAGAAAGTTAACTGGAAAAGTATGGTAGGTAAAGGTGCACAAACCACAGGCACTGGTATTAATATGGTAGACAATACTGCCAAAACTCTCAGCTATATATGCCAGAATATTTCTGGTTGAAGTCAAATCAATAAAATAAAGTGAACTGAAAATCTTGTTAAGAAAAAATATTCTGTGGGGGAAAAAACTTGAGTACTGCCACTTTGGCAGAAATATTCCTCAATATTGCTGCACCACAAAACACCCTCTGCCTTCAAGAACCACAACAATGTACAATGCCATGTTATAAAAAATTCTCAGGAACATGGTAAGGTGTTGATCAGCAATAACAGTACATAACTGATAAAAATCATTAAGATAAACACATTAAAGATAACAGCTATGTTGTGACTTTTTTTTAATATACACATTTACAAGTAATTAGTTAAGTAAATGCCCTTTATCATTTGTTTGCCTAGCAAGGAGTTGTGTAGAATTCCTTCAGTACCATCTGCAGCACACAGGTTACCCAGCCACAGGGGGTGCACAAGCCAGTGTACTTCCCTGTGCCAGTCCCAAGCTTGGATAAATGGTCAGGCTATCTGGCGTAAAAATCCTTGCCAAATCGACATGCAGATTATCACGATATAAGGTGATGATATGATGTGTCAGCACACAAAAAAAGCGTAACATTACATTTGGGAATACAGTAGTTTCGAGAAACATGTTCACATTAAGTTTACTAACTAGCTTAGACAATAATAAAGAACATCAACCAAGACATCAATATTGGCATCAGATTCGAAACAGTGAAAGCTCAAAATAGGACAAAAAGGAACTGTTGCAAACATACTGTATTGGCCCTCATTTATCAAAAGTCATAGAAATCGGCACACATTTGGGTGTAAATACGATCATATGAAAAGGTCTACATGGTATTTATGAAACCATGCGTATCTGGTCAATTTGTCCATAAAAGGGGCAAACTTATGGAACTCTCTGCCAACTCACTTAAAATTGGAGACAAATGCCAACCTCTTCAACAGAGGCGTTAAAGATTGGCTAAAATCCCATCAGCAATGTGTACATATCTAGTCTGAATTATTATGTTTGTTGTGATCATGGATCTCTTGCTCTATTTATAATTTATGGGTGGGCAATATAAGCTGCGGCTTCAGCCATCACCCATTTCGGATAACTTATGTTGAACTGTATGATCAGAGGAGTTATTGTCTAATTTGACCTTGTTGGATTCTCTTCCCCCTTTGTTATATTATTCTGTTTCTTTTAATCTGTACTTTTAATCTATCCGAAATAAAGATTGATTGATTGAAGATTGCTTTGTAATGTATCTGTAATTTTAATTAGCTTATAAATTTTGTATGTATAGGCTAACTTATGACCTATATAAGCCACCTATGGACTGGTGTTGAGAATTAGCACTTGTGCTATATACACCTATGCAAAACATCTGGTCTCTCCTTGTGATTGTACTAATGTAATTTGTTATGTCCATATTAAATAAAGAGTAAAAAAAAAAAAAAAAAATCTCACTGTATGATCATTCACTCATTGATAAATCTGACAGATGGATCAGAGTGTCAGGATCCGAGTGTCATTTGAATTCCATGTCTCGCCCCCAGAATTGATGACACAGCGGAATGTGAAACTTCTCCGTCAAAGAAATCAACATAAGGGTGGGGGTGGGGGGGACAAATAAATTTGTGTTGTGTGGCAACATCAGAAGTCTCATTCAATGCAAAAGAACCAAGTTTTGGTGGAGATCGGGGGCGCAACACCATTGGTTTGACCAGCTGATCTTCAATTGAGGGTTATAAGTTAAATCTGTACAGACATGATTTATTTGTGTATTTGGGTTATATTATAATCACAATTCTTCATATTGAGGAAAAATGTGGTCGAACGTAGCACAAAGGAGTGAGTCTGCATTCATTGGTTACAGATAGGGATGCAAGTTATCAATTAATTCATTGTTAATTGATTCATCTTATCGATCAATTAACGATTAGGGCTGAAACGATTTGCTGACGTTATCGATAACGTCAACAATAAAAATTTGTCGACAAATCATTTAGTTATAAAGTTTATGTGCGTGCTGTGGTTCAGCTGTAACCAGCAGGAGCAAGCTCTATTTAACTGGAACTGCAATGCACGACCAGAACTGCTGAGGGCAGTAGCGCCTCTATTGTCCGGCATGCATGAACAATTTCCAGCGAAGAAGAAGAGGAGCACAGCACGGTGAAGCATGTGTTGTGTTTTGTTTTCGCGGGTGTTACAGGGTTTAAGCGCGAAGCGGCTGTATGTGTCTCCCCAACGCAGCGAAAGGAGAATAAAGACCACTGTTGTAGGGAGTCCATACTACAGTTAGGAACTGCCAAGCTGTGAAAGTCAAGAAGGTAACAATGAGGATCTGAAACAACGGCGCCCAGGAGCCACGACATTACCGTCTGCAAGGGTAAGTTTTAGTGAGTAAAGAAAGTTAGCGCCGCTTATTTTCAATGGCCAACTGTTTCAAGCTTTAGAAAAATGACAATACTGTTAGTATGTGTTGTTAGTGTTAGCTTACCTGTTTGACAATAAGCTCTCTGGTTGCTGGAGGTTGAGCCGTCATGGCTAATGTGTTGAATGCAGTGACTGAATTACAGGAGTCGCTCTCTTTTTCATCTTTGTTAATTAACCTCGCCAGCCCACGTGACAAACGCGCAATGCATTCTGGGATGAGTAGGTTCAGCGATTGCAAACTGACTGCAAACACACAGCGCCTCGGCATTTCTTGTGAATGAACGGGGGGGGGGGGGGGGATCACAAACTGGACCGTGCAAAGGAAAATTTAAAGGGACCGTACTCCGCAAAATTGAATGGGACTGCAAAGGCACGCTATTTGGCGAAGCTTGAAGGGGTTAATGGACTAGATCCCTACCAACATATCACATGGAGTTCGGATGTAAACATTCTGCCAAACTTCGACCATGCCTTCATTTATAATTATATGACTTTAAGCATAAGTCCATACACGCATGAAGTTTTTAGTAACTTTAGGTCTTTGAAACAAGCAAAAGTGCAGTTCAGATGGATGGGTGCATGACTTGTAGATGTACAAGGTAGACTTGAAGACAATTGTGCTCACAAAGGTGTTTTTTTTAATTTCTTGTCTTGATTACAAGAATTTACTAAATAAAATAAGTGCATGCCATAAATTGAATTATGCACCCAATATACATGTGAAAGTGTGCTTATAATATTTTATAATCAACCCCTCCTTTCCTGAAGTTGGTGCAACCCCTGATGCACTTGTGTCCTGCACCTGTTGTGAAAAAGGCTGTGTGGAAATAAAATCCCCATATAAGCACTGCAACAACAACATCCTGCAGGCCTGTGCAGACAAGGATTTTTGCCTGAAACTCTCTGATGGGAGACTAGAACTCAAGCACAGTCACAAGTACTACAAGCGGGTACAAACGCAAATCTTTGTGACAGACTCACATTTCTGTGACTTTGCTGTGTGGACCACAAAAAGTTGTGTTGTTGTACGCGTCACACCAGATTCTGACCTGTGGAAGCAAACACTTTTACCAGTGGCCCAGAACTTTTTTTATAAAGTTGTCCTACCTGAGCTTGTTGCCCGTCACTTTACTGACTCTGACCCCACAACACAAAAGAGGAAAGCTGCAGATGATAAACCCACCCAGAAGCCCAAAAGACGACGTCTAACTGCATTACAGCCAGGTCCCACACACAATCCCAAAAGACAGGCACATAACACAGCAGAAGTGTGATGTACTTGCAGGCAGCCAGAAGAGCTGGATGACATGGTTGCCTGTGATAACCAAAACTGTGAAATTCAGTGATTCCATTTAGGATGTGTGGGACTCAGTGAAGCACCAACCCCACAGCAGCTGTGGTTTTGTGACGTGCACGTTAGAGTAGTGCTGTAACATGAGACAGTTATGCGCTATAACGTTGTGTGAACAATGATACATGTTGATCATGCATGTCAATTTATATTCTTGTATTGTGTTATGGTTACAGTTTTTCATCTTTGAAATAAAGAGCTGGAGTTTGTAAGCCATTGTGTACTTTATTCCAAAAATTGTTACACAGCAAGCAAGTGTATTTATATAGCACATTTCATACACAAGGGCAACTCAGTGTGATTTACATATATAAAAATAAAAGGAAAGAAAGCAAAATGCTTGAGCAATAAGAAAAATTGAAGAGGTGCTGCTTTAACCTCTTGCACTCCGTTGTACCGCGGACGGGCAAGTCTCTGCGTCCGAGGGCGCCCTCGTGCGCTCTAGGACGCATGATGGAGATGGTGATGTAGGTGGTGTGGCGTCCAAGCGCGCACTGAAAATAAAAGCTGCAGACACAGCCGCGAACAGATTAGTTCATCTGATTGACCTCTCATTCGACTAATAAGAGCCTTGAATTGGGTTTCTGAAACCTTGAAGAACCAATGACTGAAAACCTAGCGAGAAGGACCCGCCTACCAACGCTGTGAATGCAGTGAGCCAACTGAAGCAGAGAAGTTCACGAGCAGTTTTTTTTTAAGGCTGGGTGAAGACTGACTGCAGCAGCGGATCAAAAAAGGACCCGCAGGAAGAACCCCACAGACCCAGCAGCACGGAGACCATCCACAAATGCAACCTGTGTGACAGGGAGTGCCATTCGCGCATCGGCATGTTCGGCCACAGGCGGTGCTTATTTTGTTTTTGTTCCAGCAGAGTAGATGTTATGATTTCTTCCATGGTCATAGACCGACGGAGGCTGACGACGAAGGCTGAGTGACACACACGCCTTCGCCAGTCTTTTTTTAATTACTACTGTTATTTGTTTTGAAAAATCGTTCGCCAAAAACCGCAATCATTGAAGCACAAAACCGCAATAATGGAATTATGTTTTGATCGGGTCGCGAGACCAGAACCACGAGCGGACCAGCGTCGCGTTCGTCTGACAATGGGGAAGAGAAGTTCGCCAGGACACTGCTGTGAAGAGGTAAGGTGTTATAAGCTAAATTATTGTTTATTCCTGAAAATTGTAATCCAAAATGACTTTTGACCGATCGGTAAATTACAACTGTGCGGCGCACGAAGTCTGAAGTTCGTGCGCCAAGGTACATGGTTCGTTCGTCGCGTCCAGACCGTGAACGCCGCCCCCCCGCTCCTCTTCTGTAGCGGGGGGGGAGGGGGGGGAGCCGCGGTGACTGCGCCGCAGTCGCCACATAGCCATATGACTGTATTCCTTCATGTAGCGATGGCCGTCCTCTGTAGCGAGGGGGACAACCCCCCCCCCCCACACACACACACACACACACAGCCCTGAGTGTCACCTTTCATTAGAGCCCAAAATGAAGCTTCTACATTGAAGCATTCAAAAGTTACAGACATTTTTCCAAACTGTGCCATTTGGCACAATTTGGCACAGTTCCAAAACGCCTGGGAACTACCTGAGGAAAAAGCTGTGTAATATATTCATTTTTTGTGGTATTGTTACAAAATTTGGACCTCAGCTGGATAACACTTGGTTCTACATTTCTGTTGCATTTTCCAGCCCGGATCTGAAGCTGCGTGTTATTTGCAAGCATTTGTATCCAAAAAAACACCCAGGCGAAATTTATTTTCTTCAAGTTCACTATGTTTAGATGACTGTAACTCAGTGGCCGGAGCACTTAGAGAGATTATGACTGTTTTGCCAAAAAATTCAAAGTGTTTTCTTTTAAATGAGACCAACCCCATGAAGATGCTGCAAAGGGTTGAAGAACAGCTTTCGATTTACTTTGGGCACGTTATTTTTTGGCGTTTTTAGGGAAATTGACCGGAGTGCAAGGGGTTAACTGCTTCAATATTATTGACACAGTTAAAGACATTATGTCAAAAGGGCTAAACCACACCAAAAACATGTCAGTGCCTACATTCTAAAACTAAAAAGTTCAAAGCAGTCAATAATAACTGTGACCTTACTGCCAAACATTTGAACGTACTGATGTGGCGTGCTAGCCTGCAAACAATGTCTCTTTGGCCAGTACACCAAAGGGCTGAGGTGTGCATGGAGTACATTTATGGTGTCACAGAATAGGATGGATGCGGTTTGTCTGTTTATGTCAAAAAGGTGTGCAATATGTTCAAGAGGTAAATTAAGCCGCAAACGCATCATAGTTAAAAGGAGAATTTGAAAATGGCAAATTTTTTCTGTCTTTGGTAGGCTGGGAAAAAATTGCATCAGCAGAGCCATTAAACTGAAAGATGGAAGCCCAGTGTAGTATTTCACCTTTGAGTCATTATCTTTGAGGAAATTCTCATCCAGGGCCTTTCTGGAGAGCTCTTCCGTTAACTTTCTGTTCTCCTCTTGCAAGAGTAAAATTTCTTTAAGCCTAATGTAACACATGCTGCAGTTCTGTAGTTCTTGCGCATTTTCCACTGGGGCATCATCAGCCTGACAGATCTGTGCTGCTTCATCAGATGTCTCTTCCATCTCAGCCAGAGGTGTGGTGTCATCTGTTGGTGATCAGGACAATAAACAACTGTAGTTAATATATTTTGTAATCAAAAGGAATCCCAAGACACATTTTAGAAAGAAAAACATAGGTTAAAAAAAAAAGACGACCTGAAGGAGCTACATTATCCATCTCAGTCACGGGGCCAGTGATGTTGGGGGTCTGTGTTGGGGGTTCACTTGCATGCCCTGCCGATTCTTTTTGTCGTAATCTCACCCGTCTCCAAAAGCAGTTAAACCTGTCAGGAGTGGTAGCTGGAAGCTCTGCATGCCCAAGGTTTAGAGAAGGTGCTCAGTCAGGATCACAGTCTAGCATTTCATAAGCTGGTCTGCCTGTTAAAGCAAAGGAAACGGTAAGAAAATACTTTGGTGTTGAACAAATTAAACCCGCTTACACAGGTGTGTGAGTGGTAACTTTCTCTAATTACTCGGATATCGGAGTCTTTCTTTAGCTTAGCTCTGTTTAGCTTAGCACTGCTGACGTAGGGTAAAAGCTATGACCAAGCAAGTCTTAACCACAACAGACATACACAATAAATCACAACGTACCTTTATGAAAATGATTTGAGCACACCACCATCGATTCAGGTGTGTGTTTGAAAGTTATGTTGGGTCTTCTGACTGGTGCAATCCAGGCCAGGCGTCGCCTCTTAGTTACATCCGAAACGTGGGCTGTGCTGTTCTTCTTCCATGCTGGAAAACGATAAAAGCCTATTCCGTGGTTTACCTTTTCTCCACGGCGGTTGTGAGAACGACTATTACAGTTTACAACACAGCTGCTTTGTGACGATGTCTCCTACGTTGACGTGATCTTAGCGAACTAACGGGTCCTACCCTACCCAGAATGCCCTTGGTCAATTCTGCAGACACGACGTAACACTGGCGGAATCAATATTAGTCCTCATTCTGAATATTAGTTACACTGTGTTACACTGTGTCCAGCTGAGACAAAATGGTATTTAAGTGTCTCCTGCCCACAGAAGACGGAACGTTAAGAGGTATTAAACAGCGGCTGAGGTTAAAAAAAAAAAATAAATAAATAAATTATTTTGTATACTTTATTGATCCCCAGAGGGGAAAGTGAGGGCATCCACCTGGATGGATGAAGCAGCCACGGTACGGCGCCATCCCTTTACCATTCACAGACACATTCACACCTAGGGCCACTTTAGAGTCTCCAATTAACCAAACCTGCATGTTTTTGGCCTGTGGGAGGAAACTGGAGAACTCCCGGAGTAAACCCACGCAGACACGGGGAGAACATGCAAACTCCACACAGATCACTGTTGGTCAGGGGCTGGGTTCGAACCAGGGATCCCATGGCCAAGGGTGAGTTGCTGTGCTGCCACAGTGCTAACCACTGCTCCACCGCACCGCCCAAACAAGGAGCCCCAACAAGAAGCAGAGATGGTGGACATGACAAAAATAAACGCGACTAGTCGACTAGTTGAAAAAAAAAAAATAGTCACTAGATTAGTCGACAACTAAAATAATCTTTAGTTGCAGCCCTATTAACGATTAATTGATAGGTGGCAATTTTCCTAAGAATCTGATTTTCCCTCGGTACAATATGGTCCATCTTTAACATACTAAAAGTTAATTACTGTTTTTGATATACTGAATATAACATGATCATATTCCTCAATGATTTATTGTACCATTTGCATTTTTTTTTTTTTTTTTACTACAAACAATGATATTTTTTGTAGTTTAACAAATTTTGTACTGTTTAGTGTGTACTATGTGCTGGTACATCTCAGTAAATTACAAATGTCATGATTTTTAATTTATTTTAACCACTTGCACTCCGGGCAATTTTCCTAAAAATGCCAAAAAATAACGTGCCCAAACTAAATTGAAAGCTGTTCTTCAACCCTTTGCAGCATCTTCATGGGGTTGGTCTCATTTAAAAGAAAACACTTTGAATTTTTTGGCAAAAAAAAAAAAACATAATCTCTCTACGTGCTCCGGCCACTGAGTTACAGTCATCTAAACATACTGAACTTGAAGAAAAAAAATTTGGACACAGTGTTTTTTTGGATACAAATGCTTGTAAATAACACACAGCTGTCCGATCCGGCTGGAAAATGCAACAGAAATGTAGAACCAAGTGTTATCCAGCTGAGATCCAAATTTGGTAACAATACCACAAAAAATGAATATTTTACACAGCTTTGTTCTCAGGCTGTTCCCAGGCGTTTTGGAACTGTGCCAAATTGTGCCAAATGGCACAGTTTGGAAAAACGTCTGTAACTTTTGAATGATTCAATGTAGAAGCTTCATTTTAGGCTCAAAGGAAAGGTCACACTCAGTCGCCCCCCCCCCCCCGCTACCAAGGACAGAGTTCGGCCCTCGCTACATGACAGATTACACTCGTTGCATGTTTCCACAGCAACGCTGTCACAGCGGCTCCCCCCCCGCTCGCTACAGAGGAGGGACTTCAGCCATCGCTACACAACGGATTAGCCTCATGTGGTGATGTGGGACAGCAGTGCAATCATCGCGCCCCCCCCCCCTCGCTGCAGAAGAATAGCGGGGGTGGGGGGGCGTTCACAGCCTGTACACTGCGAGCAACCCCTTGTACCGCGGCGCACGAACTTCAGACTTCGTGAACCGCACAGCTGTAATTTACCGATCGGTCAAAAGTCATTTTTGATTACAATTTTCAGGGATAAATAATAATTTAGCTTATAACACCTTACCTCTTCACAGCAGAGTCTTAGCGAACTTGTCTTCCTCATTGTCAGACGAACGCGACGCTGATCCGCTCTGGTTCTGGTCTCGCGACTCGATCAAAACATAATTCCATTATTGCGGTTTTGTGCTTCCATGATTGCGGTTTATGGCGAATGATTTTTCAAAACAAATAACAGTAGTAATTAAAAAAAGACTGGCGAAGGCGTGTGTGTCACTCAGCCTTCGTTGTCAGCCTCCGTCGGTCTATGATGACCATGGAAGAAATCACAACGTCTACTCTGCTGGAACCAATACAAAATAAGCACCGCCTGTGGCCGAACATGCCGATCCACGAATGGCACTCCCTGTCACACAGGTTGCATTTGTGGATGGTTTCCATGCTGCTGGGTCTGTGGGGCTCTTCCTGTGTCCTTTTTTGATCCGCTGCAGCAGCCAGTCTTCACCCAGCCTTAAAAAAAAAACAGCTCACGAACTTCTCTGCTTCAATTGGCTCACTGCATTCAAAGCGTTGGGAGGCGGGTCCTCCTTCCTTGGTTTTCTTTCATTGGCTCTTCATGGTTTCAGAAACCCAATTCAAAGCTCTTATTAGTCGAATGAGAGGTCAATCAGATGAACTAATCTGTTCTGCGTCTGCAGCATTTTTTTCCCAGTGGCGCTTGGAGGCCAGCACCATCTCCATCTGCACCATCATCAGTATATCATGCGTTATGCATCCGAGCGCGCACGAGTGCGCTCTTGTGCGCCCTCATGCGTCCTAGGACGCAGAGACTTGCCCGCCCGCGGAACAACGGAGTGCAAGTGGTTAACAACTATTACCAATATCATAAATCTATCTTTTTTTAGTTATATGACAAAAAAACAAATAACTTTCACGTTCTAATTTACTGAGATGCACTGGTACACTGTTTTAACAGAAAAATAAATAGTGAGCTGCTTCATTTGTTGCATGTTAAACATTATCACAGTACCCCAGAAATCCAGGCAAACCCAGTACAATCTGGGCTCCTCTGTTATCCGTTATCTCAGTGGTAACTTGAGTCTAGGGCTGTGCGATATGGCAAAAGATTCATATCACAATAGAAGTCATCTTATATCCCGATAACAATATATATCATGATATACATTTTCCATACATTCTATACTTTAGATAATCATATAAAAAGGACCATCTTTTTTTCTTTTTCTTTTTTTTACATGCACCGTTTTCCCTCATAATTTTGCAGTGTTATAAAACAGTTAATGTGCACCTGAGACTTGATTCTCATAAATTTCAGGTTTTTCTTCAAAATCATATATGAACAAAAAGTAAACATCAATAAGTTAAATATTTCCTGAGCCAGAGGAGAATAGGCAAAAAAAGAACATTAAAAAAATGTCTGAAAATGAGAAAATTACCCATGGCTGTCACCTACAGATATAAATAAGCTGTTAGTTTAAATCAATGAAAATTTAAGCGTAGACCTACAGCCAACATTGCCATTCTGGCCTGATTTAATCTGTCTGCTTCTTAGTAAAAATATTTCAGATTGGTCATGATCTGAAAATCAAAGACACAAAAGGTAATGTTGTGGGCCTCAGGTTATTTCACACCTTAGACAGAGACAATGAATACACATGGGAGAACAATGCTCAAGTGGGTGAGAGGGTTATGAATGAAGTGTAGTGTAGATGTCATGCTGTGTATGAGGAAGTGCCTTGAACCTTGTGAAGTGTGACTTGATGTAGAGAGAGGAATGCTTGATGTGACCAGTCAGTCTGTTCTTTGCTTGTGAGATGTGAGCATGTAATAAATCGTCTGAAATGAATATGCCTCTTCATTTACACACTCCACACTGGTGACCCAAGACGTATTATGGAACACGAGGCAAGAACCCCGGAGCCGGCCCAGTCGGGAAGCCCCAGAGATGCTGAAGCCAACCCGCAGACAGCCAAGACTGGAACCCCCAGCAACGTGTGTGCAGTTTCAGTCAAGCTACCGGATTTCTGGCAGCACAACCTGCGCTCTTGGTTCCACCACACCGAGGCCCAGTTCGCCCTCCAGGGAGTAACAGCAGACGACACCAAGTTCTACCATGTGGTAGCAGCGCTGGACTCCCGCACAGCCCAGCAGGTAGCGAGCCTGCTAGATCAGCCACCAGCCAGCAGCAAATATGAGGCGCTCAAGGCTGCGCTCATCCGGCGATACAAGCTCTCGGAATGTGAGAGAGCGGAGAGGCTCCTGGCGCGGACCGAGTTAGGAGATGGGTCGGCCGTAGACCTGATGGAGAAGATGCTGGCGTTGATGGGCACGGGCGACGGGCACTTTCTGTTTGCCCACCTTTTCCTCCGGAACCTGCCAACAGAAGCAAGAGCGGTTCTGGCCAATTCGCCGTTGCTGGCCGCGCGAGACTACCGTGCGCTAGCCCAGGAGGCAGACCAGATCATCCCCACCACCAGGGTGATCACAGTCAACGCAGTGGCAGCGGAGCCCAGCGAGACGACCAGGGGAGGCGAGGAGCCACCAACGGTAGCGGCAACGGGGCCAAGGAGCGCCAGAAAGACACGCTCTTCTTCTACCACCGTGCCACTTCAAGCACTTGGGAAACGCCAAGGCCGGCAGTCGGTAGCAGCTGCGACCGCCGGAGAAGAGAACAAGCTGCTCTACGTGACGGACTCGCGCTCGGGGAGACGCTTCCTCGTCAACACCGGAGCCCAGAAGAGCGTCATCCTGCCGTGCTACGCTGACCGGCTGGCAGGACCTAGTGGCCCCGGAATGGTGGCAGTAAACGGCTCGGAGCGTAAGATGTTCAGTGAGAGAACACTGACCTTATCTCTACATGGCCGCTCGTATGAGTGGACTTTTATCATAGCAGCACTGTGTTGCCCGCTCCTGGGCGCTGATTTTCTGTGTGCAAGTGGTTTACTTGTGGATGTTGCTAACAGGCGCCTGGTTAATGCACTGTCCTTTGAATCTCTCCCCTGTATAGCTCGAGCGACCCGGCCAACAGCACAAGCCAGCGTCACAACTCCAGGAGGTAAGTTCCACGCACTGCTACCTCAGTTCCCAGCACTCACGGTCCCAACGTTTTCGGCGGCCATCGCTAAACACGGGGTGGAGCACTTTATCACCACCACCGGGCCGCCCGTTTTTGCAAGACCTCAGCGCTTGGACGCAGCTAAACTGGCCATAGTGCGCGAGGAGTTCGCCAACCTGGAAAGGTTGGGCATCATCAGGTGATCAAACAGCCCATGGGCATCCCCGCTACACATGGTCCCTAAGGCTGAGGGATCGTGGCAACCGTGCGGTGATTTCCGCAGGTTGAACAATGCCACAGCACACGACCGCTACCCAATTCCCCACATACAGGATTTTTCCATTCACCTCGCCGGAGCACGCATTTTTACCTCCGCCAGGCCGAAAAGGCCAGGAGGAGGTTATGTTTTTGCCGGGGTTTGTTTGTCTGTCTGTCTGTTTGTCTTTTGGTTAGCAAGACTTTTGGACGGATTTCCATGAAACTTTCAGGCGTTGTTGGAAATGGTACAAGGAAGAACTGATTAAATTTTCGGGATGATCCGCATCACCGTCTGGATACAGGAATTTTTTTAAAGCATTTTTTAACACTGTGACATACGGCCATTTTCAACATGTGCGCAGGCGCAATGGAGGGCGCTGGTCGTCGTGTCTGACCAACACAAACTCCGCGTTATTCAACGTTTTAGGCACAAAAGCACGCGTTAAACACTGGTGGCCTGGGCCCGCCAGCGTGCCTGTGTTTGCGCGACGCTGCAAAACCTGACACGGGCAGCTGTCCGCCGTCGGATTATTTGCCAGAAATTCCCCGCCCAGCCATAGGCGCTGCGCATTTGGCAGAAATTCACCGGCCAGCCATACGCGCTGCGCAAAAACGAGCTCTCTGCCGGGGAAGCTTCTAAATTCTGTTTTGCCGCGGAGCGCAACCCCAATAATATAATATAAAACCCACGGCAATCTGTCTTCCCAATCAGCATCCGTCAGTGGAGGAGATGGACACAACAGCAACACTTCAGTTTATTACCTCCGCCAAGGAGGCAATGCTTTTACTACTGAACCACTAATCCTATCACTATCAGATTGATTGTCATTGATTAATTGTCTATGTTTATTGCACTGTCCCTGTCAAAGAAACAAATAATCATTGTGAATCCAATTGCTAGTCATATGTTTTCACGGTCAAGGAATCTGAAAACGTACACACAAACACTGTATGGGGGGAACTGTGGCGCTTGGCGGAGGTCTGCGCTCTCCGAGTGCTTTTCTAGTTTCTAAAATAGACCTGGTCCGCAGTTACCACCAGGTCCCAGTGTGCGCGGAGGACGTACCCAAAACAGCGGTAATAACTCCGTTCGGTTTATTCGAGTTCCTGCGCATGCCATTCGAGTTAAAAGGTGCAGCACAGACGTTCCAGTGCATGATGGATGCAGTGCTGCGTGACCTCCCGTTCGTGTTCGTCTACCTGGATGATATCCTGGTAGCCAGTACGTCCGAAGACGAACACGAAACCCACTTCAGGACAGTTTTCTGGAGGTTGGAGGAGCACGGGTTGATAATCAACCCGGCGAAATGCCTGTTCGGCGTGACGGAGATTGATTTTTTGGGGCACCGCGTCTCTCCGGAAGGAGCGATCCCGTTGCCCGACAAAGTGCGCACCATGGCAGATTTTCCCCCGCCTCAGACGATCAGGGCGCTGCAGGAATTTTTGGGGATGGTGAATTTTTATAACCATTTCCTTCCCCGCGCGGCTCATGCAACCATTGTACGCCGCGCTCAAGAGACAGAAACCCGCGGATGGAGTCGAATGGACCCCAGAGCGAGAGCGGGCGTTCTCGGAAGTTAAAGCAGCCCTGGCAAACGCCACACTGCTGGCACATCCGGACCCGACGGCCCGGATAGCGCTCACCACCAACGCTTCAGACGTGGCCATAGGGGCGGTCGTGGAGCAGCACGTCACCGGGGCTTGGCAGCCGCTCGCATTTTTCAGCAGAACTTTGCGCGACAGCGAACGTAAATACAGCGCGTGCGACAGAGTTGCTGGCTCTCCATCTGGCCATACGCCACTTCCAGTTCTGGCTGGAAGGGCGCAACTTCACCGCGTTCGTAGCCACTAACATAAGCCATAACATAAGCCACTAACGTTCGCGATGGCCAAGGTTTCAGAACCGTGGTTGGGCCAGCAGCAGAGACAGCTGGCCGCGATCTCAGAGTTTACTACCGATATTCAGCATGTGTCGGGTAAACTGAATGTGGTGGCGGACTGCCTCTCGCGCGCCGTGGTGGCCCCAGTCTACGTGGGGATAGATTACGCAGCCATGGCTGCGGAGCAGATTAGCGATGCAGATGTGCTCGTGCTCCAGTCTGGACCAACAGGGTTAAGGCTGGAGAGCAGGGTGCTGCAAGATGGCGGCCCCTCCCAATCTGCGACGTCTCCACGGGACGCCCGCGTCCAGTAGTCCCAGTCGCGTGGCGCCGCCGCGTGTTTGAGTCGGTTCACACTCTGGCGCACCCAGGAGTGCGCGCGTCTGTCAAAATGGTGGGAGAGAAGTTCGTGTGGCCGAGCCTACGCAAACAAGTTAAAGAGTGGGCTGCAGCCTGCGTGGCGTGCCAACGAGCCAAGGTACACAGGCACACGAAGGCTCCCTTGGAGCCGTTTCCGGTACCGGCTAAGAGGTTCGACCACGTTCACGTGGACCTCGTGGGCCCCCTCCTGCCATCACAGGGGTGCACGCAACTCCTGACAGTGGTGGACCGCACCACGTGCTGGCCAGAAGCAGTCCCGCTGGCAACAACCACGTCCGCAGACGTAGCACGCGCTTTTTTAACAACATGGGTGGCGCGTTTTGGAGTCCCGTCGGACATTACGTCCGACAGGGGCCCGCAATTTGTTTCCGACCTCTGGTCCGCAATGGCCCGCAGCCTGGGTGCTGCAATTCATCGCACAACCACGTACAACCCACAGGCCAATGGTTTATGCAAGCGTTTTCATAGATCACTGAAAGCAGCACTCAGGGCTTCACTGACGGATGCAAATTGGGTAGACAGGCTGCCGTGGGTTTTATTGGGGTTGCGCTCCGCGCCAAAAGAGGATTTGGAAGCTTCCCCGGCAGAGCTCGTTTTTGCACAGCCCCTACGGCTGCCCGGGGAATTTCTACCGGACAATCCCGCGCTGGGCAGCTCCCCGTCTCAGCTTTTGCAGCGTAGCGCAAACACAGGCATGCTGCCGGGCCCTGCCCACCACAGTTTTCCGCGTGCCTTCGTGCCTAAAACTTTGAAGAACGCAGAGTTCGTGTTCATCAGACACGATGCCCACCGCCCTCCATTGCGCCCACCCTATGATGGATCGTTCAGAGTGTTGGAAACAGGGGATAAGCATTTTGTGCTAGACTTGGGAGGTAGACAGGAGAGAATTGGCATAGACTCAAACCAGCTTTTGTAGTGGCGGATGAGCAAGTGCTGTTGGCGAGGGCCCTCGGCGTGGAAGACCCCCACGGAGACCTCCCCAGGGGAACGATTCATCAGAGCAGCCACACGGACAGAGTGACCCCCCCCTCCACGGCTCACCCACAGTTGGACACACTCCCAGCAGCCTCCCACCGGCACAGCAGCGCCACGGAGGCAGTAAACCCCAGTTACAGCAGTTATGGGAGGAGACTGAAGCCGAAACAGCATGTGGACTGATGTTCTATTGTTCTATCTAAGATGCTGGGGGGGGCGGTGTGGGCCTCAGGTTATTTCACACCTTAGACAGAGACAATGAATACACATGGGAGAACAATGCCCAAGTGGGTGAGAGGGGGTTGAATAAAGTGTAGTGTAGATGTCATGCTGTGTATGAGGAAGTGCCTTGAACCTTGTGAAGTGTGACTTGATGTAGAGAGAGGAATGCTTGATGTGACCAGTCAGTCTGTTCTTTGCTTGTGAGATGTGAGTGTGTAATAAATCGTCTGAAATGAATATGCCTCTTCATTTACACACTCCACAATGTAATAAAATACATGTGATGACTTTAACTTTATTCATTATCACTACTTGACTGATTAAAATGATTAAATCAAATAAATTAGATTAAGAGCCAACTTGCTCCTCCGACCTGTTTTAATGTAGTTATTTATTTTGCATGTATGTGCCACCATCATGCACTTCTGCAGCTTTAATAAATATTTTTCAGACAAAACTAAGAAACTCAGCAGTAATTTACAAAAAAAAAAAAAAAAAAAAAAAAAAGATTTGTCTGCTACGTTTCCAGTTAGCACAACTTAGCTTAAATGACGATCATTTAGTATTTTATAATTAAGACATGGTGTTAATGTTACTTTCCTTCCATGAAAACGAGGTTAACGAACTATCCTCTCTGATGCAGCATGATAAAAAATGGTTCCACATCCCTGGCAGCTATCTGAAGCCATAGCTTGGAGTTAGCATTAGCAACCACCGGACTGAAGCTTAGCCACCCACCACACCTGTTCCGCAGGTCTATAATGGCATCCTTGGTCATTTAAATTAATTTATTTCATTAAATACAATTTTATTAATATTTTTTCTTTTGGTAATCAGAGTTAAATTATTGTTCTGTTCTGACTGCAAAATTATGGCCAAAAATGTAAATCAGGGGTGTCCAATCATGTGCCATGGAGGGCCAAGACCCTGCAGGTTTTCTCTTCTACACAGTCTCTTCAGCAGGTGTTTTCACTTATCAGCAATCAGTGGGAAGAAATTCAGTGAAATCTGCTGCTGAAGACACTGGTTGGAGGTAAAGCCTGGAGGGTCTTGGCCCTCCATGGCACATGATTGGACACCCCTGATGTAAATTGTTATAAGGAAAAAGTTAAAAAAAAATTACCACAGTCCGTTTCAAATTTATCTAAAACAGTAATTTTATTTAAAAAAAAAAAACAGACAAAAATTAGTCATATAATAATCCACAAATTTATAATAAAGTTTCAAATGTACAAGAAAAGTCAATTTTACAGGAGGAAATTACAAATTTGAGGAACATGGGTTCAACTTTAGATAAGATTTACAGAGAAAAGTGGGAAACTATAAGAAAACTGTTACAAATTTTCGAGGAAAAACCTCAACCCTTCAAGAGTGAAGTCATTACTCAAGATTTTTAAGTGGGTGCTCTTTGTACCCTTAACTCAACTAGAAATTTTTGGTTGTCTACTTTTAATTATTAATTTCAAAGCACTGCTTTTACATGAGTAGAATTTCTGGTTACTTAAATTATATGATCAGGTGGGTATAGTATGCATGTGTAAATTACTATTATGAATATTTCTTTCCCTTCCCTACTCTCTCAATGGAAAAAAAAAAAAAACCACTAGTATAAAAATACACAGATTTTTGTCATTTATGTAAACCATGACAAAAAATCCTGCAGGACAAAACATGACACTTGATATTTTCTAACCTGTCTGTGTACCACCACAGACAGAGAGAACCTGAATTAGACAGAGCTCAGAGAGGGCAAGATGAGACAGAAGAGAGGAGCCAAGAAGAGGAAAGTGTTCAGGCAGAGGAAGGAGGGAAGGATAACACCACTAAAAAGTCTAAACACAGGATGCCTGGGTGGGACCCCAACTGGCCCAATATTCAAGCCTCGGTTGTACAATACTTCAAATGGTAAGTTCCATATGCAACATTACTGTGCAAAATTTGAAAAAGAAATAAATAGTATAAAATTAACATATTCCAGTATGCCCCCCCCCCGGAAAAATATGTTGCCACCACGCCAAGGTATTTTAGCCAGAGGAAATACTGTGTTTTTCTTCATTTGTTTTTTGTTTTACTTTTCCCCTGTAGCTCAGGAAATATTTAACTTATTGATGTTTACTTTTTATTCATATATGATTTAGAAGAAAAACCTGACATTTATGAGACTCAATTCTCAACTGCACATTAAAAAACTATTTTATAACAACACTGCAAAATCGTAAGGGAAAACAGCACATGTAAAAAAAGAGGAAAAAAAAAAGATTGTCCTTTTTATGTGATTATCTAAACTGTAGAATTTACAGAAAATGCATGTTGTGATATACATCGTTATCGTGATATAAGATGACTTATATCGTGATATGAATTTTGTGTCATATCACACAGCCCTAACATAACACGTTACAAAGTAAAGCACGATTTATGCACCTGCATCTTGTCAACGCTGTTGCCGGCAGATGATGCCTACGCAGTCCTCTGCAAAATTTATTTCCGCACCAGTCTGTCAGCATCGGTGTGCAATTCACCGCCCAAATGGTAGGCGGTTGCAGGGTCTCAGCGGATGTGTAGAGTTGCTTCCTGTCTTCTCCTTGCATATCTCCCGTTTTCGTCAGCGCAAACAATAGTGACCACACAGAAACAAATTTTGATGCAGATGGTCCTTATAAACTTTGAACAACAGCTCGCTCTACTACAAGCAATGTAACGCAGAAAGCAGAGAAGGTGGAGGAGATGGTTTGTGCAACTGTTTAACTGACAGCAGGGTTTCCTCCGTTAACATTTTTGCATGGCGGGTTGCCACCCTTGAAGTTATGCCGCCGCGCTAAGAGGAAATACAAATTTAAGAAAAATAAATTAAGGAATGACGCTCTACAAGCACACAAACAATGTGTGTGACAGTCATCCACGCATCGGAGTTCAGAAGCGCCCGTCCACATGACCGTCAGGCAGCAGGGAGAGTGTCTCTCTAGCACTGCTGTCCGACAGAAGCACGAGCTTCTCTGCTTTTAATGCTTTTTAAACATCTGGATTTTAATGGGACACACGCCAGGCTTTTATTTGTGGACTTTTCCTCCGCCTTTAATACAATCCAACCTCATATCTTAGTTGAAAGGCTCCTTAAACAATTTGATTTGAGAAATAATCTGGTGGGTTGGATTCTGGATTTCTTAACCAACAGGACGCAGAGAGTAAGGGTCAATGGTACATTGTCTGACCTAAAGTGCTCTTCTACTGGCTCTCCTCAGGGGTGTGTGTTGTCACCACTACTCTTCATCCTGTACACAAACATGTGTCGGAGCAGACATGACAACAGACACATCATAAAGTATGCTGATGATTCAGTTATTGTCAGTCTCCTCCAGGATGGTGAGAGTGGCCACGGCCCAGTAGTTGATGATTTTGTTCACTGGTGTGAGGATTCCTACCTGCAGCTGAATACAACAAAAACTAAAGACATGATTATTGACTTTAGGAGGAAAACTCCCAGGCACAAAGTCACCGTACTAAAAGGCCAGACCACCGAATGTGTACAATCCTACAAATATCTTGGGACGATTATTGATAGTAATTTAAACTTTGAAGAAAACTGTGAAAGGGTGTGCAAAAAGGGTCAGCAACATTTGCATTGCTTGAGAAAACTTGCACGCTTCCAAATTGACCGAACCATAATGACAATGTTTTATCGAGCTTTTACTGAATCTGTTTTATCCTTTTCTTTAGTGCTATGGTTTGGTCAGATAAAACTAAACACAGGGATGGCAACAGGAAATTCTGATTTCAGCTGAAATCTAATTTGGTCGATTGACTTATGGGGGGGCCGGGGGGGGCGCAGCCCCCCTGAAGCTGGGATGTTTTCAGTAAAACAGAAGTAATTTAGACTGAAAAAAATGATTAAAAAAAAAAAAATGAAATACTAGACTTAGATAAATCATTAAATTTGAAAAGTTAACTTACTTTTTCTTCAATGTTGTCTCACTGTCTTTAGTCCAACATATTTAACAGTTCTATAAGAGTTTATTACAATATTTACACTGGTCACCAAGTCACTTCTAATGTGAAACGTTCTTCCTTTTGGCAGCAAGCTGTGTCAGTCTCTGAACTTCATCTCCTTTTCTGGTTTCTTCAGAAATTGTCCGAGTGTTTCTGTTACCTCGTCGAACTTTGAGCCAATTTTCACCTTTACCGTCACTTTTCTCTCAAGCCAATTCCATCGGAACTTATTTTTGACACTTTTGTCTATTTCTAGCACTGATGACTCCTGATCCTTCGATAAAAATCTCATAATTCCGCTGAAAACAATACCGAAAGCTCAGAATTCCAACACGAACCAGCGATGTGATTTTGGGTTGGGGAAATTATCTGAAAATTCAGCAGGGGGTCTGGGGGACATAGTCCTCCAGCGGGGTCTGGGGCAGAGCCCCGGCGGGGGTGGGGGGCAAAGCCCCCCGAAGCTCCTGGGTTTTTATGATTTTTAAGTACCAGAACTGTGCTTAAATGAATGCCACTTATTACTGTATAATATTGACTTATGTTCCAAGAAGATAGCATTCCTAAAATATTCCAACAAGCATTATCCATCACATGCTTTAACACTTGATCAAATCAAAATCAGTTAATTTTATCTATTCCATAATAGAAATAAAATTCCAACATACCATTACTTTTTATAATTTCAGCATTCATTTCAGATCACCAGTTTCACTCTCCATTGAGACTTGAGCAGTTCATTTTGTACAATCACTGATGTAGCCAAGTCTTAGAAATATTCAAAAGTTATGAGTCAATGTCCACTGTGCACTGTCAATTTCAAACTGTTTGGAATCATAAAAGGGGATGGTTAACTTTTATTACCGTTTCCTCCCTCGCGCCAGCCCAGCTCATACAGCCGTTGTACGCCGCCAGTAACAGAGAGTTAATGCCACTTCCAGTCCTGCCTGAAAGGGCGCAGCTTCACTGCGTTCGTGGACCACAAGCCGCTAACGTACTTAACGTACTTTATCTTCCTGGAAGATAAAATAAAGCGGAATTCGGCGAATTAGCAGAAAATCACATCCCTGAGAACACGCCGCCATGAATCTTTGAAAAAGCATACAACAAGCCATTTGATTGGTCCAATCATTTGCAACTATCCAATCGCAGGGCTGTCAAGCTACTGCAATACAGCAGTAGCTTGAACACAACACATCCGGGTTATCGCGGGAGAAGACTTCCAGGGAAGCGCCGAGCGCTTATGTAATTGTGTTGATTTTCGCTAAAATCGGTAACAATAAGGTACCTTACCCCCCTAAAATTTTCTCAACGGATTTAGACAATTCACAGAAATGATCAATTTGAAAATAAATCGGCAGAAATCCGCGGATTGGCAGAAAATTACCATCCCTGGAAACAGGATCCTTGGATCAGGTAGTTAGATGGTCCAGTCGTTTGATTGGTGAGTCACAGCTGAGCCTGACATCCCTGTACACCAGACAAGTACAGAGGATGGCTACCTCCATTTTAAATGATGACTCCCACCCTTTGCACTGCAACTTTCAGCTTCTTCCCTCAAGACGGAGGTTTGCTGTCCCAAAAAGTAAAACCCAGCGCTACAAAAACAGCTTTGTTCCTGCTGCTGTCAAAGAGTTGAACAAGCTGTAACAATATATTGCACATAATTTAGGTACCTATTTATTAACTCCATTTTATATTTACTTATTTTTGTAGGAAGTTACTTGGGTTCTAAATATTTTATTGGGTTTTAGACCTGAGTTTTTAACCTCTTTGACTAGTTTTGAACTTTTAATATGACTCTTCTCGCTTACCTCTGGTTTTTCTCTCATCTCTTTGTCTTTTTATACCCTGATTGATGGACCCTTGAGTATTTTTATCATGTTTATAGTCAATTTCATGTGTGCCTGTGTTTGTGTCTATGTTGAATGTAATTTGTGGCTTGTAAATATGGATGTCACCAGACTGCAAAACAAATCTACCTACAGGTACAAATAAAGTAACCTGAACCTGAAAAGGTACAGTATGTAAGCAGTGGAGGCATTTATGGTGCTTTTAACCCGCAAGTAAAGGGAACAATAATGAAGAGCTGCTTAGCGAACAGGTGTGGTTAGGCTGCATATGCAGGGAAAGGCAAGGGGGACTGAATCGCTGAGGATTTACTTCACCAGCCATGACAAAATTAACCAATTTATGTTCATTATTATGTACCTTGCAAGTTAAGATGACCGATATGCACGAAGTCAATGACTTTAATCCGTCAGCAGCCTTCAGTCAAACTAAACGTGCCAACATTTGGATTTCAAAGTAAGGTTTTTCCTGCTGTCTGGTTGATGAGGAGCGTTCTAAAAAACTGTAAATATACAGAACTATTATAACAGAAATAATGGAATCTTTAGTAAGTTAATTTATTTAATTAAATATAATTTTATTATTACTTTTTTTTTTTTCTTGAAATCAGAGTTGAATTATTGTTCTGGCTCTGTAAAATTATGGTCAAGAGTGTAAATTGGGGGGGGGAAAGTCAAAATTTTACCACAATCGGTTTCAAATTTATAAAAAAAAACACAAAAACAAAACAGTAATTTTATTAATAGACAAAGAATTGCTCTAAAATAATCCACAAGTTTACAATAAAGCCTCAAATGTACAAGAGAAGTCATAATTTTACAAGACAAAATTACCAATGAGGAAAAGGATTGCAAATTTAGATAAGAGAAAACTGGAAAACTGTAAGAAAACTGTTATAAATTTTGGAGAAAAACCTCAAACCTTCAAGACTGAAGTCATTACTCAGGTTTTTAAGTGGGTGCTCTTTGTATCCTCAACTCAAAATTTTTGGTTGTCTACTTTTAATTATTAATTTCACAGCACTGCTTTTTACATGAGTAGAATTTCTGGCTACTATACCCACTGCTGATCATATAATTTAAGTATGCCTGAGTAAATTACTACGATGAATGCCCCCCCCCCACCCCGTTCTCTTTTCTACTCTCTCTCAATGGAAAAAAGAAACCGTCGAATAAAAATACACAAAAAAATTCACATTTTTGTCATTTATGTAAACCATGACAAAAAAAAATCCTGCAAGACAAAATGTGACAGAGAGAACCTGAATTAGACAGGGCTCAGAGAGGGAAAGATGACACAGACAAGATGAGCCAAGGAGAGGAAAGTGTTCAGGCAGAGGGTCCAGGAAAGGTGAGAGCCAAGGACGGAAAGAAGGATGACACCAGTAAAAAGTCCAAACACAGGATGTCTGGGTGGGACCTCAACTTGCTCAATATTCCAAGATTGGGCCTTGGTTGTACAATACTTCAAATGGTAAGTTCCATATGCAAAGTTTCTGTGGGAAAACAAAACAAACTAGAAAAGCACTCGGAGAGCGCAGACCTCCGCCAAGCGCCACAGTTCCCACCCATACAGTGTTTGTGTGTATGTTTTCAGATTCCTTGACCATGAAAACATATGACTAGCAATTGGATTCACAATGATAGGGTTAGTGGTTCTGTAGTAAAAGCATTACCTCCTTGGCGGAGGTAATAAACTGAAGTGTTGCTGTTGTGTCCATCTCCTCCATGTGCAAAGTGCCAGGCTGCGACCTGTCAAGGCATACCTCATGCCTCCCTTATTGGGGGGAGGGGCTTTCACACCTGTACTGAGTACTTAAAAACTGTATTTATCGGCAGATGAAAGAAAACTGTAGCAAAAACAAACTAACAAACAAACAAAAACTAAGCAAACAGCAACTGCAACATGAACTATTTCCAACATATTTATTCAAATGTACACTTACTGTATATGGACACAATGTTGAGCCATAACTTTTTGGTATTGTGAAAATAATAAGCCAAGTAGCACCAAAAAATGGAGTGCTGTTGCTGTCAGGAAACAATGTTGGCACCAAATCACTTAAGTGATCTGCCACCAATGGGGGTAGATTGTGCTCTGCCACAAAATGACAAAACATCACTTCTGCTAGTGATGCATTGGATTTGGAAGGCGTCGGTTCTCTCACTGGCTGAAAATGTTCATCCATCGATCGAATTTGGCTACACAGTTTTTGTGGCGCTGTGTAGCAAAGTGCGACTTCAGGTGGAAAATCCCTGATGCAGTCACTTTTAGCATTAGAGTGACACATATCAGGCGCAGCATTACTGGCGCCGGGATTCCTCTCTGTTCTGGAGCCGCAGGACAACAGAAGGTGCGATAATGGTTGCCGTGGGTTTTATTGGGTTTGCGCTCCGCGGGAAAAAGAGGATTTGGAAGCCTCCCCCGGCAGAGAGCTGGTTTTTGCGCAGCCCCTATGGCTGGCCGGGGAATTTCTGCCAAATAATCTGGCGCCGGACAGCTGCCCGTGTCAGCTTTTGCAGCGTAGTGCAAACACAGGTACTCTGGCGAGCCCTGCCCACCACAGTTTTCTGCGTGCTTTTGTGCCTAAAACTTTGAAGAAGGCGGAGTTTGTGTTCATCAGACACGACAACCAGCGCCCTCCATTGCGCCTGCGCACATGTTGAAAATGGCTGTATGTCACAGTGTTGAAAAATGCTTTAAAAAATTCCTGTATCCAGACGGTGAACCGGATCACCCCCAAAATTTAATCAGTTCTTCCTTGTACCATTTCCAACAACGCCTGAAAGTTTCATGGAAATCCGTCCAAGACTTTTTGAGTTATCTTGCTAACCAACAGACAAACAGACAGACAGACAAACAGACAAACACACAGACAAACCCCGGCAAAAACATAACCTCCTCCTGGCCTTTTCGGCCTGGCGGAGGTAATAAATAGTATAAAATGAACATATTCCAGTTACAACAGTGTCATGTGTTTTCTGCCCCCCGAAAAAAATATGCCCCCGAAAAAATATGTTGCCACCACACCAAGGTCTTTAAGCCAGAGGAAACACTGGACAGAGACAAGACACAGGGTGAATTTCCCATGTTAATCCACCCACTGAGACACATAGATGAATCGATGCTGTTGGAAAACAAACTGTCCCCGCCCGCCAATCTTCCTGGGACAACAGTCACAGTTCCCCATGTGATCGTTGGCGATGCTTCCTTTCCCCTACACAGCAATCTGATGCAACTGTTTCCAGGTACGTCACTGACAATGGTACATAGCGTAGCTATAAAAGGGATGCATTGGAACAGAATTCTTGGAAGTTGCAGAGCAGTTACCATAGTTACTCAGCCCTGAGTGGCAAACACATGTGGCAGCTTTAGTTTGTATGCAGCAAAACATAAAATCACACAAAATATTTCATCACAGTTCCTTTTTTTTAAACTTTAGATGTTAATATCACACTGTTTACTTGACTGTAGTGATGTGTGGATAAGAGCACACAAGTGAAGAACTGGTTCTGAGCTTTTAAATATTTATTTTTTGTCAATTAATACAAGATGGAATGATAAGATTAGCTCTCTACCATGCAAAACAGGTACTCTGTGTACTGCTGTGACTGAATACTGTGTGTATTTTTTGTGTTTTACTGCATCATACCTGCCAACTTTTCAAACCTGAAAAGCCTAGTAGCTAGCCGGGGTCCAGGGGCCGATGCTAATGCTAATAATGCTAATGCTAATAATAATAATGCTAATATTTGCCATACAAATATTAGCATTAAATCAAGTTAGAATGTAGCTAACAACCTCATATTTCTTCAACTTTCAAACCTGAAAAGCCTAGTAGCTAGCCGGGGTCCAGGGGCCGCAGTGTCAAACAAATATTAGCATTTGACATAGAAGTCACATATTAATTATATTAAAGGTAAAATATCTAAATCAATTGCAATACTACACAGAGTGAAATATTTGCTGAATCAACAACCCACATTATATACTTTGTATCATTCATTAATACTCACATACATGACATATTGTACTGAAGTATGGGGAAATACATATAAAACAAACATATCCAGTCTTTATGCTTCAGAAGAGAGCTATTAGAATAATAAACAAAGCTGCTTACAGGGAACCAACAAACCCACTTTTTCTTAAATTAAAAGCTCTCAAGTTGAAAGATCTGGTTGACTTTAAAACTGCAGTAATAACGTTTAAAGCTAAGAATCTGTCACTGCCCGCAAATATCCAAAAGTTGTTCCAAATAAGGGAGAAACAATATCATTTCAGAGGAACATGTATATTTCAAAAACCTTCAGTGAGAACTACCACCAAGCAACACTGTGTTTCAGTGCAAGGAGTCAGATTATGGAACGATTTTGGACCTGAATTAAAATCATGTACAACGCTTGGACAATTTAAACAAAAACTAAAGGAAGAAATACTCCAAACATATATACAAGATGACATGTAAAATCACATAAGGATTGTCATATCCAGTCTGTGTTGTGTTGTTACTTAGTTTTTTTTTGTCACGTTTTGTCTTCGCTTTGTTCTGAATTGTAATCGCTCTTGTTTTGTTTTTCTTTTGAATTCTTGGATGGAATATGGGTGGGCAATATAAGCTGTGGCTTCAGCCATCACCCATTTCAGATAACTTATGTTGAACTGTATAATCAGAGGAGTTATTGTCTAATTTGACTTTGTTGGATTTTTTCGCCTTTGTTATATTATTCTGTTTCTTTTTAATCTTTACTTTTAATCTATCTGAAATAAAGATTCATTCATTCATTAAATTTGCATTCAAAAGACTATCTTAACACTGCATAGAACTTCGAATAGGCCAGATGTGATGTATTATGAATACTAGAAAAGCACTCGGAGAGCGCAGACCTCCGCCAAGCGCCACAGCTCCCGCCCATACAGTGTTTAACATCATAAATAAAATATTGAAAATAGCCCTATCTCGCAAAGTTAAATTAAAAAAAAAAAAAAGAATCCTTTAAAAAATTCCTGGATCCAGACGGTGATCCGGATCACCACCAAAATCTAATCATCTGTAGGATACCCCATTTCTGACAATCTGTGAAAACTTCATGAAAATCCCGTCCATAACTTTTTGAGCTATCTTGCTAACAAAGAAACAGACAAACCAACGCTGATGATCACATAACCTCCTTGGCGGAGGTAACTAGAAGACTAGAGATATCAGCAGGGTATACTAGCACTGACACAGACACGTGCGTAAATGACGGCAAAATCGCTCTGATATTTTATGTGTTTACACGATACACCAAGCATGACAAGGCTTGCAATTACACAGCACATGTTCTTCAAGTTTGCCGCTAGCGTCACTGGCCTTGTGTTTTTTCGTTTTTACGTGGTCTTTCACATCGCTGATTCCGCCATGTCCAATCAAAAAGTCTTGTCTACACAAAGTGCAATTTGTGTAATTTTCACCCCTTCTTGAGCGAATAATAACTCCCGGAAATGCTTTGCTGTATTCCTCACGAGAAGACTGTAATTTTCGTTTGTGTTTCACGCTCGTTAGTGATTTTTCTCCGGCAGACTCCATGATGAAAACGTATAATTCTTACCTGATTGCCTCGCGATTGCACATGGAAAATTGGCTCAGACCTCTCGCACATGCGCAATACACCTACATGAAGCAGTGCCGATTGCCTTTGTTCTAAATTTAGAAACGATTCCGAGCGACAGCGTGTTTGGAATTGCTTTCATGTTTTCTGTGGTTTTTTTACGATTTAAAATTTTTGACTGAATTTTTTAGTGAAAAACCGTAATTTTGAATAATAAAACCGGAACCCGGAACGGGGTCTTAAAAACCGGAACCATTACGGCAAAACCGGAGTAGTTGGCAGGTATGCTGCATGCACCCTAATGATGCCACTCATTTTTACTACTCAATGTTTTGTAACCACCCATGAGTTCTGTTTGGTGACATCATATGCATACCCTCTATACACTGTGCATATATACACTATACAGTATATGAAGGGGGGCTACTGTATATGATGCAGTGATCAAATTTGGCCAAATATGGTTTATTGTACCCATGCTCTTGACAGTTCTTTCACTCTCAGCTCTGCCCTCTTGTTCCTTGTCCACTGAATCATTGAGAAATATAATGTTCATGTGTGTGTATATTACACACACACACACACACACACACACAAAAACACACACACACACACGTACGTATGAAAGCCTAATATTCAAGCAAAAATGCCTACATTATTGTTTGGGGGCCCAGAATTCAACTTTTGGGGAGTTCTATATTCCCCTGTGGAATATGGACCCTGTACACACCAGTGACACAGCATCCATTTTCCACAGGGTGGGGAGGGGGGGGGTCCATATTTTATATGACACCGGTTCACCTCGCATATCCTCTGCTCCTCTTTTTTTTTTTCTTCCGTGACAGCCCCCTCCCAAATAAAACATATCCTACTTTGTGTGGCACTAAATGTGACACACAAACAGAAGTGCAGCCTGCACACACAAACACACAGCAGTGCATCCTCTGGTAACATTTCTGGGTGGCGACCCGCCTTGCCAAAAAAATTACCACTGCGCTTATGAGGAGATATGAATTTAAGAAAAATATATGAAGCAATGACTTTCCGCAAGCGTGCAGACGAACAACACGTGTGGCTCATCATCCGCGGGGAGTTTAGAAGTGCTCCGCCCAGGCGAGCTTTCAGTTACCAGACAGTGTCTCGCTAGCGTGACTGTCCAACAGAAACATGGGTTTAATGAAGTACTTTAAATGTGGGAAGAAAAAAAAAAAATCACAAGAGGTATGTAAGCACTGGAGGCATTTATCATGGTTTTAACCCGCTGGAAACGGAAGCAATAATGGAAGAGTCGCTTAGCTAAGAGATGTGGTTAGAATTCATATGCAGCCGACTTCGTATGAAGGGAAAGGCAAGGGGGACTGATGAATTGCTGAGGATATATTTCACCAGCCACTACATTATGTTCCCCATTATGTACCTGGCAAGTTATGATGACCAAAATTCACCAAGTCAGTGGCTTTAATCTGTCAGCAGCCTTCAGACAAACTAAACATGCCAACATTTGGATTTTAAAATAAAGGTTTTTCCTGCTGTCTGGGTGGTGGTGAGATTTCTTTAAAAAAAAAAAAAAAAAAAAAAAAAAAAAACACTATAAATATATAGAAATATTATAACAGAAACAACTGCATCCTTGGTCATTTAAGTTAATTTATTTCATTAAATACAATTTTGTTAATATTTTTTTCTTTGTAATCAGAGTTAAATTATTGTTCTGACTGCAAAGCTATGGTCAAAAATGTAAATTGTTATAAGGATAAAGTAAAAAAAAAAAAAATTACCAGTCTGTTTCAAATTTATTAAAAAAAACAAACAAACAAAACAGCAATTTTATTTTTTAAAAAAAGACAAAAATAAGCCATAAAATAATACACAAATTTATAATAAAGTTTTAAATGTACAAGAAAAGTCAATTTTACAAGAGGAAATTACAAATTTGAGGAAAATGGTTTCAAATTTATATAAATTTACAGAGAAAAGTAGAAAACTATAAGAAAATTGTTACAAATTTTCAAGAAAAACCTCAAAACTTCAAGACTGAAGTCATTACTCAAGTTTTTAAGTGGGTGCTCTTTGTACCCTTAACTAGAAATTTTTGGTCGGCTACTTTTAATCATTAATTTCTAAGCACTGCTTTTACATGAGAAGAATTTCTGGTTACTATACCCACCTGAGTTTGGAGTCTGACTGTTTAGAGGTTGTGGACAGGTGTCTTTTATACTGATAACGAGTTCAAACAGGTGCCATTAATACAGGTAACGAGTGGAGGACAGAGGAGCCTCTTAAAGAAGAAGTTACAGGTCTGTGAGAGCCAGAAATCTTGCTTGTTTGTAGGTGACCAAATACTTATTTTACCGAGGAATTTACCAATTAAAGCGTACCTGTGGTGGTCGTGAAAAAAAAGATATTATATTGAGCCCCTGTCTCACGTTCTAGTTCAAGTTTAAGTTCAAGTTCAAAGCAATGTGATATAAATCCATTGCTGATGTGCTGGTTCAGCTATGTCAGCAAAACATGCGAGCAGCCATACTGGCAGCTACATGGCCTGCCAGGACGCTTCCTGTGACGTAGTGTCGTGGCTACCGCGATCTGGATCAATATTGGCTGAGCCTGGAGTGCCCGGATGAGCAGTGGCTTTCAGGATATTCAAATTCAAATGTTTATTTCAAACTCAGGGTTCATATTAAATGCAGAACTAAAACGAGTAGAAAATAAATAAATAAATGCTTAAATTCAGCGGGTTGTCTCGTCTGATCTGAGGTCGTAACGGCCGCCAGACGGCCGATGATACTATATACAGAGCAGCAGACACTCGCCGCTCTTGTAACAACAAAAACATACAATGCGATATGGATATCACAACATGGCGGAATGTAAAGCCTTTGGATGTCTCAATAATAAGCGAAAAAACAAAGATAAACACTTCTTTTGTGTACCCAAACCCAGCTCACCTTGTCAGAAGATCGTAGCAGAAAAGTGATTGCGCAATCTCCGAACAGGGCACAGACGTGTCCTTTCAGACGAAATTGCGTTGTGTGTGAGGACCACTTCGTCACTTTCACCCTCAGAAGACCTTTCTGGCTCAAACCTGTAGCCATGTTGGACGAATTCTTCCTCAGA
Organism: Pholidichthys leucotaenia; assembly: GCA_020510985.1. Lineage (NCBI taxonomy): Eukaryota > Metazoa > Chordata > Actinopteri > Cichliformes > Pholidichthyidae > Pholidichthys > Pholidichthys leucotaenia. The sequence goes on along the minus strand of CM035846.1, from coordinate 213,002,011 downwards.
GTCCGACAATTCAGCCATAATAGAATAAAAACACTCACAAAAGCACCCTAGTCTCTCATACAGAAGGAGTATTGACTGTTCAGTAGCAACGTAGTGACGTCACATCCGCATGTGTCATGGCTGCGCGCAGAGTTTTCATTGGCTGGCCATGCCTGCGGTCATATTTGCATATTTCTCTGGTGGTATATGGCTGGCAATAATTATTTAACCAAATAACGAATACTTTGCCTAATGTTTTCAAGTTGAATGCGTTTAGACGACCACCACAGGTACCCTTTAATTCATTAAAAATCCTTCAATTTGATTTTCTGGATTTTTTTTTTTTTCTCATTTTGTCTCTCATAGTTGAGGTATACCTATGATGAAAATTGGAGACCTCTCTCATCTTTTAAGTGGGAGAACTTGCACAATTGGTGGCTGACTAAATACTTTTTTGCCCCACTGTATATGCTGTGTGGTAGTACCAAAGAATTTGGATGTATGGTGAAATATTTCTATCCATCCATCTGCTACCGCTTAATCCTTTTATGAGTTGTTGTTGTGGTGGTGGTGGTGGTGGTGGGGGGGCTACCCCAGCATCTTTGGGCGAGAGCCAGGGTACACCCTGGACAGATCCCCAGCCCATTGCAGGGCTGGTGAAATATTTCAGAAGTAAAAAAATACTTGAATCCAGGTGACTGAGCTTTCATACAGCATACTTACCCACCTGGTTGACTGAGAATCTTCACCAAAATAAGAAATTTCATTAATTTTGAATTCATTTTAAGTCTTAATTATTTTTATTATAATTACCTCCGCCAGGCCGGAGGCCAGGAGGAGGTTATGTTTTTGCCAGCGTTTGTCTGTCTGTTTGTTTGTCTGTTGGTTAGCAAGATAACTCAAAAAGTTTTGGACGGATTTCAATGAAACTTTCAGGCGTTGTTGGAAATGGTACAAGGAAGAACTGATTAAATTTTGGGGATGATCCGGATCACCGTCTGGATACAGGAATTTTTTAAAGGATTCTTTAACATTGTCAGATACGGCCATTTTCAACATGTGTGCAGGCCCAATGGAGGGCGCCGCTCGTCGTGTCTGACGAACACAAACTCCACCTTCTTCAAAGTTTTAGGCACAAAAGCACGCGGAACACAGTGCTGGGCAGGGCTCGGCAGCGTGCTTGTGTTTGCGCTACGCTGCAAAAGCTCAGACGGGCAGCTGTCCGCCGCCGGATTATTTGGCAGAAATTCCCCGCCCAGCCATAGTAGCTGCGCAAAAACAAGCTCTCTGCAGGGGAAGATTCCAAATCCTCATTTGCCACGGAGCGCAACCCCAACAAAACCCACGCCAACCTGTCTACCCAATTTGCATCCATCAGTGAAGCCCTCAGTGCTGCTTTCAGTGATCTATGAAAATGCTCGCATAACCTATTGGCCTGTGGGTTGTACGCGGTTGTGTCATGATTTCTTTTTTTTTTCTTTTGAATTCTTGGATGGAACATGGGTGGGCAGTATAAGCTGCGGATTCACCCATCACACATTTCGGATAACTTATGTTGAACTGTATAATCAGAGGAGTTATTGTCTAATTTGACCTTGTTGGATTTTATTACCCCCTTTGTTATATTATTCACTTTCTTTTAGCCTGTACTCTTAATCTATTCGAAATAAAGATTAATTCATTCATTCATTCAATTGCAACGCCCGCAGCCTGGGAGTTTGCAGATGCAGGACATGGACACAACACCAACACTTCAGTTTATTACCTCCGCCAAGGAGGTAATGCTTTTACTACTGAACCACTAATCCTATCATTGTCAATCCAATTGCTAGTCATATGTTTTCATGGTCAAGGAATCTGAAAACGTACACACAAACACTGTATGGGGGGGAACTGTGGCGCTTGGCAGAGGTCTGTGCTCTCCGAGTGCTTTTCTAGTTGAATTACATTTCATTTTATTTTTTATTTACTTTGTTCATTGTTCTATTTTATTATCATTTTATAAGCATTTCTTTCAAGTATTTATGTTCATGAGTTTTATTCATATTGCCCTTGCAATAAAGTTGTTAATGAAACTGCAATCATGTGATTTTCCTTTAAGGGACAAAAAGTATCGGTATCAAAGAAAAATATCCTATAGAAAGTCCTATAAATTAATGGTATCGTATCAAAAGGAAAAATGCTCACTTCCGGTTATGGCTGCCACGTAGGACGGACGTGTCTCGCTCTGCTCTGCTCCTGGAAAAAAAAAAATCGGCAAATAACTCTCTCATTTGGGACAGAACGTATCCCAGCATTTGGGCGAAGATATGTCGGCGAAGCCTAAGGCTGGAAAACCAGGAAAAGGAAAAAGCGAGCCGCCGAAACAGTCCAAATTAACGGACTTTCAGGTCTGTGACGCAGTAAACAAAACTCCATATATGGCGGAGGAGGCTGGCAACGCTGCGATATCTGCGGGGAATGGCGCAGATGCGCTGATGGCTGCCATGAGTTCAATGAGAGCGGACTTTTCCTCTAGATTTGATGGGATTATGACAGCGTTGGAAGGAATAAGAAAGGAATTGGGTGACTGTGTAGAACGAACGGCGCAGATGGAGCTCCGTCTCGCTAGTGCTGAAGATGACGTCACCCGTCTTCAATTAAAGGTGCGCACTTTGGAAAAAAAAAATAAATCTCTAGAAGATAATATTTTGGATTTGGAATCTCGGTCGAGACAGAATAATTTGAGGCTGGTGGGTCTTCCAGAGGAATCAGAAGGTCGGGACGTATGTTCCTTTCTGGAAAAGTGGATTCCGGAGGTGCTGGGCAGCGAGGAGTTGCAATCAGCAGTGGTTCTGGAAAAAGCACATCGTATTGGCCCACGGAGAGATAAGGGACCGCCGAGGACCTTAATTATGAAGTTTCTTAGCAACAGAGACAGGATGAAGATCTTCAACGCTGCACGTGCTAAAGGAGAGATTAAACACCAGGACCAGCAGGTGCGGTTCTACCCAGATTTGGCCACAGGAATCCAGCAATTGAGGAAGCAGTTTGATCCCGTACGTAAGGAGCTGCGCAACCTTGGGATTCGTCATGGTGTAATCTATCCTGCGAGACTGCTGACCACGTATGAGGGCAGAACCCACATCTTCAAGACCCCAGAGGAGGCGCAGGAGTTCATCAAGAAGATCAAAGAAGAAGAAGAGACTGGTGGGAGCTAAGCATGAACAAAATATAAGGTAGAATAATTAAGCATTTGCACAGGCATCTGACTGACTTGAAGTAAATAGTAAGTTTACAAAATATAGATTGTATTATATATTAAAAAAACAAAACAAAAACAAAACAAACAAAAAAAAAACAAAACTATGATGTACAAAGTTGTTAAAAATTTTGGAGTTAAGTTGGAAAACTACAGAGGAGAGTTAATGTTACGTCATTAAAAGCAGTAGAGTTAGGGTGATTGGGAGGATGAAGAAGGAGTGGCTTAGGCTGTTCCCCGTGGGTGTGGAACGGTCGATGGCTATATCGGGAGACAGAATTTTTCTTTTGATTTTGGGGGGTTTGCCACAAGTGTGGGAAGGGGAAATTTGTTTGTGTGTAGTTTGTAGGATGAATGTTCAACCACTCATGTTTTTGCTTCTCTGTATGAGCATGTTTACACTGCAAGGTGATCCCAAACTCTCTATTGATCATGGACCAAAGTGTTAATCTTAATTTAACTTCATGGAATTGCAGAGGTCTACAAAATTTAAAAAAACTTAAACAAGTTATGAATAAAATAAAGGACATGGGTTCAAGAATTGTGTTTTTACAAGAAACTCATCTGATAGAGGAGGATGTTAAAAGAATTAGGAGTAGATGGCAGGGAAGTGTATTCACCTCTTCATTTTCATCCCGAGCCAGGGGAGTTATGACTCTCATACATAAATCAGTTCCTTTTCAAGTGAAAAATGTAATTGGAGACAAATTTGGAAGATATGTAATCATTCAAGGTTCTTTGCTATTAGAAAATATAAATCTTGTGAACTTATATGGTCCCAATATAGATGATCAGAAGTTCTTTGCTAATTTATTTCTCATCTTATCATCACTTACAGGGCAACATATAATAGCAGGGGATTTTAATTGTACATTGAATCCAGGTGTGGATAGATCAACAGGACTGGATTGTACGCACATTGGATGTAGGATGACTATTAATCATTTTATGAAAGAATTGAGATTGTTAGATATATGGAGAGAAATGAAACCACAAGTTAAAGCCTATTCTTGTTATTCCAGTACCTACAAGACATTCTCACGTATTGATTATTTTTTGATTTCCACAGAATTAAGGTCCAAGATTCAAAACTGCTTTTATGATAACATCGTGATCTCTGATCATGCACCCTGTTGTCTAATATATGTAGATAAAAAATTGACAAAGGAATCAGGTAGATGGCAATTTCAGCATAAATGGCTTCAGGATGAGGAATTTGTCAAGTATATAGAAAAACAGATAGACGAGTTCTTTGACATCAATACTACACAAACATCAGCATGTGTAAAGTGGGAGGCTTTCAAAGCTTTTATTAGGGGACATATTATTAGTTATACAGGATCAAAATCTAAGAAGACTCGAGAGGAGAGAGCTAAATTGGAACATAAAATAAAAAGTCTTCAGGAAAAAGTGTATGCAGGAAGTGACCCAAGGTTGGAGAATGAATTACTGATTTTGAGAGCTGAATACGACAAAAAATCAGCGAATAGAGCTGCCTCGAGTCTTCTAAGATTGAAACAATCTTTTTATGAACAAGGTGAAAAATCAGGAAAATTATTAGCATGGCAGATTAAACAATTGGAAATTAAAACACCAATTACCAGTATTATAAGTAACGGACAGGTAGTTATAGATCCTTTAGAAATTAATAGAGCCTTTAGAGATTACTATGAAAAATTATATGATACCAAAAATGAACCTGATTTAACAAAACTAAATGGGTTTTTGAACGAACTATCTATACCGTGTATACCAAATGAAAACAGGGAGATATTGGAGTCTAAAATTAGTCAAGAAGAAGTTGGGCTAGCCATTGATAATATGAAATCAGGAAAAAGTGCAGGACCAGATGGTCTTCCAGTTGACCTTTATAAAAAATTTAAGAATAAATTAATAAAACCTTTTTTGGAAATGGTTTTAGAAGCATTTCAAAATAATAATTTACCATCATACATAAATAATGCCTTAATTATACTGCTGCCAAAACCAGGTAAGCCCTCTAATAAATGTGAAAATATGAGACCAATAAGCCTATTAAACGCCGACCTTAAGATAATCTGTAAAATTTTAGCAAGACGAATACAAGAAATTTTACCAAATATTATTAATCGAGATCAGAATGGCTTTATAAAGGGTAGACAAGGCTTCCATAATGTAAGAAGACCATTTAATATTATTTATTTTAATAAAGAAGCACCGGATACAGCTCTCCTATCATTGGACGCCGAAAAGGCCTTTGATAGAGTTGAATGGCCCTTTCTTTTTGAAGTCCTACAAAGGTTTGGACTTGGAAATAATTTCATAAAATGGGTTCAAATAATATACAATAATGCTACAGCAGAAATCCTAACAAATAACAATATTTCAAAACCAATAAAAATCAATAGAGGATGTCGACAAGGCTGTCCACTTTCACCTTTACTGTTTACTATGGCAATTGAACCTTTAGCGATAGCGATACGTTTACATTCACAAATATATGGAATTAAAGTTGGACCAACAGAACATAAAATCTCCCTGTACGCCGATGATATAATTTTGTTTATGTCGAATCTAAAAAAATCAATTCCAACCTTGTTGAATTTAATAAAGAATTTTGGGGAAATATCAGGATATAAAATAAATAAAACTAAATCTTCAATATTAATGCTAAATGAGACCCAGAGAAATTACCCAGCCCCTGAGGCAAATCAATTCAATGTTGTAAATCAGTTTAAATATTTAGGAATCCAAATTATGCCTAAGCTAGAATCAGTCGCCAGCGTCAACTATGAAGCCTTAATGTCAGATATCAATGAGTTAACTCAGAGATGGATGTCACTACCAATGTCGATGATCGGGAGAATCAATATACTTAAAAGTAATATTTTACCTAAAATACTTTATTTATTTCAATACATTCCCTTATCACCACCTTTAGATCTATTCTCAAGAATAAAAAAAAAGTTAGTGGAATTTATATGGAACAACAGGAGGGCTAGATTACGTCTGTCTTTATTATATTTACCATTTGATCGTGGAGGTCTGAAATGTCCAAATTTTATGTTGTATTATTGGTCGGCACAACTGAGGTCTATGACATATTATTTTTCATCAAATGATCTCCCTCACTGGACTGAAATGGAATCATACAATTTACCTTTACCTCTTCCCATATTCATATACTCAGATTCGGCAAAAAAATTACAAAAACAAGTTAAAAATCCATTTGTAAAGCATATGATCAAAATATGGTGTGAAGCTAAAAACTATTTAAAAGAACCACAGTTATTGTCACAATTTAGTCCAATATGGGGTAATCAATATTTTAAACCAGGGAGAGCGGACGCTGTATTTAAAGTATGGAATTTAAAAGGGATACAAAAGATTCAGGATTTATATTTGCCATGTGCAGACAACATAATGTCTTTTGAAGAGCTGAGGATCAAATTTAATCTCAATAGAACACATTTTTTTAAATATCTTCAACTTAGAAACTTTATTCGATCAAATCAAAATAAAGCTCTCACTCGACCTATTTATTCATCCTTGGAAAAAATGATGATGAAAGATAGTAAAAGAAAGGGTATTATTTCAGAGTTTTATAACTCATTGACACTATCTTCAAGTGAAAATTCACTGAAAAGATTAAACTACTGGAAAGAAGATCTGCAAATTGAAATTTCGGAGGAACAATGGGAATTGGCTTGTACAGAAGCTCAAACCAAATCAATAAATGCACGCCTTAAATTGATACATTTCAAATGGTTAATGCGGATGTATGTTACACCGGAGGAGTTAAATAGATATAACAAAAATATACCAGATACATGCACAAAATGCATGGAAAGTAAAGGAACCCTATTTCATTGTTTATGGGAATGTAGATTAATAAGAATGTTTTGGGAAGAGGTGAGGGTAACAATTGAAAAAATAATCTCAAAACAAATCATACTGAATCCTAAACTGTTTTTGTTGGGTCTGTACCCAGAAAAGCATAATTTTAATAAAAGTGAAAGAACATTCATAGACCTCAGTTTGCTTAATGCCAAAAAATGTATTGCACTATTATGGAAAAAGACTCATAGACCAGATGTGACTCAGTGGTTAAGACAGATGTTAACAAACCTTCCATTAGAAAGAATAACATATATACTGAAATCAAAGGAAATTGTGTTTGAGAATATATGGAGACCTTTTATTGATTATGTAAAAAATTTAAACATAACTCTTGAAGAAGAAGGTGAATGATGTGTGTGGACCTTGTAAATTCCAAACTGGTGAACATAATATGTATACTTATGTATTGGATTGTCTAGACTAAACAGAGGAGCATTGTTGAAGACTTGATTTTGTTGGTGGTTGTTGGTGTTTTTAGTGCATTTTTTTTTTTTTTTTGTAGTACTTTAGCGTTAGTGTTTGATTGTTTGTATCATGTTTGTTAAAAAAAAAAGGTTCAATAAAGATATTGTGGAAAAAAAAAAAAAAGGAAAAATGCTGGTATCACCCATTCCTACTCTCTTCCCTTTATTGACTATACTCAGACTCAACAATAACTGCTAAACTGTTTAAGACTTTTTCCCATTACACATCTACATTTAAATTCTTCCACCTTAAAGCGAAGGTCACGTCTCTACCTTGTCGACAAAAATTTCTCCTTATTTAATTGACTCGTTACTATATGAAAAAAAAGTATGACGCAAAAAAACATATAACATGGCCACATACAGTTTAAGCAAAAAAATAACTAGTACAAATAAATTTTTAAAAATTAAAACTAATTTCCAGATCATCAAACTGAATTTGGAGTGTGCATGCATTACAGCACCTTGGTCAATAACCTGTTCTCTAAGAGGCTTACAGTCTGTCTGGAAAGGATATAGACTGTCAAAGCAGCTGTATTGTTTTGAATTACAGACTGAGTAAGAGCATTTCTTACTCAGTGTGTTATTCAAAACAATGGTTTATCAAATTTGCTTCTTTTCTCAATCAAAAAAGGAAAATTTATATAAAAATCAAACTGCCTGTCATTGGTCTGTTGCAGGTTGTTACACACTGTATGCTTGCACTGCTTTTAGCACTTCTTTCCTTCTGTGCTTACGTGAATATTTTCCAGAATGGCACGTGCAGAACTACTGTGACTGCACATCCTCCCTCATCTGAATTTTGTTACCTAGAAATAAGGGCAAAATGTGATTTTTGTGAATACAAACTCACTGAATCAGGTAAGTGTTGGCATTATATTTCTAAAATAGAACAAACCTATTTTGCTGTGAATGTCAATCTGAAATATCAGAGAACATATTTACAACAAGATGCAATGCTGACAACACACACACAAAAAAAAAAAAAAACTCTTAAAACTTATAATCTTGGATCCATGTCAAAACAAGCAACACTGTACCAATAAATGGGAAACCTTTTGATAAACTGTTCATCAGCTACATGACTATACAATTTAAAAAATGTCAACTTGACGAGGAAAAATTGAAAGGTTTTAGATGAGGGACAACAAAAATTCAAAACGTCAATGAAATAAAACCCTCCAAGAAATGATGAAAAATAACGGACATCCACTTCTAACTCGTGAAGAATATCTGGTCATATTTTTTGAGTGGAAACTTATTGGCTTTTAAAAAAACCTACTTCAAACGGAGTCATAATGCTAAATGTTAATCAATATTTGTTCATGAGCTCTACATTCTATACATGAGATGTGTGTGGACATTTCATGAGGGCAACAATCACGGTCACAATATACTGCATACATTTGCCAGGTTTCAAAATGGGCTGCTGAGAGGTGATACGACATAACACCCCCCCCCCAAAAAAAAACAACTATGTATTTTCTTATTTATATCAATTTAGCAAAACTAGCTATAATAGTATCTCATTTCATAAAAGTACAACTGACATAAAAATAAGGTGAAAATACTTTAAAGGGAAAAGTAAATTCATCAGTATTAAAAAAAAGAAGTAGGAACACTAAATGATGGAAAAATTCTGTTATACTGAGTTATATGAATGTTTATGAAAATGATTTTTTCTTTAAAAAGCTTAATGTGTATACCCAGGAAATCCTGTTATCATTTTTGGAGTTGTTGAGTAGTGGAAAAAAGAGATCAAAGGATGCTGATGTGACTGAATGTTCAGTTCTATCACTGACTGTTCAGCTTATCACTAGTGTTTTCTGCATGGACCCAGCAGATACAATCTTAGTCATGAATGAAATAATCAAGAGGCTCAGCAAACTTTATAAATCGAGTTCATGAATGAACTATCAAGGAGTGACTTCATCCCGACGGCCCCTTGGATATATAGCCAGAATCACTCTGTTAGTTAAGCCAATGCACTGCAGCAGTCTGTGAAAGCTGTACTCTGTATTGTCTTCTGCTGATCAGTGCATATTAAATTTGCTGAAACTTTGATCCTGCCTGATTTTTGATAAGGAATTTTTCCAACACTAACCCTGGATTTACACTGACTCAGGATGCAGTACGTTGCAGATGCCGTGCGGATGGCCCCTTACGTCTCTCCCTACCAACTCAGTTTGTGTTTTGTAGTGGCATGGATGAGAACAGAGTTTGAAATACAAGCTCAAGTGAGAATTTTCCAAAATAATGCAAGATCTCAAGAAAGACCCGAGATGAACCGAGATGAACCGATCGCGATCGCATGATAACAACAAGGAAGTATGACATAGCAGCGGCTCCCCACCTAGATTTTTGGGCTCTAAGTAAAAACGTAGGTAGCCCATTAATTTTAATTCTATGAAGCATTTGTTAAGTCCAAGCTTTACCTTCTCTTACACAGTGGTGGAGGAGGAGACCTCAGAAAATAACGGACGATCCTTAAATCATTTTTAATGAACAAACAGCTATTAAATACCACAAGATACCGTGGGATTTCCTTGTAGATTTGATCCAGCATCTGTCAAAAATAGACTCGTTGCATTTCATTAGTGAACCGAATTTGACAAGCCAGATTCGCTCCGCAGTGGTCTGGACTAGGTGGGGATTAGAAAATTGACGAGAATGGGAACTATACGCGCCTGTCAGAACTTGAGGTTCTGACAGGCGCGTTTCAGACGCATGCCGCGGCACGGAAATGCAGGTTCATTTTCTGTGTCAAGTCAAATTCTCTCGTATGTTATCAGTGATCTGTTAATGTACTTGGCAATAAATCTTTTTCTGATTCTGATTCTGAACTACACTCACCGGCCACTTTATTAGGTACACCTGTCCAACTGCTCGTTAACACTTAATTTCTAATCAGCCAATCACATGGCGGCAACTCAGTGCATTTAGGCATGTAGACATGGTCAAGACAATCTCCTGCAGTTCAAACCGAGCATCAGTATGGGGAAGAAAGGTGATTTGAGTGACTTTGAACGTGGCATGGTTGTTGGTGCCAGAAGGGCTGGTCTGAGTATTTCAGAAACTGCTGATCTACTGGGATTTTCACGCACAACCATCTCTAGGGTTTACAGAGAATGGTCCGAAAAAGAAAAAATATCCAGTGAGCGGCAGTTCTGTGGGCGGAAATGCCTTGTTGATGCCAGAGGTCAGAGGAGAATGGCCAGACTGGTTCGAGCTGATAGAAAGGCAACAGTGACTCAAATAACCACCCGTTACAACCAAGGTAGGCAGAAGAGCATCTCTGAACGCACAGTACGTCGAACTTTGAGGCAGATGGGCTACAGCAGCAGAAGACCACGCCGGGTGCCACTCCTTTCAGCTAAGAACAGGAAACTGAGGCTACAATTTGCACAAGCTCATCGAAATTGGACAATAGAAGATTGGAAAAACGTTGCCTGGTCTGATGAGTCTCGATTTCTGCTGCGACATTCGGATGGTAGGGTCAGAATTTGGCGTCAACAACATGAAAGCATGGATCCATCCTGCCTTGTATCAATGGTTCAGGCTGGTGGTGGTGGTGTAATGGTGTGGGGAATATTTTCTTGGCACTCTTTGGGCCCCTTGGTACCAATTGAGCATCGTTGCAACGCTACAGCCTACCTGAGTATTGTTGCTGACCATGTCCATCCCTTTATGACCACAATGTACCCAACTTCTGATGGCTACTTTCAGCAGGATAATGCGCCATGTCATAAAGCTGGAATCATCTCAGACTGGTTTCTTGAACATGACAATGAGTTCACTGTACTCAAATGGCCTCCACAGTCACCAGATCTCAATCCAATAGAGCATCTTTGGGATGTGGTGGAACGGGAGATTCGCATCATGGATGTGCAGCCGACAAATCTGCGCCAACTGTGTGATGCCATCATGTCAATATGGACCAAACTCTCTGAGGAATGCTTCCAGCACCTTGTTGAATCTATGCCACGAAGAATTGAGGCAGTTCTGAAGGCAAAAGGGGGTCCAACCCGTTACTAGCGTGGTGTACCTAATAAAGTGGCCGGTGAGTGTATATGCTGCAGAGGCCGGATCGCAGCCATAACGTAATGCATCTGGAGTCAGTGTAAATCCAGGGTAATACAGGTGTCAACATGTGCAAGACATTTCTAGTCTGTAGAAACTGTGAATATTACTATTAGAAGTGTGGAAATTTATCAGTTCTAAGATGGATCATGATGTGGGCCTCTGCTCTGAGGTACAATGTTAATAATTAAGAGTTTTAGCACAAGCAAAAATTGTAGTATGCCATGAGTGATTAATAATAATGATTGCATTTATATAGTGCCTTTCATGATACCCAAAGCACCTTACAATGAGTCCATTATTCATTCACTCCACAGACAAAGACAATGGTAGTGGTAAGCTACTGCTGTAGCCACAGCTGTCATGGTGCAGACTGAGGGAAACGTGGCTGCCAATCCGTGCCAACAGCTTCACCAACCACTACCAAACATTTATACACATTCATACCCAGTGTCATGGACACAAGGTAGGTAAAGTGTCTTGTCCAGGGACATAACGGCAGGACACCTGGGAGAGCGGGATTCAAACCACCAACCCTCGGGTGATTGGACGACCTGCTCTACCTCCTGAGCCGCTGCTGGCCCAAATATGTCAATTATTATTTGTCCTCTCGGCGCCACACCAGTAGGCTGCCTTTTGCAACAGCGGCTCGATTCCGAGTTTTTTTTCCCTTCCTCTCTCTTTTGATCACTTTTTTTTTCACCCCACTTATATCACGGACACACAGATCGTCCCAAATGTCTCCTGAGCCGGTGGACGGAGCCACTGTTTATAGCAGGATACGATACAACAGGGAAGAGCTGCTAGCATTTAACCGCCACCCGGTCCCACTGGAAAAACTCGACATACCGAGAGAATTGAGGCGAAAGCGTCGCGGCTGCCGGGCTGGAGTAAGGCGGAGGACAAAAAATATAAGGTACAGACCCTCCCTTCCATCTGTTGTCATGGGAAATGTACGGTCGATACTGGGAAAGTTAGATGAGCTAGCGGCTATCTCCCGTTATGATAGCACTTACCGGGAGTGCTCTCTCCTTTTGTTTACTGAGACGTGGCTAACTGAACTAGCAGCAGATGCTAACATTGAGCTGGAGGGTTTTCACATGATACCAGCTGACCGAACACCAGAGAGTGGCAAAGCTAGGGGCGGTGGAGTGATAATGTATGTTAACAACAACTGGTGCAGACCGGGACATATCACTGTTAAACAACGACACTGCAGCAAAGACACTGAGTTGCTAGCTGTTAGCATGAGGCCTACATATCTCCCGAGAGAACACTCACACGTGATCTGCATTGTTGTTTATGCAAATCCGACGGCGAACGCTGGGACAGCGCGTGACGTCATCCATTCAGTAACCAGCAGGCTGCAGACAGAACACCCAGATGCTCTTCTCCTCATCTCAGGCGATTTCAACCACGTTTCACTGTCTCCCATTCTGCCCACTTTCACCCAGTATGTCACATGCCACACTAGAGACAATAAAACACTGGATTTGTTCTACGCAAACACTAAGGAGGCGTACACCTCATCACAACTCCCCCCACTTGGGAGATCGGATCACAACTTGGTTCATCTCCGACCGGTGTACAAACCCCTAGTGCACAGACAACCTCCGGCCATGCACACTGTGGAGTTATGGTCTGAGGAGACAATGGACACTCTAAAGGACTGTTTTGAAGCCACTGCCTGGAAGCAGCTCTGCGATCCACATGGTGAGGACATCGATGGCCTCATTCACACCTTCACGGGCTACCTCAGCTTCTGTGTGGACAAATCCGTTCCCACCAAGACCATACGGCGTCACTCAAACAACAAACCCTGGATCAACCCTGAGATAAAAACACTTCTGAGAGAGAAGAAGAGGATCTTCAGGTCGGGGAACAGGGAGATGCTGAAGTCCGTACAGAGGGAGCTGAGGAGAAAGATCAGAGAAGGCAAGGACAGCTTCAGGAAGAAGATGGAGGACAAGCTGCAACAGAGCGACATCAGCGGGGTCTGGAGAAACCTCAAAACCATCTCGGGGCTCCAGAATACCTCCCCCCAGGCCACGGGGGGCAGGGAGTGGGCGAACAACCTGAATCTGTTTTTCAATAGATTTGACCAACCGCCCTTCCCCCTGTCTGCACAACAACCACTGCTGCCTCTAAGAAATCAAGTCCTGCTGCCCACTCCCCACTCCACCGACACCCCCCCCACTCCCAACACACAGCCCCCCATCCTGATCCTGACCAAGACCCAGGTGAGGACGGAGCTGAGGAAGATCAAGGCGAGGAAGGCGTCGGGACCGGACGGCATCAGCGCAAAGCTCCTCAAGTCCTGTGCAGACCAGCTGTGTGGGATTGTGACGTATATCTTCAACATGAGCCTGAAACTGGGGAGGGTACCACAGCTGTGGAAAACATCTTGTGTGGTACCTGTACCAAAAACTTCCCACCCCAAAGACCTGAACAGCTACAGACCGGTGGCCTTGACGTCCCACTTGATGAAGACCCTGGAGAGACTGCTCCTTGCTCATCTCCGCCCCCTGGTGGAACCAGCGATGGATCCACTCCAGTTCGCCTACCAGCATGGCATTGGGGTGGAGGATGCGGTGATCTTCCTCCTTCACCGTTCTCTGTCCCACCTGGAGAAGCCCGGGAATATGGTGAGGATCATGTTCTTTGACTTCTCCAGTGCTTTCAACACCATCCAACCGATGATCCTGAAGGACAAGCTGCTGCGCGCAGGGGTGGACCAGCACCTGTCATCATGGATCCTGGACTACCTCACGAACCGGCCTCAGTTTGTGAGAACCCGGGACTGTGTTTCCGACACGATCATCAGTAGCACGGGGGCCCCCCAGGGAACGGTGCTGGCTCCCTTCCTGTTCACTCTTTATACTGCGGACTTCTCACACAACACAACACATTGCCATCTACAGAAGTTCTCTGATGACTCTGCGATCGTTGGCCTCATCTCCAATGGAGATGAAGCTGAGTACAGAGGGCTTATCCAGGACTTCGTGGACTGGTGCCATCGGAACTGCCTCCAGATCAACGCGAGGAAAACTAAGGAGCTGGTGGTGGACTGCCGCAGGCATGGGCAGCCCCTCACAGCACCAGTAAATATACAGGGAACAGACATCGAGATGGTGACATCCTATAAGTACCTGGGTATTCATCTGAACAATAAACTAGACTGGTCACACAATACTGACGCACTCTACAAGAAGGGACAGTGCAGGCTGTTCCTGCTGAGGAGACTCAGGTCTTTTGGTGTACAAGGGGCGCTGCTGAAGTCATTCTATGACACTGTGGTGGCATCAGCCATCACTTTTGGAGTGGTCTGCTGGGGCAGTGGCATTACTGCAGCCGATAGGAAGAGACTGAACAAACTGATTAAGAAAGCTAGCTCTGTCCTGGGGCAGCGCCTTGATCCGATGGAGGAGATAGGAGAGAGAAGGACGGTGGCTAAACTGTCATCTCTGCTGGAGTCCGAGTTCCACCCTATGCAGGACATACTGGATGCACTGAGGAGCTCATTTAGCAGCAGACTACATCATCCCAGGTGCACAACCGAGAGGTTTCGTAGGTCCTTCCTACCAACGGCTGTCAGACTGTACAACCTAAGCAGGGCTGCTCGCAGAGATAGCAAAAAGACGTAACAAACTAATAGTTTTTTTGAATGCAAAAGATGCAATAGACTTACACAATGGTCCTCTCCGGCATACAACTAGGAACATACCGGTCGCTATGGAGGGTGAGAATATGTATGGGCACATAATCATACCATGTAGGATAACTAAATAGACGGTTATGCTGTTTCATCCCACCTAGCAACAATGCTCTGCACTGTGTGTGTTTATATATTTACATATTTATTCCATCTAGCTACAATGCTCAGCACTGGGTGTGTTTATATTTATATATCTATATATTTATTCCATCTAGCTACAATGCTCCGCACTGTGTTTTTATATATCTACATATTATTCCATCTAGCTACATTGCTCCGCACTGTGTGTGTTTATATACTTGCATATTTATTCCACCTAGCTGCAATGCTCCGTACTGTGGGTGTTTATATATTTACATATTTATTCCATCTAGCTACAATGCTCTGCACTGTGTGTTCATATATTCATATATTTATTCCATCCAGCTACAATGCTCTGCACTGTGTGTCTGTGTGTGTGTGTGTATATATATATTTTATAGTAATATGTACATATGTATATTAGCTGCTCTTGCTTGCTTGTTTTTTTTCTTGCCTTCTGATTGTTGCTCTGAGTGTTGCTATCCCTGTGCTGTTGCAATTCTGGAATTTCCCCGTTGTGGGACTAATAAAGGCTTATCTTATCTTATCTTAATTATGTAGCCTCAGATAAACAAAGTTCATCGTTTTCAGTTGTAGGATAGCTTATTATGGTGACGAGATGCAGAGAACCATTGCTGTGTAGTGTTTGTAATGTCAAGTTGACAACGCAGAGTAAGTGGAAATTGGGGTTAACATCACCAGTGGTTTGACAGTGGACCCTAAAGGCTTGCTGACTTTAACCCCATGTCAAAGTCCATATCCAACATGTTACAGCTGGTCAGTAGTACAACAGGGACTTAAAAGTCTATCAAAAACCAAACAGGTCTTTTATGTTGTGGGAAATTACCACTTGTGTATATAATTATATTCATAAAATACTGTAGACAGATAATGTGTTCCCTATTTTAGGTTCCTTTGTCATACTGTATAGGTCATGAGATTCTCATGAAAAGAGTCTACAACAAGGATTCACAGTACTCCTCCGGTTATGTGGTTACCGGGCCCCTGCCCTGGAGCCAGACCTGGGAGAGAGGCTAAACAGCCAAGCACATAATTATAGAAGTGGACACCACAGTAATAGTGGTTTGCTTACATCAGGCATTTCTCCAGATTAGTCTATTGGTAAGGCTGGGTATCACTCATTTCCGGAATCAATTCGATTCCGATTCTTGAGGTTCTGAATCGATTCAATCCTGATTCAATCAGGGAAACTACCATTTTAATAGCTATATATCTCAAACAGGTTCATTTTGTCTTCTTAATGATAAAACCGATATTGTGACATGTTTCAACTGTCATCTGCAGTCTTCTTTAGAAAGCGTCATCTGACATCCGTGACATGTCACATCAGCTGTTTTATCCTTCCCGTAGGCATGACCGACCTGACAGATCTGCCAAGTCGGTCACATCCCCCGCCATGTGATGATCTCTGTAGAAGAGAGTCCCAGGTGTGCGAGAGCATGAAGGCTCCATCATCTCGGTTCATGGTGTTGTGGGCTTGTTTCCTGATTTCAATTGCTTCTTTGATCCAGCGTTTGTGTCTGTTGTCTTCTGATCCAATTATTTTTGCGTTGTTCCTGTCCAGTTCCTGTTTATTCTGTGATTTTTCATTCTTTCATGATTCTTTTAAGAGAGAAACATGAAAAAACACTAAATAAACACAGCAATAAAACCCCACACAAAACTACAACAGCTTTTGGTTCACCTTTTTTTCTTCTTCTTCTGGCTGCTCCCTTCAGGGGTCGCCAGAGCGGATCATCCATCTCCATCTCACCCTATCCCTTGCATCTCTCTGTAATGTCAACCCTCTCCATGTCCTCCTTCAGTACATCCATGAATCTTCTCTGTTGTCTTCCTCTTTTCCTGCTGCCTGGCAGCTCCATCTTCAACATCCTTTGTCCAATATATCCACTATTCCTCCTCTGTTTTATTAACTAAATCTAAGCTGCTGTTTATAAAATGGAGAAATAACAGTTTTGTTTTTCCTGAACAGGTTGAAGGTAAATAATGCTGGCCTGTAAAACTGTCCTTTTCGTATAAATTAAAAAACCAAAACTGTATTCTGCAATACTGTGAAGAATATAGTTATCGTGAAAATTCACAGAAATATCGTGATATCATTTTTAGGCCATATTGCCCACCCCTACCTGGAGCATCCTCAAGCAAAAGATCTATGAGGGTGGGAGGCAGTTCACATCAAAACAGCAGCTGTGGGGGGGCTATATTGACATCTTGCAAAGAAATTCAAGCAGAAACTCTCCAAAAACTCAAGTTCAATGGATGCAAGAACTGTGAAGGTTGTATCAAAGCGGTCCTATGTTAACATGTAACTTGGCCTGTTAAGATGTTTTTGATTGATTTCAGAAAATATGACCTCATAATACTACAAATTCAACAAATGACCATTTTCAGTTCTTTACAACCAACAAAATGTTTTGAAACTGTTGTGCATAATAATTTGGAACAGTGCAGTTTGATGTTTTTTTATTTTTGCAAAAAAATTATCATTGGGAGGTTTGTTCAATAAAAGTTGAATTATGCTCGAACAGTTGATGACTTGAAAATTACTGACTGTCATTTGCATCGACTATTTAGGAAAATCAGAGACAAATATCATTTGCATAATAATTTGGAACGCAGTGTACTGTGTATGCGGCCGCTGTCACGCACTTTTGCAGCTTTAGTAATATTTTTTCAGACAAGATTAAGAAACTTGGCAGTGATTAAGGGTGCTTTCACACCTAAATTTGTTTAATTTGGTCCAAATCAGTTGACAAGTTTGTTACTTTGTATCATTTTCTCTTTGGTTCGGTCCCCTTTCACACAGGCAAAAATTCAAGAAGACCAAACTGCGTCACGTTAAATCCCGCAAGACGTACGTCAGAACATTCTCTGTTCTTATCGGTCAAATTTTTTTTGCCTTGAGAACAGGAACAGTAAATACAGGACAGTGTTTCCTCTGGCTTAAAGACCTTGGCGTGGTGGCAACATATTTTTCGGGGGGGGCAGTAAACACATGACACTTGTTACTGGAATATGTTAATTTTATACTATTTATTTCTTTTTTTTTTATTTTTGCACCGTAATATTGCATAATGCAACTTACCATTTGATGTATTGTACTACCAAGGCTTGAATGTTGGAATATTGGGCCAGCTGGGGTCCCACCCAGACGTCCTGTGTTTGGACTCTTTACTGGTGTCATCCTTCTCTCCTCCCTCTGCTCTCACCTCTCCTGGACCCTCTGCCTGAACACTTTCCTCTCCTCGACTACTCTCTTCTGTCTCATCTTTCCCTCTCTGAGCCCTGTCTAATTCAGGTTCTCTCTCTGTCTATGGTGGTATACAAACAGGTTAGAAAATACCAAGTGTCATGTTTTGTCCTGCAGGATTTTTTTTTCCCCATGGTTTACATAAATAACCAAAATGTGTATTTTTATTCTCGTGTTTCTTTTCTTCCATTGACAAAGAGTAGGGAAGGGAAAAAACATTCATAATAGGAATTTACTCAGTCATACTTCAATTATATGATCAGAGGTGGGTATAGTAGCCAGAAATTCTACTCATGTAAAAGCAGTACTTTGAAATTAATAAAAGCAGACAACCAAAAATTTCTAGGTGAGTTAAGGGTATAAAGAGCACCTACTTAAAAACTTGAGTAATGACTTCAGTCTTGAAGGTTTGAGGTTTTTCTCCAAAATTTATAACAATTTTCTTATAGTTTTCTACTTTTCTCTGTAAATTTATCTAAATTTGCAACAATTTTCCTCAAATTTGTAATTTCCTCTTGTACATTTGAGACCATTATAAATTTGTGGATTATTTTATGGTTAATGTTTATCTTTTTTAATCCAATCCAACTTTATTTCTAAAGCTCTTTAAAAATGAGAGTTGACACAAAGTGCTGTACATCAACAATAAATATAAAAACAATAAAATACAGCTAAAGTACAAAACAGCACAAACAACACAATCATCATACAATAGCGACAATAAGAACAAATAAAATCAGTGTCTCAACCTGGGTCAAAAGCCAGAGAATAAAAATGGATTTTAAGAGGAGTTTTAAAACTGGACAGTCAAGAGGCCTGTCCGATGGACAAAGGCAGATTATTATAAAATTGCTGGGGTTTTTTTAATAAATGTAAAACAGAATGTGGCTAAATTTTTACTTTTTTCTTCATACAATTTAAACTTTTGACCATAATTTTGTAGAGCCAGAACAGAACAATAACTCTGAATTCCAAGAAATATAATTGTTAAAATTATATTTAAAGAAATAATCAACTTAAATGACCAAATTTGCAGTCATTTCTGTTATATTTCTATGTATTTATAATTTTTTTTAGAAATCTCCTCACCAACCAGACAGCAGGAAAACCCTCCCGTATTTTGAAATCCAAATCTTGACACGTTTAGTTTGTCTGAAGGCTGCTGACTGATTAAAGTCATTGACTTCGTGAATTTCGGTCATCTTAACTTGTCAGGTACATAATAATGAACATAAATTATTAGTTAATATTGCAGTAGCCGGTGAAGTAAATCCTCAGCAATTCATCAGTCACTCTTTCCTTTCCCTGCAATGAAGCCTAACCAGACCTGTTAGCTAAGCAACTCCTCATTGTTGTTCCAGTTACCAGCGGGTTAAAACCACCATAAATACCTCCACTCTCTTTTTTTTTTTTTTTTGTTACTTATTTGTACCCGTAGGTAGACTTGGTTTGCAGTCTGGTGACAAGCCACCGGCTGCTGGTCGCTGCGTGCGCGAGCGCCCTAAACCTACATGTTTTTGGTGTGCGGGAGGAAACTGGAGAAATCCCGGAGTAAACCCGCGCAACACGGGGAGAACATGCAAACTCCACACAGCTCACTGTTGGTCGGGGGCTGGGATCGAACCCACGATCTCATGATCCCCGCGATCCCCCGGCCGAGGGTAAAACTGTGCTGCCACAGTGCTAAACCACTGCGCCACCGTGCAGCTCTCTTGTACTTTTTTCCGCGTTTAAAGTACTTTAATAAGCTCATGTTTCTCTCGGACAGCAACACTACAGAGACACACTCTGCATGCAGAAACGGTCACGCGGGCACTGGGCAGACATGGTGTTAACATTATTTGCCTCCTATTAAAACGAGGTTTTAACAGGGACATGCTAATGGCAGCTCCCAGGCTAGCAACATAAACAACAACAAGAAGAAGCCAACTTTACTGTCATTCAATCCATACAGCTAATCATGTACAGTACAACGAAATTACATTTCTCCTATCTAAAATGTTAATCACATCTAGAATCAGGGGCCGCTGCCATGCAAGGCACCGCCACAAACAACTTTTCCTTCCCCCTTCTATTATGCCGAGCACCAAGCTAGAAGGCGGGAAGTACCATTTTTATATGGCCTTTGGTATGACCCAGCCGGGACTTGAACCCACGACCTCCTGGTTGTGGGGCAGATGCTCTTCCAACCAGACCACCAACCGTCATCCAGGTGTAGTTTTGGAGGAGGCTATAACAAATTTACAGGTGAGAGCCCCGCCCAATAACACTATAAACTTAAACATGACGGCTTTGGTTTTGTCGAGCTCTTCAATACCTTCAGTTCTCGAACCCAATCCATCAGCTGTGCGCCACCATGTTGATCCACTTTGATCCGTGGTGCAACTCTCTCGCGATTGTTCAATCATGCGAGAGTTCTGCCAGCTCATAGACATAAAAGCATTATATCAAAAGATCAATCCACAGATTTAGTGAATTGATATCAGCTCAGTCAAATGTGAATCAATTCAAATCGGAGAATCGATCTTTTGAACCCACCCCTATCTACTGGGTAGTTTCTGGAATGTGTGTCACAGAATATAAACTAGCTGAAGAATAAAAATGATACAGTGCCTATACTCTATGGTAATAATCTGCAAGGTGGTAAAATGAAATGTCAATTATTTGTCATATCCACATTCTATTAACCTTAAGGTCTCTTTCATCAACAGTCAAATTAAACTTTTGTGTTATCTTCCATCATAAGTAAAGAAACATAACTCCGATACCAAAAGAATGCATTGTGCAAGTGAGAGAATCTGATTACAGCGCTACAACAATGAAAAAAAGCAGAGCAATAAAGACTACCAGCCCTGGCAGCAGATGCCACTTTTACACCTAAAATATCCATATCTTAAAATGGTAAATGGCGTTTACTTAAATAGAGCATTTTTTTCATCTATGGATGACCAAGGCGCTTTCAGATTCTGCTATCTACCCATTCACACACATAGTCACACACTAATGGCGGTGGAGCTATCTTAACATTACAACTACTGCATATACAGTATACTATTCATAACAATGCCTGACAGTATAACCACGATTTCTTATTACCACTAAGTAAAAGCTCAAGCTTGGATTAACTATCAAGATTACATTACACCGTTACCCTAACAAATAGTAAGTGCAGCCGTAACAAAAATTAATCCTTTTAAAAATGTAAGTTGTAATATTTAAATTGCCATTTAGTTTTTGATACATTACAAAGTGTTTATTATCATAGTTTTGACATGCAGATTTAAAAGATAGCACTGTGGTTTAAACCAGTAATGTCAAACATGTTACAAAAGAATTGAAGCACGCTTATTGTCACTAAATCCATGGTAGATTTACATATCCAGTAATTGTCTAAGGTGTGTTTTGGGGTTTTTGTGTGTAATTTCATCATTTAAAAAAAAAAATCTACAAAGCTTTTCCCAAAATCACTGTGTTTTTGACATCTTAGAGCTCATGCATTACTGTAAAGAAATGGACTGCTCCAAAAAATATGCTTCTGTCAATTCTCTAACTCTAACAACAGAAGTGGGACAAATGGTTGTTGGCTGTGGCTGTCAGTTGTGTCATGGAAGTATCTACAAGACTGACAATAGCAAATAAATGAGTTTTTGATCAGCAATTATATCATCTTTATGTAAACCCTACATGATCCCCTTTGGATCATTTAGCAGATTAAAGAGTCTGTGACATAATTCAACCAAGACATCATAAGAAATACTGTGTTTTTATTCTGTGTAGACAAAAAAATTCAATAAATCTTTTTCCATATACTACCATAAATTACATTGTGACGCAGCAGATTGCGATGTTTGTTTGTCGAAATTGGGTCAAACAGCGCTGCCATATTGTGACATCATGTGAGGAACCCAATATGTAAACTAGAAAAGCACTCAGAGAGCGCAGACCTCCACCAAGCGCCACAGTTCCCCCCCATACAGTGTTTGTGTGTACGTTTTCAGATTCCTTGACCATGAAAACATATCACTAGCAATTGGATTCACAATGATAGGATTAGTGGTTCAGTAGTAAAAGCATTACCTCCTTGGCGGAGGTAATAAACTGAAGTGTTGGTGTTGTGTCCATCTCCTGCATCTGCAAAGTGCCAGGCTGCGACCTGTCAAGGCATACCTCATGGCTCCCTTATTGGGCGGGGGGGGGGGGGGGGGGGGGGGGGCTTTCACACCTGTACTGAGTACTTAAAAACTGTATTTATCAGCAGATGAAAGAAAACTGAAGCAAAAACAAACAAACAAACAAAAAGTAATCAAACAGCAAGTGCAACATGAACTATTTCAAACATATTTATTCAAATGTACACTTATATGGACACAATCTTGAGCCATAACTTTTTGGTAATGTGAAAATAATAAGCCAAGTAGCACAAAAAAATTGAGCGCTCTTGCTGTCAGGAAACAATGTTGGCATCAAATCACTGAAGTGATCTGCCACCAATGGGGGTAGATTGTGCTCTGCCACAAAATGACAAAACATCACTTCTGCTAGTGATGCATTGGATTTGGAAGGCGCTGGTTCTCTCACTGGCTGAAAATGTTCATCCATCGATCGAATTTGGCTACACAGTTTTTGTGGCGCTGTGTAGCAAAGTGTGACTTCAGGTGGAAATTCCCCGATGCAGTCAGTTTTAGTATTCGAGTCACACATATCAGGCGCAGCCTTACTGGCACCGGGATTCCTCTCTGTTCCGGAGCTGCAGGACAAAAAAAAGGTGCGATAATGGTTGCCATGGGTTTTATTGGGTTTGCGCTCCGCGGAAAAAAAGAGGATTTGGAAACTTCCCCGGCAGAGAGATGGTTTTTGCGCAGCCCCTATGGCTGGCCGGGGAATTTCTGCCAAATAATCCGGCGCCGGACAGCTGCCCGTCTCAGCTTTTGCAGCATAGCGCAAACACAGGCACTGTGGCGGGTCCTGGCCACCACTGCTTTCCACGTGCTTTTGTGCCTAAAACTTTGGCCGTATCTCACAATGTTAAAGAATCCTTTAAAAAATTCCTGTATCAAGACGGTGATCCGGATCATCCCCAAAATTT
The DNA here is from genome assembly GCA_020510985.1 of Pholidichthys leucotaenia. Lineage (NCBI taxonomy): Eukaryota > Metazoa > Chordata > Actinopteri > Cichliformes > Pholidichthyidae > Pholidichthys > Pholidichthys leucotaenia. The sequence goes on along the minus strand of CM035846.1, from coordinate 212,978,215 downwards.
AATCAGTTCTTCCTTGTACTTGTACCATTTCCAACAACGCCTGAAAATTTCATCGAAATCCGTCCAAAACTTTTTGAGTTATCTTGCTAACCATCAGACAAACAGACAAACCCCGGCAAAAACATAACCTCCTCCTGGCCTTCGGCCTGGCGGAGGTAACAAGCACGGCTGAGTACACTGAAGCGGAGGAAGTTGTGAGCGATTTCAGCGAAGATTTGAGCGATTTGTTGATAGTTTTTGAGGAAGAAGCAGGACCGAGTGATGAAGAAGAGCGAGTTGGTTCTAACGAAGGACTGCAACCCTATTTATTTGAACCATATCGTTCAGGAAGCGATGATGACTTGCAGAGGATGAAGGGTCCGACGGTGAAGGGTTAGAGATGGACATCGGTCGCCTCCAAAACACTGAATGGTAATACCGTATACAGATAGATCTAAAAAAAACCTGGATATGCAACTTTGATCATGTACCTTTGCTATGTTGTAAATTGAAGTGGCTAGACGGCCGAGAGACAGTCTCCTTCATCAAAAGGCCCGCAATTCTTTTTTTATTCAATAGTAGAAAAAAATACACACAAATCACAAACATGCTAGTAATACAAGTAAATACCCCCTAATTTGGTTATTTGTTTAAAAAATATATAAAAAATGCACAACTGTATGTGTTTGTCACAGTTTACAAGCTACAAATAATGCAACAAGATACTTTTTAACTTAACAACCCAATTGTTTTGCAGATCTGATGTGTACACACACCTCTATCACACCCTAAAACATAAACAAAGGGACTTGCTCTTTTCCGGGCGAGTTTTGACACTGTTGCTTCTCTGCGCCATTTTGATATGTTGATATCGTCTTAGATAGATAGATGTACTTTACTGATCCCAAACTGGGAAATTACAGTCTTGAGCTGTGGGTTTTCGTTTAAAAACCGTAGGTATGGCAGTCGGATTTAGAACTCGTTTGTAATAAACTTTCATGCCTAAAGATTCCTGTATAGCAGGTGCCCCCTCAAAACTGTCTGCAGTGAAATGATCACTACAGGGTACAGAAGATGGTGTTGGATGCCATTTGTCCCTTGTTCTCTGTACTTGCTTCGCCCATTTTTTAAGAAGATCGGGATCGTTTGGGAATGCGAAAAGGCTTATATGTTCACTGGGGCAATTAGAACACCCAGCCGCCACGCAACATTTTGGCATTTCTTTGCTGATACAGAAGCTAAACAGCTTGTTTACATTGATAGCACACGGATCAGCCGAGATTAAAACTCCTCTCATGATGTCATATCCAGAAATGAGGCAAGTCTCTGGATATCGCGTTACTGCAACACAGCGCTAAATTTAAATTCACTTAGAAATATTTTTCCACTTATTTAGCGTTCTAAGTCAACAGAACCAACTATGTGGACGATTGAAGACAAATTCATACTGAATATTGAGCCATACTTCCTACATCATGTCAGCGACACTTTAAATACTCATTAAGTGACAAAGGCATGTGATTTTCAGAGACTTGCCACTTTATATGTAACATAATTGTGTACTAATAAGCAGTGTTCAGTAACCAAAGGTTGAATGACTCCTCTAATCACAAGATTTAAAAATTATTTTGTAAACAAAAACAGAAATCACTATATTCCTTTATCCATTTACACCAGAAGTCATCCATGATTAGACTTCCTCTGCAATACAGAAAACATGCAAAATAATTCACGTCTTTTTCTTTGCGTGTTACAGTATAGCTATAAAATATAATTTCCCTAGTTTTAGTGTTATTTTGTGCATCAAAATATGCAATTATATAGTAATAGATGTTTGTAATTTGCATTACACAAAGACTTCAATATCATTTGAAATCCATTTAGTATCGATTATGTCTTTTGTAATGTTGACCTACATGTATACAGTGTTTACATTTTTCAATCTTTGGCTGAGGTTCAGCAGAATGATTTTAGACCAGTCGTTGCAGAGACAGACATCTACAAACAGTCATCTTTTGTATCAGGCAACACACCCCCAAGATGTCAGAGTCACTGACTGGGAGGTGGTTATTCAGGCTAGTTCCTTGTATGTATTAGCAAATGGTACCGATCATCCATACAACATTTGAGTGTCATTATTATCATTCTACTACAGTATACTTGTTGTAAATAAACAGTTCCTTTGACAAGGTCTTTGCAGACAACAGAACCCCCCCCCCCCCAATATAACACCGATGTGGCTGGTGCTTTCAGTGAAAGAGCGATTAATGTTAGTGCGCTTAAATATGTCAAGTACGCAGGTGATATAAATGAGCTGGGTTTTTTTTTTTTTTTAATATCCTGGTTACCGTTTCAGAGGCAACCATTACGTTCACGGATACGGTGTGGCCAGCGTAGGGGCAGTTCAAGTTTATAGTTTAGGATTTAAAGGTAATAACCAAAACGAGAGAAGAGACAAAAGCCCACTGCAGCCCCTCCACTGCCCTCACAACGTTCCCCCTCCCCAGCGCCTAGCAAAGCTTGTTTCCAGCCCTTGCACAGTCTCGCTGGCCGTCTCGGGCAAAGCCAGCCCGCTCCATTTAGCTCCGACATTTTTCACAAGGACTTTCCGTAGTTTAACAAAAGCAGGACCGGGCTGAGACCTTAAGACAAAAGTATTTTATGTTCCGCACGTGGCACACATATAATTAGACCAAACCCACGCAGACAACACACAACATCCCATTTTCGCACGCACTTTACGTCAAGTTAGCTTAACATTAGCCCACTCGGTGTACAAGGTTTTTTTTTTTTTTTTTTTTTACCCATCAACATCCGAGGCTTGTCAAAACACAAACTTCGCTTTCGGCTTACCTTTACAATGGGTCACCCGCTCCCACCAACTCATTCAGGCTCCGCTCTGTGTAAATATTGCGCAATATTAACAGTTATCTCCTAAATATCGGACGTTAACCGTAGCCTACGGCTGTGTGACGTTCATTGCTCCTTTTGAAAACATCGCAGCCGTTCGTCGCACGTCCTCTCCGAGAAAAGCCTTGCAAAACATGCAAGGTCCGCTCCTATTGGTTGAAGAGGGACACGTGACCCACGAGCCCCACCGAGCTTATAAGGTCTGCGTCTGCCGACTAGCCTGTAGATCGGTATGTGTCAAACGATTTAGCGTCTATATAACCGAAGACGTGAGTAAACCTGCACCTTTATGCCGAGAATATGCTTTGTGCTGTCACATTTTGTGGGAGGGCGGCGTGTGTGATCACTGCGCGCAGCGTTTTAGGCCTGTGTTTTAGGACTGACGGTGAACGAAGAGGGAACAAGAACGGCCACTTGACGTCATCTTTTCCGTTGCTGTGCTGCTGCGGTCAGTGGGAACTTTCTCGAAGATCGCGGCGGATGTTTGTAGCGCAAGGGCAGCCCGTTTCTTTTTTTTTTCCTTGTTTACGTGGCTGCGTACTTTACCAGCCAATTTCACAAAGCAGTCGACCGCGTTACTGTGTTTTACCCTGCCGATGCATTGTGTAAACTGGCTTTGATTTGGTTGCGCAGTGACATTTGCATTGTGTTGAACGTACCGCGCATGCGTGGGGAAGCTTTTTTTTTTTTTGTTGCAGAACTGAACTGGGTTCTTCAAAGTGGCGTCGGCGAAGTGGGGGAGGGGCACCGGCTAGACACGAAAACGGCATCGGGAGGGGATGAAAATGTCAGGAGCAGTGGTAGGAATGGGGTTTCTGTTGCGAAAGTCTACGATAAAGAGGTTGATCATGTTATGACTTGAACCGATTATAATTTACAAGGCATCTCATTAGTCAAAATATTACTACATTGTAATACATATTAAGTTATATTCTGATTCGTACAGTTGAGTTGTTCTTCCCATCAGTATTAAGCCAGAGCCGTCAGCTGTCTGATTTGACTGAATTAGAGATCCGGATTCCCAAGTAAAATCGAGGCTTTTCACTTGCATTTCTTTCCTCCCTATCCATCTTTTTGCGTTTTACTAGTGTCTAATTGTCACTTGAAACTGAAACAAGAAAATCTGTTGAAAGATGATCTGATGCAACAAGCATTACGTTGAGCTAATCTGTATCCACATGACTAGTAGTAAATAATTATGATTCAAAGATTTTGTCAATACTACTTTATGTACAGGACATACAGGAGAATTGAAATGCTGTTTGTCTCTCTACAGTGGTGTGCGCAATATAAGAAAAAGGAATAAGGCTGGAAAAACAACAGCAGTCTGTACAGTAATGCTACCCGTAGTGCAAATAGCAATAAAAGATAAAACCCAGACATCCCATAGTGCAAATAAAGATAAAAGAACGGCCGGCCACACATCAGATGGCATGTAATTTTTATATGTAATAGGATATTTAGGCGTTGGCTGATTGATTACACAACATAACAAAAATAATTTTTTTGTAAGTTGTCTGTTTTTGTTTTTGTTTTTTTTCAACTGATTTAAGACAATTTTGCACCACTGAATCCAAAAATGACATCCGTTTCTCTCGGTCAGGTCAGGTTTTTATGTTAAGTTATAAGCAGTTGTACAATTGTACTGTAAATTGAATAGTAGACACTGATAAAGGTAAGTACATGTAAATTGAATGTTACATCATCATTGTTCAAAATTCAGAGAATTTCAAGAAATAAATAATTTTGCATCATGTAAAGCGAAAATACCCGTACATGTAAACAAAAAACGTAAAACGTGTGGCCATAGTTCAAAAAGTTGACCTGATTGAGCAAAACCAATGTGATTTTTGGATTCAGCACATCAAAACTGTCCTAAATCAGCTAAAAACAAAAAAACAAAACTTAAGACAATAAATCTGGTGTTGACCAGTGTTATCAGTCTATACCAAGGGTGTCCACTCATGTGCCATGGAGGCCCAAGACCCTGCAGGCTTTACTTTCAACCAGCGTCTTTAACAGCAGATTTTACTTATCAGCAGTCAGTGGGAAGAGGTTAAGTGAAAACACCTGCTGAAAAGACTGGGTAGAAGAGAAAACCTAGAGGGTCTTGGCCCTCCATGGCACATGATTTGACACCCCTGGTCTATATTGACAGTTTCAATGCATTTTTCAACTAAGGTCAGGCCTGGGTGCTTTCACACCTGCAGGCTTTAGTCTGTTTCAATCGAACTCAAGTTAATTTTCTCTGTTAGTGCTGTTCGTTTTGTCTGGTGAGAACACGGTAATCGCACTCAAGTGCGTACCAAAACAACTGTACTGAAAGAGGTGGTCTCGGTTCGAATTAAATGGTGAACTCTGGTATCATCCTGCAGGTGAGAAAGCGACTGCACTAAAACTGGACCAGCAGCAAATGATAAAACATTTTATGTCACTGTACATACCTGATAGAGCTTTGAAAATATCTGTGGCTGAGGGCGTCACAGTTCTGGAGAATTAATGAACGTTAACATGTTATTTCCCATCTGTAGCAGCGCTTCCATTTTCAAACTGTACGGTTTGCTAAAAGTGGTATATGCACGTATGTAATAAACAATAACCAGGGCGATGAAAACCCCCCGTAGATTACGCTATGATTTGTATTATTTTATCCCTGAAATGCATAAAGACACGTTAGTCATCCTACTTTCTGTATTTACCTTTCCTGTTCTTACGGCAAAAAAACTGACCAATAAGAACACAACACAGCATTCTGATATAAGTCTCACGAGATTTAATGTGATGCAGTTTGGTCTGCCTCAGTTTTTGCCTGTGTGAAAGGGGACCGAACTGAGGAGAAAATAATGCAAAGTAACAAACTTGTCAATTGATTAGGACCAAATTAAACAAATTTAGGTGTGAAAGCACCCTTAATTTCTTTAAGAAGGGATAGCAAACATTCTTAAGTATAAGCATTTAAAAACCTAAATCATGCAAATGATTTTGCAGTACATTCATTACTCCAGATTATGAGTTTGCACATATTTAGTTAAAATCAATGACAATAAAGCAGCCTAGTTTTTAATGGATAGTTTTTGTCTGGCATAAACTTAAAAAAGTTTTTTTCCTCATATCTTTTTTTAAAGTACCCTTTAATTTGGCACAGCCCGCTAATTACTACCATTGTTGATAAAGGATATTGCAATGCACACTCTTCCTCAAAATTTCAGATTTTTCTTAACAGCTACTGTTACTATTGGAGCGGTGGCCTAGTGGCAGAGCATCAACCCCACAGCTGGGTGGTTGTGGGTTCACGCCCCAGTTGTCATACCAAAGACCAAATAAAAAAATGGTACTTTCTGCCTTCTAGCTTGGTGCTCAGTATAATAGAATGGGGAACGTTAACACACAGAGCTACCAGAGGACTAAAGCCCTCTGCATCAGAACTTTTTTTTTTTTTTGTTACTTATTTGTACCCGTAGGTAGACTTGGTTTGCAGTCTGGTGACAAGCCACCGGCTGCTGGTCGCTGCGTGCGCGAGCGCCCTAAACCTACATGTTTTTGGTATGCGGGAGGAAACCGGAGAAATCCCGGAGTAAACCCGGGACTTTGTTGCCGCAGACCCAACAGTCATGACATCATACCTCACTGCGTCACCTGATGTGCACCTCTTCAGAAATGTTACCACACATCATGTCAACACAGACTGCAAAAGCTGTGATTGATCCACTTTGTCGCCTATACATTTCCTGGTTCTTGTCACTGCTCATTCATCACAGTGCCACTTCCAAAGCGAGTAGGATAAACAGTGGTCCAAATTCAAAAGAATATGGAGAGGCTAAGTCACACCCCCTCTACTTCCGTATATGGGATCTGAAAAAAAAGTCTCCATTGAAATGAATAGCAAGAGCGAACTTATCGTTTGATCCTGATCGAATTTTGCCTCAAGTTACACGTTTTGTCAATTTAAAAAATAATTTTCCACGCAATTGAAGTTGTAGGCTGTCCTAAAATAACAGTAATATTTAGTTTTTGTGAAAATGCTTGGTGGGCTACATCTCCCATCGCCTCACATCACCAAACACGATCATGGCGACTTACCTCTCAAAACTTGTCTCCTGTTTCTTGACCGATGAAAGAAGGATCCAAAGAGGAGAAAAACACATGTATTTTGTGAGCTGCAACTGATTCAGAGGACTGTTAGTTACTTCACCCTGGGCGCACTTTGAACACGTGACATAAGGTACATGAATCTGTTTGTAGTCTTTTCATTTACATAGTTTCATAACCTTATACCTTAAGTTAGACAACAACCTACACTGTTACAGTGGGGCAAAAAAGTATTTAGTCAGCCACCAATTGTGCGAGTTTTCCCACTTAAAAGATGAGAGAGGTCTCCAATTTTCATCATAGGTATACCTCAACTATGAGACAAAATGAGGGGGAAAAAAATCCAGAAAATCACATTGTCTGATTTTTAAAGAATTTATTTGCAAATTATGGTGGAAAATAAGTATTTGGTCACCTACAAACAAGCAAGATTTCTGGCGCTCACAGACCTGTAACTTCTTCTTTAAGAGGCTCCTCTGTCCTCCACGCGTTACCTGTATTAATGGCACCTGTTTGAACTCGTTGTCAGTATAAAAGACACCTGTCCACAACCTCAAACAGTCAGACTCCAAACTCCACTATGGCCAAGACCAAAGAGCTGTCAAAGGACACCAGAAACAAAATTGTAGACCTGCACCAGGCTGGGAAGACTGAATCTGCAATAGGTAAGCAGCTTGGTGTGAAGAAATCAACTGTGGGAGCAATTATTAGAAAATGGAAGACATACAAGACCACTGATAATCTCCCTCGATCTGGGGCTCCACGCAAGATCTCACCCTGTGGGGTCAAAATGATCACGAGAACAGTGGGCAAAAATCCCAGAACCACACGGGGGGACCTAGTGAATGACCTGCAGAGAGCTGGGACCAAAGTAACAAAGGCCACCATCAGTAACACACTACGCCGCCAGGGACTCAAATCCTGCAGTGCCAGACGTGTCCCCCTGCTTAAGCCAGTACATGTCCAGGCCCGTCTGAAGTTTGCTAGAGCATTTGGATGATCCAGAAGAGGATTGGGAGAATGTCATATGGTCAGATGAAACCAAAATAGAACTTTTTGGTAAAAATTCAACTTGTTGTGTTTGGAGGAGAAAGAACACCATACCTACTGTGAAGCATGGGGGTGGAAACATCATGCTTTGGGGCTGTTTTTCTGCAAAGGGACCAGGATGACTGATCCGTGTAAAGGAAAGAATGAATGGGGCCATGTATCGTGAGATTTTGAGTGAAAACCTCCTTCCATCAGCAAGGGCATTGAAGATGAAACGTGGCTGGGTCTTTCAGCATGATAATGATCCCAAACACACCGCCCAGGCAACGAAGGAGTGGCTTTGTAAGAAGCATTTCAAGGTCCTGGAGTGGCCTAGCCAGTCTCCAGAGCTCAACCCCATAGAAAATCTTTGGAGGGAGTTGAAAGTCTGTTGCCCAGTGACAGCCCCAAAACATCACTGCTCTAGAGGAGATCTGCATGGAGGAATGGGCCAAAATACCAGCAACAGTGTGTGAAAACCTTGTGAAGACTTACAGAAAACGTTTGACCTCTGTCATTGCCAGCAAAGGGTATATAACAAAGTATTGAGATGAACTTTTGTTATTGACCAAATACTTATTTTCCACCATAATTAGCAAATAAATTCTTTAAAAATCAGACAATGTGATTTTCTGGATTTTTTTTTTTCCTCATTTTGTCTCTCATAGTTGGGGTATACCTATGATGAAAATTGGAGACCTCTCTCATCTTTTAAGTGGGAGAACTTGCACAATTGGTAGCTGACTAAATACTTTTTTACCCCACTGTATTTATGTGGAAAATTATCTTTTAAATTGACAAATGTGTAACTCATGGTAAAATTTGATTGAGATCAAAAGATAATTTCCCTCTTGTCATTCATTTCAATAGAGATTTTTTTTTTTTTTTCTGATTTAAGGTCCTATGTGCAGAAGTACAGGGGGTGTGACTTAGGCTCTTAATTGAGGAAGGTAGCTATAGAACAGATGGCAGCAGCGATGGTCATATGTACCGTTTTCTTTACTGCCTGTTTTTTTTCCCCCCTCTGTTGCAACGATTGTATGAAAATATGCTTTTGTAACATTTATAAGCTCCGACTCATCACAATCTGTTCTTGTCAATCACTCTTTAGTAATCAAAAACACATGACAAACACAAATCACTCTACGCAATGCAACAGTGCATTCAAACCAGTGCTCAAGTAGAAATTGCTGACAACTGCGTAGGCCACACACAAAGGGTTTGCCGTGAGCTGTATGGCCTAGGGTCATAGAAACAGGGGTAGGTGCCGGCACTTTATACCACGTTATCCCACATGCTGTGGAAGGAAATTAATTATTCAGAATATTTTCAAGGTGACTGTATTTAACCCAGACCTCCGGAAAAGCGGTAGAGGATAAATGGATGGATGGATGGATTTAACCCATATTCCCAGACATCCTGCCATTATGTCCCTGGGCAAGACACTACCCACCTTGCCTCCAGTGTCCATGACACTAGGCATGAATGTGTATAAATGTTTGGTACTGGTCGGAGAAGCCGTGGCGCAGATTGGCAGCCATGTTTCCATCAGTCTGCCCCAGGGCAGCTGTGGCTACAGTAGTAGCTTACTACTACCATTGTCTGTGGAGTGAATGAAAAATGTATCCATTGTGAATCATCTTTGAGTGTCTATGAAAAAGCGCTATATAAATCTGATGCATTATTATATCAAATGCATTTTTATTTACTCGAAAGAGTGATGGTCATAATCAACATATAAAACATTTTCTAAGTAAGCTATGCCATTTCTAAAGTGGGGTTCAAAATTATGCAGTAATGACACCAATATCCCATTTTTTGCTTATGTAACGGTAAGTTTTACAAATATAAAATATATAAAGTTCTTTGGGACAGTTTAACTTTTTACTGAAAATTATTTTTTCCCCCTGCTTTTTGATAATTTTTTTAAAATGTTTTATCCAGAACCAAACTAATATCAGCCATATACGTATTTGCACAGTTTAATTTTAGCACAACTTTTTAAAAAATTGGTGTCATATGCCATGGCTTTATCAAATAGAATACAGTGGGGCAAAAAAGTATTTAGTCAGCCACCAATTGTGCAAGTTCTCCCACTTAAAAGATGAGAGAGGTCTCCAATTTTCATCATAGGTATACCTCAACTATGAGAGACAAAATGAGAAGAAAAAAAATCCAGAAAATCACATTGAATGATTTTTAATCAATTAATTGGTAAATTCCTCGATAAAATAAGTATTTGGTCAATAACAAAAGTTCATCTCCAATATTGTTATATACCCTTCATTTGCAATAACAGAGGTCAAACGTTTTCTGTAAGTCTTCACAAGGTTTTCACACACTGTTGCTGGTATTTTGGCCCATTCCTCCATGCAGATCTCCTCTAGAGCAGTGATGTTTTGGGGCTGTCGCTGGGCAACACAGACTTTAAACTCCCTCCAAAGATTTTCTATGGGGTTGAGCTCTGGAGACTGGCTAGGCCACTCCAGGACCTTGAAATGCTTCTTATGAAGCCACTCCTTCGTTGCCTGGGCGGTGTGTTTGGGATAATTGTCATGCTGAAAGATCCAGCCACGTTTCATCTTCAATGCCCTTGCTGATGGAAGGAGGTTTTCACTTAAAATCTCATGATACATGGCCCCATTCATTCTTTCCTTTACACGGATCAGTCGTCCTGGTCCCTTTGCAGAAAAACAGCCCCAAAGCATGATGTTTCCACCCCCATGCTTCACCGTAGGTATGGTGTTCTTTCTCCTCCAAACACAACAAGTTGAGTTTTTACCAAAAAGTTCTATTTTGGTTTCATCTGACCATATGACATTCTCCCAATCCTCTTCTGGATCATCCAAATGCTCTCTAGTAAACTTCAGACGGGCCTGGACATGTACTGGCTTAAGCAGGGGGACACATCGGGCACTGCAGGATTTGAGTCCCTGTCGGTGTAGTGTGTTACTGATGTAGCCTTTGTTACTTTGGTCCCAGCTCTCTGCAGGTCATTCACTAGGTCCCCCCGTGTGGTTCTGGGATTTTTGTTCACCGTTCTCATAATCATTTTGACCCCACGGGGTGAGATCTTGCGTGGAGCCCCAGATCGAGGGAGATTATCAGTGGTCTTGTATGTCTTCCATTTTCTAATAATTGCTCCCACAGTTGATTTCTTCACACCGAGCTGCTTTACCTATTGCAGATTCAGTCTTCCCAGCCTGGTGCAGGAGTACAATTTTGTTTCTGGTGTCCTTTGACAGCTCTTTGGTCTTGGCCATAGTGGAGTTTGGAGTCTGACTGTTTGAGGTTGTGGACAGGTGTCTTTTATACTGATAACAAGTTCAAACAGGTGCCATTAATACAGGTAACGAGTGGAGGACAGAGGAGCCTCTTAAAGAAGTTGTTACAGGTCTGTGAGAGCCAGAAATCTTGCTTGTTTGTAGGTGACCAAATACTTATTTTACCGAGAAATTTACCAGTTAATTCATTAAAAATCCTTCAATGTGATTTTCTGGATTTTTTTTTCTCATTTTGTCTCTCATAGTTGAGGTATACCTATGATGAAAATTGGAGACCTCTCTCATCTTTTAAGTGGGAGAACTTGCACAATTGGTGGCTGACTAAATACTTTTTTGCCCCACTGTACCACTGTCTACTAACTGTACTTGCATGCATTGTGCCTTAACCACTTGCACTCCGGGCAATTTTCCTAAAAATGCCAAAAAATAACGTGCCCAAAGTAAATCGAAAGCTGTTATTCAACCCTTTGCAGCATCTTCATGGGGTTGGTCTCATTTAAAAGAAAACACTTTGAATTTTTTGGCAAAAAAAACATAATCTCTCTACGTGCTCCGGCCACTGAGTTACAGTCATCTAAACATACTGAACTTGAAGAAAATAAATTTGGACACAGTGTTTTTTTGGATACAAATGCTTACAAATAACACACAGCTGTCCAATCCTGCTGGAAAATACAACAGAAATGTAGAACCAAGTGTTATCAAGCTGAGATCCAAATTTGGTAACAATACCACAAAAAATGAATATTTTACACAGCTTTGTTCTCAGGTAGTTCCCAGGCATTTTGGAACTGTGCCAAATTGTGCCAAATGGCAGTTTGGAAAAACATCTGTAACTTTTGAATAATTCAATGTAGAATCTTCATTTTGGGCTCTAATGAAAGGTCACACTCAGGGCTGTGTCTGTGTGTGTGTGTGTGGGAAAAAGACACTAAAGGCTAAAAAAGACGGGAGTTCGGCCCTCGCCACATGATGGATTACACTCCTTGCATGTTTTCACAGCGCCCCCCCCCCCCCTCGCTACTGTGTGTGTGTGTGTGGGGGGGGGGTTGTCCCCCCCCCCTCGCTGTAGAAGACGGCCATCGCTACATGAAGGAATAGACTCATACGCTTCCCCCCGCGGACCGGGGGCGTTCGGACCGTGAACGCCACCCCCCCCCCCCCGCTCCTCTTCTGCAGCCGGGGGGGGGGGGCGTTCACGGTCCGAACACGGCAAATAAACCGTTTATCGCGGCGCACGCACTTCGTACTTCGTGCGCAATACAGTTGTAATTTACCGATCGGTCAAAAGTCATTTTTGGATTACAGTTTTCAGGGAGAAATAATAATTTAGCTGATAACACCTTACCTCTTCACAGCAGCAGAGTCGTGGCGAACTTCTCTTCCCCATTGTAAGACGAACGCGACGCTGCTCGGCTCGTGGATCCCGATCAAAACATAATTCCATTATTGCGGTTTTGGTGAATGATTTACGACCTTTGTCGTCGGTCCATGATGACGGAAGAGAATCCTAGACGTCTATTCTGCTGGAATGAGTGCAGGTCCCACTTGTGGGTGGTCTCCATGCTGCTGGGTCTGTAGTAGATTCGTCCAGCGTCCTTTGTTTTCATCTGTTGCAACAGTAAATCTCTCTTCACCCAGCCTGAATTTCTGTGCTTCAATTGGCTCCTCCGTTCACAGTAGGCGGGTCCTCCTTCCTAGATTTTCATTCATTGGCTCTTCAAGGTTTCAGAAACCCAATTCAAGGCTCTTATTAGTCGAATGAGAGGTCAATCAGATGAACTAATCTGTTCGCGGCTGTCTCTGCAGTTTTTTTTTTGAGTGGCGCTTGGACGCCACTACATCACCATCATCATGCGTCATGCGTCCAAGCGCGCACGAGGGCGCTCTCGTGCACCCTAGAACGCAGAGACTTGCCCGCCCGCGGAACAACGGAGTGCAAGTGGTTAACCTGGTTTAACATGACCAAACGATGTCGCATTTGGTTTCACTGGCTATATTATAAGGTTATAATCAACCCAGCAGATATGTTTGATAATATTGTCAATCCCCAAGGAAATGACACACGGACACTTGAAAAGAGATTTATGAACAATATATTTACAAAGTATGTTTGAGTTAGACATAAATATCTTCAGAGACAACTCGCTTTGGTAGCAAGCAAATAGTAATCTGAAAACATTTACAGGTCTGGTCTCACACCGAACCCTGGTCCTTTTGGAGGCTCAGTCAGTGAGGTTAATCCACCCGCTGGCTCGCAGGAAAAACGACCACTCCTATAGAGAGAAGAGAAAAAACAAATCAACTTTGATTTACCCATGCTACAGTCAACTAGTAATTCTCAACCCTGTAGAGCTGTTCCCAAATATTCTTTTATCCTGATCTTCATTCACTATATTGATATTCAGTTTTCATATCTGATATTCAGCGTTTTGTTTTTTTTTTGGAAAACTAAAAAAGCAAAAATTTGAAGAAAAAAAATCCTGATTTTTAATGGAAAAAGTAGCAAATGGATTAGAGACACAAATTTACATGAACACTTTAGCAAAAAAAAAAAAACCAACTCAAAATTACTTAAAGAAATTTTTAAAATAAAACCATTTTAAATTTGAGAAAAACCATAAACTCATGGAAAAATATTAAGAAAATTTACAAGTAAAAGTCACAGATTTGTCTTTTTTTTCCTAAACCCACACATTTCCAATAAGACACTGATGCTGATACAATCCACTAAAAGAAAAGACAGACAACTGAATATTTGGCTATTCAATCTGGACGACTAATATTCAGAACCTCAAAGCTGGTATTTTGGACAGCCGTAAAATGCTGAATACTTGAAAAATGCATGGATCCATCTGTCAAACATCTTTCACATACCTGGGTCCAGGCGGTGGAATTCTGCCTGCTTTAAGTTCGTCAATTATATCCTCAATATCCTTAGGAGTAAGGTCCTCCTAGGAATAACAAGGAAACGGTATATCAAACTGTTAATCAGCAAGGCCTTTTTGCCACTATTATTGTATTCTCAAGAGAAGAACAAATACTTGATGATTACACCTCATTACAAATGGTGCTCACTGTAGTAAACCATTAAATAATAGTTTTCAAAGATCACATGTTGTAGCAGTGACAACTGATCACTGACCAGATTTTGGTAAATACGAAGCTTGTAAACTTTCAAAAGGGGGAAAAAGATTTGTCCTAATAGACTATTAAATATCGCGATAGTTTTCATAGTCCACAAAATTTTAATCCCACGCTACACACACACAAACCAACTTTGTCAGCTTACTTTAACAGCTGAAAAAGTAACTGCGCCACCGGGCTGCACAGTGGCGCAGTGGTTAGCACTGTGGCAGCACAGTTTTACCCTCGGCCGGGGGATCGCGGGGACCGTGAGATTGTGGGTTCGATCCCTGCTCCCGGCCAACAGTGATCTGTGTGGAGTTTGCATGTTCTCCCCGTGTTTGCGTGGGTTTACTCCGGGATTTCTCCGGTTTCCTCCCACATGCCAAAAACATGCAGGTTAGGGAGTTAAGGGGCGCTTGCGCACGCAGCGACCGGCAGCTGGTGGTTTGTCACCAGACTGCAAAACAAATCTACCTACGGGTACAAAATAAGTAATAAAAAAAATTTAAAAAAAAAATTGGTTTCTATTCAATTGATGCTTAAGAGGCTACAAAAACTTGAATAATGAATGAATAATATTGTTTTAAAAAAGTAGAATTGATGCATTTTTTACACATTAATTTTTATTTGGAAAATATTTAAAATAATTTAGTGTACTGACTTGAGTGTAGATATTTATAATGAAATGGCAGTGGATAATACAGTTGAAACCAGAAGTTTACACACACTGTATAGACAACCTTTTTTCCTCACTGATATTAAATCAGACTAAACTTTTCGTGTTTTAGGTTAGTTCCGATTACCACAGTTATTTCTAGTTGCTAAATGCCAGAATAATGAGAGAGAGAATTTTTTATTACTTCAAAGTCTGAAGTTTACATAGAATTCCTTAGTATTTGGTAGGATTGCCTTTAAACTGTATGACTTGGGTCAAATGTTTTGGTTATCATTCCATAAGCTTCTCACAATGAGGGGGGCTGAAAAGTTCATAGGCTGAAAAGTTCATAGTGGTCAAATTTGACCAAATGTGGTTTATTTTTCAACCGCAGGGATCCAAGCGCTGCAACATCAATGGAAGAAGTGTGTGGACCGATGGGGAGACTATGTTGGAAAAATAAACCATATTTGGTCAAATTTAACCACTATAAACTTTTCAGCCGATGAACTTTTCAGCCCCCCCCCCCCTCGTAGTTTGTGGGAATTTTGGCCCATTCCTCCTGACAGAACTGGTGTAACTGAGTCAGGTTTATCAACCGCCTTGCTCACATGTCTTTACAGCTCTGCCCACAAATTTTCTGAGATTACAGGGCTTTATGCTGGCCACTCCAAAACATTGACTTTGTTGCCCTTAGGACACTTTCTAACTAATTTGGTGGTATGCTTAGGGTCACTGTCCATCTGAAAGACCCATTTGCACCCAAGCTTTAACTTCCTGGTAAATGTCTTGAGATGTTGCTTCAGTATTTTCACATGATGTTCTTTCCTCACGATGCCATCTATTCTGTTAAGTGTACCAGTCCTTCCTGCAGCAAAACACCCCCATAACATGATGCTGCCACCTCCGTACTTCACATTTAGGATGGTGTTCTCTAGGGGTGGGGAAAAAAGATCGATTCGGTGATGAATCACAATACTTGACACCTGCGACAATGCACCGATCCATAAACGCACAGATCGATTTTTTTTAATTTTTAAAAAAGAGCACACCCAAACTGCTGTACATTTAGGTTAGCAGTTAATCAATTGAGTTTTCAGTCTACTAGATGGCGCAAAGTCATCGCTGCAAAGGTGTCTCATGAGATTTACCTGCAGCCCAGCCCCAGTACAATTTAAGATGGTGGAGGAAGCAGCACCGGGGAAAAAAAAATTAAGAATTGTCGTGTCAAAGTTTAAATTAAATGTCTGGACTCTTTTGGATTTTATAACAAAGACGGGAGGGATGAACGATCTGCATATGACACATTCAGTATGCAAGGAGGGTTTTTGTCACATATTAAAACACTGGAACCCAGGTATGCGATTTCATCTCTCCATTACTTCACTGATTATTATTTATTTTAAGACTATATTTATTATCAGTTGAACATTTATTTTAAGAGCATTTGTTTTGCCATTTAATTCTAAAATAATTTACCGTGAAATTGTCTGGTTGCACTGCGGCAGCACAGCAACTCACCCTTGGCCGGGGGATCCTGGGTTCGATCCCAGCCCCTGACCAACAGTGATCTGTGTGGAGTTTGCATGTTCTCCCCGTGTCTGCATGGGTTTACTCCGGGATTTCTCCGGTTTCCTCCCATATGCCAAAAACATGCAAGTTAGGTTAATTGGCATCAAAACTGGGGATTCTAAATTGTCCTTAGGTATGACTGCGAGAGTGAATGGTTGTCTGTCTCTCTGTATTGGCCCTGCAATGGACTGGCGATCTGTCCAAGGTGTACCCTGCCTCTCGCCCAAAGATGCTAGGATAGGCTCCAGCCCCCCCGCGACCCAAAAAGGATGAAGCAGAAGAAGATGGATGGATTGTCCGGTTGCTGCCCGTTTGGACTGAATACTTATTATATGAAATATGTCAACAGTTTTACAATGCAACATGATTTGCGGTTCAACAAGGTTAAAAAAAAATTGAAATATATTGAATCGTGATAGGATCGAATTGTGACCCAAATATTGTGATCTGAATTGAACCATGAGGTCCCTCGTGATTCCCACCCCTAGTGTTTTCAGGCTTGCAAGCTTCCCCCTTTTTCCTCCAAATGTAACAATGATCGTTATGGCCAAACAGTTCAATTTTAGCTTCATCAGACCACAGGACACATCTCCAAAAATTAAGGTTGTTGTGCCTGTGTGTATTTGCAATCTGTAATCTGTGTTGCTTTTGGAGTAATGCCTTCTTCCTCAATGAGTGGCCTTTCAGTTCATGTCAGTACAGAACTTGTTTCACTATGGATAATGACACACTTACACCAGCTTCAGCCAGCATCTTCGTAAGGTGTTTTGCTTTTGTTCTACAGTTGATACACGCATTTTGCACCAAAACACATTCATCTCTGGAACACAGAACCTGTCTCCTTCCTGAATGGTATGATGGCTGGACATTCCAGCCCTTGTCATTCTCTCATTGACAAATTGACAATCAGTTTGTTCATACACAAATTGATTTTGTGTATGGATCCTGTGTGTATCTGGAATAAAATTTAAATAAATAAATATTGTATTTATTTAACCACTGGCACCTTCAGGCATCTGGGAATTGTACCGAAGGACCAAACTTGTGGAGGGCCACAATTCTCTTCCTGGTATTTTGGCTGACTTCTTTTGATTTTCCCATGATGACACACAAGGAATCAGTGTATTTGAGGTGTGCCTTAAAATACATCCACAGGTGCTGCCAATTAACTCAAATGTTGTCATTTAACCTGTCAGAAGCTTCCAAAGCTATGACATCCTCTGGACTTTCCCAGTTTGTTTAAAGGTATAGTAATCTTAGTGTATATAAACTTCTGACTGTGTAGAAAGTAATAAAAAAATTCTCTCTCTCATTTAGCAAATATAAATAATTTTGGTAATCCTGACGTAAAAAAGGAAAAGTTTAGTCTGATTTAATATCAGACAGAGGAGGAAAAAGGTTTTTGGTTTTTTTTAAACAGTGTACGTAAACTTCTGGTTTCAACTGTATAGAAAAAAACCAAGACTGAAAAATAATACTTAAAATGTCACCATCAATCTTAAATTCCTCTATTACATCCCCATGATAGCTCCTTAATTTGTTCCTAACTTGGACAACTGAAGCATTGATTCAGCCTTATAACATTAAAAATGGCTGCTGCAATTTTTATAGAATTGTATGCTATGAGAGACAACAATTTCCTCACTACGTTAAGATAGGAATTTTGCCATTTCTGTAACTTTGTGACCTTAATCTTTGACTCATTCCTTTGAAATAAACACGTTTTCCATTACCACTATGAAAAGACATTATTACCTGTTGATCAAGGTATTGACAAGGTTCCTGTTTTTTTTTCCCTCTAAAGTAGGTGTATATATAAATACTGAAGCAAGCTTTTATATTCCAATACTAACTGAAGGTTACTGAACTGCTGCTGCCTCTGTGTTGCTCCTACGCTTCTACCTCCAGATGGAAAAGTACTAAAAACTAACTAACTAACCTGCACTTATATAGCGCTTTTTCTAGTCACAAAGACGACTCAAAGCGCTTTCATTAATACTAACCCTCTATTCTAAGGGCCTATAGGAAACAGATATCTAGGGACAATTTAGAACAGCCAATTAACCTAACATGCATGTTTTTGGCATGTGGGAGGAAACCGGAGAAATCCCGGAGTAAACCCACGCAACACGGGGAGAACATGCAAACTCCACACAGATCACTGTTGGTCGGGGGCTGGGATCGAACCCACAATCCCACGATCCCCACAATCCCCGGCCAAGGGTAAACTGTGCTGCCGCAGTGCTAACCACTGCGCCACCGTGAAACAAGTTTAGGGTTATTCACAAACTGTGCCATCTTTAGTAAGCTAAGCGCCTGTAAGTGTTGGCTGAATTATTCTAATTCACAAGGCCTTGTGCATTGAGTGCTAATTATTCACATAAAACTCATAAAACCACTCACTCTTGGTGTTAAGAAATGGTACCTCTTCTCATTCTAGTGATCACACCTCAGCAGATTTAGGTGTTACAAAAATCCTCCTCCTACAGTTGGATTTTCTTTAATTGGGTCACTCACATGTGCTCAGCTTGCAGTAACTGAAGGTCCCATGATAATAGAGTGCACAAATGGATGCATTTACAGTGCTGTGAAAAAGTGTTTGCCCCCTTCCTGATTCTTATTTTTTTGTATATTTGTCACACTTAAATATTTCAGATCATCAAACAAATTAAATATTAGACAAAAATAACATAAGTAAACACAAAATGCAAGAAATTCAGGAACAAATGAGAAACAAAGTAATTGAGATCCATCAGTCTGGAAAAGGTTATAAAGCAATTTCTAAAGGTTTGGGACTCCAGCAAACCACAGTGAGAAACATTATCCACAAATGGCAAAAACATGGAACAGTGGTGAACCTTCCCAGGAGTGGCCGGCTGACCAAAATTACCCCAAGAGCGCAGCGACAACTCATCCAAGAGGTCACAAAAGATCCCACGACAACATCCAAAGAACTGCAGGCCTCACTTGCCTCAGTTAAGGTCAGTGTTCATGACTCCACCATAAGGAAGAGACTGGGTAAAAATGGCCTGCATGGCAGAGTTCCAAGATGAAAATCACTGCTGAGCAAAAAGAACATAAAGGCTCATCTCAGTTTTGCCAGAAAACATCTTGATGATCCCCAAGACTTTTGGGAAAGTACTCTGTGGACTGACGAGACAAAAGTTGAACTTTTTGGAAAGTGTGTGTCCCATTACATCAGGTGTAAAAGTAACACAGCATTTCAGAAAAGGAACATAAATTAAATTAAATCACCCTTATTGTCATTCAACTGTACAACCAATCATGTACAGCAGAACGAGACTGTGTTTTACCTATCTACAGTGTAAATCACACACACCCCAAGTGCAGAATCAGAGGGCCGCTGCCATGCAAGGCGCCGCCACAGAGTTCCCTCCTCCATTCCATTTATTGCTGAGCACCAAGCTGGATGGCAGGAAGTTCCACTTTTATATGGTCTTTGGCATGACCCGGCCGAGATTTGAACCCCTGCCTCCCGGGTGTGGGGCGGATGCTCTACCAACTGAGCCACCACTCCGCTCATAAACATCATACCAACAGTAAAATATGGTGGTGGTAGTGTGATGGTCTGGGGCTGTTTTGCTGCTTCAGGACCTGGAAGACTTGCTGTGGTAAATTGTGAATTACATAATTATTATGAAGTTGTGAATTACAACAATTCTGCAAAGATGAGTGAGCCAAAATTCCTCCACAGCGCTGTGAAAGACTCATTGCCAGTTATCGCAAACGCTTGATTGCAGTTGTTGCTGCTAAGGGTAGCCCGACCAGTTATTAGGTTTAGGGGGCAATCACTTTGTCACACAGGGCCATGTAGGTTTGGATTTTTTCCCCCTTAATAGTAAACACTTTAATTTAAAAACTGCATTTTGTGTTTCCTTGTGTTGTCTTTTGTCTAATATTTAAATCTGTTTGATCTGAAACATTTAAGTGTGACAAACATACAAAAAAATGAAAAACCAGGAAGGGGGCAAACACTTTTTTACACCACCATAGGTGAAATTGCAAAAAAAGCAGGCATATCACATCTAATTACATTTTTTTAAGGTTGATTTTTTTTTTTTTTAAATTAAAATGACGCACAAGGTGTGCCACACTAGAACCAGGAAAGAAGTTATTGCTCCAAATATAGGACAAAGCTGTATTCTCAGCACTCTTAAAAAAAAAAAGTCAAGCTTTTTCCTAATTTTTAAAATTTAGTTATAATATTCAGTAAGGAAGCCATCTCCACAGCAGTCAGACACTCACATAATAGTTGTCATTGATCTGGACCATTGGAGCATTCACACAGGCACCTAGGCATTCTACTTCTATTACAGTGAACATCTTGTCAGGGGTAGTCTCGCCAACCTTGATACCTATGGAGAAACAAATGGAAGAAATGCTTTATATTCAGCTGTTTCCCTCTTGCAACCTACTGACTGTGTTTTTCTAACAACAAATATTGAAATCTTGAACAATAAAGCCTGATGTAGCACAGCTGCAACACAATATGCGACTTACAAGGAATAAAACTTCACAAATTGGCTGTGGTGATTTTCCTTAATTAAATGTTACAAACTGAAGTGTGTTAGCAGTTTTCTGGTATAATTCTTGCACCATACAAATGTCTCTTGGTGCTAGAGCTTGCTGTTGTATGAATACTATTGGCGCAATACAGTATATTTACACATTTGTGTCCATTCCCTGTTAATCTCATATATACGCAATAAAAAGTTTTTCATCTGTGTCTTCATCCTTTCATCAGTTTCTCAGCATAAAATTGAAAAAAAAATATATTGCTGTCTTGCCCAGTTTGTTCTGGATGGCCTCCAGGATGCTGTCTGAATTGCAGAGCATGCAGGGTGTTGTTGTGCAGATCTGAATAAAATATTTTCCCACAGGCTGGCGCAGGAACATGGTATAGAATGTTGCTACTTCATACACTCTCATTGGAGGGATTTCCAGTACCTCAGCAACCTGAATTGAAAGCATTCAAGATGTGTGATTCAGTCATCTTTCTGGCCTAACACATTTAAAAACGTGATAATAAATGAAACAAATTGGAAAACAAATTCTAGAAAAATCATGGTACCTTGTTCATAACAGAGATTGGGAGCCATCCATGTTGCCTCTGGGCCAAGTCCAGCACTGGTATGGTGGCTGCTTGCTTGTGTCCCACAGGGTACATTGAAATGATGGCTTCAATCCTCTGTAAGAAGAAAAAAAAAATCACAACTCTGCAATCAACAATTAAAATACTGTGACCAGTGGTTTTGGTTCCAGCCTTTTTTCCCCCCATTAAAGCACCACCAACTTTCATATCCCACCCACACTCACATTTACGATTGTAACAATTTGTATATGCATATCTTGCATGCAAATAATAATGAAATACTAAAATATAGAATAAGATATCCTACAGTACCAATTTTATGGCTCAGACATCACACTGTTTTATCTTGCAGGTGCACAGGGATTGCATTTGTGTGATGGCCTACTGTGCCAAATTGAGAATGTAATCTGGCAGCATCCTTGCCTAAAATGCACAATATTTCCAGTCTTAATACTGGAGCAGATGGCACAAGTAAAAGAGTGCACCTTAAAAATCATTGCAACTTTATCAGTTTATATTATCAAACTTTACATGGCATGCCCCACTTAAGCCAAATGCAGTCCATGCCCTGTGACCTTTTTTATAAGGAACTGACAATCAAAAATGTAATCTAAAGCAATAAAGGTATGCACATTAGTGATTGTTCAGACACTGTATTCATGGGCTCTATACCATACAATTTGCTTTAAGCTCTTCAAAAAGATGACTAAAACATAAGAAATGTCTATTTCACAACTGCCAAAATAAGGTTAACAGTCATAAATACAACTAAAGGAACTTCATGAATTTTTATTGAAGATTCCCTTAGAAAGGTGAATCAGTATAGTCACATTTACATTAATAAGTAATATGTTACTTGGGCTTCAAATGAAAAAAAAACAAAAACAATGCATCCCTCATAAGTACTGTACCTTTTTGTTCTCCTCTGTGAATTCAAATGGAGTATCAGGGTTGTTGTCTGGAGTGTCTCTGTGCTGAAGCAAAAATATAATCATGTTAAAGGAGAGAGATTTCCACTAAATATCTCTTCATCATGTAGAGCTAAGATTTATTCCTTAATTCCTGTTTAAAAGCTACCAAAACTGAATGTGTTATCATGAGTGACTACTCAACAAATGCCATTTTTACATGAGTGAAGGGCTTTGTGAGTGGCAAACAGCAACTACTAAAATATTAACCATCCACCATGTATGCCTAGAGGGGAAACAGGTGCCACTATCAGACCACATAAGACTCAACAGACAATTATTTCTTTTTCTGCACACACTGCCCCCTTGTGAGCACTGAGCGGTCATTGTGCTGCAACTTTAAGCTACGTGCTGTTTAAAGGGAGGGGGACTGCAAACTAAATTGAGGAGTGTTGATGCTTTTGTTTCTGCCAAAACACTTCAAAAACATCTTCAGGATCAGGTGAACAGAAACCATAGCACACTTCCATTATGTAAGACCACACAAGATGTTGCATCTAGCTCCCTGGATAAATTTGTAATTTTTAGACAAATCCCTTTGAGATAAACCCTGGAAGAACATATCACAAAAATACTATGCGGTTACATTTTCACAGTGATATGGGGGTGTTAAAACTATACACACAAAGGACAAAACTTTAGATTGTTAAGGGATATTATACAACAGTTCCAACCAAGCAATTTGATTGGACAAAAGGGATTCCAGGAGTTACTAAAATCCACGATAATTGCATTCCAACAGTTTCACTGGATATGTATCACTCCGCTTCAAAGGTGTTCATGTAATCGTTAAATACTAACAGTAATTTACTATCAACTCTCTTGAGAATTGCAATACTGTTTTAGATATCAATTTCCACAGTGAGGTGCTGTTTGACAAGAAATTACACACATGGACAAAATTGTTGGTACCCCTCTGTTAATGAAAGAAAAACCCACAATGGTCACAGAAATAACTTGAATCTGACAAAAGTGGTAATAAATAAAAATTCTATGAAAATTAACCAATGAAAATCAGACAGTGCTTTTGACAAACTCATGAAACAGGCCTGGACAAAAATGATGGTACCCTTAACTTAATATTTTCTTGCACAACCTTTTGAGGCAATCACTGCAATCAAACGATTTCTGTAACTGTCAGTGAGACTTGTGCACCTCTCAGCAGGTATTTTGGCCCACTCCTCATGAGCAAACTGCTCCAGTTGTCTCAGGTTTAAAGGGTGCCATCTCCAGACAGCATGTTTCAGCTCCTTCTACAGATGTTCAATAGGATTTAGATCAGGGCTCATAGAAGGCCACTTTAGAATAGTCCAGTGTTTCACTCTTAGGTGTTTTTAGCTGTGTGTTTTGGGTCATCCTGTTGCAAGACCCATGACCTGCAACTGAGACCAAGCTGTCTGACACTGGGCAGCACATTTCTCTCTAGAATACCTTGATAGTCTTGAGATTTCATTGTACCCTGCACAGATTCAAGACACCCTGTGCCAGATGCAGCAAAGCAGCCCCAGAACATAACAGAACCTCCTCCATGTTTCACAGTAGGGACAGTGTTCTTTTCTTGGTATGCTTCATTTTTGCGTCTGTGAACATAGAGCTGATGTGCCTTGCCAAAAAGTTCCAGTTTTGTCTCGTCTGTCCATAGGACATTCTCCCAGAAGCTTTGTGGCTTGTCAACATGCAGTTTAGCAAATTCCAGTCTGGCTTTTTTATGATTTGTTTTCAACAGTGGTGTCCTCCTTGGTCTTCTTCCATGAAGTCCACTTTGGCTCAAACAACGACAGATGGTGTGATCTGACACTGATGTACCCTTGACCTTGGAATTCACCATGAATGTGTTTAGAGGTTGTTCTGGGCTCTTTTGTTACCATTCGTATTAGGTTGGAGGTTGGCTACAGTCCCATGGATCTTAAATTTCTGAATAATATGTGCAACTGTAGTCACAGGAACATCAAGCTGCTTGGAGATGGTCTTATAGCCTTTACCTTTAACATGCTTGTCTATAATTTTCTTTCTAATCTCCTGAGACAACTCTCTCCTTTGCTTCCTCTGGTCCAGTTTAGTGTGGTACACACCATGTCAACTAACAGCACAGTAATTACTTGTCACCCTTTAAATAGGCCGACTGACTGATTACAAGTTTGTAGACACCTGTGATGTTAATTAGAGGACACATCTTGGTTGAACATGTCCCTATGGTCATATTGTTTTCAATCTTTTCTAGGGGTACCATCATTTTTGTCCAGGCCTGTTTCAGGAGCTTGTTTTTTAAAGTAATTCTGTTGAACCACAATTCAAAAGCACTGTCTGATTTTCATTGGTTAATTTTCATAGACTTTTTATTTATTACCACTTTTGTCAGATTCAAGTTATTTCTGTGACCATTGTGGGTTTTTCATTCATTAACAGAGGGGTACCAACAATTTTGACCACGTGTGTACTTTTATTTTTTTTAAACTGGTAATCACGGAAATCAACTGCATGTTTTAAGAATAAATAAATGAAATGGACAACTAATTCCACCTAACCTTCCCTGGGTGTGCACACATCCTTAAAAAGTCTTAATTTTGTTTATCCAGAATTAAGGCCTTATTTGTCCTTAAAATAATAATTGATCCTTAAATCTGCATTTCAAAGGTATTAAATACCAGACATGACTAACAACATGCTACGTTTTCTTGCATTGTGCAGTGAAATCCTCATA
Source organism: Pholidichthys leucotaenia (assembly GCA_020510985.1). Classification (NCBI taxonomy): domain Eukaryota; kingdom Metazoa; phylum Chordata; class Actinopteri; order Cichliformes; family Pholidichthyidae; genus Pholidichthys; species Pholidichthys leucotaenia. The sequence goes on along the minus strand of CM035846.1, from coordinate 212,952,786 downwards.
TTCTATTTTGTGAATTTGGAGTTACTTGTTTTTAATTTTATAACAAATTAATGAGCATAATGAATACCAATCATTTGTTACAAATCTGAATTTTTTTCCTCATAAAATTTCAGCTTTTCTCTTTAATTCAGAACTTTTTCTTGTGACTTTTTCCCTACTTAGTAGCTGCAACCTTTCACTGTGGACTAGAGACTTGTCTCAGATATTTTACTTGAATAAAGTAAATACATGGTGGCAACATCAAAGCTAAGTATTTGATGCAAGATGAATTAATGACCCAGAATCTGCAACAATTTCAGTTCTGGTAAACAAATGGACAAGGCTAATTGTAATAGGATGACAGACTTTTTTTTTTGCCATTTTGCAAATATAAGGTTTTAAATTGTGATCAAATGGCCTTAAGAAATAGTCTGAAAAGCTATTACATTTAACATTCTTAAAGCTGCAAGATAACCCTGCCTCCCAAATGTAAAACAACGTGAAAGGAATAAATTTAGATTTTCTGTTTTTAACTTTGTGTCACGAGAACAAACATTATTATACAACTATGGCTAAGTTGCACAAATTGTAGGTTTGACAGTCCTAAATGAGCCAACTTTTTTTTTTAAATGCATAAACTTCTTAATCTCAGAATAAGTTTTAGAACATGTTCAGTCTGCCTCCCATGACAATCAGCCTTGACAGCGCTGCCTTGAGAGCTCTTATCACTCTATAAAAGCAAGAAATCTATGTGCGTGTCATACTTCATAGGACATCATAGGATGGCCTATGATCTCTGCCTGAACATCATAGGACATCCTATGAACTCAGGCATCACAGGACGACAAATGTGGGACGATTTGTCTTGATGATGTCACACATAGATTTGAAGCAAGAAATCTGTGTGTCTGTGTCACGCTTCATAGGACATCATAGGACGGCCTATGATCTCTGCCTTAACATCATAGGACGTCCTATGATCTCAGGCATCATAGGATGACAAATGTGACTGTCACAGACCAGAGATCATAGGACAACTTGTCTTTATGATGTCACACATAGATTTGTCTATGTGCATAGGACACATACACAAATATGTCTTTACGATGTCACATAGACCACAGACATCATAGGACGTCCTATGACACATAGACAATTGTGTCTTTATGATGTCATATAGACCATGTGTCTTTATGATTTTCATGATCCTGTCCATGAACTACAAATACGACGCACCTATCCCTCAACGAAGAAGAAGAAGAAGACCAACCAGATGGAGAGCAATAGAATGGCGACAACTGCTGAACATCAAGAAAAGATGCCATGAAAATGAAACACCTGAGGTTCCAGCAGCAGTACATCGCACCCGTCTGAGACAGGAGGACACCCTTCACCAGCACAGGGTATGACAGACTTTAAAGCACGTTTCTAGGACATAGGACGGCCTATGATCTCTGCATCATCATCATAGCGCATCCTATGAACTCAGGCATCATAGGACGACTCACCATTCCTTCATGACGGCAAATGTGTAACCTTGACGAATGCCAGTCTGCACTACAAATGTGTAAAATACCAAGCAAAGCGCTGATTTTCTCCGGGTGCTCCAGTTTCTTGGTTTCTACAGGCATGCACGGGCCTTCCTGAACAGGATCGAAAGCCACTTTTTCAGGACTGTGCCCATGAACTGGAATTACGATGCACCTATCCCTCAACTAGTGGTCTGAATGAACAAGAAGAAGACCCACCAGATGGAGAGCAGTAGAATGAGGAGAACTGCTGCACGTCAGAAAGGATGCCGTGAGCATGAAATACCTCAGGTTCCACCAATACGCCACAGGCATAACTGTGAACAACACAGCTGTCTGAGACAGGAGGAGACCCTTCAGTGGTCTGAACAAAGAAGAAGACCCACCAGATGATGTCTATATGATGGCACATAGACAGAGCACATGACTCCTTACAAGACATGTACAGTATATAGGCACAGGTAAGCAACACAACACAGAACACTGACAGGCAGGAGAAGAAGTAACAAGCAGGGGCAAACACAGCCCCAGATGGCAGGGCATATTTTGTGTGATTTTTATGTTTTGCTGTATACAAAAGCCATCACATGTGATTGCCACTTAGTGCTGTGTTGCTATACCAACTGTCCTGTAACTGGCAAGAATTCTGTTCCAATGCATCCCCTCTACAGCCATGCACGGGTTTCTACGGGCATGCACAGGTATGCACTAGTTGTGTAAAAATCTGAAGGAAGTCAACATGATATTAGTATTATTTTCCTTATTTTGAAGTGACAAATAAGGTTTGTGGTGTGAGACAAGGTAAAAGAGTGAGACTCTGTCCCAGAGAGTGAAAGTTGGCTACACTGATGTAGTGTTTCCAAATGCACACAGCATCCTAGCCTAATATTTAATGTTGCCTAAATTAACTGATCCCGTGGGAAATATTCAAAAACATACTACTTATTCCCATTTGATTCAGATGGGCTGATAACATAAAACTGTAAACTTTAAATGTCTTATTCTTTAAAAGTAGCTCAGAAGCCTATGGACTATATAGTGAGCTCAAAATAACAATAAAAATGTGAGATTTTGGACACTATTATGCTCATTTTCTCTGCACCTTTCATGACATCATCATGGTGAGAAAGTAAAACATAACAGATTAAGAGTATTTAAAAAGTGAATGTCTACATGATTTTGTAGTAAATGTATATTAAACCAAATAAATAAAGAACAATTTAATAAATATAAAAATACTTCAAGGTAGTTAATGTTGTGACCTCAAGCTCTTTTCTGACTGCTCCTTTGGCTGTGCATTGCATTATGGGATATGTAGGCTAATGTAGCGACCATTAGGTTCATTCATTCATCTTCTTCCGCTTAATCCTTTTCGGGTCGCGGGGGGTGCTGGAGCCTATCCCAGCATCTTTAGGCGAGAGGCAGGGTACACCCTGGACAGATCGCCAGTCCATCGCAGGGCCAACACAGAGAGACAGACAACCATTCACTCTCACAGTCATACCTAAGGACAATTTAGAATCACCAGTTTGATATACTTTTAAAAAAACATTGTGAGATATTTTGAGTGCACTAAATACTGAATGAAACTGTCATTTAAGCAGGGTTTCCTCTGGTAATATTTCTCGGTGGCGGCCCACCGTGCCAGAAATTTTACCGCCGCACCAAGAAAGAGATAGGAATTTAAGAAAAATATATGAAGCAATGACTATGCAAGCGTGCACACGAACAATGCACGTGGCCATCATCCGGACGGAGTTTAGAAGTGCCCCGCCCATGCGAGCTTTCCAGTCAGTTAGCAGGCAGTGTCTCACTAGCGGCAGCAGCATTTTTGTGGAAAAGGAGTGAAAACCGGAAGTCAAACAGCAGAAATGGACTCTATTTGAAGAGCAACTTTGTGAAGAAGTCCGCCGTTTCTTCATTGGTAAAAATCCTGGCGCCTCAGTGCCTATTGGGCAGGAGTGAAACTACAAATGATAGTTGTGTGCATGCGTCAACTGCTTGGCCTGGGTAGATGAAAAAAGTGAGCATGTACAGCGCCGCGTGCATGCCGGGCTCGTCCAAAGCGTACGCGGACCAAGGCGGGCTAGAGGGGAAATGCAGCATGAATAAGGCTCGACTGTCCGACAGAAACATGAGTTTATTAAAGTACTTTAAACGTGCAAAAAAAAAAATCATAAGCGGTATGTAAACACTGGAGGCATTTATCATGGTTTAAACCTGCTGGAAACGGGAGTAATAATGGAAGAGTCACTTAGCTAAGAGATGTGGTTAGAATTCAAATGCAGCCGGCTTCATACGAAGGGAAAGGCAAAGGGGTCTATACTATACGAACTATAGTTCACCAGCCACTACAATATTATGTTCCCAGTTATGTACCTGGCAAGTTAAGATGACCGAAATTCATGAAGTCAATTACTTTAATCCGTCAGCAGCCTTCAGACAAACTAAACTTGCCAGCATTTGGGCTTCAAAATAAGGGAGGTTTTTCTTGGCGGTGAGGAAATTTTTTAAAAAAATTATATATATATATATACAGTATATATACTGTATATTATAATAGAAATAACGGCATCCTTAGTCATTTAAGTTAATTTAAATCATAAAATACAAATTTATTAATTTTTTTTCTTTGTAATGACAGTTAAATTGTTGTTCTATTCTGACTGCAAAGTTATGGTCAAAAATATAAATTGTTATAAGGAAAAAGTAAAAAAAAAAAAAAAAAATACCACAGTCTGTTTCAAATTTATTTAAAAAACAGTAATTTTATTTAAAAAATAAACAGACAAAAATAAGCCATAAAATAATCCACAAATTTAGATAAATTTACAGAGAAAAGTAGAAAACTATAAGAAAATCGTTATAAATTTTGGAGCAAAACCTCAAACCAAGACTGAAGTCATTACTGAAGTTTTAAGTGGGTGCTCTTTGTACCCTTAACTAGAAATTTTTGGTTGTCTCCTTTAATTTACATGACACTTGATATTTTCTAACCTGTTTGTATACCACCATAGACAGAGAGAGAAGCTGAATTAGACAGAGCTCAGAGAGGGCAAGATTAGACAGAAAAGAGGAGCCAAGGAGAGGAAAATGTTCAGGCAGAGGATCCAGGAGAGGTGAGAGCAGAGGAAGGAGAGAAGGATGACACCAGTAAAAAGTCCAAACACGTCTGGGTGGGACCCCAAATGGCCCAATATTCCAACATTCAAGCCTTGGTCATACAATACTTCAAATTGTAAGTTCCATATGCACGGCAGTGGCTCAGGAGGTAGAGCGGGTCATCCAATAACTGGATGGTTGGCGGTTCCAATCCTGCTCTCCCCAGATATCCTGCCATTGCGTCCCTGGGCAAGACACTTTACCCACCTTGCCTCCAGTGTCCATAACACTGGATATGAATGTGTATAAATGTTAGGTAGCGGTCGGAGAGGCCGTTGGCCCAGCTTGGCAGCCACGTTTCCATCAGCCTGCCCCAGTTCAGTTGTGGCTACAGTAGTATCTTGCCACTACCATTGTCTGTCTGGAGTGAATGAATAATATATCTGTAAAACGCATCTTTGAGTGTCTATGATAAAGCACTATATAAATCTGATGCATTATTATCATTATACGCAAAGTTACTGTGCAAAATAAAAAAAAGAAATAAATTGTATAAAATTAACATATTCATACGTATGTGTTTTCTGCACCCCTGCACGGTGGCGCAGTGGTTAGCACTGCGGCAGCACAGTTTACCCTTGGCCGGGGGATTGTGGGGATCGTGGGATCGTGGGTTCGATCCCAGCCCCCGACCAACAGTGATCTGTGTGGAGTTTGCATGTTCTCCCCGTGTTGCGTGGGTTTACTCCGGGATTTCTCCGGTTTCCTCCCACATGCCAAAAACATGCATGTTAGGTTAATTGGCTGTTCTAAATTGTCCCTAGATATCTGTTTCCTATAGGCCCTTAGAATAGAGGGTTAGTATTAATGAAAGCGCTTTGAGTGGTCTTTGTGACTAGAAAAGCGCTATATAAGTGCAGGTTAGTTAGTTAGTTAGTTAGTTAGTCACCGCGCCAAGGTCTTTAAGACAGAGGAAACACTGTTTAAGATTTCAAACAGGACTACAAAATGGCTGATTCACAATATAGGGCACTATGTAGGGAACAAGTGAACATTTTCAACACAGTGCACTAGCCCCACGCTAGCCAGAACTGGAAGTTTGCAATTATTGTGATGCTAGCTGAAGAGATTCATTCCCCACAGTCACTTGTTTTAATGTCTAATTAAGCAATATTACACAAGAGGGTGTACGGTATCAATTAGGATTGTCGTGATAAACGCAATTATGTAATACCGCGGTATGGACATGCCTACTGCGGAGGAAAATGACCAACTGTAACAACTGTGGTGTTCACTTTTTTTGTGCGCATGTGTGGCTACATCTCGTCGTTCACTTATGTGCCCCTAATGATTATTAAATAAATTGCTAAGGCAGGCAGTTAGTGTGAAAGCGTTTGGACTCCTTGTTAAATACAGCCATAACAGTGAGCACTGAAAGGGCACAAAGCGTGTTATTTCCTTCTGAGCGGAGTGTGTATGATCCTGACTGTGTATGCTCCGTGTATGAGCTCTGAGAGCAGCTTGTTTGAATGAGATTTTTCGGACAGCGGCAAAAATCACGGCGACTGTCCTGCTTATAAGCTGCATGTCACTGCAGTCTCCAGTCCACACATCCCATTGCGCATTTGCGTTTGCTAGCTAGCTATACTAGCAGCTAGCTAGCTAGCGGATGGAGTAAAATTATCACCATTGCAGAGTAAACGAGTTAGAAAATGAAACTCAATTACTGGGAGACAGGAGGACTGGGAACTCTTCAGCTGAATCGGGATTTTGGAGTTATTTACCCACGGTTTCCGGCCACGGATGTCCTAGCAAGCTAGCAACAAAAACACCCAACTTCTGTGAAGTTTTGGAGACTTGAGATGACATTTTCAGGTGAGCCCCCGGTCAGATAATGTAAACCTAAGCATGATGTTATTTTGAGAATTTCCACAGCAGGTTCAACAGAGCTGCAGAAGTTATAAAGGCAACTTCGCCTGTCTGCATCTCACTCAGAAGGGGAAGTCATGTCTGTTCGCGTGTTTACATTGAGTTATAATGTAATCGTGCTGTGTGAAAAATTCATCCGTTCGTGTTTGGTGTGAACACACCTTTAGTTACCGCTACTGCTTTATGAAAATGATCTTTATTTTTTAACAGAATCAGCAGTTCATGCCTGCATAAAGAGTGGAGCTCCGCACAGTTGTAACACACGCACATAAAGTTGAGAGCGAGCTGCAGCGAGACTCTCACAGCTTCCCTCATTTGCCACCTAAGTTATAAACCCTGTTTAAATTACAAATCCACAGGGTCCTAAAAATATTTGCAATAATACCGCGGTATTGAGCTGTCCACCGTCACTGCAGGGGAAATTCCTCTACCACGACAGCCCTAGTATCAGCGAATATACTGTAGTAGTTGTGGGTGTGATATGTCAAAAGTACCACACCCGTAGTTACTATAGTCATTAGCCACGGTTACATGTGCAAAATTTCTTCAATCTGATTACAATTCAGATCAGAACGTTACCGTTTACATGGATCCTGAAAAAGCTGATCCGATTAGGGCGTGCGTTTCCATGTGTCACATGTTTGAACGGACTGAATCATTTTGACATGTGCACAATTATCCAACATTCTGGAAACAGTAGAAGAAGAAGAAATTTCCGAAGTAAACAAACCCCACTTTGTGTCATTCTCTTTTTGAAATGGACCTGTATTGTGTTATTCAGACTGTACGTTTGCTTCTGCTGGTCTCCATAATGAAGCTACAAGTACATAATTCTGCATATGACGAACAGAGGGAGACAGCAGGATGATACAGATCAGTTTTGTTTTACTCCCGCCATGTCTTCTGCTAGCTGCTGTAAAGGCGGAAATACGTCATGTTGACGTGTGGCTGATGTACAGACATGCGCAGTAAACATATTTTCTACCCAAACTTCGGAATAAGTGTTTATATGCGCACCAATCGGATTAACAATCGTCATAACCCACCCGTCTGCTATCTTCAACCTGCTATCTTCCGGCTTCCAGAGAGAGCAGACGCTTTTCTCTCCTCTCCTCTCCTTTCCTCCTCCCTGGAAACTGTCTCCCTGCTTGCAATGTCCTGTCTGTGTCTCGCTCTTCTTCTGCTGCATCGACCCAAAGGGAAATTATGGAAATTGGAATTGTGGCTTAATGCTATTGACACCACTTTTAACAGGAATCGGGCCAGGGGGGAGCCCAAGAATTGGAACTCGTGTTTCGACTGAAGATTGGCATGATCACAGGATTTTCTGTTTGGCCTTGGAGTTTTCCTGGTGTACCGAAATTAAAGTTGGATGAGCTAATCAAATGCGGACCCGGCGTAGCTCCCTCAACAAATTCGTTCAGCTGGGGGGAGCACTGATAGCGGCAAATGGGATTAACATGGAATTTACCATATGGCATGCACGGAAGAGAGATGGACTCTCTTGGACATGTTACCTATGTTTCGGTAGGTGGATAACATCTGGAGTCGCTGAGTGCTCTCCAGAGAATGATTCTAAAGCCTGTAAATTGTGATGCACAGAATCGCATGAGAGGTGAAATTTTTATGCTCTAAGTGAACTGTGCCTATTGACCTTGATTCGGCGCCCTGAAGACTTCATTCATTCCTCCTGAGAAGATAAGGCTCAAGGGAGTTGGCTTCTTTCTTAACCCAAACAATTAACATCAATTGCTGTTGTTCAGCAGACTGGACTCTTCAAGGACAGCGCTATCATGTGTCTAATACAGAACTTTGCCATCTGGCATGCACGAAGAGAGAGAGACTCTGGACATGCTTATCTGTGTTTTGAAAACATGATTATAACAACTATCCGTTGCCAGGAGGCGCGCCCCTCTGTTGTACATCAACAAATGATACATTCAACACTGCACTCACACTGATTATATATGCTGATTACACACACTGGTCTCTCATCGCTCTTTGTCAACGTGTGTATTGTTTGACTGCTAAATGTGCATTGAGGGTTTTTTTTCTTGTAATCATAATCTCGCTCACTGAGCGCTATTCTGATAACTATGTTTTTTTTCCTCTCGCCTACTGTGTCATTCCCTACCCCTTCACTCTTTACCCCCACTGTATGACTGGCGCCTCGAGGCTGCCGCAGCGCTGGGATGCGCTTATAGAGCGCGCCCAATGTCAAGTCAAATTTCAATTCTCCTGTATGTCTTGCACGTACGGTAGTATTGACAATAAACCTTAATTGATGTTGATGTCTCAATCGTAAGGAAATTTTGATCCGAATGAGTGTGATCAGGTCAGAAAATTCAGATTGGCGTGTTTACACGAAGCATTTTTATTCTGATCAGGCTTTTAATATGGTTATTTGTGTCCATGTAAACATGGCTACTGATACCATACGACCTTGAGTGTAGTATTGCTTTTGTACAGCAGTTCCACAAGCACAGTTTATTCAATGACAGCAATACTCGACCAACTATTTATGATTTGTTTGTTTAACCAGGTATTTTGCGCAGCTGAGAAAAAAAAAATAGTCCCTTCTAAATGTAGCTAGTAACTGTTGCTAAACATCTCAATCAGCATGAAGACGTCTGTTGTCATTTCACACACATGAACAACTTAAATACTGTCAAGTGCAAAAGTCAGTGTTTATAAAACATACCGGTCACCTGTTGAGTAGGTGCTGCAGAAGGGCCACGATCAAAACGTGGCCAATGCCAGTGGCTAGTTAGCATGCTAGCAATTTCGCTTCGGCACACCACTCACTTTTTCTTAGCATTTTCAGATGAAGCAAAAAGTCCATCACCAAAGGTACTGTGGTTTGTTAATTGAGACAATAAATCCAACTCTAGAACTGCATATTTTTTTTTAAACAGACGTGAGATAGCTTAACACTATTTATACAAGGGCAGACTTTATTAACTGAATAAAGTTTTTTTCAAAAGAGTGGGACTTCTGGGTCAGGTAAGATTTCTTTTCAAACAGTGCCTCACTGTGGAAATGAAATGGTAAATGGCGTATATAGTGCTTTTTCTCATCTCTAGATGACCAAAGCACTTTACAGATCCTGCCATCCACCCATTCACACACACATTCACACACTGATGGTGGCGGAGCCGCCATGCACTGGCGCTAGCCTGACTCACCAGGAGCAACTGGGGGTTCAGTGTCTTGCTCAAGGACACTTCGACATGCAGACAGAGCAGGAATCGAACCCCTGACCGTCCAATCAGTAGTCGGCCACACTACACCTGCACCACAGCTGCCCACAAAATTAAGGTATCCCACACTGTATTGCAAGTCTCATTGAGAGTTGACAGTAAAGTACTGTTCGTGATCAACGGTTACTAGAACACCTTTGAAGAGGAGTGATACATATCCAGTGAAACGTTGGAGTGCAATTATCGTGGAATATAGTAACTCCTGGAATTCCTATTGTCCAATCAAACTGCTCGGTGGGAAGTAACTGTTGTATAATTAACCCTCTAACTGCCCACATAGTATGGATGGGTCGTGTGTCCCCAGTGGCACAGCACAGCAACTGCACCGGTCAACTTATTGACGTCCCCCGGCTATACTGAGAATTTGTACCTACTGATCTGTATTGATCTGACAGTTCAGAAGGTAGCAGACATGCACCGGAGGAATCATGGCTGACATGTAATACAGCAAAGAAGAAGAAAGCCTCATTATTCTTCTCCCTTTTTCTGCTTTAAGCTGACAATACCAATGTGGATGCCACCATGTTCAGTCATGGTGCCACATTTCTGACAAACTGCATGATACAGGAAAAACAGCCGCGTAATACAAACGAAATTCACGTGGGATAATCATAAGAGTTTGTAGATGTGGAAGTGGGTGTAAATTACCGAGCAAACGCGAAACATCAACCATGATAGACAAAAAATTGAGCTCCCAGTACCAAGATGGCAGTGCCCACGGTCGGCATGGATTCTCACAGGAAAAATACACCAAACAGGAAAAAATAGCCGCATAATACAAACGAAATTCACGTGGGACAATCGTAAGAGTTTGTAGATGTGGAAGCGAGTGTAAATGACCAAGCAAACACAAAACAAAGACCACAATGGACGAAAACGGACTGGTCACAGAGGCGGCCGAGCCCCCCCCCCCCCCCCCGGCAACAGGTAAGAGAGAAATATGGGTTTTTTTTCACATTTTATTGATTTTCTGATTCCATATACTTTGAAGATTAGATAAAAACATATCCCTGTAGACAAAATGGCATAAAAAAAAACAAAAAAAAAACGGCCCATTCTTTGTGTAAATGTGTTCAAAGTCCACTTTTGATTGAGTTATGTAATTTATATAGCTGCCGCGACATTATGCAAATTAGATGCATAAATTTATTCCTATCTGAAACTTTGGATCATATTCTACATCTTTCTAATTGACAGTAAGCCATCATCTCTTGTAACTTTCAAGTTATAGCCTTGGAAATCTGAACTATTTTATTGACAAATTTTTTTTTACCACTCTTGACCACAAGGGGCCTTGACCACCCTTTAACCATTCCTGTCGCCATATGACGAGTGGGGCAGTTAACACTAGAAGACCCAGAGAGGGGCCATTTGGCCTTTTTGGCTAGAAAACCCATAGGGGGATCATCAAGTGGCCACAAGAGGGCTAATGTCTGGGTCTTCTAGTGTTAAAGGGTTAAATGTAATCTACAGTCCAAATGTCCACATTGTACGACAGTGATACTCCACCAAACTAATTTGAACATCCAGTATTAAATAAAATGACAAGCCTGATTTCATGTTGTGCTAAAAATCTGTCTGGGTGAAACCATTATTGCACGTTTTAAGTTCCGCTATAACAGGAAGTGGATGGGGGCATTAATATGTGTTAATATTTTTCAATCCATTAATGGAACTACCATAATTAATTGTGTTAACGTGTTACTATTCCCAGCACTAGTTTAGATATAGAGTAATTACATTTAGAATTATTTACTGACACAAGGTTAACAGCAGTGACCCCTTAACACTGGCATGGGATCTGACAATATTGTATATTATAATAAAATTTTCATCACCATATAAATATGAATACTGAAGCTCCTATATAAGGTGCTGATCTGGTGTAGCCTACCTTACCAGGTATTCTCTCTATATTAAACATTAAAATTGGACAAGGTAAATTGTAATCTGAATCTGTTTTTATTAGGTTTGACCAACCCCCCCCCCCCCGCCTGCACAACAACCACTGCTGCCTCTACAGTCATCGAGACCTGCTGTCCACCCCCCCCACCAACACCGCCCCCCCCACTCCCAGCACACAGCCCCCCAACCTGACCCTCACTAACACCCAGGTGAGGGCGGAGCTGAGGAAGATCAAGGCGAGGAAGGCCTTGGGTCCGGACTGCCTCAGCGCGAAGCGCCTCAAGTCCTGCGCAGACCAGCTGTGTGGGATTGTGGAGCACATCTTCAACCTGAGCCTGAAGCTGGGGAGGGTACCACAGTCATGGAAAACATCTTGTGTGGTATCCGTACCAAAGACTTCCCACCCCAGAGACCTGAACAGCTACAGACCAGTGGCCCTGACGTTTCACCTGATGAAGACCCTGGAGAGACTGCTCCTTGCTCACCTCCACCCCCTGGTGGGACCAGTGATGGATCCACTCCAGTTCGCCTACCAGCATGGCATCGGGGTGGAGGATGCAGTGATCTTCCTCCTTCACCGTTCCCTGTTCCATCCGGAGAAGCCTAAGAACGCGGTGAGGATCATGTTCTTTGACTTCTCCAGTGCTTTCAACACCATCCAACCGATGATCCTGAGGGACAAGCTGCTGTGTGCAGGGGTGGACCAGCACCTGTCATCGTAGATCCTGGACTACCTCACAAACCAGCCACAGTTTGTGAGAACCCGGGATTGTGTGTCCGACACGATCAGCGGCAGCACAGGGGTCCCCAGGGAACGGTTTTGGCTCCCTTCCTGTTCACCCTTTATACTGCAGACTCCTCACACAACACAACACACTGCCATCTACAGAAGTTCTGATGACTCAGCGATCGTCGGCCTCATCTCCAACGGAGATGAAGCTGAGTACAGAGGACTTATCCAGGACTTCGTGAACTGGTGCCATCGGAACTGCCTCCAGATCAATGCGAGAAAAACTAAGGAGCTGGTGGTGGACTGCCGCAGGCAAGGACAACCCCTCACTGCACCAGTAAACATCCAGGGAACAGACATTGAGATGGTGACATCCTACAAGTACCTGGGTGTTCATTTGAACAATAAACTAGACTGGTCACACAATACCAACGCACTCTACAAGAAGGGACAACGCAGGCTGTTCCTACTGAGGAGGCTCAGGTCTTTTTGTGTACAACGGGTGCTCCTGAAGACCTTCTACGACTCGGTGGTGGCATCAGCCATCACTTTTGGAGTGGTCTGCTGGGTCAGTGGCATCACAGCAGACGATAGGAAGAGACTGAACAAACTGATCAAGAAAGCTAGCTCTGTCCTGGGGCAGCGCCTTGACCCAGTGGAGGAAATAGGAGAGAGAAGGATGGTGGCTAAACTGTCATCTCTGCTGGAGTCCGAGTCCCACCTTATGCAGGACATAGTAGTGAACGCACTGAGGAGCTAATTTAGCAGTAGCCTACATCATCCTAGGTGTGCGACCGAGAGGTTTCGCAGGTCCTTCCTACCTACAGCTGTCAGACTTTATAACCCAAGCAGGGCTGCTTGCAGAGATAGCAAAAAAACGTGACAACCTAATAGTATTGAATGCAAAAGACACAACAGACTTACACAAACGGTCCCCTCCAGTACACAACTAGGACAATATCAGTCGCTATGGAGGGTGACAATATGTATGGGTACATTTTCATACCATGAAGGGTAACTAAATAGATGGTTATGCTGTTTAGTCCATCTAGCTACAATGCTCCGTACTGTGTATATATATTTATATATTTATGTGTACATACGTAAGTGGGGCAAAAAAGTATTTAGTCAGCCACCAATTGTGCAAGTTCTCTCACTTAAAAGATGAGAGAGGTCTCCAATTTTCATCATAGGTATACCTCAACTATGAGAGACAAAATGAGAAAAAAAAAATCCAGAAAATCACATTGAAGGATTTTTAATGAATTAATTGGTAAATTCCTCGGTAAAATAAGTATTTGGTCACCTACAAACAAGCAAGATTCTGGCTCTCACAGACCTGTAACAACTTCTTTAAGAGGCTCCTCTGCCCTCCACTCGTTACCTGTATTAATGGCACCTGTTTGAACTCGTTATCAGTATAAAAGACACCTGTCCACAACCTCAAACAGTCAGACTCCAAACTCCACTATGGCCAAGACCAAAGAACTGTCAAAGGACACCAGAAACAAAATTGTAGACCTGCACCAGGCTGGGAAGACTGAATCTGCAATAGGTAAGCAGCTTGGTGTGAAGAAATCAACTGTGGGAGCAATTATTAGAAAATGGAAGACATACAAGACCACTGATAATCTCCCTCGATCTGGAGCTCCACGCAAGATCTCACCCCGTGGGGTCAAAATGATCACGAGAATGGTGAGCAAAAATCCCAGAACCACACGGGGGGACCTAGTGAATGACCTGCAGAGAGCTGGGACCAAAGTAACAAAGGCTACCATCAGTAACACACTACGCCGCCAGGGACTCAAATCCTGCAGTACCAGACATGTCCCCCTGCTTAAGCCAGTACATGTCCAGGCCCGTCTGAAGTTTGCTAGAGAGCATTTGGATGATCCAGAAGAGGATTGGGAGAATGTCATATGGTCAGATGAAACCAAAATAGAACTTTTTGGTAAAAACTCAACTTGTCGTGTTTGGAGGAGAAAGAACACCATACCTACTGTGAAGCATGGGGGTGGAAACATCATGCTTTGGGGCTGTTTTTCTGCAAAGGGACCAGGATGACTGATCCGTGTAAAGGAAAGAATGAATGGGGCCATGTATCGTGAGATTTTGAGTGAAAACCTCCTTCCATCAGCAAGGGCATTGAAGATGAAACGTGGCTGGGTCTTTCAGCATGACAATGATCCCAAACACACCACCTGGGCAACAAAGGAGTGGCTTCGTAAGAAGCATTTCAAGGTCCTGGAGTGGCCTAGCCAGTCTCCGGATCTCAACCCCATAGAAAATCTTTGGAGGGAGTTGAAAGTCTGTGTTGCCCAGCGACAGCCTCAAACCATCACTGCTCTAGAGGACATATGCATGGAGGAATGGGCAAAAATACCAGCAACAGTGTGTGAAAACCTTGTGAAGACTTACAGAAAACGTTTGACCTCTGTCATTGCCAACAAAGGGTATATAACAAAGTACTGAGATAAACTTTTGTTATTGACCAAATACTTATTTTCCACCATAATTTGCAAATAAATTCTTTAAAAATCAGACAATGTGATTTTCTGGATTTTTTTTCTTCTCATTTTGTCTCTCATAGTTGAGATATACCTATGATGAAAATTGGAGACCTCTCTCATCTTTTAAGTGGGAGAACTTGCACAATTGGTGGCTGTCTAAATATTTTTTTACCCCACTGTATGTATACTCACTGCTCTTATTTTCTTATCTTCTAAATTATTGCTCCGAGTGTTGCTATCCCTGTGCTGTTGCAATCCTGGAATTTCCCCATTGTGGGACTAATAAAGGCTTATCTTATCTTATCTTAATCCTGTGACATCATTTAATTGATATTTAATTTGACATCATCATGGTACTTTACTGGGGGGAGATAATCAATACTTTGTAATATCGCAATACTGTATCAATTCAGAGACACCAGTACCATGATACTTTATCAAAAATTATTAATATTACAAATACAAATATACCTATTTAGGTACCAACGAAATAAAAACCAGTAGATTAGATGGTGCTAAATGCTCGCTGTCTGGTTAGGTCAGCCCAGCAAAGGAGTGACTCCTGAGATCTAGCCGAGAGTTGGACAGGACAAAGATCAGGATGGAAATCACAATATATGATATTGCAGTACCTGCAGCACTGCAAGACTGTGATAATATCACATTGCAGCCCAAGTATTGTGATAATATCATATTGCGGGGCCTCTGGTGATTCCCATCCCTAGTATGTTAAGACAAAGACACTTTGACTTACCACAAAGATGCCACCTGCTCCAGCACGGGCAGCAGACTGATGGAGGCTTCTCACCTGCCTGGCCTGCAAACACAGAAGAGGAATTTTTTTTTTTTTGATTTTGTATACTTTATTGATCCCCAGAGGGGAAATTGAGGGCATCCACCTGGATGGATGAAGCAGCCACGGTACGGCGCTATCCCTTAACCATTCACACACATTCACACCTAGGGCCACTTTAGAGTCTCCAATTAACCTAACCTGCATGTTTTTGGCCTGTGGGAGGAAACCGGAGAAATTCCGGAGTAAACCCACACAGATACGGGGAGAACATGCAAACTCCACACAGATCACTGTTGGTCAGGGGCTGGGATCGAACCAGGGATCCCATGGCCAAGGGTCAGTTGCTGTGCTGGCGCAGTGCTAACCACTGCGCCACTGCACCGCCCATCCAAAATCAATGTATTGCTTAAAAAAATTCTTTGAATGGTTGCCATTTTATAATTTTATTTTATTTTTTTGATTTTGTATACTTTATTGATCCCCAGAGGGGAAATTGAGGGCATCCACCTGGATGGATGAAGCAGCCACAGTACGGCGCTATCCCTTAACCATTCACACACACATTCACACCTAGGGCCACTTTAGAGTCTCCAATTAACCTAACCTGCATGTTTTTGGCCTGTGGGAGGAAACTGGAGAAATCCCGGAGTAAACTCACGCAGATACGGGGAGAACATGCAAACTCCACACAGATCACTGTTGGTCAGGGGCTGGGATCGAACCAGGGATCCCATGGCCAAGGATGAGTTGCTGTGCTGGTGCAGTGCTAACCACTGCGCCACCGCACCGCCCAATGTGATATATTCCTAAAATTTAGCTTAAGATTTTACCTTCGTAAGACTTTTTAAAAAAACACCTGATTCTTCTTCTGATTCTGAAAAAAGCCTGATTCTTTAAGCTGGACTGAGTGAAGCTAAATAACAACCTCACAAAGCCAATAAACAAGAGCATGAATAGATAGGACTCACTATGGACATGTAACAAAGTACATTATAGAGGTACTTTTTAATTTATTTTGTGCATTTTTAAGTAGATTCCAATGGTAATAATTTTAAATGTTTACAGCTATAATAAAACAAGTACAGTGCCACCTGTCCCCTGGAGAACATCTTGTGGATAAACTCACATTCTGTCTCAGCTGAATCTGAAATGTGTTTGCAACCATTCATCTTTAAGCCACCGTCAGTGTGTGAATGTGTGTGTGAATGGGCGGATTGCAGGATCTGTAAAGCGCTTTGGTCATCCTAGATGAGAAAAAAAGCGTTATATAAGTGAACGCCATTTACCATTTAACTAATTTGATTATCGTAATGAGGTGTTTACTGCAGTCTTTGAAGAAAAAAATTAACAGAAAAATTGCTTTCAATTTGTAAAGGAACTTTTTTATTACTGTGTTTAGTTTATGAAGCACTTCATAGTATAGTGTAAAGTACATTTCTGATGTGATCCTACAGCATCCAGACTTTGTGGGCCAACTGGGTGGAAGTGCACTCTGTAATCAGGCTAAACATGGAAAAGGAGCGTTCTGTTCCTGCACAAATCTGGAGCAAACTCTTAAAGAATGCAGGTATACACAAATCGCATATTTTTTAAGTCATAGCTGTATGGCTTATTCCTCTGTACACCTCCAGAAAGAAGTGCTGCGCCAACTCAGCTCTTTACATTTATAATATTAAATTAATTTTAAATTGGACTGCAGAATCTTTTTTTTTCCAAATGCAGCTCTATATTTTTGTTGCACATTAAGAGTTTGTATTTATGCCACTATAAACATCCAATTATAGCTTTAGTAAAAAAAAAAAAAAAAAAAAAAACTAAACTAAAAACTCGTTTTCAAATGTATTTGAAATTCAGGTTGCAAATAAAATGTGCTGCTACTTTTACAGGAACAGGTCAAATAGACCCCTGACCAAGTGACCACCCCAAATGGTCCCCGGGAACCAACCTGTACATGTACAAGAACACTTTCAACCCAGTGATTTACAAACTGATTCATCATTTTCTAAAGCCTCATTCAGAAGATTGCAGTCCCACATACCTGGTTCTCCTTCTTCGCGTTTACAAATCACTGGATTGAACATGTACAGACTGGACCCGGGGACCACTTGGGGTGCTCACTTGGTCAGGGGTCCACTTGACCTGTATTCACTTTACAGCAAAATACTTTCTTCTACTTCTTTGACATACATTTAATACTCGTGTCCCGCACAAACCACTACAGGTAATTTTACAAATAAATATATTAATTTATGATGCCTCCAAATCGAGTGCTGGTGAGCCACTGCACACACACAGTATATTACACATTGCCACAATAGGTGAGTTACGTGTTTAAAGGCCAAACTTCCGCCTACAGCTAAGCAGATAAACCACAGAGTAGTACTCATGTGAACGAAAATAGCAGGTTATAGTAGTTAAATCATTATTCCGGTAACTATGCACAGTAACTCTTTTACAATCGTTTGACAGCCGCACACTAGCTTTGTTAGCTTGTTGATGTTACTGAATGTCAGCGGCCTGCTTGTCCTTGTAAGGAGTCATCAGGGTTTCTTCTTAAATTGTGTTATGTTAAGCATCTAAACATTTTTCCCAAACCCATTAAGCATTTTGCAAACATACCGCATGTGACACAGCCGAACGAACAGCATGGGAGAAAAGCATTTTGGATTTTTAGGTTTTGTTCCCAGAGCACCACACGGACAGGACAGCACACATCGATCCAAGCAAGCTCGATTAGCGCTGCTTGCCTGGCATACGACAACAGTGCCCATACTACTCAATCGATCCCAGATAGACGTAAGCGCTCAAAACTAACTAACTAACTAACCTGCACTTATATAGCGCTTTTCTAGTCACAAAGACCACTCAAAGCGCTTTCATTAATACTAACCCTCTATTCTAAGGGCCTATAGGAAACAGATATCTAGGGACAATTTAGAACAGCCAATTAACCTAACATGCATGTTTTTTTTGGCATGTGGGAGGAAACCGGAGAAATCCCGGAGTAAACCCACGCAACACGGGGAGAACATGCAAACTCCACACAGATCACTGTTGGTCGGGGGCTGGGATCGAACCCACGATCCCACGATCCCCACAATCCCTCGGCCAAGGGTAAACTGTGCTGCCGCAGTGCTAACCACTGCGCCACAAACCACAGCGATGTGAACAAAACAGGTAACGTCATTCTTGCCCTCATCGTCTTGTTTTATACAGTTACCTTTTTAAGGTCACGCTGCACATCTTTGTTATTATAAAAGGAGGCTCCAAATGCATTTTTTTTTTCATAGCGTGATAAGTATGTGACAATAAAACTACAAATCTTCTTCTTCTTTCGGCCCTTTTGGGGTCGCCATATGGGGTTGCCACAGCGGATCATCTGCCTCCATCTCACCCTACCCCTTGCATCTTCCTCTGGAGCACCAACCCTCTCCATGTCCTCATTCACTACATCCATGAATCTTCTCTGCGGTCTTCCCCTTTTCCTTCTGCCTGGCAGCTCCATCTTCAGCATCCTTTGTCCAATATATCCACTATCAATAAAACTAGTTACAATAAAACTACAAATAAAATTTATTATACTGACGAATAATAATAACAATAATAATATGTTGTGGAGGTAAAAGATCAGGCGAGATGCGACAAGCTGGAAGGTTGCAGAGTTTTATTTCCTCCAACATAATGAGATACACTTTGTAGCTCTGTGCGCTACAGTGCTGGTGGGTCACCACAGGGTTCCCCCCAGAACACTCAGAAGGGGCTGTGACCCCCCCCCCCCACCCGGTCGTTTGGGCTCCAGCTCCAGTAGAACTGTCCTGCTGTAAAGGAGTGTCGGACGGCATGTCAGTCCGTGGGGGGGACGGGGGAGGGGTAGAAAAGACAGTGTGCTCCGCTCTGGGTCCCAGAACGTTGAATGGCCGTGGATCGTGGGCGCACGGGGCCGGTGCGCGTCGTGCATAATGGAACCAACCAGCGATCGGCCGGCTTTAGGGAGTGAGGTGCGGGAAGAGCGCTGTGGAAGAGGAGGGGGAGGGGGATGGGAGTAAGTGAGTGCCGGCCTGGGACGTCAAAGGTATCTGGGCCGCGCAAAAATTGCGTGTGGATCCGCGATGGTGAGGGACTTTCCCGGTCAACCTGGCGGTGATCCGCAGCGGCTGTGAAAAAATTAAGTCTCTGACTCCTCTCGCAGCTCGGTCCAGCGAGGATGTGGGGAAGGCGAATGGCCAAATTCCCCGAGGATGTGTAGCAGCTGTGAAGCAACTGCAGCTGTGTGAGGGACTTGGCGTTTTGGCTTTAGGAGCCCTAAAGCCCTCAAGCCATCGGGGACAGCGATCGGCTAAACTCCCGTTGTGTGCCGTGGCTGAGAAACTCTTACAAAGTCCTGTGTGCGGGCTGCATGTCTACTTCAGGTGCGTGAGCAGCCCTGAAGGTTTCGAGGATGGTGATCGGCTGTGTTTCTCGGGCATGTGCAGCGGCAGAGGACGCTGTATCAGTCCGTGGAGTCGGTTTGTCCCTGTGCGTGGTGCGCACTTGGCGCAGTGACCACATAGCTGGAAGTTGCACTGTCCTCATAATCCTGCGGTGTGCGTGTGGGGCTTCTGTGTGTGGGAGGTCCGCTGTCTGGAGTGAGTCAGGGTCGGGGAGCTTGGTGGAAATCAACGCAGACAGCGCCGATGATTTCCCCGTTCAGGCTGCTTCCTTCGGTTCACTCGTGTCGCCGTTCATGGTGCGTGTCGGTCCCAGCGCTGCCTGCTCCAGAGAGCGCGCTCCGGTGTGGATGAAGAGGATGCCGGCATCACCATGACACGTCTAAGGTCACCAGTGTGGAGATAAAAGATCAGGCAAGATGCGATGAGCTGGAAGGTTGCAGAATTTTATTTCCTCCAACATAATGAGACGCACTTTGTAGCTCTGTGCGCTACTGTGCTGGTGGGTCATCACAATGTATCTTTTTTGTTCTAAGAGTCTATTGTAAATTATTATTACTAGTACATACCTCTATCTGCCAAGAATGTGTCGCTAGTCCAGCAAAAGCTAGCAGTACTCAAATGCTTTGCAAGCAGTTTCATGAAATGGTCAGTCAGAGAGCAACTCATACTGGCTCGGACGTCGCCCGGGTTAACAAGGTCAGGATTTCTTGGCAGCGGAAGGCAAATTACAGAGCTGCGTGGAGGAATCTGATCAGACCTAAAATGAAACCGTCATTGTTGCCCCCGACAGACTGTTATGATGATGATGATGATGATGACATACCTGTGCATACCTGTCCATGCCTCTAGAAACTAAGTATAAGCAAGTATTTCTGCATGGCCGTTGCTGAAGGGTCTCCTCCTGTCTCAGATGGCTGTGTTGTTCAGTCATCCCTGCAGCGTACTGCTCAAACCTGAGGTGTTTCATGTTCACGGCATCTTTTCTGACGTGCAGCAGTTCTCCTCACTGTATTCTCCATCTAGTGGGTCTTCTTCTTCTTCTTCTTCTTCTTCTTCGTTCAGAATACTGGTTGAGGGATAGGTGCTTTGTAATTCCAGTTCATGGGTAGGATCATGAAAATAGATCTGAGCAAAAAGTGGCTTTCAACCCTGTTCAGGAAGACCCGTGCATGTCCGTCTAAACCCAGAAACTGGAGCACCTGGAGAAAATCAGTGCTTTGCTTGGCATTTTACACATTTGTAGTGTAGACTGCCATTCTTCATGGGTACTGCTTCGAATGGGTGTGGTTTAAAGTAGGGTGTCCTATTCTTAATCGGGTGACAGACTGACACACTGACAGAGATTTCTTGAATTTATAGAGTGCCTTCTGCCTTACTGAGTGAGATTTCCAGCTTTACTGCTTCGAATGGGTGTGGTTTAAAGTAGTGTTTCCTATTCAGTCTCAGCTTGTCTGTGCCTTGCCTGGCGTGCAGCATTGCTCACTTTGCGAGCATTTCGGGCTTCAAGTGACTCAGCGCGTGAATGGCGCACTGCCACATGTTTCCTGTCTATCTGTGCATCCCTTGTCTGTCGTACCCTATGCTGGTGAAGGGTCTCCTCCTGTCTCAGAAGGGTGTGTTGTTCACAGTCATGCCTGCGATGTACTGCTCGAACTTCAGGTGTTTCATCTTCACGGCATCTTTTCTGATGTGCAGCACAATCATGCCTGGGAGGTACTGCTCGAACCTCAGCTGTCATCATCACGGGATCTTTCCTGACGTGCAGCAGTTCTCCTCTTCTTCTTCTTTTAGAGTTGATTGGCGGTTGGCAACCAGCTTACAGGTGCATTACCGCCACTGACTTGATTATCATCACTCTATATCTTTGTATAAGAAGTTCTGAACAACCCCTTATGTATGAAAAAATTATCCGTCCTTGGACTGTGTCCTCGGCAGCGCCAGCCAGCCAGTCGACCAGCCAGCCAGCCAGCTCTAAGGTCTGCTGTGGAGTACTAGCAGTTCTCCTCTTCTTCTTCTTCTTTTAGATTTGATTGGCGGTTGGCAACCAGCTTACAGGTGCATTACCGCCACGTACTTCACTCTATATCATCACTGTATATCTTTGTATCAGGAGTTCTTATAAGGAGTTCTGAACAACTCCCTATGTGTGAAAAAATTATCCATCCTTGGACTGTGTCCTCGGCGGGTTTCAAGTAGTTAGCATAGCAGCTCTCCTCCTCCTCTTCTTCTTCTTCTTCTTCTTCTTCTTCTTCTTCTTCTCTCGGTTACTGGCGGATAGCAAACAACTGAAAGGTACATACCGCCACCTACTGTACAAGACACATTATGACACATTATGTCATCTGAGCCCGACTCCTAAATTCTATGATTGAATCCTGTGTTATTTAAAAAAGAGAAAAGAGCCTTTCTCGTGATTCTTATTGCCTCTCCATCTCCATCTGTTCCCAGAATCCCAGTTAAATCCCATTCCCTACCGGCCTCTCGAACTTCATTTTCCATCATCTGTCTTTCATTTCCGTATTTGTGACAGTGTAATAAGATGTGCTCGACATTTTCTTTTACTCCACATTCTCTACATTTGTCACTTTCGCTTTTCCCCGTGGTGAATAAAGTGCCATTTAAACCTGTGTGATCCAGTCTGAGTCTTGCTATAATGATGTCTTCCCTCCTTTTGGTTTTTATGAAATTCTTTATTATAATAGATTTTTGTACTTTGTAATATGATCTACCTTTATGATCTTCCTCCCATCTTTTTTGCAATAGTTCAGTTCCTTTTTCTTGATTACTGCTTTCCCTTCACCTTTTCCAAGAGACAATGGTATAGTTATCTCTTTTCCAAGAGCACTTTTTGCTAATTTGCCTGCACAGTCATTCCCTTTCAGCCCTTCATGTGCAGGAACCCAACAAAACTGAACTTCTCCACCACCCCTGTGTACCCTAAATAAACTCAGATATAGCTCAATCACCAAGTCTTCCCTTGTAGATTTTAGTGTCTGTATGGTTTTTAGCAGTGCAAGTGAGTCCGTGCACACCACCACCCGGTCCGGTCTGACCTCCTCCACCCACTGCAAAGCAATAATTATTGCCACCATCTCTGCTGTAAACACGGATGTATTGTTGGAGAGTCTTTTTGCGATGGTCACTTTAAATTCTGGGATGTATACTCCAACTCCAACAGAGCCCTCTTTATTCTTTGAACCGTCAGTATAGAGCTGTAAGAAGTTATAGTAATTGTTCCTGAGGTAAATGCTTGTTTTAACACCAACTTCACTCATATGCCAATCCTTTTTCCTCATTAGCAGACTTGCGTCTACTTCTATTTCAGGAAACAGCCAAGGGGGAACATTACTCACTGGACTGGTGTTAGCTAGATCAATAGTGTGCAGCCCATACACTCTGGTCCTTCTTTCAATTGTCCACCCAAACCCATGTCCCTGGAAATTAGAGTATTCCCAGCAGTCTTGTAGTGTTGTTTTTTAAATATTTGCTTCGTCACTTCCTTTCAGCTTGACCCAGTATGATAATGCAAGTTTATCTCTTCTCAAATCCATTGGCATTTCTCCTGCTTCTATTAAAACTGCATTGTTTGGTGTTGTTTTGACAGCTCCAATGCACAGGCGAAGCGCTCTATGCTGCATTCTATTTTTTCCAGAGTCGTCTTTGCCGCTGCTCCGTAAATCATGCATCCGTAGTCTATTGCACTGTGTGTGTTTATATATTTGCATATTTGTTCCGTCTAGCTGCAATGCTCCGTACTGTGGGTGTTTATATGTTTATATATCTACATGTTATTCCATCTAGCTACATTGCTCCGCACTGTGTGTGTTTATATACTTGCATATTTATTCCACCTAGCTGCAATGCTCCGTACTGTGGGTGTTTATATATTTACATATTTATTCCATCTAGCTACAATGCTCTGCACTGTGTGTTCATATATTCATATATTATTCCATCCAGCTACAATGCTCTGCACTGTGTGTCTGTGTGTGTGTGTATATATATATATTTTATAGTAATACGTACATATGTTTATTAGCTGCTCTTGCTTGCTTGTTTTTTTTTCTTGCCTTCTGATTGTTGCTCTGAGTGTTGCTATCCCTGTGCTGTTGCAATCCTGGAATTTCCCCGTTGTGGGACTAATAAAGGCTTATCTTATCTTATCTTATTGTCAATCGCATTAGTGCTCTGTAAATGTCAATTAATGCCTGTTTATCTGCATCCCATTCATGTCCAGCTACAGCTTTTATGAGATTAATGACTTTTTTGCGTTTTGTCTCCAAATTTTCAACATGAACTCTCCATGTGTATGCACTATCAAACCACAATCCTAGATATTTGAACTCACTGACTTTCTCTGTTGGTTGATTATATAATGTTAATGGTTCTGTACCAGTACTGCGTTTCTTGTGAAAGTCGTATAGCAGGTTTTACTGTTTGAAAATTTAAATCCCCAGTCATATGACCACTTTTCCACTTTCTCCATTGCTTTCCTGATGTTTTTGAACACCAATTTCTCATTTCTTTCCCTTGCCCATATGGCTCCATCACCTGCATATAGTGCTGTTTTGATGGATCCCTCTTGATTCTCAAACATGTCATTAATCATTATATTGACTAAAACAGGGCTTATCACACTACCCTGAGGAACACCATTTTCTATTTCAAAGTCATTAGAAACTTCTGCTCCTACTTTAACCCTAATTGTCCTATGTGTTAAAAAATCCATTATCCAATTATACATCCTACCACCAATGTCCATTTTATTCAATTTCATAAGAAGTCCGTCCCTCCACAGTGAGTCATAAGCCTTTTCAATATCCAGATAAACTATAACCATTACTTCTTTTGTTTTGAGAGTCTTTTCAATATCATTACTTACCCTAACTAGAGCATCCACTGTGGAGCTTCCTCTTCTAAAACCATTCTGATAGTCGTTCATTAACGGTTTTTGCTCTAATACATATGAGAGTCCGTAAACTAACACCTTCTCCATCCATTTCCCTAAATGTGACGTTAATGCTATTGGCCCGTAGTTGCCTGGATGAGCTGGATCTTTCCCTGGCTTATTAAATGGTAAAATTACAGCCTTTTTCCACCCACTTGGGATAACCCCCTCCTTCCATATCCTGTTAAACAATTTCAGCACCAGTTGCACTGATTGCATAGGCAACTGCCGGAACATAGCATAGCCTAACTGATCATATCCTGGAGCTGCATCTCCACTATCTTGCAAAGCTCTCTTAAGCTCTGACATTGTGAGTTCGAGGCCTAACACAGTTATGTCCTCTTTCACTTCATTTTTTAAGTTTGCATTTTCTCTGAGTTTATGCTGCCTTTGCTGTCTACGACTCTCACCAAGATGGTCTCCTGTATGCACTGCTGCAAATGCTCTACCTAGGATTTCTGCCTTTTCTTTGTCTGATACAGCCATCTTGTCTCCATCCACTAAAGCTGGAATTTTAACTGATACCCTTTTCCCACTCATTTTTTTAAACATACCCCAGACAACACCTAGTTCTGTTTTCCTTCCAAGGGTGGAACAAAATTCTCTCCATGTTGACCTTTTCCTGTTTTTAATAATCCTTCAAGCTACTGCCTTTTTCTTTTTATACTCTATTAAGTTTTCACTAGTCATATTCTTCCTCAGCTGCCTGAATGCCTTGTTTCGCTCTTTTATTGCAATACTACATTTGTCATTCCACCAGGGTACAACCCTCTTCCTACCCTGTGTTGTTTTCTTTGGTATACTTGCTATTGCAGCATTCAGAATATGATTGGTTACCTGACTTGAACACTCTTCTATGCCACCTTCTAATGTTACCAAATGACACAACTGAACACAGTATTGCCTAAATTTTTCCCAATCTGCCTTGTCAAAACACCATCTTGTAAAACATCTTCCCTCTTGTATACATACTTCAGTTTTAATGACTGTAAGTATTGGGAAGTGATCATTTCCTATAGTTGTCCTGTTCAAACCATCCATTCACAGGTGCTCACTAAAGAATCAGATACCAGAGTCAGGTCAATACATGAGAATGTGCCCCTTTGCACATCCGCCCTGGTACCTTCACCACTGTTTAGACAAATTAGCGACCTTCCATCTAACATCTCTTCCACAACATGTCCATTGTTATCAGTTTGTGTGCTTCCCCACAAGCTATTGTGGGCATTAAAGTCTCCACACCATACCTCTTTCATATGCCCTTCCCCTGCCATAACACTGAAAATATCTGCTGTTAACTTCCTACATGGGTTGTAATAATTAATCAGCTTAATATTTCCTTGTCCATTTGGCCTACATATTTTAATAATATTACACTCTATATCCTCAGGGGAGGGAATCACCCTATACGCCAGGCCATCTTTAAAGAAAGTGGCACATCCTCCTCCATTTACAGTGTTAATTCTATCCTGTCTGATTGAACTGTATCCTGGAATAACAAAATCTAAGTGAGGCTGAAGCCATGTCTCCTGTACACACACTACCTGTGGAACAACTTCTAGTTCGTAAAGATACTTCTTGAGTTCTTGTCCGTTTGCTATAAGATTCCTCGCATTCCACTGTAGTATGTGTAGTACTGTGGCGTAACATTATGTAGCTCACATATTCCTTGGCAGAGACCCAGACATGAGGGAACTTTGAGCTCGCAGTGTGTATTGTCATCACGCCTCAAACGGACATTGAGTCCGGACCCCCTGCGGACTAGAGGAGAAGTGAGAAGATCTGAGAGTGAACCTGAAGAGACTGTCTGACTCCTAGGGTCAGACAGAGAAGCCGAGAGGACAATAGGAGGATTAGATATGAATGGAATTCTGTGTTTGATGAGAATGTGATTTGTGTCTGATGTAACAGTATAAAGGTATGTGGTTTACCTCAGCTCGCCCTCTTCATTCCCTGACTGAGAGAGGAGCTGTAGGACTTGAGATGGAATAAACCAATACTGAAAAATCATTCAGTCTCTTCATTTCGAGTTTCCTACATTGGTGACCCACACGTGAGAAAGATGGAAAGGCTTGGAGGTCGTCTCTCCGACTCCGAACCTGATTCACCGGAGACCGCCCGCACCGGCGTAAACTCCATTAGACTCCCCGGGTTCTGGCAAGAGGACCCGCACTCATGGTTCCAACACGTGGAATCACGGTTCGTGCTTAACGGGGTATCAGAGGATGACATTAAGTTCCACAATGTCATCGCAAGACTTGACAGCCGCACAGCCCGGTGTGTGCGGAGCCTGGTGCAGCAGCCGCCCGCTGCTGGTAAATACAATGCCCTGAAAGCCACCCTCATTCGGAGCTTTTTGCCATCGGCCGAGGTGAGGGCCAGAACACTCCTGGACCTGCGCGACAGAGGAGGACGCAGGCCGACCGTCCTCATGGAGGACATGCTGCAGATGATCGGGGCAGACAACAATGCGTTTTTATTCAAGCACATCTTTTTGAGGACCCTTCCAGCACACATGAGAGGCTCCCTGTCCAGCATGAGGTGTTTGGACCAGCAGGACTTCCGCGCGCTGGCTTTGGAAGCGGAGCGGCTCCTGGACGCATGCGGCGAGCAGGAGACGGCAGCGGCAGCAGCAGACCTCGGCGCGGCGGCCCAAGGTGACGGAGAACCGGTGGCAGCAGAACCAACCCCAGCGACAACAGCGGCAGCGCGGTCCCGGAGCAGAGGAGAGGACGAGATGTGCTTCTACCATCGACGATTCGCGCACAAGGCTCACAGATGCGTCCCGCCATGCAACTTCAGGAAGCAGGGAAGCGCAAGAGCCGGAGGTCGTTAGCAGCTTCGACCCTTGGCAAACGGAACAAGCTGCTCTACCTGACGGACGCGAGCTCCGGACGGCGGTTCCTCGTTGACACCGGAGCACAGAGGAGTTTCATCACCGCAACCTACGCGGACTGGGCGGCCGGTCCCCGCGGAGATGGAGCAACAGCCGCAAACGGCTCGTTGATCAAGACGTTTGGCGAAAGGACTCTGCGCCTGTCCTTGCACGGCCGCAGCTATGAATGGACCTTCATAGTAGCGGCAGTGAGTTTCAACATGTTGGGCGCCGACTTTTTGTGCTCACATGGCTTGTTGGTAGATCTGGCTAATAGACGCTTGGTTAATGCACTCTCTTTTTGTTCTATCCCCTGTGCAGCGCGAGTGTCCCCGCCGTCAGTACAGGCCAACGCCGCCGCAGCAGGAGGTAAGTTCCACACTCTCCTAAACCAGTTCCCAGCACTCACAGTTCCCACGTTTTCAGCTAAGGTGGCGAAGCACGGGGTGGAGCACTTTATAACCACAAGTGGCCCACCAGTTTTTGCTAAGGCTCGGCGCTTGGATGCAGCTAAGCTCTCCATTGCGCGTGAGGAGTTCGCCAACCTGGAAAGGTTGGGCATAATTCGAAGTCTGCTTGGGCTTCCCCCTTCCACATGGTCCCTAAGGCGGACGGCTCATGGAGACCGTGCGGCGATTATCGCAGGTTAAACAATGCCACAGCGCAGGACCGCTACCCAATTCCACATATCCAAGATTTTTCGGTGCATTTGGCCAAGGCACGAATTTTTTCTAAAATAGACCTGGTCCGCGGTTATCACCAGGTCCCGGTCCGATCAGAGGACATTCCCAAGACAGCGGTAATAACCCCTTTCGGGCTTTTTGAATTTTTACGCATGCCTTTTGGCCTTAAAGGCGCTGCGCAAACCTTCCAACGCATGATGGATGCCGTTTTGCGTGACCTCTCTTTTGTTTTTGTCTACTTAGATGATATTTTGGTCGCCAGCGCCTCTGAGGAGGAACACGAAAGTCACCTCAGAACTGTTTTTCAGAGGTTGGGAGCGCACGGGTTGATAATCAACCCAGCTAAGTGCCATTTTGGCGCAGCACAGATCGATATTTTAGGGGACCGTGTCTCCCCAGAGGGTGCAGTTCCGCTGCCCTCCAAAATACGCACGGTGGCTGAGTTTCCTCAGCCACAAATGGTCAAAGCGTTGCAAGAATTCTTAGGTATGGTAAATTTTTACAACCGTTTCATACCTCACGCGGCGCAGCTCATGCAACCGTTGTACGTCGCGCTAAAAAAGCAGAAGCCCTCCAATGCGATTGAGTGGTCCCCGGAGCGGGAGCGCGCATTTACTGAGGTTAAGAAAACACTAGCGAATGCAGCGCTGTTGGCTCACCCAGACCCGGCAGCCCGAATAGCGCTAACCACAGACGCGTCAGATGTGGCCATAGGAGCCATGGTAGAACAGCAAGTCGCCGGGGCTTGGCAGCCACTCGCTTTTTTTAGCAGGTCCCTACGCGACGCTGAGCGAAAATATAGCGCGTTTGACAGGGAACTACTAGCGCTCCACCTGGCCATTCGCCATTTTCAGTTCTGGTTGGAAGGGCGGCGTTTCACTGCGTTTGTCGACCACAAACCGTTAACCTTTGCAATGTCCAAAGTCTCAGAACCATGGTCAGGCCGACAGCAGAGGCAGCTGGCCGCAATTTCAGAATTCACCACCGATATACAGCACGTAGCCGGTAAATTTAATGTGGTGGCGGACTGCCTCTCGCGAGCGGTAACAGCGCCTGTCCGCGCGGATGGGGGCTGTAGCGCCACAGACGCGGAGTGCGGTAACAGCGCGGACGTGCACGCAGCTCCGGTGCACGTAGGGATAGATTACGCGGCCATGGCAGCAGAGCAGGGTGAGGACACAGACATGCGCGCGCTCCTGTCTGGACCAACAGGGTTAAGGCTGGAGAACGTAAATTTACAAACCGGTTCACCCCCGCTTATTTGCGATGTATCCACCGGGCGACCTCGCCCAGTGGTACCGGCCACGTGGCGCCGTCGGATTTTTGACACGGTGCACTCCCTAGCACACCCGGGAGTACGCGCTTCGGTGAAAATGGTAGCAGAGAAGTTTGTTTGGCTGAGCCTGCGCAAGCACGTGAAGGAGTGGGCGAGAGCCTGCATGTCCTGCCAGCGGGCCAAAGTTCACAGACACACAAAAGCCCCTTTAGAACCTTTCCACATCCCGGCTAAGAGGTTTGATCATGTACACGTTGATCTAGTGGGACCCCTGCCGCCCTCGCAGGGGTTCACACATCTCTTGACAATGGTGGACCTGACCACGCGTTGGCCGGAAGTGGTCCCATTGCAGTCTACCACAGCAGCAGAGGTAACTCGCGTTTTTTTAACAGCCTGGGTAGCGCGGTTCGGAGTCCCGTCGGACATTACGTCTGATAGGGGTCCGCAGTTCGTTTCAGAGCTATGGTCAGCCATGGCCAGCAGCTTAGGGGCAACAGCTCATTGCACCACCGCTTATCACCCACAGGCCAACGGTTTATGCGAGCGTTTTCACAGATCGTTGAAGGCAGCCCTCAGAACGTCGCTCACGGATACAAATTGGGTAAACAAACTACTATGGGTTTTATTGGGGTTGCGTTCAGCACCCAAGGAGGATTTAGATGCCTCACCTGCCGAATTAGTGTTTACTCAACCTCTCAGGCTGCCAGGAGAATTCCTGCCAGCTCATGCAGCACCCGAGCGCCCCCCGGCGCGGGGACTTCTACGCGGCACGGGGGCAGAAATGCTCCCGGGCCCCGCTCATCACACTTTTCCGCGGGGTTTTGTTCCCAAGGCTTTGCAGAACGCAGAGTTTGTTTTTGTCAGGTACGACGCCCAGCGTCACAGTCTCCGCCCACCTTACGATGGTCCGTTCCGAGTGCTGGAAACCGGGGAGAAATATTTTGTACTGGACTTGGGGGGCAGGAAAGAGACAATCAGTGTTGACAGATTAAAGCCTGCTTTTGTGTTACGTGACAAACCTGTACGGCCGGCGGGGGCGCCTCGACGCGGCAGGCCTCCCAAGGGACAGCCCCTAGTTCCCCAGCAGGGGGTAAATAACCCTTCTCCCCCTCATTCCACAGGCACACCGCAGGACGGCACAACACAGGCTGCGAAGCCTGCGTTCAGCAGATTCGGGAGGAGATTGAAGCCTAAGCAACGGGCAGAGTGATGTGTATTTTGATCAACCCATGTAAATTGTGCTGTAGATCCTGCAAAGGGGGGAGGATGTAAGGGTGTAATGTCTATGACTGCCCATTATGGACATGAAGGCGGTGTGTGTGTGTGTGTCCTTTCTTGACATAGTGTGTGTGACTGTCCATTATTGACTTAAGGTTGGTGTATGTCCGTTCTTGGGCGTTTCAGGGGGAGTGATGTGGCGTAACATTATGTAGCTCACATATTCCTTGGCAGAGACCCAGACATGAGGGAACTTTGAGCTCGCAGTGTGTATTGTCATCACGCCTCAAACGGACATTGAGTCCGGACCCCCTGCGGACTAGAGGAGAAGTGAGAAGATCTGAGAGTGAACCTGAAGAGACTGTCTGACTCCTAGGGTCAGACAGAGAAGCCGAGAGGACAATAGGAGGATTAGATATGAATGGAATTCTGTGTTTGATGAGAATGTGATTTGTGTCTGATGTAACAGTATAAAGGTATGTGGTTTACCTCAGCTCGCCCTCTTCATTTCCTGACTGAGAGAGGAGCTGTAGGACTTGAGATGGAATAAACCAATACTGAAAAATCATTCAGTCTCTTCATTTCGAGTTTCCTACAGTACCATAATTAAGGTCTTGTTTCAGCGTGTGCAGTCTTCCCAGTTTCAGCTTTCAATAAAGCATGAATCTGGTCAGCTGTGATATCTTTCACATCTAGGAAGCTTTCTGCTGCTTCCACAATGGTTTTGATTCTGTCACTTTTCTTCTGTAGCTGTGCGGCAACATTCATGGTGTGGCAGATAAAACCTATAAAGTTTGTCCTCTTAACTATCAATGTGTCATCATCCATTTTGCATTTGTGAACACAAACATTCCTTGCAGCTACACAATCCTGTGCTTGCGTGGGACCCATTGATTGGTGGACTTCCATTTGAACTGAACTTCTTTGAGGAAGGCCTGCCTGCTGTGTTTCTGACTATTCCTGCCTCTCTAACTGTCTTTAGAGCTTCTGCATACAAGATTTTCTTAGTTATTCTGATTTGCTGGGCTCGTCTAGCTTCCCTCTGAACAACACATCCTCCATATGCAGCACTGTGCTCACCCCCGCAGTTGCAACACTTTACTTTGGCGTTCTTGTCACATTTACCATATTCATGCTCCCCTCCACATCTAGCACATCTGAGCTTTCCCCTACATTGCTGAGCAGTGTGACCCATCCTTTGACATTTGTAGCACCCGAGTGGCTTTGGAACGTATTCTCTGACACTGAAATACATGTATCCTATTAGGACTGATTTAGGGAGTGTTTCCTCAAACTGAATCATGACAGACTGTGTGTCCTTCAGCAAGCCTTCTTTTTTACTCTGTAGCCTTTTCACATCCTTCACCTTTCCTCCTTGGATCTCGTTTTTCACTTCTTCCATAGACATGCACAAAGGGACACCTGATACAACTCCCCTCAAGTTAGCTGTCATGCCAGGAATACGCGCCTTCATTTGTTCTCCGTTTAGGCATGTCATAGTCAGTATTTTCTGTTGCTGTTGTTTACTTATGGCATTAATTAACAGGTGGTTATTCTTCAAGAACTTTGCAAACTTAACTCTCCCAATTTCTTTCTCAATTGTTTTTGTTAGCTTAACCGGGTGATAGTGCCCCCCACCCTGATTGAACTCAATGACAACCTTCCAGTCATTCCCTACATCCTCAAACTGCCATCCATTTTGGCCAGTTTGTGTTTTCTTCACTCTGATATTTCCTCCCGCATCACTCTCATCTGACCCGCTTCTAAGTCTTGGAGCCCCCCCGCCCCCCAGCTGCTCTTTTCTGGCCTCCAGGCCAGGATAGTGTCCAGCCCACCTCATCTTGGTCGTACCTGTCACACACAGACAGACACACAGAGATTTCTTGAATTGATAGAGTGATAGAGTGACTAGTGCATACCTGTGCATGCCCATGCATACCCGTGCATGCCCATAGAAAGCAAGTGTAAGCCAACATTTCTGCATGCCCGTAGAAAGTTAGTTACCATGGCAACAGCAACCATGGTGAAACTGGCCTTGGATCTTTGACGTCACCATTCGTTTGATGCCTGCCTTTGAGCTGTGATGGCTGCCTTTGATCTTTGATAATGTCATAGCGAGTGCTCTGATTATGAGTAATGCCTGCCTTTGATTTTGATGATGTCATAGCGAGTCCTGTGATCATGACTGAAGCCGGCCTTTGATGTCTTTGCAAGTCCTATGATCTTTTCACGAGTCCTATGATCGTGACATCATGACATCGTGACAGACAGAGATTTCTTGAATTATATATAGAGTGATATTCCTTGTCTCCAGGGCATGGGTCCCAGCCCACATCCTCACTTTAAGTTTGGATTTTCTGTATTTGACCTTATTACCTCCGCCAAGGAGGTAATGTTTTTACCAGGGTTTGTCTGTCTGTTTGTCTGTCTGTTACCAGCATAACTCAAAAAGTTATGAACGGATTTTGACGAAATTTTCAGGAAAGGTGTGTAATGGCACGGGGAACAGATAATTAGATTTTGGTGATGATCTGAGAGTGCATACCTCCACCAAGGGCTTTGAATGCATTTGTGCAGCAGGATTACACAAAAACTACTGGATGGATTTGGATGAAATTTTCACCAGAGGTGGTTCTTGGCCTAGAGAGGAACCCATTACATTTTGGTGATGATCTGAGAATGCATACCTCAGCCAAAGCTCTTAACTTCTCACAGTGTGTTAGCAACAATACTCCAAAAGTTATGAACGGATTTTGATGAAATTTTCAGGAAAGGTGTGTAATGGCATAGGGAACAGATGATTACATTTTAGTGATGATCTGAGAGTGCATACCTCCACCAAGGGTTTTGTTTGTATTTGTGCAGCAGGATTACACAAAAACTACTGGATGGATTTGGATGAAATTTTCACCAGAGGTGGTTCTTGGCCTAGAGAGGAACCCATTATATTTTGGTGATGATCTGAGAATGCATACCTCAGCCAAGGCTCTTATCGTTTCACAGTGTGTTAACAACAATACTCCAAAAGTTATGAACGGATTTTGATGAAATTTTCAGGAAAGGTGTGTAATGGCACAGGGAACAGATGATTAGATTTTGGTGATGATCTGAGAGTGCATACCTCCACCAAGGGCTTTGTTTGTATTTGTGCAGCAGGATTACACAAAAACTACTGGATGGATTTGGATGAAATTTTCACCAGAGGTGATTCTTGGCCTAGAGAGGAACCCATTATATTTTGGTGATGATCTGAGAATGCATACCTCAGCCAAGGCTCTTAACTTCTCACAGTGTGTTAGCAACAATACTCCAAAAGTTATGAACGGATTTTGATGAAATTTTCAGGAAAGGTGTGTAATGGCACAGGGATCAGATGATTAGATTTTGGTGATGATCTGAGAGTGCATACCTCCACTAAGGGCTTTGTTTGTATTTGTGCAGCAGGATTACACAAAAACTACTGGATGGATTTGGATGAAATTTTCACCAGAGGTGGTTCTTGGCCTAGAGAGGAACCCATTATATTTTGGTGATGATCTGAGAATGCATACCTCAGCCAAGGCTCTTATCGTTTCACAGTGTGTTAGCAACAATACTCCAAAACTGATGAACAGACTTTGATGCCATTTTCACCACAAGTGGCTACAGGCCTACACACAAACCCATTACATTTTGGAGGCGATCCATGAGAAACGGAAGGAGCCTTGGCGGAGGTATGTGCTCTATGAGTGCTTTTTTAGTTATTATTGTACTGCTCGAATCTCAGGTGTTTCATCTTCACGGCATCTTTTCTGACGTGCAACACTGTCGTGCGTGGGAGGTACTGCTCGAACCTCAGCTGTTTCATCTTGACGGGATCTTTCCTGACATGCAGCAGTTCTCCTCACTCTATTGCTGTCCATTTATGTAGCGTCTGGTTTAAATTAGTGTGTCCTATTCTTAATTGGGTGATGAGTATCTCTGCGTTCCTGTTTCTGCCAACTCCCATTCCAGAGTTTACCTGCTTTTGAATGTCATAAAAATGTCTTCCTGTATGTATGGAGTCCCAATATTCTTGCCACTTTTCCACTGAGTGAGATTTCCTGCTTTATTGCTTCACATGATGTCCTTATGCAGGACCGCCATAGCAAGTGCTATGAATGTGAGTGATGGTCTATATGACATCATATAGACAGCAAGGCAGGCATGACTCACATAGGAACATCACAGGAGAGCACAGCCTATATGACTTCATATAGACATCAAGGCAGGCATCACTGTATATGACATCATAAAGACGTCAAGGCAGGCATGATGTCCTGTGATGCAGACATCATAGGAACATCATAGGCTGTCCTATGATGTCCTATGATCGTGACACACTGACAAATTGAGATTTCTTGAATTTATGGAGTGATAGAGTGAATATTTGTATTATGCCTACAGTGAGAACAACCACCAAGCAACACTGTGTTTCAGTGCAAGGAGTCAGATTATGGAACGATTTTGGACCTGAATTAAAATCATGTACAAAGCTTGGACAATTTAAACAAAAACTAAAGGAAGAAATACTCCAAACATATTTACAAGACGACATGTAAACTCACATAAGGATTGATATTTCCAGCCTGTGTTGTGTTGTAGCTTAGTTTTTCTTTTTTTCTTTTTTTCTCTGTGACACTATGTCTTAGATTTGTTTTTGAATAGTAACCGCTTAACTTAGACTAGCTCAGTTTTCTTTTTTCTCTCAGTCACATTTTGTCTTAGCCTTGTTTTAAATTGTAATCGCTCTTGTCCTGTTTTCTCTTTTTTCTCCTTTGAATTCTTGGATGGAATATGGGTGGGCAATATAAGCTGCGGCTTCAGCCATCACCCATTTCGGATAACTCACGTGGAATTGTATAGTAGAAGGAGTCTTTGTCTAATTTGACCTTGTTGTTATATTATACAGTTTCTTTTAACCTGTAATGTACTATCCGAAATAAATAAATTCATTCATTCATTCATTCATTCATTCATTCATTCATTCATTCTTGTTATCCCCCAAACTACAAAAAAAAAAAAACTAGGCAGACAGCGAGATCGAAAAGTGGCCAATGGACCTTTTCACAAATGCATGATGGCGGCTGCTCATGACACTTTCAGCAAAGTATCCTGGGATTCTCTGGGGGCAAAACTGGGCCACATCAATGCACTGGCTATATGTTTCGAGAATTTTTTAATTTTAATATGTTTCTGATGGCAGGTTAAATATTGTTGTATTGCACAGTATACTAGTATCCGTTGGCACTTAGCCTGAGTGGACAATACTCAGCTATGTACAATGGATATAAAAAGTCTACACACCCCTGTTCAAATGCCAGGTTTTTGTGATGTATAAAAATGAGACCAAGATAAATCGTTTCAAAACTTTTTCCACCATTAATGTTGACCTATAACCTGTACAACCCAATTGAAAAAAATACTGAAATCTGTTAAGGGGAAAAATTAAAACAAAAAATTTACAATAACCTGGTTGCATAAATGTGCAAACCCTTAAACTAATACTTTGTTGCAGCACCTTTGGCTTTTATTACAGCACTCAGTCTTTTTGGGTAGGAGTCTATCAGCGTGGTACATCTTGGTGTGGCAATATTTGCCCACTCTTCTTTGCAAAAAGGCTCCAAATCTGTCAGATTGCGAGGGCATCTCCTGTGCACAGCCCTCCTCAGATCACCCCACAGTTGTTCAATCGGATTCAGGTCTGGACTCTGGCTGGGCCATTCCAAAACCTTAATCTTCTTCTGGTGAAGCCATTCTTTTGGTGATTTTGATGTGTGCTTTGAGTCATTGTCGTGCTGAAAGATGAAGTTCCTCTTCATCTTCAGCTTTCTAGCAGAAGCCTGAAGGTTTTGTGCCAACACTGACTGGTATTTGGATCTGTTCATAATTCCCTCCACCTTGACTAAGGCCCCAGTTCCAGCTGAAGAAAAACAGCCCCAAAGCATGATGCTGCCACCACCATGTTTCACTGTAGGTATGGTGTTCTTTTGGTGATGAGCAGTGTTGTGTTTGCGCCAAATATACCTTTTGGAATTATGGCCAAAAAGTTCAACCTTGGTTTCATCGGACCATAACACATTTTCCCACATGCATTTGGGAGATTTCAAATGTGTTTTTGCAAAATGGAGCCAGGCTTGGATGTTTTTCTTAATAAGATAAGGCTTCCATCTTGCCACCCTACCACATAGCCCAGACATATGAAGAAGATGGGAGATTATTGTCACATGTACTAAACAGCCAGTACTTGCCAGAAATTCCTGCAGCTCCTTTGATGCTGCTGGCGGCGTCTTGGCAGCCTCCCTGACCATTTTTCTTCTCGTCTTTTCATGACGTCCAGTTCTTCGTAATGCCACTGTTGTGCCACATTTTCTCCACTTGATGATGACTGTCTTCACTGTGTTCCATGGTGTATTTATTGCCTCCGAAATTCCTTTGTACCCTTCTCCTGACTGATACCTTTGAACAGAGATCCCTCTGCTTTGGAAGCTCTCTGTGGACCATGGCTTGGGCTGTAAGATGTGACGACAAAAATGTCAGGAAAAGCCTACTAGAACACCTGAACTTTATTTGGGGTTAATCAGAGGCACTTTAAATGGTGGCAGGTGTGTGCTGACTCACGTTTAACATGAGTTTGAATGTGATTGGTTAATTCTGAACACAGTCACATCCCCAGTCACAACAGGGTGTGCATATTTATGCAACCAAGTTATTGTAAGTTTTTTATTTTTCCCCTTAAAAGATTTCAATTTGTTTTTCACTAGGGTTGTATAGGTTATAGGTCACCCTTAATGGTGGAAAAAGTTTTAAAATGACTTATCTTGGTCTCTCTCTTTTTTTTTTTTTTTTTTTTTACATAAGATAAGCCTTTATTAACCCCACAATGGGGAAATTCCAGGATTACAGCAGCAAAGGGATAACAGCATTCAGAGCAATAGTTAAAGATAATAAGAACTGGTCAGCCAAAGCAGTAAATGAATATGTACACATATACTGTATATACAGTATATACACAGTGCAGGAGTATTGCAGCTAGATGGAATAAACAGCATTACGGTTTGTTAAGTTACCCTGCAGAATATGAATTTGTACCCAGACAGTATATTTCATATTTGAATCAGCAGTGTTGTTGTCACTCTCAGTAATGATTGATATTGTCCTAGTTGTATAATGGAGGGGACAATTTATTGTGCAAGGTTGTTACGTTTAGTACATTCAATACAACCTCTATGAGCAGTCCTGGTTAGGTTATAAAGTCTGACAGCCGTAGGTAGGAAGGACCTACAGAACCTCTCTGTCGTGCACCTAGGATGGCACAGCCTACCACTAAATGAGCTCCTCAGTGCGTTCAGCGTGTTCTGCATGGGGTGGGACTCAGACTCCAGCAGAGATGACAGCTTAGCTACCATCCTCCTCTCTCCTATCTCCTCCACTGGGTCGAGATGTCGCCCCAGAACAGAGCAAGCTTTTTGATCAGTCTGTTCAGTCTCATCCTGTTGGCTGCCATGATGCTGCTGCCCCAGCAGACCACTACAAATGTGATGGCTGATGCCACCACCGAATCATAGAAGGTCTTCAGGAATGCCCCTTGTGCTCCAAAAGACCTAAGTCTCCTCAGGAGGAACACCCTGCACTACCCCTTCTTGTAGAGTGCGTTGGTGTTGTGTGACCAGTCCAGTTTATTGTACAGGTGAAAACCCAGGTACTTGTAAGATGTCACCATCTCAATGTCTGTTCCCTGGATGTTTACTGGTGCTGTGGGGAGTTGTTCTCACCTGCGGCAGTCCACCACCAGCGCCTTAGTTTTCCTCGCACTGAGCTGGAGGCAGTTCTGTTGGCACCAGTCCACGAAGTCCTGGATAATAATAATGCATCAGTTTTATATAGTGCTTTATCGTAGACACTCAAAGACACTTTACAAGTAGATACATTATTCATTCACTCCAGACAGACAACGGTAGTGGCAAGCTACTACTGTAGCCACAGCTGCCCTGGGGCAGGCTGACGGAAACATGGCTGCCAATCCGCGCCAACGGCCTCTCCGGCCACCACCAAACATTTATACACATTCATACCCTGTGTTATGGACACAGGAGGCAAGGTGGGTAAAGTGTCTTGCCCAGGGACACAACGGCAGGATATCTGGGGAGAGCGAGATTCAAACCGCCAACCATCCGGTTATTGGACAACCTGCTCTACCTCCTGAGCCACTGCCGTCCTAAGTCCTCTGCACTCCACATCATCTCCATCAGAGATTTATTTATTTTATTAGAGATTTATTGATTTATTTACAAAGACTTCTGTAGATGGCAGTGTGGTGTGTTGTGTGAAAAGTCAGCAGTGTAGAGGGTGAACAGGAAGGGAGCCAGAACTGTTCCTTGGGGGGCCCCTGTACTGCAGATGATGGTATCAATCACACAGTCCTGGGTTCTCACAAACTGTGGTCGGTTTGTGAGGTAGTCCAGGATCCACGATGACAGGTGCTGGTCCACCCCTGCGCACAGTAGCTTGTCCCTTAGGATCACTGGTTGGATGGTGTTGAAAGCACTGGAGAAATCAAAGAACATGATCCTCACAGCGCTCCCAGGCTTCTCCAGGTGGGACAGGGAATGGTGTAGGAGGAAGATCACTGCATCCTCCACCCAATGCCATGCTGGTAGACAAAGTGAAGTGGATCCATCGCTGGTCCCACCAGGGGGTGGAGGTGGGCGAGGAGGAGCCTCTCCAGGGTCTTCATTAAGTGTGATGTGAGGGCCACTGGTCTGTAGCTGTTCAGGTCCTTGGGGTGCGGAGTCTTTGGTATGGGTACCACACAGGATGTTTTCCACAGCTGTGGTACCCTTCCCAGCTTCAGGCTCAGGCTGAAGATCTGCTCTGTGATCCCACATAGCTGGTCTGCGCAAGACTTGAGGAGCCTCGAGCTGATGGCGTCGGGACCCGCAGCCTTCCTTGCCTTGATCTTCCTCAGCTCAGCTCTCACCTGGGTCTTAGTGAGGGTCAGGTTGGGGCAGGGGGGCTGTGCACTGGGGGGGGGGGGGGGGGTTGGGAGGAGGCCGTGGACAGCAGGACTAGATGAAGGTGGAGGCAGCAGTGGTTGGTGGGCAGGTGGAGAAGAGGGCAGTTGGCCAAACCTAACAGGTTCAGGTTGTTCACCCATTCCCTACCCCTCGTGGCCTGGGAGGAGGTATTCTGGTGCCCAGAGATGGTTTTGAGGCTTCTCCAGACACTGCTGATGTCACTCTGTTGCAGCTTGCCCTCCATCTGTTTCCTGTAGCTGTCCTTCCCCTCTCTGATCTTCCTCCTTAGCTCCCTCTGTATGGACTTCAGCTACTCCTTGTTTCCCGACCTGAAGATCCTTTTCTTCTCCTTCAGCAGAGACTTTATCTCGGGGTTGATCCAGGGTTTGTTGTTTGAGAAACACCGTATGGTCTTGGTGGGTATGGTGTTGTCCACACAGAAGTTGATGTAGTCTGTGATGGTGTGTGTGAGGCCGTCAATGTCCTCACCATGTGGATCACAAAGCTGCTCCCATTACAGTGGATTCAAAACAGTCCTTCAGAGCGTCCTCCGCCTCCTTAGACCATATTTTCACTGTGTGAGTAACAGGAGGTTGTCTGTGTACCAGGGGTTTGTACACAGACAGGAGATGAACCAAGTTGTGGTCTGATCTTCCGAGGGGGGACGGGGGGCAATGTGGTGTAAGCCTCCTTGGTGTCTGCATAAAATAAGTCCAGTGTTTTATTGTCTCTGGTGTGGCATGTGACATACTGGGTGAATGTGGGCAGAATAGAGGACAGTGAAGCATGGCTGAAATCACCAGAGATGAGCAGGAGAGCATTTGGGTGTTGTGTCTGCAGCCTGCTAGTGACTGAGTAGATGATGTCACATGCTACCTCAGCGTTCGCGGAGGGGGATACATAAATAACAATCCCGATGACATGTGAGAACTCCCTGGGGAGGTATGCCGGCCGCTTACATCGTGAAAACCTGGCATTTGAACAGGGGTGTGTAGACTTTTTTATATCCGCTGTATTTTTTTTTATTCTTTTAATGTCCATTTTTTCCACTACCAAGTTGGTTGGACGGGTCGTTACGGCAGACATCAGTGTATCTGCTGTAGCCTTATAGATTGGAACAGAGTTTTTTTTACGCCGGATGCCCTTCCTGTCACAACCCTGCCCATTTATATCCGGGCTTGGGACCGGCACAGGGAGTACACTGGCTTATGCACCCACTGTGGCTGGGTAACCACCCCTCCTCCATTCCATTATTGCTGAGCACCAAGCTGGATAGCAGGAAGTTCCATTTTATGGTCTTTGGCATGACCCAGCCAGGACTTGAACCCCAGACTCCCAGTTGTAGGGCGGATGCTCTACCTCTAAGCCACCACTCCAATGTATTACCATAAATGTCACGACCTGAACGCTATCTTTCTCTGCGTTCAGGTTGTCCAGTGTCGCTCCTTCTCCGTGGTAGTCCGTGCCGGGTCTTTCAAGGCCCGTCCTTTGACAGCGCCCAGCTGATTGCCAGCTGTCTAGTTCAGCTGCGCTGGGACAGCTGTCCCCCATCTTCAATCACCTCCTCCACTTAAGCGAGCAGCCGAGAGTCACTCGTCGCTGCGACCTCGCTTTGGAAAGACTTATCTTGTGTTTCCACGACTGTTAGCTCCTCCGTCTAGCTACAGTTCGCCGTTACCTCGGCACCTTCCCCAGTGTTAGTGCTGCGACTCGGCGAGTATTTTTTCCCTCGCCGCCTCTCTAGCCTTTCTCCCTGGGTTGTATGTCATTTTTAGTTCTGTGAGTATTTTTGCCCCACGTGGCTCTTTACTTTGCTGTTTGTTATTTAGTGTAGTGTGTGGGTTAGTTTTAATAAATTACGCCAACTCACTGGTCGCCCTCGTATCTCTTTTCTGGCTCGTGAGAGCCAGAGTTATGACAGTAGGTCGCAGCCAGACTGAGACGGCCGCGACCGTGAGTTTGCTGTAGGACTCGACGTTCTTTTTTCCTTCCTCTGGGTGCAGGCAGGCCAGTATCATGTCTCCCTCCAGGAGACGCATGCGGCACCCAGGCCACGATCTCTCGGAGGCTCTGGACCTTGTGGACAGAACGCTGTTCACCACGGACCTCTACAATTCTCCCAGCGAGATACGCTGGCGCTTGGAGCTCGCCGAGGGTATGATTAACAGCTTTTCTCGCTACTTCCTTCTCCCCGAGGTTAAGGCGAGGAGGGCAGACATCTCTGTGGCCTGGGAGAGACTCCGTAGGCTGGAGGAGAACTCCGGCAGGAAGCCGAAGACAGGACGCCATCGCTCCTCGCTTCGGAATCCCGCTCCTGCCGCCGATCCAGTCCAGGAGTTCGCCTCACCCAGGGGTGATCCCCAGGATAGAGTGACGTCAACCGGGTTTCCCCCGGAGAAGATGAGAGTGACAGCGATGCGCATTGCGGACCGAGTGGCAGCCGCTTGTTCCGCCGCCGTTCCCTCCGTAGCCATGGAGAACGTGATTGCGGCGGTCAGGCTGGTCGAGAAGAACCCAGAGTTGAACGATTATCCGGAATACGCTGACCTGTTGGCTTCGCTCACCGCACAGGAGCGGCGTTTTCCCGATCTCTCATTCAGAAGACGTCGCTACCAAATTCCCCGCTCATCTCAGCGAGAGTCCCGTCCGGATCCCGCTCCAGGAAACCACACGAATTCCGCCTCCCAGCCTGCTGTAGCTCCCGTGTCTTGCCGAAGAAGTGAATCAGCTGCTCCCGCTCCTGGGCCCGCTCTCCCCGCTGTCCCGTCAGCTTTGGGCCCCCAGCTCTCCTCAGCTGTTTCACCCCCCTCTTCATCATTCAGTCCGGCTGCTGGGAATAGCGCCAATTCATCCCCAGGTGTTCCAGGTCCCAATCCGGTGCGGGTAGCACCACCTCATCTGTCCGGGGGGTCCCCCACTTCTATCCGGTTGGGAGAAGAGAGACTCGAGTCCCTTGTAGCGGATTCCACCGGCCCTTCGGGAATCAGGCAAGTGTCCTTTCATTCTCTCCCCATTATGAGTGAATTGCCTTGTTTGATTCCTGGGGGAGGAGTTCAGGGTTCACAGTCCCCTGAGCTCTCTCCTCCCGCTACAAAAATTGAATATGGACCTGCGTCCTCTGTGTCTCTTCCCCCTGAGTGTGCCCCGGTGCCAGGTGTACACCGCCGCGCGAGGAGGAGGCGGCGGCGGCCTGTGGCTCTGGAGGGTTTTGCCCCAGCCCCGCAGCCACGTCATGGGCAGAGGAGAAGGTTGAACTGCCCGTTGGAGCCAGCGCCGACGGTTAAGCGTCCCCGGGTCTCCACGGAGGAATGGTTCGGCTCAGCAGCGTCCAGATCCCCTGCCTCCATGCCAGGCGGGCTGTCGACGCGGTCTTCGGCGCTTGGAGGTCGTTTGACTGTGGAAACCATCATGCCGGCTGCGGAGCCATTCGCTGTCGAGTTGGAGTCCACCGGGAGTGTTTCGCCGGTCCAGCTGGAGTCCACCAGGAGTGTTTCGCCGGTCCAGCTGGAGTCCACCGGGGGTGCTGCGCCGGCCCAATCGGGGTCCACCGGGGGTGCTGCCCCGGCCCGGGTAACAGTTAGTGTGGGAGCTGGAGGATTGTGTTTGCCTGGCATCAGGCTGACTTCGTCCCTTGCCTCCATCATCTCTCCTCCTGCCGCTGTTGGGGTTCCTCTCACCCGGGCCAGTTTCCCCCTGCCCTTGTCATTAGATGGTAGGCTGACTTTGCCCCTTGCCTCCATCTCCTCTCCCCCTACTACTGTGGGGGTTTTTCTCACCTGGGTCAGTTTCCTCCTGCCTTTTCCCTCAGGGAGGAAGCTGCACCAAGACTTCTCCCTCAGCCCTCCGTGGTCTGAAGTCACGGGACGACCGCCTGGGGAGCCGGCTGGCTGGTTCGGTGATCTGGGTCGGCCTCCAGAGAAACTGTGTCTCCTAGCCTGGGACTCGGGTAGGCCACCCGAACTGGTGTTGTGGTTCCTGGTCTGGTGGAGTTCGGGCCGCCCGCCGGACAAGCTGTCATCGCCTGCCTCGCTCCACCTGCTGTCGTTCCGGACAAATTGACTGACTGTACATAGCCTTGTGTTTTGTATACCCTTCGTTATTTAATTTCATTCAGGACATCGAGGAACTTTCTGTGCTAGAGTCCTTATTGTGGTGTCATTCCAAAGATTTCCTTTAGACTATTTTCTATGTCTTACGATCCCTGTATGTGTTATTCTAATTTGTCCTTTAAGTTGCTTCCGCCTCACATTGCCTGGCCTTATTCAGGATAGTTTTTGTTCTTCTGCATTTAAATCCTCCTCCAGACTGTTTGATTTTCTGTGTTGCGCTAATTCATGTTTGAGGAGTTGATTTTTTTTTTTTTTTTTTTTTGTATCCTTATACCAGTTAGCTGCCTCAGGCTTTATTTTTAGGTCTTGTGCCCGGTTTGTCCCTTTATACTTTCTGTTTTTGGCCGGGGTTACATGTGTGGTCTTCTGCAACTTTATGTTCGCTGAGTTTTGTGGTCTTTTTGGTCGTCGGGACATGAGTTTTGCATTGTCCTCGCCCTGAGTTGTTGTGAACCTTTTTTTTTTTTCTCC
Organism: Pholidichthys leucotaenia; assembly: GCA_020510985.1. Lineage (NCBI taxonomy): Eukaryota > Metazoa > Chordata > Actinopteri > Cichliformes > Pholidichthyidae > Pholidichthys > Pholidichthys leucotaenia. The sequence continues at coordinate 212,908,001 of CM035846.1, read as the reverse complement.
TTGATTATGTCATTGTATTTCTGCAGTTTGTTCTCCCCACCTCCTGTGGTCATCTGCACAGACCGTCTGGCCTCTGCAGAGGAGGGGGTGATGGTTTTTTTTCCTGTTTTTGAAATTATTATGGATTCTAATCCTATACTGTACCTGGGTTTTATTTTTTTTCTTCTTCCCTGCCTCCTTTTTCTGGTCCCTCCCTTCTCCCAGATCTGGCCCCCACCACCCTCCCTGGTCTTCCCTCGGGGGGGGGGGGGGGGGGGGGGGGTTAGCCAGCTCCAGGAGGCGCGGCTCGGGGGAGGAGTACTGTCACGACCTGAACGCTATCTTTCTCTGCGTTCAGGTTGTCCAGTGTCGCTCCTTCTCCGTGGTAGTCCGTGCCGGGTCTTTCAAGGCCCGTCCTTTGACAGCGCCCAGTTGATTGCCAGCTGTCTAGTTCAGCTGCGCTGGGACAGCTGTCCCCCATCTTCAATCACCTCCTCCACTTAAGCGAGCAGCCGAGAGTCACTCGTCGCTGCGACCTCGCTTTGGAAAGACTTATCTTGTGTTTCCACGACTGTTAGCTCCTCCGTCTAGCTACAGTTCGCCGTTACCTCGGCGCCTTCCCCAGTGTTAGTGCTGCGACTCGGCGAGTATTTTTTCCCTCGCCGCCTCTCTAGCCTTTCTCCCTGGGTTGTATGTCATTTTTAGTTCTGTGAGTATTTTTGCTCCACGTGGCTCTTTACTTTGCTGTTTGTTATTTAGTATAGTGTGTGTGTTAGTTTTAATAAATTACGCCAACTCACTGGTCGCCCTCGTATCTCTTTTCTGGCTCGTGAGAGCCAGAGTTATGACAATAAATATTGCTGTATAAGATTATAACTTGAAAACAATGGTCCTAATTTATCTAACAGAAAAAATGGTCTTCCACCAATTCAATGCAAAGTTCGGTATTTATCAATCTGAACGTGATCATGCATGCTCAAATCTCATGACAGATCTGTTAGACTCCATGCAGCACAGAATTATTTGATCATATCAGGTTATATCGAGCAGTGCATCTTTATATTGAGGTTATATTGAGCAGTGATCAGTTTGCCTTGTGTTAGATTTAGATGAGTTTTAAGGATTTACTCTAAAGATTAAAGAGGCAGCTTTTAGTAGTTATAAATGTTCCATATGCATTTATAGCACTGCAGCCAAAACAGCGGATTTAAGCAGAAAATCATGTCTCTAACTCAACTTTCTAGAACTGAACTGTGACAAATCTGAAGTCATTATCATTGGTCCTCAGTTTCTACTCAAATCCACCAATGACTTTACCTTAAACATTGATGGCTTCCTAACTTCCTCTTCTCCCCAAATCCGTAACCTTGGCACCATCTTTGATTAGTCACTTTCTTTTGAAAAAAATGTTAAACACATCACCAAAACGTCCGGTTATGGCGGCCACCTAGAAAGGCACGTATCACTCTGCTCTGCTCCTGGAGATAAAGATTCGGCAAATAACTCTCTCATTCGGAACAGAACTTTTCCCAGCGTTTGGGTGAGGATATGCCGGTGAAGACTAAGGCTGGGAAATCAGGAGGGGGAAAAATTGAATCGCCGAAGCAGTCCAAATTAACGGACTTTCAAGTCTGTGGCGCAGCAGGGAAAGCTGCGGATATGGCGGATGAAACTAGCGGTGGTGCGGTAACTGCTGATGATGGCGGCACAGGTGCAGTGCTGGCTGCCATTAGCTCAATGAGAGCAGACTTTTCCGCTAAACTTGATGGGATTATGGCAGCGTTGGATGCAATGAGAAAGGAGTTGGGTGACTGCGTGGAGCGAGTGACGCAGGCGGAGCTTCGTGTTTCTAGTGCAGAGGATGAAATCAGCGGACTTCAATTAAAGGTGCGCACTTTGGAAAAAAAAAATAAATGTCTAGAAAATAATGTTCTGGACTTGGAATCCCGGTCGAGACGGAACAACCTGAGGCTGGTGGGTCTACCGGAGGGAGCCGAAGGTCGTGATTCATGCTCCTTTTTGGAGGGGTGGATCCCGGAGGCGCTGAACAACGCGGAGCTAAAATCATCAGTCGTCTTGGAAAGCGCCCACCGAATCGGCCCACCGAGAGGTAACAAGGCAGCACCGAGGACGCTAATTATGAAGTTCCTTAGCTACAGAGACAGGATGACGATCTCCAACGCGGTGCGGGCCAAAGGAGAAATTAAATACCAAGATCATCAGGTGCGGTTCTACCCAGATTTGGCCTCAGGAATCCAACAATTAAGGAAGCAGTTTGACCCCATTCGTAAAGAACTGCGCAACCTTGAGATTCATCATGGAGTGATTCACCCTGCAAGACTTCTAGTCACATATGAGGGCAGAACACACATCTTCAAGACCCCCGAGGAGGCGCAGGAGCTCATCAAGAAGATCCAGGAAGAGACTGGTGGGAGCTAAGCATGAACAGAATATAGGGTAGAATATTTGAGCATTTACATAGGCATTTAACTGATTTGAAGCATATAGCAAGACTACAAAATATAGATTGTATTACATACTAAAAAATAATAAAAAAAAAAAAAGTACAAAATTGCTATAAAATTTTGGAGTTAAATTGGAAAATTACAGAAGAGAGTTAATGTTACGTTATTAAAGCAGAAGAGTTAGGGTGATTGGGAGGATGAAGAAGGAGTGGTTTTGGCTGATCCTCGTGGGTGTGGAACGGTCGACGGCTACATCGGGAGACGGAATTTTTCTTTTGATTTTGGGGGGATTGCCACAAATGTGGGAAGGGGGAATTTGTTTATGTGTAGTTTGTAGGATGAATGTTCAACCACTCATGTTTTTGCTTCTCTGTATGAGCATGTTTACACTGCAAGGTAATCCCAAACTCCCTATTGATCATAAACCAAAGCGTTAATCTTAATTTAACTTCATGGAATTGCAGAGGTCTACAAAATTTAAAAAAACTTAAACAAGTTATGAATAAAATAAAAGACATGGGTTCAAAAATTGTGTTTTTACAAGAAACTCATCTAATAGAGGAGGATGTAAAAAGAATTAGGAGTAGATGGCAAGGAAGTGTATTCACCTCATCATTTTCATCCCGAGCCAGGGGAGTTATGACTCTCATACATAAATCAGTCCCATTTCAAGTGAAAAATGTAATTGGAGACAAATTTGGAAGATATGTAATCATTCAAGGATCTTTGCTATTAGAAAATATAAATTTGGTGAACTTATATGGTCCCAATATAGATGATCAAAAGTTCTTTGCTAATTTATTTCTTATCTTATCATCACTTACAGGGCAACATATAATAGCAGGGGATTTTAATTGTACATTGAATCCCGGTATAGATAGATCAACAGGACTGGACTGTACGCACAATGGATGTAGGATGACCATTAATCATTTTATGAAAGAATTGAAATTACAAGATATATGGAGAGAAATGAAACCACAAGTTAAAGCCTGCTCTTGTTATTCCAATACCTACAAGACATTCTCACGTATTGATTATTTTTTGATCTCCACAGAATTAAGGTCCAAGATTCAAAACTGTTTTTTTGATAACATCGTGATCTCTGATCATGCACCCTGCTGTCTAATGTATGTAGATAAGAAATTGACAAAGGAACCAGGTAGATGGCAATTTCAGCATAAATGGCTTCAGGATGAGGAATTTGTTAAATACATAGAAAAACAGATAGATGAGTTCTTTGACATCAATACTACACAAACATCAGCATGTGTAAAGTGGGAGGCTTTCAAAGCTTTTATTAGGGGACATATTATTAGTTATACAGGTTCAAAATCTAAGAAGACTCGAGAGGAGAGAGTCCAATTGGAACATAAAATAAAAATTCTTCAAGAAAGAGTGTATGCAGGAAGTGATCCAAGGTTGTAGAACGAATTACTGATTTTGAGAGCTGAATATGACAAAAAATCAGCGAATAGAGCTGCCTCGAGTCTTCTAAGATTGAAACAATCTTTTTATGAACAAGGTGAAAAATCAGGAAAGTTATTGGCATGGCAGATTAAACAATTAGAATTTAAAACACCAATTACCAGTATTATAAGTAACAGACAGGTAGTTATAGATCCTTTAGAAATTAATAGAGCCTTTAGAGATTACTATGAAAAATTATATGATACCAAAAATGAATCTGACTTAACAAAACTACATGGGTTTTTGAACGAACTGTTTATACCGTGTATTCCAAATGAAAATAGGGAGATACTGGAGTCTAAAATTAGTCAAGAAGAAGTTGGACTAGCCATTGATAATATGAAATCAGGAAAAAGTGCAGGACCAGATGGTCTTCCAGTTGACCTTTATAAAAAATTTAAGAATAAATTAATAAAACCTTTTTTGGAAATGGTTTTAGAAGCATTTCAAAATAGTAATTTACCATCATACATGAATAATGCCTTAATTATGCTGTTGCCAAAACCAGGTAAGCCCTCTAATAAATGTGAAAATATGAGACCAATAAGCCTATTAAATGCCGACCTTAAGATAATCTGTAAAATTTTAGCAAGACGAATACAAGAAATTTTACCAAATATTATTAATCGAGATCAGAATGGCTTTATAAAGGGAAGACAAGGCTTCCATAATGTAAGAAGATTATTTAATATTATTTATTCTAATAAAGAAGCACCGGATACAGCTCTCTTATCACTGGATGCCGAAAAGGCCTTTGATAGAGTTGAATGGCCCTTTCTTTTTGAAGTCTTACAAAGGTTTGGACTTGGAAATAATTTCATAAAATGGGTTCAGATAATATATAATAATGCTACAGCAGAAATCCTAACAAATAACAATATTTCAAAATCAATAAAAATCAATAGAGGATGTCGACAAGGTTGTCCACTTTCACCTTTACTGTTTACTATGGCAATTGAACCTTTAGCGATGGCGATACGTCTGCAGTCACAAATATATGGAATTAAAGTTGGACCAACAGAACATAAAATCTCCCTGTATGCCGATGACATAGTTTTGTTTATGTCGAATCTTGAAAAATCAATTCCGACCTTGTTGAATTTAAAAAAGAGTTTTGGGGAAATGTCAGGATGTAGGATAAATGAAACTAAATCTTCAATATTAATGCTAAATGAGACCCAGAGAAATTACCCAGCCCCTGAGGTAAATCAATTCAATGTTGTAAATCGGTTTAGATGTTTGGGAATCCAAATTGTGCCTAAGCTAGAGTCAGTCGCCAGTGTCAATTATGGAGCCTTGACGACAGATATTGATGAGTTGCTTCGGAGATGGATGTCACTACCAATGTCGATGATCGGGAGAATTAATGTTCTTAGAAGTGATATCTTGCCTAAGATACTTTGTTTGTTTCAATGCATTCCCTTGCCACCACCTTTAGATTTATTCTCGGGAATTGAAAAAAAGTTAGTGGAATTGGGAATTGGCTTGTACAGAGGCTCAAACCAAATCAATAAATGTGCGTCTTAAATTGATACATTTTAAATGGTTAATGCAGATGTATGTTACACCGGTGGAGTTAAATAGATATAACAAAAACATACCAGATACATGCACAAAATGCATGGAAGGTGGGGGAACCCTATTTCATTGTTTATGGGAATGTAGAATAATTGGAGTGTTTTGGGAAGAGGTGAGGGTAACAATTGGGGAGATAATTTCAAAACAAATCATATTGAATCCTAAACTGTTTTTGTTGGGTCTGTACCCAAAAAAGTATAACTTTGGTAAGAGTGAAAGAGCATTCATGGACCTCAGTTTGCTTAATGCCAAAAGGTGTATTGCACTGCTGTGGAAAAAGACTCATGGACCAGGTGTGACTCGGTGGTTGAGACAGATGTTAACAAACCTTCCATTAGAAAGAATAACGTACATGCTGAGATCAAAGGAAAGTGTGTTTGAGAATATATGGAGACCTTTTATTGATTATGTAAGGAATTTAAACATAACTCTTGAAGAAGAAGGTGAATGATGTGTGTGGACCTTGTAAATTCCAAACTGGTGAACATAATATGTATACTTATGTAATGGATTGTCTAGACTAAACAGAGAAGCATTGTTGAAGACTTCATTTTGTTGGTGGTTGTTGGTGTTTTTAGTGCATTTTTTTTTTTGTAGTACTTTAATGTTAGTGTTTGATTGTTTGTGTCATGTTTGTTAAAAAAAAAGGTTCAATAAAGATATTGTGGAAAAAAAAAACACATCACCAAAACAACCTTTTTCCATTTAAGGAACACTGCCCGCCTCTTTTCTTCCCTCACCCCAACAGCTGTTGAAACTCTCATCCACGCCTTCATCACCTCCCATCTCATCTATTGCAACAGCCTCCTGTATGGACTACCATCAATACCCTCATCAAGCTACAATACATCTAGAACTCTGCTGCTCGCCTTCTCACTCACACTCGTATCTGTGACATCACCCCCATCCTCTACAAGCTCCACTGGTTTCCCATCCCCCAGAGAATTCATTTCAAAATCCTCATGACTTACAAAGCCCTCAATAACCTGGCCCCACCCTACCTCACCAAGCTCCTCCATCATTACACCCTTTCTCACACACTCTGCTCTACTGATGCCAACCTTCTACGGCCCGCCCCCCTCCAGACTAAGTACAAGTCGTAGGGAGATAGGGCCTTCTCCATTGCTGCTCCTACTCTCTGGAACTCACTCTCTATAACCATCAGATGCTCCCCCTCACTCCCAGCATTCAAAAAATCATTAAAAACCCATCTATTAAACACTGCATTCAGTCATCAACACTTTTTCCTCTCCCCTATGTAAAGCATCTTTGAGTGTCTTCAAAAGTACTATATACTGTATGTCTAAAGCATTATTATTATTATTATTAAAATCTAAAATCTAATTGATTGGATGCAGAAACTTGAATTTAGTGATGTTAAAACAGAGGCCTCATGAAACAATGAGCAACTTTGAGACAATTGCTTCATGGGCGACAGTGTTATGAAACATCTAATAAAGACTGCCATCTGGTGACTATCAGAACTGCATCCAAGTTTATTGAAAAAGGGCAATACTCTATTTCATAGGTTGCACTACACTTTTTGTTATGTCATTTTCTCAGACAGGCTTGTAAAAATTCTGTGAGCTATCTATCATTTTAATTGACTTTAATTAGATCACCCTACATACAATCTGTCAAATGATAGACAGCTTTAAGAATTTGTAGTCATTGCTGGAAAAATTCTGTGAAAGGACAATTTTCAGTGAACAAAACCTCTGATTGATATATATATATATATATATATATACAGTATATACACATACATATATACTGTATATATACGTATATATATATATATATATATATATATATATATATATATATATATATATATATATATATATATATATATATATATACTGTGTGTGTGTGTATGTATATATATATATATATATATATATATATATATATATATATATATATATATATATATATATATATATATACAGTGGGGCAAAAAAGTATTTAGTCAGCCACCAATTGTGCAAGTTCTCCCGCTTAAAAGATGAGAGAGGTCTCCAATTTTCATCATCGGTATACCTCAACTATGAGAGGCAAAATGAGAAAAAAAATAAAATCCAGAAAGTCACATTGAAGGATTTTTAAAGAATTTATTTGCAAATTATGGTGGAAAATAAGTATTTGGTCACCTACAAACAAGCAAGATTTCTGGTTCTCACAGACCTGTAACTTCTTCTTTAAGAGGCTCCTCTGTCCTCCACTCGTTACCTGTATTAATGGCATCTGTTTGAACTCATTATCAGTATAAAAGACACCTGTCCACAACCTCAAATAGTCAGACTCCAAACTCCACTATGGCCATGACCAAAGAGCTCTCAAAGGACACCAGAAACAAAATTGTAGACCTGCACCAGGCTGGGAAGACTGAATCTGCAATAGGTAAGCAGCTTGGTGTGAAGAAATCAACTGTGGGAGCAATTATTAGAAAATGGAAGACATACAAGACCACTGATAATCTCCCTCGATCTGGAGCTCCACGCAAGATCTCACCCTGTGGGGTCAAAATGATCACGAGAACGGTGAGCAAAAATCCCAGAACCACACGGGGGGACCTAGTGAATGACCTGCAGAGAGCTGAGACCAAAGTAACAAAGGCTACCATCAGTAACACACTACGCCGCCAGAGACTCAAATCCTGTAGTGCCAGACGTGTCCCCCTGCTTAAGCCAGTACATGTCCAGGCCCGTCTGAAGTTTGCTAGAGAGCATTTGGATGATCCAGAAGAGGACTGGGAGAATGTCATATGGTCAGATGAAACCAAAATAAAACTTTTTGGTAAAAACTCAACTTGTCGTGTTTGGAAGAGAAAGAATGCTGAGTTGCATCCAAAGAACACCATACCTACTGTGAAGCATGGGTGTGGAAACATCATGCTTTGGGGCTGTTTTTCTGCAAAGGGACCAGGACGACTGATCTGTGTAAAGGAAAGAATGATTGGGGCCATGTATCGTGAGATTTTGAGTGAAAACCTCCTTCCATCAGCAAGGGCATTGAAGATGAAACGTGGCTGGGTCTTTCAGCATGACAATGATCCCAAACACACTGCCCGGGCAACAAAGGAGTGGCTTCGTAAGAAGCATTTCAAGGTCCTGGAGTGGCCTAGCCAGTCTCCAGATCTCAACCCCATAGAAAATCTTTGGAGGGAGTTGAAAGTCCATGCTGCCCAGCGACAGCCCCAAAACATCACTGCTCTTGAGGAGATCTGCATGGAGGAATGGGCCAAAATACCAGCAACAGTGTGTGAAAACCTTGTGATGACTTACAGAAAACATTTGACCTCTGTCAATGCCAACAAAGGGTATATAACAAAGTATTGAGATGAACTTTTGTTATTGACCAAATACTTATTTTCCACCATAATTTGCAAATAAATTCTTTAAAAATCAGACAATGTGATTTTCAGGAGGTTTTTTTTTCTCATTTTGTCTCTCATAGTTGAGGTATACCTATGATGAAAACTGGAGACCTCTCTCATCTTTTACAGTGGGAGAACTTGCACAATTGGTGGCTGACTAAATACTTTTTTGCCCCACTATATATATATATATATATACTACCGTTCAAAAGTTTGGGGTCACTTAGAAATTTCCTTATTTTTGAAAGAAAAGCACTGTTTTTTTCAATGAAGATAACTTTAAACTAATCAGAAATACACTCTAATATCTAATATACATTGCTAATGTGGTAAATGACTATTCTAGCTGCAAATGTCTGGTTTTTGGTGCAATATCTACATAGGTGTATAGAGGCCCATTTCCAGCAACTATCACTCCAGTGTTCTAATGGTACAATGTGTTTGCTCATTGCGTCAGAAGGCTAATGGATGATTAGAAAACCCTTGTGCAATCATGTTAGCACAGCTGAAAACAGTTTAGCTGGTTAGAGAAGCTATAAAACTGACCTACCTTTGAGCAGGTTGAGTACTATCTGGAAAAAATTATTATCCATCCATCCATCCATCTTCTACCACTTTTCCGGAGGTCCGGGTCGCTGAGGCAGCAGTTCAAGCAGAGAAGCCCAGACTTCCCTCTCCCCAGCCACCTGCTCCAGCTCTTCAGAGGGGATACCAAGGCATTCCCAGACCAGCTGGGAGACATAGTCTCTCCACCGAGTCCTGGGTCTGCCCCGGGGTCTCCTCCCAGTGGGACGTGCCTGAAACACCTCAAGTGGGAGGCGTCCAGGAGGCATCCTAATCAGATGCCCATACCACCTCAACTGACTCCTTTCAATGTGGAGGAGCAGCGGTTCTACTCTGAGCCTCTCCCGGATGACTGAGCTCCTCACCCTATCTCTGAGGGTGAGTCCAGCAATCCTACGGAGAAAGCTCATTTCAGCCGCTTGTATCCGCGATCTCGTTCTTTCGGTCATTACCCAAAGCTCGTGACCATAGGTGAGAGTAGGAACGTAGATTGACTGGTAAATCGACAGCTTTGCCTTAGAACTAAGCTCCCTCTTCACCACAACAGACCGGTACAACGTCCGCATCACTGCAGATGCTGCTCCAATCCGTCTGTCGATCTCTCGCTCCATTTTCCCCTCACTCGTGAACAAGACCCCAAGATACTTAAACTCCTCCACTTGGGGCAGGAGCCTGTCCCCAACCCGGAGAGGACAATCCACCTTTTTCCGGCTGAGGACCATGGACTCGGACTTGGAGGTGCTGATTCTCATCCCAGCCGCTTCCCACTCAGCGGCAAACCGTCCCAGCAAGAGCTGTAGGTCATTGCTGGATGAAGCCAACAGGACAACATCATCTGCAAACAACAGAGATGAGATCCTGTGGTCACCAAGCATGACACCCTCCATTCCCTGGCTGCGCCTAGAAATCCTGTCCATAAAAATTATGAACAAGATCGGTGACAAAGGACCAAAAATTATTATTTCAAATACAAATCATTATTTCTAATCTTGTCAATGTCTTGACTATATTTTCTATTCATTTTACAACTCATGGTGGTAAATAAGTGTGACTTTCATGGAAAACACAAAATAATTGTCTGGGTGACCCCAAACTTTTGAACGGTAGTGTACGTATATATATATATATATACGTATATATATATATATATATATATATATATATATATATATATATATAGAGAGAGAGAGAGAGAGAGAGAGAGAGAGAGAGAGAGAAGCACAACAATTCTCTGATAAAGTCTATTTTTATTATAGTAATAGGAGCTGCCCAATAGTGGTGGGCGGATCGATCCAAATACCGATACTATCGATATCAACGTGGGTATTGATATTGATCAATACTCGTGAAATGGGATCTATACTCTGCGTCTGTTCTGTCACAGCATGGAGCAGGCATACTTTGCTCCCCTTCTTCTTCTTGTGGTTTTATGGCAGTTGGCAACCAGCGTTTATGTGCATTACCGCCACTTACCTCCTCCCTCTTGTTTTACCATCACATAATTCAGCAGCAAGCGAAGCTAGCAAGCAGCAGCCAGCAGCATGTTGTGCACAGTCTGCATGCGCGTGCGCACACACACACACGAGCAGCAGCACACGGAGCAGAAGAATGGCAGAGAGGAAGCGGAGCTCCATGTGGCTCTATTTTCAGGCTGAAAATGAGACAATGGCAAGCTGTACAATTTGCAAAAAGGCTGTGAAATACAGTGGTAGCACATTTAATTTATACAAACATATGAAAAATCACCCAAAAGAACACCCTAAGCTACAGAAATGGAGAGATGAGGAAAGAAATCTATGGGATAAAATTTGTGCCAGCAGAACCAGAATTTGAATTTTTATTATTTGAATTTGAATAACTGAATTTGAACCTGAATTAATCAGTTTGAATAATTGCTTTTAAAGTTAGAATCTGAATGACCTCATTTGAAATTGAATCTATTGGTTTGAATGTGTATTGCAATAAAATTGAAACTGTGGGAATCTACCTCAGTATGTTTACACTCAGACGGAAGGACAAGGGGAATCGTCATGGGGGTTTATGTGTTGATGTGGGGGTTGGTGGGTTGATGCGAACAGTGACAAAGAGAATGGGAATTGCAAAGGCATTGATGTTAATGCAACACCACAGAAGGCTGACTGAGTGGTATGCTATAAGAGCAGAGGTGTCTGTGACCTGTTACTCTTTTGATGCTCGTGATTCTAGAGAATGTAGGAGAGAGAAATGAATAAAGCCTGTTCTGCCCTGGACCTCTCCGATTGATTATTCCTCTCTCCACACTGGTGACCCTTGACGCACAATGGAACTCGAGGCGAACACCCCGGAGATGACCCGGACGGGAGATGCCAGCAACGTGTGCGCCGTTTCGGTCAAACTCCCTGACTTTTGGCTACACGACCCGAACTCTTGGTTCCTCCACACCGAGGCCCAGCTCGCACTCTGGGGAATAACGGCGGATGACACCAGATACTACTACGTGGTTGCAGCGCTGGACGCACGCACAGCTCAGCAGGTGGAAGAGCCTGCTCCAACGGCCCCCAGCCCACGACAAATACGAGGCTCTCAAGACTGCGCTGACCCGGCGCTATACGCTGTCACACTGCAAGAGAGCAGAAAGGCTCCTGACACGCTCCGAGTTGGGAGACGGGTTGGCAGTCGAGTTAATGGAGAAGATGTTGGCGTTGATGGGCACAGATGATGGCCATTTCCTCTTTGCCCACCTTTTCTTCCGGAACCTCCCAATGGCGGCCAGGGCGGTCCTTGCCAATTTGCCTCTGCTGGCCACTCGCAACTACCGGGCGCTAGCGCAAGAGGCAGATCGGATTATCCTCACCACCAGAGCCCTCGCAGTGAACACAGCGGTGTCAGAACCCAGCGAGACGGCCAGCGGGGGTGAGGAGCCGACAACGGTGGCTGCAGCAGAAGCCAAGAAGCACTGGAGAGACACACTCTGCTTCTACCACCGCCGTTTTGGAGAGGACGCACGCCAATGCGTGCCACCGTGCCAATTTAAGCGCTCAGGAAACGCCAGGGCCGGCAGTTGGCAGCAGCTGCAACCGCTGGTGAAGCAAGCAAGCTGCTCTATGTGACAGACTCACGCTCGGGGAGACGGTTCCTCGTGGACTCCAGCTCCCAAAAGAGTCTCATCCTGTCATCCTACGCTGACCGGCTGGCGGGAACTAGCGGCCCTGAGCTGACGGCGGCAAACGGCTCAGACATTAAGACTTTTGGTGAGAGGACACTGACTGTATCCTTGCACGGCCGTACATACCAATGGACATTCGTCATAGCAGCATGCAGCTTCCCCATTTTGAGCGCTGATTTTTTGTGTGCATGTCTTTTGATTCTCTCCCCTGTACAGCGAGAGAAGCCGGGCCCACAACGCTAGCCAACATCACAGCTCCAGGGGGTAAGTTCCACACACTACTCACCCAGTTCCCAGCTCTCACGTTCCCAACCTTTTCAGCGACCGTCACTAAACACGGGGTGGAGCACTTCATTACCACCATGGGGCCACCCGTTTTCGCACGACCTTGCCGTCTGGACGCAACTAAACTGGCCATAGCGCGCGAGGAGTTAGCCAACTTGGAAAAGTTGGGCATCATCAGACGCTCAAACAGCCCATGGGCATCCCCGCTACGTATGGTTCCTAAAGCCGAGGGATGGTGGCGACCGTGCGGAGATTTCCGCAGATTGAACAACGCCACAGCGCACGACCGCTACCCGATCCCCCATATTCAGGATTTTTCCGTTCACCTCACCGGGGCACGCATTTCTTCCAAGATAGACCTGGTCCGCGGTTACCACCAGGTCGCGGTGCACGCTGAGGACATACCTAAAACGGCAGTAATAACCCCGTTTGGTCTTTTTGAGTTTTTACACATGCCTTTTGGGTTAAAAGGCACGGCGCAGACATTCCAACACATGATGGATGCGGTGTTGTGTGATGTGCCGTTTGTGTTTGTCTACCTGGACGACATCCTGGTGGCTAGCCTGTCCGAGGACGAACACGTAGCCCACCTCAGGACAGTTTACCAGAGATTAGAGGAGCACGGATTAATAATCAACCTGGTGAAGTGCCAGTTCGGGGTGACGGGAATCGATTTTTTGGGCCACCTCATCTCACCGGAGGGCGCGATACCCTTACCGGACAAAGTGCCGGTGGCAGATTTTCCCCAGCCTCAGACGGTCAGGGTGCTGCAGGAGTTTTTGGGAATGGTTAACCATTTCCTTCCCCATGCAGCCCAGCTCATGCAGCCGTTGTACGCTGCGCTTAAGAAACGGAAACCGGCGGACAGAGTCGACTGGACTCCTGAGTGAGAGAGCAGGCATTTTCCGAGGTTAAAACAGCCCTGGCGAACGCCGCACTGCTGGCGTACCCAGACCCGGTGGCTCGGACAGCGCTCACTACCGATGCCTCAGACATGGCCATAGGAGCCGTCGTGGAGCAGCACATCGCCGGTTCTTGGCAGCCGCTCGCCTTTTTTAGCGGGTCTTTGCGTGACAGTGAGCATAAATACAGCGTGTTCGACAGAGAGTTACTGGCTTTCCACCTGGCCATACGCCACTTCCAGTTCTGGCTGGAAGGGCACACCTTTACTGCGTTCGTGGACCACAAGCCGCTAACGTACGCGATGGCCAAGGTTTCTGAACCATGGTCGGGCCGGCAGCAGAGACAGCTGGCCGCGATCTCGGAGTTTACGACTGACATTCAGCATGTGGGCAGTAAACTCAATGTGGTGGCGGACTGCCTCTCGCGCGCATTATTGGCCCCAGTCTACATGGGGATAGATTACATGGCCATGGCCGCTGAGCAGATCAGCGATGCGGACGTTTGTGTGCTCCAGTCTGGACCAACAGGGTTAAGGCTGGAGAGCAGAATACTGCAGGATGGGGGGGCCCCCCTAATCTGTGACGTCTCTACAGGGTGCCCGCACCCGGTGGTTCCACGTGCTTGGCGCCGCCGCATTTTTGAGTCGGTTCACTCCCTGGCGCACCCAGGAGTGCGCGTGTCAGTCAAAATGGTGGGAGCGAAGTTCGTCTGGCCGAGCCTGCGCAAACAGGTGAAACAGTGGGCGGCAGCCTGCGTAGCGTGTCAACGAGCCAAAGTGCACAGGCACACAAAGGCCGTTCCATATCCCAGCTAAGTGGTTCGACCACGTTCACGTGGACCTCGTGGGCCCCCTTCCACCATCGCAGTGGTTCACACACTTCCTGACAGTGGTGGACCGCACCACGCGCTGGCCTGAAGTAGTCCCACTAGCTTCCACCACGTCCACAGAAGTTGCACACGCTTTTTTGACGACATGGGTGGCACATTTCGGCGCCCCTTCGGATATCACGTCCGATTGGGGCCCGCAGTGTGTTTCCAACCTCTGGTCCACCATGGCCCAGAGCCTGGGCATCACAATTCACCGCACAACCGTGTACAACCCCAGGCCAATGGGTTATGCGAGCGTTTCCATAGATCGCTTAAAGCAGCGGGCAGGGCTTCGCTTACAGATGCAAATTGGGTAGACTGGTTGCCGTGGGTTCTATTAGGGTTGCGTTCAGCACCTAAGGAGGATTTGGCAGCCTCCCCAGCAGAGCTGGTTTTTTCCCAGCTGCTGCGGCTCCCAGGGGAATTTTTGCCGGACAGCCCCGCGTCGATCACCAATCCATCCCCGCTTTCACCGCATAGCGCAGTGGCAGGGATAGTACCCGGTCCAGTCCACCACTGTTTTCCACGCGCTTTTGTGCCAAAGGCCTTGAAGGACGCGGCGTTCATATTTGTCAGGCACGATGCCCACCGGACCCCCTTGTGCCTGCCCTACGATGGCCCGTTCAGAGTGCTGGAACTCGGGGAGAAACATTTTGTGTTAGACTTGGGGGGACGCAGGGAAACAGTCTGTATAGACAGGCTTAAGCCCGCTTTCATTTTAGCAGACGAGCAGGTGGTGTTGGCCTGAGCTCCTTGGCGCGGACGACCCCCACTGAGAACTCCCCAGGTAAATGACTCGTCAGATCAGTCACAATGGCATGCTAAAGATGTTTCCCCCCCTCCCAATGTCCCCCCACAGACGGACGCACCCCCAACAGCGCCCCCCCCCCCCCGTACAGCAGTGCCTCAAAGCCGCAGACCCCCTGTTACAGCCGCTATGGACGTAGGCTGAAGCCCAAAGGACATGAGGGTCAAGGCTCAGTCTGAGTTCTGGGGGGGTGGTGTGAGAATCCACCTCAGTATGGTTACAGTCAGATGGAAGGACAAGGGGAATCGTCATGGGAGTTTGTGTGTTGATGCGGGGGTTGGTGGGTTGATGCGAACAGTGACAAAGAGAATGGGAATTGCAAAGGCTTTGATGTTAATGCAGCACCACAGAAGGCTGACCGAGTGGTATGCTATAAGAGCAGAGGTGTCTGTGACCCGTTATGGTGCATATTTAATGCACATATGTAGCATGCTGTATGGTACGCATTCTCCCCCACAGGCATACAGTGGCTCGACGGTGCAGAGCCTACAGTCAAACGTCCAAATGAACAATGCCCCAGCAGGGACCTCGGCTAGGAGGTGGGTGCTGGGGGAAGAAGGAAGTCAGAGACAATGTCCCGGCAGGAGCCCCGAGGTGGAGAAGAGAGCAGAGACGCCAGCAAGTCTCGAGGGCTATGTGTGACTATGGGTGCATATGTTTACTGAGCTTCTGTGGGGGTAAAGGTGTGAGATACGCTATGTGGGGGTTGAGTATCTCTGGGGGTTATAAAAGCTGGAGGAAAGTTGTGTTTCTTTCTCTTATTATGCTGAGAACTTTGATGATAGAAGATGTGACTTTCAATAAAGCTTCCTGAGAAATAAACTCAGTCTCGTTTGTAAGGCATCTTCTACAGTATGCTATAAGAGCAGAGGTGTCTGTGACCCGTTACTCTTTTGATGCTCGTGATTCTAGAGATTGTAGGAGAGAGAGATGAATAAAGCCTGTTCTGCCCTGGACCTCTCCGCCTGATTATTCCTCTCTCCACAAAACTGTATTCATTTACTTGAAAAATTTGGCTTCCTAATTCATTATCAGAGTTCAGTTTCACTTGTCATACAAATTCAGTTTTTTATTTCAGGTTTTTGTGCCACACATCCGGGACCTAGGCTCAGTCAAAACTAGTCAAACGCAGATAGAAAGAACTCTGTTATACACCTGCAACTCTCGCTTTACATACTGTTTACCTGTTAAACACCCGCACAGACTTGAGTGGTTAATTCAAAATGATGTCCAGCATCAGCAGCATCATACCTCAGAACATCTCCTCTGAGGAACAGAGGAGATGTTCTGAGGCAACCGAGACTGCGGGGAATGGAGAAAGTGCCTGGGACAGAACCATCAGACAAGACTGGTCGGCAGGGATGAAACAGTTCATACTCACACACAGCTGGGGCAGTCCGAGTAGTCCAAGTGGTTATCCTGATGAACGGAAAAACCCAACCAGTTGCAAGGGATCACGCTACCTAGTGTGATGCCATGCCGTAGAGAGCAGGCAGGGCATCTAGACATAGGTGACAGGGACAAACACTACGTGGATCAGCCAGAGTGTAACACAAGGTTGGACAATGCTCCGACAATCTCTTCCCACTGAGGCAGGGCTTAAGTAATGCCAAACCTAATCAGGGAAGAGGTCGCTGGTGTGCGTAATGACAGTGTGAGTGAGTGTGTGTATGTGTGCCAGAATGTACATGAGGGGAAATATATGAATATGTTTGTGTGTGTGTGTGTGTGTGTGTGCGTGAGCGGAGAAGAGACAGTGAGTAATGAGACACAGCTGACACCACTGACAGGAGGAGGAGGCGTGGCTGAGCTGTCAGGGAGCCAAGCGGACCCAAGAGGCTCCCTGAGAGCGCCTGATGGAAAATAGACAGCAACAAATACACAAAAAGAGTAAACAGCCACCGCGTCACAGAACTGGGCCTGAACATCAAGCCCAGTACATGACACAAAACATCTTTAGCCAGGGCAACAGATTAGCAGAGATAAACAGCAGAGGCTCCATTCAGGTGTCCGGAGGTGGAACAGCCCAGGAGGAGGTGATTCTGTCAGGACACTGCTCTTTCAAAAACCAGATGCTTTCTATGAGACATGTTTCTTCTACACAAAGTTCAGTGGAGTCAGAAAGTGGACAAAGGTCAGTAACTTGTGCTAATCTTGGCTATTTAGCATCATAGAAGACATAATTATTAAATGATAATAATAATGAAGCATTCTGCCTTCTCTGAGTTATTAAGAGGATGGAGACTGTAGTTACAGTGGTTTTCTGTCCTTTAATACTAGGTTTCAAAGTAATAAAGCTGTTGGTAGGTTGGCAAGTAAATTAGTAGTGTTGTTAGCTTGATAACTAGCCACAGTCAGCTAGATGCTAACATCAAAAATCAGCACTTAAAAATGACTTTAGATATAATTTATAGATTATCAATCAAACTGCCATTCTTTAGATTTGTAACAGCCTAATATTACATTTAATGTATTGATAAAAAAAACATTGTCATAAAGCTTATTGTCATATTTGCCATGTGACAGCAGATGATCAATAACTGTCCAGTTTTGTCTGCTTCATTATTAACTACACAGAGCTCATCCACAATATTAGTGCAGTATTGTTTGCATGGTAATTTATAATCTGAAACATATCACATGATGTACAGAAACTTGATTGTATTAACATGATGAGCATATTCAGAGCATACTTAGAGCTTCATCAGAATAAATTATTCTATATTTTCATGTCAGGTGAGTAAATCTCACTAAACACAAGCAAAAATCTGTGACATGTATTGTACTGTTATCACTACATGTTGTATACACTGTGTATGTGAACACAGATCAACAGCAAGCCAAACTTGTTTTTCATGAGCCAGGAAACTGAGCATGTTGCTCCTTTATTACAGTCTTCTAGACAGCTTACAATTCTTTACAACTGTGGCTGAAAAGCTTGATGAAAAGCTCGAGTGAAACTGAAAGATATAAAGAGAAAATAAAATGTGTATTAGCTCTTTGTCAAGTGAAAAATAAATGCACCAGAAAATGGCTAGCGCCAGAAAACTTGCTCAGAAGTTAAGCTTAGCCATTACTAAAGACAAGCAAGACATTTTCGAGATCTTTTCGTATGCTAATTAGATCGTTAATAGCAGCATTACTATCCTAATACACATTGCTCTAAATCTAAGGCAAGCTAGTAAGCTCCTGGGATAAGGCTGCTCCTGCTAACAACGTATTTACAAAATGATCTCAAAACCACATCTTATAAAACTTACAAAGTTAACAAACACTTATTGAACTCACAGCCATTACTTTTGAAGGTGTAGAAAAAAGATTTAGCACACAGGAGGAGCAGCTTGGACATTCACAGGCAGGTTTTTTTTTACTACGTTTTTCTCCGACTGACTACTGCTTCTGCTACCCATAATGTATTGCGACCACTGACTACGCCTTCAAAATAAATACAGGTAAACCAATACTGACTGTATAGAAATTACTTTTAACCCAATGACCGTTTTTATTGCTAACTTATTGTGAACCTTTTTTTTTTTAACCTTTTATAAAACGCACTTTTACTGTGGGCAGAACACTCCCCGCCTGGCATTACTAATGCCACTACTGTCTTTTATCAGTCACTTCGTTTTCTAAGAGCATAACAACATCCGAGCTTGGATGCAAGTAAGTCTTTGAAACACCCTGGGATGATGTCCTCACTTTGACCTTTCTGACTTTTCCGTTGCTGCTTGGAAAAGTGGATGTGATGATGGCTATTGTTCATTCATTTCTGGGTGCTTGATTTTGTTTCAACAGCACCATGTCACCTGTCTGGAGGTTGCGGTGTGTTGTATGCCACTTGCGCCTTGATTGGAGGGTGTTGAGATATTCGTTTCTTCAGCGGCTCCAAAATTCACTGGCGAGTGCTTGCACTTGTTTCCACTGGTTTTTGAGCAAGCCTTTTCCACAAAAGTCTCCCGGTGTAGGGGGGACGTACTGCTTTTGGGTCAAGATCATTGCAGGACATAGTAGGAATGGTAAGGAAGGGCCCGTTGAGATGGGGACTAAGGGCCTTGCATTGATTATAGACAATACCTCAGCCATTAAAGTACAAAACACTTCATGTGTCAAATTAGTGTGTTGGTTTTGCAAGAGCACAGAGTCCAGTATTCTGCAAGTGACCCCAATCATTCTTTCCCAGACGCCCCCCATGTGGGTGGCATGTGAGGGATTGAACTCCCATGTGCAACTGTTGGCATGAAGATAGTTGACAATGTTGGGAGGTTTCTTGTTTGGTTGTGCCATGCCTAACTCCACGCTCGCTGCAATGAAGTTTGTGCCTCTGTCAGATCGCATTTGGTTTGCTGGGCCTCATATTGCAAAGAATCTGCATATTGCATTTATACAGCTGCAACTGTCCATAGATCAATGACTTCGATATGTACGCCTCTTGTGGTCATACACGTAAAGAGTATTGCCCACCTTTTGCTTTGTGCAGCACCACCTCGTGTGCATTGAGTGACTACTGACCACGGACCAAATACGTCCAACCCGACGTCCGAAAATGGAGGGCATGTTTCTTCAGCTAGAACTGCTCTGCAAAGTTCAAGGCAAGGTATTGTGGGCTCTAGTTGTGGTGAAAGTTTTTCTTTCTCAAGCACAAATCCAACTTCACATTGTCTTTCTGCACTGACTGTTTTCAAGTATGCTACTGCTGCAATAGTCCAGCTTAAGGCGCCGGAAAAGATGTACAGTTCGGTGTTAGTGGACTTAGAAAGGGAAGCTGGTACATAGCAGTGTGGCACTTTGAGACTGCTAAGATCTTGGAGGGACATTTTCCATGTTTCCCATGTGTCCATTTTGTCCTGAGGGAGAGGAGCATCCCAACCTTGGACTCCATTTGACAGTTCGTGTAACAAGAGTCTGCCTTTGATTGTCACTGGCAATGCTAGTCCCAAGGGGTCAAAGATAATGTTAATTACTGAGAGAACCCCGCGGCGGGTGTAGAGTTTGTCATTAACAGCTACCTTGAACGTGAAAGATTCAGTATTTATGTCCCAGCACAGGCCTAGACTTCTCTGAGCTGGTAGTGTCATCGCCGAGACTCAAGTCTTACATACCGGTGGCCAGGTCCTCTGGCTTGAAGGCTTGCATGACTGAGACACTATTCGAGGCAATTTTATGGAGTTTGAGATTGGACTCGGCCAAGGATGCACATGTGAGCTTGAGCAAGT
Organism: Pholidichthys leucotaenia; assembly: GCA_020510985.1. NCBI lineage: Eukaryota > Metazoa > Chordata > Actinopteri > Cichliformes > Pholidichthyidae > Pholidichthys > Pholidichthys leucotaenia. The sequence continues at coordinate 212,887,345 of CM035846.1, read as the reverse complement.
CTATGGCTGCAGATTCAGTGGGGAGTGAAATCAACCCATCATCTACATAGAAGTGTCTCTCGACAAAGTGCCTTGTGTCTACCCCAAACTTTGGCTCGCCTTTCTGGATAGCCCTCCGTAGGTAATAGATAGCTACCGCTGGTGACGGGCTATTTCAAAAAACGTGCACCTGCATGCGGTACTCCTGCACCTCTTTTGACAAGTTATTTCCCTTGTGCCACAAGAACCTCAAATAGTCTCTATGGTCTGGTCTGACTAGGAACCCGTAAAACATTTGCTGGATATCGGCAGTGATTGGAATGAGCTCCTTCCTAAACTGAATCAGCACACCGAGGAGGGTATTATTGAGATCTGGGCCCGTTAACAGTACTGAGTTGAGTGACACACCAAATTGCTCAGCACTTGAATCGAAGACAGCCCGTATCTGATCAGGCTTCTGCGGATGATATACCCTGAAAATGGGCAAGTACCAGCATTCAGTGTTATCAGTGATGGGTGGAGCGATCTCTGCATGATTGTTCTTGAATAGCTTGTCCATAAACTGTGAGAACTGTTCTTTCATTTGAGGGTTTTTGGTTAAGTTGCGTCTTAGCAAGCTGAGTCTAGACAGTGCTTGGTCTCTGTTATTTGGGAGTGGCAAGCGAGGAAACAAACGGTAGAGGAGCGATCCAGTTATTTCCATCCTGGTGGACTTCTCTCTCCATTATCTTTAGAAAGGTTTCATCCTCGAAGGACACGGCACACTTGTTATCATTCTCTGTGCACTCAAAAACTTTGTCCCCAAGCTTTTCTTCCGCTGCATTGGGCTTTGAGCTGCGTTTAGAGAGGCCATCCTTGTGCTCCCCGTCGTAGCATGGTTCCTCTTTGACATTGATGCTGTTAGGACAAGGAGTGAGGAGAGATGGGTGTCTGTTGGAGAGCATGTGAGTTTAATAGACATTGATGGTTGGCTTATGAGCGTTAAGGAACACTTCCCCCACAATTACCCAGCCTAGGTCCAGGCACTGAGCAAAGGGAGCATTGTGGGGTCTGTTGACTTTTTGCCATGTTTTGTGGACTTGTATGATATCTCTGCTCAGTAAAATTACTATCTGAGCATCTGGGTCATACTTGGGAATGAGAGGAGAGAGGTGTTTTAAGTGGGCATGAGCAAGATCGACTTCAGGCGTAGGTATTTCATCTCTATTGAACACTATCTCATCGCATTCAATGAGAGGAGGGAGATCTAGGCATGGGCCTCCACCGAATGGCTCGATTTGGAACCTCACTGCTTTCCTGCCAAGCATTTCAGTTAGACCAGCACATGTTCTCATATGGTATGTCAGAAAGCAACCCTTGATCCCAAACAGCTCAAAGAATTGAGGAAGGGCCAGCGAGCTATTACTCTGATTGTCAAGGATTGTGTACATCTTAATGGAGTGTTCTGGTTGGCCTTTAGGGAAAACTCGAACTAGACATACCTTTGAGCAAGAACGTGAGGGACAACCTTCACCGCAGATCTCGGTGCACCGTGACGTTACCTCGGGTGGCGTGTTGTCTTGGGGCTGAGGCTCTGGTTCAGGTGTATTTTCCGGCTGAGGTTGTTGACTTGTATCGGGATGCATGGAAGGGCAATGTTTTTCACTTTGGCACTCCTTGCACTTGAGTTTCATGTCACAGTTCTTTATTGTGTGTATGGGAAAGCAGCAGTGAAAACATCGTTTGTGGGTTTTTTTGAGTATATTTCGCCTTTCTTGCTGTGGTTTAAGCCGGAAACCTCTAAATTTGGCTAGAGGATACGTTTTTTATGGACTGGGCAGTAGCGTGTTAAATCGTCCTCTTTAGTACTAGTGGGAGCAGTTGTGTTGACCTCTGTTTTGTTTATCGTTAGAGGTGTTTTGTAGCTAGTTTGTTTGGCTGCTGCATGTCATAAAACTTGGGTTGTTTCTTGCTTTAGCCTCGTCTTGGACAAACTTTACAAAATATGAGAAGGGAGGGAATGTTACATCATATTTTTGTTTTTATTTTGAGCCTGTGTGCAGCCATTTATCTTGTAAACTTGGAGGTAACTCTTCGACTATGGGCTTAACACCACGGGCTGTGTCGAGGTAAGCAAGGCCTGGGAGATAAGCTTCATCTTTAGTGGCCCGCAGCTCTAAGAGCAAATCTCCAAGTTCCCTGAGTTTTACATTGTCTCTGTTTGTAAGGCAAGGGAAGTTGTCTAGTTTTTTGAACAAGGCATTTTCTACTACTTTTGGCATAGCATAACATTCTTCTAACCTGTCCCATGACAATTGGGGGGCAGCTTTGGGGTTAGTGGCATAGACAGCTCTGATTCATTTAACATGTTCTGAGGACTCTTTACCAAGCCACTTGACTAGGAGATCTAACTCCTGGCTATATGTGAGATCAACGTCTTCAGTTGCATTTATGAATGATGACTGCCATGCTCTAAAGTTTTTGGAGGTGTCGTCAAACTTAAAGAGCCCTGTTGTGATTAACTCTCTGCATGCAAGGAACCTAGCAAAGTCTGCCACAGGTGGGTCACTATTGTGGGAAGCATGGTAACTGTTTGGCTTGACATAGTCTCTTGGTATGTCAATGGATTCATTTTTTACGTACATTTTCTTGAGCACTGGTGGAAAGGGAGTTTGTTCGGGTCTCCTTGGAGTGAATGATTGTGCCTTTCATGCAGGTTCAACTCGAGGTGCTTCTTCTTTGGCAGGTTGCACCTGTGACTTTAGTTGGGTTTGGTGTTGCACATACTTCATAGTTCTCTGTCTGACGACTTGTAGTGGAACTGCACTCTTTACACTCTCTCCTTTGTCTTGCTCGGCAGCCACAGCAGCTTCTAGAACTTCTGCCTTTGCTGTAGCGGCCACTGCCTCCTTCTCTATCTCCAGCATCTCTAAATCCAGTTCTAGCTTTGCTTGTTGCTTTTTAATTTCTAGTTGTTTCTTACTGTATGAGGCTTTAGCATTCACGGCTTCGGCAGAGGCTCATGCCATGACGGCTGCTTCCAGTACGCTGGACTTTGAGGATAACTTAGAGGATGAGTGTTTGGAGCTAGAATGTTTGGAGCTGGAGCTAGGTTTGGATGATGCATTGGCTTTGGAATTAGCCTTTTCTTCTGCCTTCTCCTGCTGAGTGTCGTCCATCGCTGTGTCGTGAGTTTTATCTTCACCAATTGCTGATATGACTTTTCACTGTACTGTTATCACTACGTGTTGTATACACTGTGTATGTGAACGCAGAACAACAGCAAGCCAAACTCGTGTTTCATGAGGCAGGAAACTGAGCGTCTTACTCCTTTATTACAGTCTTCTAGACAGCTTACAATTCTTTACAATTGTGGCCGAAAAGCTCGATGAAAAGCTTGAGTGAAACTGAAAGATATAAAGAGAAAATAAAATGTGTATTAGCTCTTTGTCAAGTGAAAAATAAATGCATCAGAAAATGGCTAGCGCCAGAAAACTTGCACAGAAGTTAACCTTAGCCATTACTAAAGACAAGCAAGACATTTTCGCGATCTTTTCGTATGCTAATTCGATTGTTAACTCTTTGAGTGTGTCTGTCGCCAAATTGTGACATACTGTAACCCCTAGTGGTCAAGAGTGGTAAATATTTTTTGTCAGTAAAATAGTTCAGATTTTCAAGGCTATAACTTGAAAGTGGTAAGAGATCATGGCTTACTGTCAATTAGAAAGATGTAAATTATGATCCAAAGTTTCAGACAGGAATAAATTTACACATCTAATTTGCATAATGTCACGGCACCTCTTTAAATTCCATAACTCAGTCAAAACTGGACTTTGGACGTATTTACACAAAGAATGGTTCAGTCTTTTGACACCATTTTTTGTACAGAGGTACCTCATCATCTTATCTTCAAAGTATATGAACAAGAAATCAGTACAATATTAAAAAAACACAGAAATTCCTCACTTACGAGCGGCTAAGGGGACTCGTTCGCTGCCGTGGTTGCTGCGTTTTCACCCATCGTGGTTGTTATTTTGCGTTCTGTTGGTCATTTACGCTCTCTACCACATCTACAAAGTCTTATGATTATCCCACATAAATTTTGCTTGTATCCCACAGCTATTTTCCACGTATAAAGCAGACTAAGTGATGGTGCACGATGATGGACGGCAGCCATATTAGCTTTCTGGGCTAAAATGCTAAAAACAGGAAAACGAAATGAGGAGTTCTTCTTCTTTGGTGTATTACGTGTCATCCATTGAGTCCTCCAACAAATGTCTGCCACCTTCTGAAACTGGCAGATCAGTACAAATCAGTACAAATCCTCAATGGAGCTGATCATGTCAGAGTGAGATGACAGGCGCAGCGCCGTGCTCTGCCACTAGGGGCACGCAAAATCTCACACTCAAAAGGTTAATAGCAGCATTACTATCCTAATACACATTGCTCTAAGTCTAAGGCAAGCTAGTAAGCTCCTGGGATAAGGCTAATTCCTGCTAACAACATATTTACAAAATGATCTCAAAACCACATCTTATAAAACTTACAAAGTTAACAAACACTTATTAAACTCACAGCCATTGCTTTCGAAGGTGTAGAAGAAGGATTTAGCACACAGGAGGAGCAGCTTAGACATTCACAGGCAGGTTTTTTTTACCACGTTTTTCTCTGACTGACTACTGCTTCTGCTACCCGTAATGCATTGTGACCCCTGACTACGCCTTCAAAATAAATACAGGTAAACCAATACTGACTGTATAGAAATTGCTTTTAACCCAATGACTGTATTTATTGCTACCTTATTATGAACCATTTTTTTAACCTTTTATAAAACACACTTTTACTGTGGGCAGAACATGTATACTGTGACGTTTGCAGGGGTTCACACAAAAAGACAATGGAGCAGATGGCTGTGATCAACCAGATTTACTTTACACACACCCCGACCCCCAACTTGCCTCTGTGCTACAGAGTGGAGGGGAGGTCATTCTCACAGACCCCTGTTTCAATCATGGTTACACACACAGATACATCTTGCCCTAATCCTGCTAAACACTGCTGGGTCATCATAATGCAGTTATAATGACACAGCAGTATAACTCAGAAATAACACATTTAACACACACATAACGTTTTCATCTGGCAAAGCATGCTGGGAAATTCACTTAACATGGCCCCAACGTTACACTGCCCCCCCCCCCCGGACTGGTTTCTGTCCCCAGAAAAATTAAAGTCCAATTTAAAAGTCCAATACAAACTCATCCAGATGTCGGGGCGGTCTTCGGCGCCGGCGGCCAACACGTACAGGCCCCCTAGTGTCCATCTGGGTCTCGGTCGGGGTATCGGGCCGGGATGGAAGCTCCGGTTCGTCCACCAGCGGTGCAGATGGCCGATACGGGGCGAGACGGTCACGATGAAGGACCACAACCCGGTCCCTTTTTCTAAGCCTCACCCTGTACACCACATCTGACAGTCTCTCCAGGACCACGCATGGCCCCGACCACTGGCTCGCCAGCTTCGGTGATCGTCCTCTCTTCCTCTCAGGGCAGAAAACCCAGACTCGATCTCCCGGTGCAAAGTCCCTCCCCTGACAGCGGGAGTCGTACGCTCGCTTCTGCCGACCCCCTGCCGCTGCCAGGGCCTCTCGAGCCAGCTCGTGCACCGTGTGGAGACGTTCTTTCAACAAAAAAAATAATCCAATCCGGGTCTTCCCTCCACCTCCGGCTCAGGGGGGCAACCGAATACCAAATCCACCGGTGTGCGCAGCTCGCGTCCAAACATGAGCGCCGCAGGGGTGCACCGGGTAGATTCCTGAACTGCCGTCCGGTACGCCCACAAAACAAAAGGCAGGTGCAGGTCCCAGTCTCGCTGTCGCTGGTCCACTAGGATAGCGAGCTGGGTGGTGAGGGTCCGGTTGAATCGTTCGACCAGGCCGTCGCTCTGTGGATGCAGTGGGGTGGTCCGGGTCTTCCGGATGCCCAGCCGTTTGCAGACCTCTCCGAAGACCTCCGCCTCGAAGTTCCGACCCTGATCGCTGTGCAGCTCCTCCGGTGCGCCAAACCGACAGAACATTTCATCCACCAGCTTTGATGCCGTCGTAGCGGCGCTCTGATCCGGGACCGCGTACGCCTCTGGCCACTTAGTGAAATAATCCATCGCGACCAGCACGTAGCGGTTCCCCCGGTCCGTGGTCGGGAAAGGGCCCAGGATGTCCACTCCCACTCGCTCCATCGGTGCTCCCACCCGGTACTGCTGCAGGGGAGCGTGGGATCGCTGAGTTGGTCCCTTCTGAGCTGTGCATGTGTCGCAGCGATGAACGTGGAGCTCCACGTCCTGATGACAACCGGGCCAGTAGAACCGGGCCCGAAGGCGCTGCAGCGTCTTTGTCACCCCGAAGTGGCCCGCTCCTACCGCCCCATGAACCAGCTGGAGTACTTTGGGCCGGAGTCGACGAGGAACTAGCAGTTGCCAGACGTGCCGCTGCCCAGCTGGAGTGTGCTACTGTCGATACACCACGCCCTCGTAGCAGCGGAGGTTGGCCCACTGGGAGTGCAGGGCCTTAGTCTCTGGGTCCAGCGGTGACACAACCTCCCAGGCGGGCCGCTGTCCTGCGTCCAGCCACTGCCGAACCCGCGAAATGACCGGGTCTCTGTCCTGCTCGCTCTGCAGCTGCTGCGTGCCAAGAACTTCTGTGACGTCATCGCTGGGGAGAACTGCCTGATCATCTGAGGAGGGGCTGTGCGTCGCTGCGTTATTCCTGCTCGCAGCGGCTCGGAGAGCGGCAGCCCGTGGGGCGGTTTGGTCCCAATCTTCAGCCCGTTGGCAGTGACGACACTCCTCTGTCGCGCAGGGGCGCCGAGACAGCGCGTCAGCGTTGGCATGGAGGCGGCCTGCCCGATGCACAATCTGGAAATTATAATCCTGCAGTGCCTCCAGCCACCTCGCCAACTGTCCATCTGGTTCTTTGAAATTTAACAACCAGGTCAGGGAAGCGTGGTCCGTCCTGAGCTGGAACCTCCCACCGTACACATACGGGCGGAAGTGTCGCAGTCCTTGAATGACAGCCAGCAGCTCTCTGCGAGTCACACAGTAATTTCTCTCGGCTCTGCTGAGAGTGCGGCTGAAGTAAGCGACTGCCTGCTCTCCATGCTCTCCCTCCTGGGATAGCACCGCCCCGATGCCCTGGTTGCTGGCGTCCGTGTCCACGATGAAAGGGCGGTTCGGGTCGGGATACTGCAGGATGGGGGCTCTGATGAGCGCTGCGTGAAGCTGGGAGAAAGCAGCAGCACAGCTGTCACTCCACTGGAACGTGCGTCCTTTCTGCGTCAGCTGATGCAGCGGGCTGGCGATGGTGGCGAAGTCTTTCACAAACCTCCTATAATAGGAGGCCAATCCAAGAAAACTCCTCAGTTCTCCAACGTTCCGCGGCACTGGCCAGTCTCTCACTGTTGCCACTTTTTCCGGGTCGGTGGCGACCCCCGCTGCGCTGACGATGTGGCCCAAAAAGGTGGTCTCCCGCCGGAACAGGTGGCATTTCTTAGGGTGTAACCGTAGCCCCGCCTGTTGGATGGCTCCCAGCACCTCTCGGAGATTTGACAGGGCGTTGTCAAAATCAGCTGCATGCACCAGCAGGTCATCCAGGTAAACAACGCAGCGACTCCGGGGCACGTGAGCCAGCACTCGCTCCATCAAGCGCTCAAAGGTGGCCGGAGCGTTGCAGAGTCCAAACGGCATCACTTTAAACTGGTACAGTCCCTGCCCGATGGAGAAGGCTGTTTTCTGGCGGGCCTCAGGTGACAGCTCTACCTGCCAATAGCTGCTGCGTAGATCCAGCGAGCTGAACCAGCTGGAGCCGGCGATGTGGTCCAGTGCGTCATCGATGCGGGGCAGGGGGTAGGAATCTTTCCTGGTGGCGTCGTTCAGGCGTCGGTAATCCACACAGAACCGCCACGACCCGTCCTTCTTCTTGACCAGCACCACCGGCGCCGCCCAGGGGCTGCTGGAGGGCTCAATGACATCTGCCTCCAGCATTTCTCGCACTTTTTGTTCCGCTGCTGCCCGCCTTGAAAAGGGCAGCCGGCGTGGGTGGAGTCGAATCGGCCTGGCCTCACCGGTGTCGATCTCGTGCTGCACCAACCCGGTCCGGCCGCATTCCTCATCCTTCGCGGCGAAAACACCCATAAAACAGTCCAATAGCTCCCGCAGCTGGCGTCCCTGTTCCGGGTCCAGCCCGCTGCAGCTCCGCTGAAATAATTCCTCCACCGCCTGCTGCGTCTCTGCTGACACGTTGACCCCTCCCCTTGCTGTCCTTGTGTGCGTTCGTGCTCCCTCTGTCCGCGCTGGTGATGTCATCATGTCCAGTCCTCGCGGTGGCCTGCCTGGTCCGGTTTGTCTTGGCGATCCCTCGATCACGCAGGCCCCCGTGTTCCTTCCCTGGGTTCTGCTGTGGAGCGTGATGGTCCGGTTTCCCAGCTGGAGGGACGGTCCCGCGGTGTCGATCTTGGCGTTCCAGGCTGTGAGCAGGTCTAGTCCAATAATACAGGGGTCTTGGATGTCAGCCAGCCAGAACGGGTGTCTTATGTTCTGACCGGCCACCCCCACCACCAAAACTCTCCGCCCCCCCAGTCTGGCACGCTCACCGGTAGCCGTGGTGACGCAGCACTTGGTGGGTTCCCACCCCCATGGGGCCGTCTTGTTTGTGCCCGGCAGCACACCGGGTCGAACCAGGGAGATTGTAGAGCCGGTGTCAATCAGGGCCCGGATCGACGTCTTCCCCAAGCTGCACTGTAGATAGATCCCTGGAGAGTGTCCAATTCGGCCCACGCGTGGTGCCGGCTCCTCGGGGGAAACATCTGCGGGAGGCGGCCTGTTCCCGTTCACGCCACCTCGCTCTAGTTTAACGCCGGCGAGGGGCGTTCTTCTCCGGGGACGTGCCGCCGTGGTCTGCCGTAATTCCTCCTCTTCCTCCTCGCTCTCCATCGTGGCCTGGAAGGTTCTCTGTCTGTGCGTTGGCGCTTCAACTGTGTGATTCATCAGCGGCTCCACCCGCTCTGCTTCTGCCACTGCAGTCTCCCAGTCGCTCGCGGCGTGGATCCGTACGTGGCTCTGGAGCTGGGCCGGGCGGAGACCTTGGATGAAGCTCCGGAGGGCGAGCTTCTCTACCGCCTCCGGTGCGAAATCCGGGTAGCTGCGCCGGGTTAGCAGCCGTATGTCTGCAGCATAGGTTCCTAGGCTTTCCTGGTTGCTTCTACGGCGACGGGTCAGCTGTTCCTGGGCGTGCTCAGCGTCCACCATTCTCCCAAATCGTCTCTGGAGCGCCCCTTGTAGCGCTGGCCAGCTGTAGCGCTCCTCAGGCAGGAGATCAGAAAGCGTGCAGAGAGCTCTCCCTTCCAAGGCCAGCGCGACTTGCACGGCGGTTTCCTCTGGTGACCAGCCGTTCAGCGCAGCGGCCAGCTCGACCTGGGTCAGGTAGTCATCCAACGTGGCCTCGCCGTTGAAGCGGGGAATCTTGGCCCGCTGCCTAACAGATGGGATGGCCGCCTCCTGATCGATCGTCACTCTCGATCGCCGTGGGATCGCCAGCCCGTCCTGTCCTGAAAAGGGCGGAATGCGGGGCTGGTTTGCTCTGCTCTGCCCGCTCTGTCTTGAAAAAGACAGAAGGCGGGGTGCGCTGGCCCTGTCAGGTCCGCCGCCGCTTTGTTCATCCCGGCTCCTGGCTCCCGGGGGTGGTGTCTCGGTCCCATCGTCCATCATCAGCTGAGCAATGAACTGCTCCAGCTGCTGGATCTCCATTCTGATCCTGGCATCCATCTGCTCCATCCCACTTCTGACACCAGTGTGACGTTTGCAGGGGTTCACACAAAAAGACAATGGAGCAGATGGCTGTGATCAACCAGATTTACTTTACACACACCCCGACCCCCAACTTGCCTCTGTGCTACAGAGTGGAGGGGAGGTCATTCTCACAGACCCCTGTTTCAATCATGGTTACACACACAGATACATCTTGCCCTAATCCTGCTAAACACTGCTGGGTCATCATAATGCAGTTATAATGACACAGCAGTATAACTCAGAAATAACACATTTAACACACACATAACGTTTTCATCTGGCAAAGCATGCTGGGAAATTCACTTAACATGGCCCCAACGTTACAATACTGTATTTTATTTTTTAAACAAATGTGTAGTACATGTGAAGAGTAGACTGCTGTGGTAAAGTTTCAGCCATAAATACATTAAACTTAATGATTATTTTTAAAAGGTAACATCAATCAACTTATTTGTGAGATTTTATTTTAAAACCTAGCACTGATTTATAGTGGAACTCACCCCTTTATATCAACTTCATAGACTACGAGAAGGCCTTCGACAGTGTGGACCATGAGATGCTGTGGAAGTTGTTGAGGCATTATGGAATTCCTGAGAAGATAATCTCCCTCATCCAGTGCATCTACCAGGACATGAGCTGCAGGATCGCACACACTGGCTAGCCGTCAGAGAGCTTGGAGGTGAAGACCGAACTCCGCCAGGGTGCTTGCTGTCACATTCCTCTTCCTCTTGGTCATCAATTACATCATGAAGATCACGACAACAGGCAATCAAAAACGGGATACAGTGGACACTCTGGTCGCAGCTGGATGACCTCAACTTTGCTGACGACCTGGTACTCCTGTCACATACAGTGCATCCGGAAAGTATTCACAGCGCTTCACTTTTCCCCCTTTTTTTTTCATGTTACAGCCTTATTCCAAAATGGATTAAATTCATTTTGTCCTCAAAATTCTACACACAATACCCCATAGTGACAATGTGAAAAAGTTTGAGATTTTTGCAAGTTTATTAAAAATAAAAAAACCCTAAGAAATCACATGACATAACGTTCGGCTCAGGAGACGCACACACACAGGCTCAGAGTAGTTCAAACTGTTTATTAACAACAGGGATGTTTGGGTGCGTGTCTGCGGAATGTTAATGTGTTGGTGGTGGCGTCTGCTTCGGACCCAGAGGCAGGAGACCGTTCAGCCGGCAACCCTATGGGAGAAATTGGACACAGGGTGATGAGCACACACCAACACAGGAGGAGAATAGGCGAGGGAGAGAAGCTTACTTGTTTGGGCAGATGACTGGCGCTTCAAGGATGGAAGCCCGGGAGACAGCCACCTGCAGGGCTCGGTGCAGCAGCGAGGAGAGACGAGGGACGGGGTTGTCCGCCGCCGAGGAATCCACCTGTGCACAGGGGAGCAGACTGGAGAGATGAGGTAAGTGAACTTCTTACCGGTAAAGAGGATGCTGAAGAGAATGTGGTAGAAGTCCATGCAAGGAAAATGAAGTCTACGGCTTCAGGCCGAAGCTCAGGGCGAGGCGGCTTTTATCCTTCGCCGCTGACGAGTAGCAGGTGCGTGAGCAGGTGGCGCCGCTGATGAATGGCGCGGCGTGACAGTACTCCCCCCTCTAGCAGCGCCTCCTGGCGATGGCTTATCCGGGTGCGCTCGGTGGAAGTCCGCGATGAGCGATGGGTCCAACACAAACGACGGGGGCACCCACTGTCGATGCTCGGGCCCATAGCCCTCCCAGTCCACCAAGTATTGCAACCCACGACCCCGGCGCCGGGAGTCCAGGATGGAGGAGGCGGACCAGGCCGGATGGCCACCAATCATCCGGGGCGCGGGTTGCGCTGCAGGAGGAGGGCAAAGGGGGTCAGTAACCGCCAGTTTCACCTTCGACACGTGGAAAGTAGGATGAATGCGGAGGGAGGGGGGAATAGCCACGCGCACAGCCACCGGGTTGATGATCCGGGTGATGGGGTAGGGACCCATGAAGCGCTGTGCCAGCTTTCTCCTCTCGCCTTTTAGAGTGACGTCCTGGGTGGAAACGTAAACAAGCTGCCCAACTCTGTACGCCGGGGCAGGTCTCCTACGCCGGTCCGCCACAGTCCTGTTGCGCTCCGCTGTGCGCAATAGCGCATGGCGCGCGGCAGCCCAGGTGGAGCGGAACTGCCTGAGATGGGCCCTAACTGACGGGACAGTTACCTCACTCTCCTGCTCCGGAAACAGCGGGGGGTCGTAACCCAGGGACGCTTTGAAGGGGGACATCCCTGTAGCAGAAGAGCGAGCGGTGTTGTGGGCATATTCAACCCAGGCAAGATGGTTGCTCCAGGACGCGGGTTTGGATCTGGACACACAGCGGAGCGCAGCCTCCAGCTCCTGGTTGGTCCTCTCACACTGCCCGTTGGATTGGGGGTGATGGCCAGAGGAGAGGCTCACCTTGGCTCCGATGGCGTTGCAGAAAGACCTCCAAACCTCAGATGAAAACTGGGGGCCCCGGTCCGAGACCACGTCCACCGGAATCCCATGCAGCCTGACCACGTGTTGGACGAGGAGGTCCGCCGTCTCCAGGGCAGTAGGGAGGCCTCGCAGGGGGACGAAGTGCACGGCCTTGGAGAAGCGGTCCACGATGGTCAGGATGGTGTCATAGGAATTGGAGATGGGGAGTCCGGTGACGAAATCCAGAGCGATGTGCGACCAGGGCCTGCCAGGGACGGGCAGGGGCTGGAGCAGACCCGCTGGAGGGGCATTTCCCGACTTGCAGGTGGCACAGATTGGGCAAGCCCGGGCGTAGCGGGCTGCATCCCTCCACAGGCCTGGCCACCAAAAGGACCGTTGGAGGAGATCTATCATCCGGGAGGTGCCAGGGTGACAGGTGAGCTTGGAGGTGTGGAGCCAGTGGATGACCTCTCCTCGGACCGCGGATGGCACGAACAGCCTCCCCTCCGGTCCGCCGCCAGGGTCAGGTTCCACCTCCTGTGCCTTCCGGATCTTGCTCTCAATGTCCCACGAGATGGCTCCCACGACGCACGACCTGGGCAGGATGGAGTGGGGCGCCTCCTCCGACTCCACGGGGGCGAACTGCCTGGAGAGGGCGTCAGGCAGGACGTTCTTAGAGCCAGGCCTGAAGGTGATGGAAAATTGGAACCTGGCGAAGAACAGGGACCAGCGCGCCTGGCGGGCGTTCAGGCGCTTGGCAGACCGTAAGTATTCCAGGTTCTTGTGGTCCGTGAGGACCACAAACGGCAGGCTTGCCCCCTCCAACCAGTGGCGCCACTCCTGCAGGGCGAGCTTGATGGCCAAGAGCTCTCTGTCCCCCACATCATAGTTTCTCTCCGCCGGGGACAAGCGCCGGGAGAAGAAGGCGCACGGTCGCTTGGCGCCATCGTCCAGTGACCGCTGGGACAGCACTGCTCCCACTCCCGTGTCCGAGGCGTCTACCTCTACAATGCACTGCAGCGCGGGGTCGACCTGGCGAAGGACCCGGGAGGAGGAGAATTCCGCCTTCAGCGCCTCAAAGGCGGCAGCGACCTCTTCGGTCCACCGGAACGGGACCTTCGGGGACGTGAGGCGGGTCAGTGGTCCCACGATGGCACTGAAGTTGGGAACAAAGCGGCGGTAGAAATTGGCGAAGCCAACAAATTGCTGCACCTGCTTCCGGGATGCAGGTGTAGGCCATTCCACCACCGCCTTTACCTTCTCTGGGTCGGGGAGCACCTTATCGTGGGCGATGATGAACCCCAGGAAGGACGTACTCCTGGCGTAAAATTCACACTTTTCCGCCTTAACGTACAGACGGTTCTCCAGCAGCCTTTGGAGGACCCGCCTCACGTGGACCTGGTGCTCATCCCTGGACTTGGAGAAGATGAGGATATCGTCCAGGTAGACGAACACGAAAAGGCCAATGAAGTCCCGGAGGACGTCATTAATGAGGCGCTGGAAGACTGCAGGAGCGTTGGTCAACCCGAACGGCATCACCAGATATTCAAAGTGGCCGTTCGGGGTACGGAAGGCCGTTTTCCACTCATCTCCCTCCCGGATCCGGACGAGGTGGTAAGCGCTGCGTAGGTCCAGCTTGGTGAACCAGGTCGCCCCCTGGAGGGAGTGGAAAGCAGTGTCCATGAGAGGCAGGGTGTAACGGTCCCTCTCCGTGATATTGTTGAGGGCCCGGTAGTCGATACAAGGGCGGAGGGACCCATCCTTTTTCCCCACGAAGAAGAACCCTGCCCCCACGGGTGACGATGATGGGCGGATAATCCCAGCACTTAATGATTCCTTCAGGTAGGCGTTCATCGTCTCCTTCTCCGGCGCAGACAGGCTGTAAAGGCGACCAGAAGGTAAGGGAGCCCCCTGGCGGAGGTTGATGGCGCAGTCATAGGGCCGATGAGGGGGAAGAGACATAGCTTTCGCTTTGCTGAACACCATACCCAGGTCGTGAAATTCTGGGGGCACCAGAGACAGGTCCGGGGGTGCAGCGTCCGTCGCAGGGGGAGGAGCGGACGGAGAGCAGGCAGCGGACTGAAGGCAGGTGCCCATACAGAACGTACTCCATGCCGAGATCCCAGCTGATTTCCAATCCAGGACCGGATTGTGAAGGCGGAGCCAGGGATACCCCAGGATGACGGGCGACACAGAGTTGGGAAGGACGTAAAAGGTCATCTCCTCCCGGTGGTTTCCCGAGATGATGACCGGTAGGGGAACAGTTTGATGTGTCACTCTCCCGAGGGTGGCACGGGAGAGGTGGATCAGGGAGAGGGGAGTGTTGAGTGCCTGGCAGCGGATGCCCAATCGGGTTGCCAGGCTTTGTGAAATGAAGCTGCCTTCTGCGCCCGAATCCACCAGTGCGTGGGTGAGGTGCCCAGTAGAGTTATGGCAGAAACGGATGGGCAGCTTCAATTGAGAAAGTGATCCTAACCGATTGACATCCGCGAGGCTTCCAACAGTGACTCGCGGACCCCACCGACTGGCTTTCCGTGGACAACGCTCCACGGTGTGTTGGTCGCCTCCGCAATACATGCAGAGGCCCAACTCACGGCGGCGTTGTTTCTCCACAGGGGAAAGTTTAGTCCAGGCCGTCACCATCGGCTCCGACTCCTCGGGGCGCGATGCTGGCGGCGCCGCCAGGGGGCGAGCTTGGAACAGGTGCGGCGAGGCTCCACGAGGGCGAGAAGAAGAAGACCTCCGCCCCGAGGAGCGCTCGCGCAGCCTGTTATCCAAACTTATCGCTAAGGATGTCAGCTCCGCTAGCGTCCCAGGGATATCCCGACCAGCCAGTTCATCCCTCAGATCACTATTGAGGCTGCGGAGGAACAGGCCACAGAGGGAGCGTTCCTCCCAGCCCAATTCCTCCGCCGCTACCCGGAAGTCGACCGAGTGGTCCGCTGCCGACCGGCTTCCCTGCTGGAGAGCGAGAAGCCGATCGACCTGGACCGTTTCGGTTTGTGAGTGGTCAAAGACCTCCAGAAAGCGCCTCACGAATTGGTCATAGGTGAGGGTGGCATAACTGGGCCTCGCCATTACGGCGTAGGTCCAAGTTAACGCACGCCCCTCCAGAAGATTCCCTATGTAACCAATTCGGCTGTGATCCGAGGGAAAATCTCCGGGCACACGGTGGAACACGGACTCACACTGCATAATAAACCCCCGCGCTCCGCCGAGCTTACCGCTAAAGCGGGCGGGGGTCGGAATCGGCGTGAGCCGAACCGGTGCCACTGGAGCCGGCTGGACGGCCGCTGGAACAGCAGGAGCCGCGCCACCCTGGTGAGTCGGGAGGAACGGCTGTTGGGGGTCCAAGCGGTTCAATCGGTTAGTCAGTTCTAATAATTGATGAAGAACCACCTGTTGCTGATAAACAATCTGATCCACCCGAGCCTCGAGGATGGTAAACCGGTGTGCGAGCCCGCCGCCTGCCGAGCCGCTCTGCTGAAGCCGTACTGACATAACGTTCGGCTCAGGAGACGCACACACACAGGCTCAGAGTAGTTCAAACTGTTTATTAACAACAGGGATGTTTGGGTGCGTGTCTGCGGAATGTTAATGTGTTGGTGGTGGCGTCTGCTTCGGACCCAGAGGCAGGAGACCGTTCAGCCGGCAACCCTATGGGAGAAATTGGACACAGGGTGATGAGCACACACCAACACAGGAGGAGAATAGGCGAGGGAGAGAAGCTTACTTGTTTGGGCAGATGACTGGCGCTTCAAGGATGGAAGCCCGGGAGACAGCCACCTGCAGGGCTCGGTGCAGCAGCGAGGAGAGACGAGGGACGGGGTTGTCCGCCGCCGAGGAATCCACCTGTGCACAGGGGAGCAGACTGGAGAGATGAGGTAAGTGAACTTCTTACCGGTAAAGAGGATGCTGAAGAGAATGTGGTAGAAGTCCATGCAAGGAAAATG